>WBMZ01011338.1:517359-1159641 GCA_013400975.1 Atrichornis clamosus
TTTTTTTTTTTTTTTTAGGAAAGAAAAGGTTAATTTCATTTTTTATTACTTCTAGTATTTTTCCCAATTTTTCATACTATTTCAGTATTAGTAATGCAGAATATGCCATTTGTTATGAAATATCTGTTTCCAAGGAGGAAAAAAAGTCACAGTAGTTGTACGTTCCAATTTGGTGAAATTCTATAAATTTGAAGTTTTGACTGGCTCTCTTAAGCCTTCCCATAATTATAGATGCCAAAGTAAGGTTTCCTTACTTACTTTCCCTGTGAAATTTTGCTGGTGCAAATAATTCTCCTGTCATTTGTCCTGTCACTTGTAAATAATCTGAATTGTGCACTTATGCCATTCTGTGTCAGAACAGTTTCACCTGTCTTGTACAGACTGTAAATCCAAAAATTGCATTTTCTGGGCAACAGGGTAAAAAGCACGGAAGAGAATACAAAACCTATATTTATGGCATTGCCCAAAGACTGAACTGTCAACAGGGAAATAATACTTCTTTCTTATAAACACTATTATGCTGTAAGTGAAGTCAACAGAGTTCTGCTGTTGGCCTCAGTGGGAGCAGGACTGGATTCAGGCAAGTATATCATGTATTTCCTCGTTTTACCTTTGCACACACAGCCTGGTGATAGGGAGCTGAGAAGGCTTTTGATTGACTTACATTAATGTCTATTATTTGCAGTGACTTAAATAGCTGCTTTTATTATGATGATGATGATAGGGCCTGCAGACCCCAATTAAGATTTGGGGACATCCTGGTTTGACATTGTATAATTACAAAGGGAAACGTGTCTCTCTGAACTCACGATTCCCTGAAGCTGTGTGCAGACTCTGCAGAAAGCACGAGCTTTTTGTTGAAAAACTGTTTTGCACCTTTCATTTCAATACATAGTTATTAATGGAATTAGTATCTTCATGCAAAACAGTTTCTTTGTTGGCTTCCTTCTAGAAGTTTTCACTTCTCCTTCAGTGCCAAGGTGACCTTTTGGTCAATGTGAATTTTTGATCTCTAGGGAAATCTGTCTGTGTCCTTTCTTTTGTTTAAATCACTCTCCTTCCTCCACACATACAAACTCTTTTCTCTCTTGGATTTCATTCTGCTGTAGCATATTCTCGGTGCACAAGTCACGGAGAATGAGATGGACAAATGCCTTTGAGATCTTTGATTTATCAAAATATATTCATTCCAAAACGATGGCTGGGGAAATTGCATCATCTGTATATGTTTCTGGGGAAGAGAAAGGAGACTAGGAAATAGTTCTGCAAAATGATGGACTCTGGTGTCAGTGTCTGTTCCAAGGAAATAAAAAATGAGTGTGTGGACAGTTAGAAGAATTTTTAAAATATATGTGGGTATAGATGACTACTCTTTGGCATCCACAACTGAGGAGACAGCTGGACCAACATTGTGTCTCTTGCTTTTGAAAATTCAAATAGATAAACTCAATTGATCCCAAGAGGGAAATCAGAAGAAAAGTTGAACTCTCTTCTTCTTGAATTTTGGTTTTCAATTACAGCTTAGTATTGATCTTATGAAATTATTTGGCTCACGTCTTGTTTAAATAGATGCAGCTCTATGGGTTTTCATGGAATTCCCTGATTTCCCTTTGTTGATGATCTGGTTGGTTGTAGCCATGGCAGCTAAAGCCCTGTCCAAGATGAAGTCATTGTACTGGATGTAATCCAGATACAAAGGCTTCCTCCAAGAATCCAGAAAGCTGAGGGAAAAAGTCCTCAGCTGGCAGAGCAGTCACTGTTGTTGGGCTACTGGTCAAATCTAACTGAGACTCAATTTGATCCTGGAGATTTGCTTGACTGCTGATTTTTTGTTATACTGGGATGTAACAAAAAGGTTAATTGGTTTCTGATGACCTTATGTTTTCAGATGCTACAGAGTCAAAAATCCATCTCTTTAAATGAGTGTCAGGAAAGCAGAGACCAGCTGTGGGCACAGGAGTTTCTTGGGACAGGAGGTTGTTGGGAAAAGCTGGCTTGGCCTCTGTGCTCCTTGCATTGCTGAGGAAAGCCGGGCTTTCTGCAGCCAGGGAAAGACCTGGGATGTGCCATGCCCTCACAGAAGCCAGAAAAACCTGTTCCTTATGTCTCCTTGGCACCAGTGAGTACAGCCAGCCTGGCTTTCCAAGCCGTGCTCTCACCAGCTCTGCCTCTTCTCCTTCCTTTCCCTGACCCCTCCTCAGGTACTGCAGTTCGATTTTACACCAATTTCTGAGAAACTTTCCATCAGCTCTTGTCAGAAGTCCATCATACCAGTAATATAACCCAGAGCCTGATTCCAAACCAACTCAGTTGAAGTCTGCGTCATCGCAGTAGGATAGAGTGACCTAAACAAAATGCATCTTTCACTTTTGTGGAATAATTTTTCACTATCAACATTGCAGTGGTGCCTTTAAAATTTTCACATAGTGAACAGCAAAATTTGCATAACAAGAATACTAAGGCTTTACATAGAACTTCTAATTTGTATGAAAATTGCGGTGATTTAGGAAGGAGCTTAAATAACCCTTTTTTTTTTTTTAGTGCAAATCAAGACTGCTGGTGATGGAGTTAAAGGGGAAAATATCAGCAGGGAAGGTTAAATGATCTTTTACTAAAGGCAGTGTCTTGTATTTCCCTCTAAAACAGCCCTATGATTGATGCCAGAGGTAGGATATGTAAGGGTTTGATGTAGTATGTCATTTCCTGCATTCCTGAGATACGCTGTGACTTTTACCTAGATAGTTTCCAATCTAGACTGCTGCCCACTCCTGGCTGCACATCTCTGCCTCTCCTCCTTCACTGGCTCTGGATTTTGTCTTGCTGTCACAACCACTTCATCTTGTCAGGCCAGCAGAAAACCCACCCAGGCAAAGGGAAGTGAAGAGTTATCTGCCCACTGAGTGCGCTGACGTGTCCAAGTGCTGGATTCACTGAGATCAGCAGGAGCACCCAGCCTGGGATGGGATGAAGCTTCCTGTTTAAAATACAGGATGCCTAACTGACCAGGTTAGATTAGCTATCTGGCTTTAAAGTGCCAAGTGGTTTGCTGAGCAAATAGCATCTGGACTGCTCTAAACTCCTTGCTAATGCACAGGTAGTTCTCAGAGGGTCAAAGCCTGTGGTGACTCCTTTTCTACTGAGTCCTACTGCAAAAAAGTGTCTTCTTCCAGCCTGGAATTGCAGGGTGATCACAGTGGTGGCTGACTGCTCCTTTTCTCCCAGTAGCTCATGAACAATGACACAGCCTCTCATGCAAGGATATCCCATGCCTGTCCTCCTCCTCCAAGGAGCAAGGCTAGCTGGGTGCAGTGTCCTGCCCTTGCAATTCTCTTTCTAGAACTGGGCCTAGTGGTGAAAAATACAAACTTCAAAATAAAAAAGAAATAAGGCAGATTACCCCTATCCTCTCTGCCTAGTTTTTCAAGAAATGTAATGAATCTTTTACTGGGAGGGACCTAGCAGCAGGCAGGGCTGTATTAGTGAAAATGAGGTGTAGAGCTATTTTTAAACCCACTGAAATAGTACCAGACAGATTCCATTTATAGGAACTTGTACTTGTCTTCTTCTGTGCCTTGAAAAGGATAATGATTTCTGTGAAGTAATGATCCTCTCATCATAAACAGGATCCCAAGTGCTGAACTTGGTGCCCTCCTTGATATTTCTATTAGGTTTTTTGGACTAACTTCCCTCACTTTCTTTCCCCTCACCCTTTAAGAAAAGACACTACAATGTTGGGGTTTTTTTTTTTTTTCTCTTCATCCCATTCCCTTCTTCATTATAAGAAAATTAGAAGCTGGGAAAAGCCTCTTGTGGTGCTAAATTGTTACTGGCTAATAAAATTGCAGGAGCCATACATGGTGGGGCTTTTTCCATAAATCAGCAGTGGAGGGAATTAGGTGGCAAGAGATGGAAGTGCAATGTTTAATCAGCTCGTGTAGGAAATCATTAGCTGCACACCCTCATTCCATCGCTGGCTCATTCTTCATTCCCAATGGCTGCTTTGCCACCAGACCATTAACATTTTTCAGTGACTTTCTAAATGCAGTGAAAAACCACAGAAGTAGTGAAATATCAGTGGATGTTACGGAAACAAAAGGCTGAAGGATGTGCCTGTCTTTTGCTTGTTTTCTTTTTTTTTTTTCCTTTCCTTTCTTCATGCCTGTACTCTTTTTTCCTCTCAATTAGAAATGTACCAAGTTAAAAGACAAGTGACCTCTAGCCTAGAGGGCTGTCTACACCCTCCACCAAATAAAGAGGGACAGAAGATTTAAAGGTAACATGGACAAGAATAAGATTTTTTTATTAGATTTCTTGTATGTTCTCATTTACGGTTTTGTCGATTTCATGGCCTTTTGCACAATCTACCATTGTGATCCAATTTCTGCAAAACTGATCAGAGATTAGGTTTTTCACTTGAGTGGCACAAAAAAAAAAATTGGGTCACATTTATTTGCTAAAAATTCAGGTCAGACCAAACTAGTGCTGCTCAGCCAGCATATCATGGCTCATAAGGGTCCCGTAACTCAACTGTGTGTCTCACTGGCAAAGGCTAAGGCAAAACTTCATCTTCCACTGCCAGTTCTTCATTTGATTTGAAAGAAACTCTCTCACAGCCTCAAGTGAGAGGAAAACATCACCCTAAGGAGTCAGAGTGATTTTTTTCCCTGAGACTGCAGTGGTGCCAGAGTTTGTGCTCTGGGTTGCTAATCCCCTGCCTTTGCATTAACTGGTACAGTAGTGTGGTATTTTCCTTCACACCCACAGCCATGGGGATTGGGTACTTCTGTGGCTGTGTGCTGCTCATGTGATAACTCGCAGAGCTCTGTGATGAACCTCCCAGCATTTCTCACCTCATCAGCTGTCCCTTGCCCACCAGACCACAGAGGCTCTGTGTAATCCAAGCTTCTGCACAGATTCCCACAGTTGCTATGGCTTGGAAAGCAAGAGCCAGCTTTAAAAAATGAGTTCCAGTGCATTTCTCAGACTTACATGTAATGCCTTTTAATTAATTTGGGGGTTTATTATTTTAATGTAACTTCTGGGGTAACTGTAGAACAAGTTATGGTGCAGTGGAGTATTTTTTCTTTTTTTTATACTTGCATGAGCTGATCACATGTGTATTTGAAGCTTGTAAGAGATATTCCCATGCCAAACTCCTGTTGCTTTTTAGACACAACATCTGTCACTTGCTGCCTGTACAGTTAATCACATTAACTGGTGGTCAGCATGACTGCCTCTGGCATGGGATTTCCCACAGAAAACTGTGGCAGAGGAAAGAAGTGACTGCAAAGTTGTGAGCTATACACTGATTTAGTTGGAAATGATGTTGGTTTCTATGAAATAACAAAGGTTTAGCTGAAGATAAAATTGTAGGTTCTTGAAAGACATCAGGTCTACAGTTCTGTGCTTTTTTAACTGGAAATATCCTATCCCATGTAGAGGGACCATTTCAATCCCTGCTCTGTGCTTCTGAAAAACTGGTAGCATCATTAGTTCAATCTTCTGGATAATGGGTCCAGTCCACATCTGACAAGTAGAGTGTGTCCAGCTCCTTATCATGCATCCTTGTGAGCTTTCTTTGCCACTGTCCCATCCTAGGCTGGACATCTCAACAGGGGATGGTTTAAGGGAACCTCTGCACGGAGAAGACAAGATGCAGGAAGCTGTGAGTGAATGTATGGAGAGTTGGTTGAAAGCACCAAGTGACATAAATTTCCCTTGCTTCCCTGTATGTGACCTAATGCCTGTAGAGAAAAACTGGAATAGCAACTCTTCCTCTTGTGAGCATCACAGATTGAAGATTTTTTCAAATGGATTCTAGCTGCTTCCCAGAAGGAAGTGTGCCACTTTGAGAATAAAGTTTGACATATCTCTACAAGACATATCTTTTCTTTTTCTTCATTTCATCTTTAGAATTCAGAAACTGTTTTATTCAAGCATTAGCTGGCACTCCATCATACTCTGACTCCTTAAGTATAGTGTCTGCAAAACCCAATGTGAAACAAGAGCTCCGGCTGATAAGTAGAGAATACACTTGAAGTAACATCTCATTTGTCAGACAGTGAAAGAAATACAGAAGAGAATGATCAAAATGTGTCTCTCTGTTAGTCCTGATGCTATTTTCTTTGGTGAGCTGAAAAGGGTTCTTTGAGCAAGAGAAAGTAATGAGAGCCTACACCTGACTTTCATCAGCTGTTGCAAGAAGAGAGCTGTCCTCAGGAAGCTCTTGCCTAATTGTCAACATCTTGGCCCTGTGCTAGAGGTGGAAGTGTGGGATCCTGCTGTAAAAGTGGCTGTAAATCACTGTTGCACTTTTTGTTCTTCAACAGACACAGAAGAAATCTACCTCTAGGTTTGTCTTGACTCCTTTTTTACTTTCCTTGACCTGTAGGAAGCAAAGCCCAGCCCTTGTGCATCACAGTGTGTATGAGGCTCTTTACCTTCTCCCTCTCTCTGCAAACAGGGCCATGGGATAAGGGCCATGCAAGGAAAAGCTCAGACACTTACTGACACGTGCAGAGTCCCTGCGCACAGCTGCGGGAGGAAGATGCCAGAAGGAGAAGCAAAGGCAGAAAGCGCCTTGAGGAAGTGTGTGTGAGGTTTTGCACTCTGCATTGCTCTGTTGGATCTCTTCTGTTCCAGCCCTTAATGTGCTCTCACCAACACCATGAAAGTGAGGTTCATTCGTGTGTTGGAAGAACGGAGGTGGCGTTAACTTTGAGTACAGTACAACCCCCCCATTTTATATGATTTTATTTCTTTAGCTGAAACTATACCACAGTAGACGTGGTCTTGGAAGTGTGTTGAGTGGATGGGAAATGATGAAAAGTACAGAAGAGTTGGTATTTGTTAAATTAAAACAATAGTGTAATCTGTACAGAGGTAACAGGAGGATGAAAATGTCTCTAGTCAGACATTGTTTGCAATGCTGGTCCTGGCAGGTACATGGGGTTATGTAGCAAAATTCTTCTGTTGCAATTTACAAATCACAAGTGACAGGCAGAAAAACCCCTTGGTGTGAATTTAAATGTTGTTCCATTGAGCACAATACAAAGGAGGAAAGCATTGGTGTATCATTGATTAAAAAGCTGGTGGTAACAAAGACTCAGAGAGCTCCAGGCTATAGCACGTAAATGAGAAAATCATAAATGAGAGAGTGAAAAGTCATTCTAAAACAAGAAGACTGAAGTGTTTTTGTAAGGACAAATGACTTTGCCAAGCCAAATCTGGCCAGCAGAACTGGAGATGTACCTGCAAAAATCCAAATTCAGAGATATTAATTAAGACAAACCATTAAATATTACAAAATTTTGCTAAGCAGCAATACTCCAGACAATAAGTTTATTTGGAGGGTCAGAAGAAAATTAAAGCAGCAACTTTCTTAATAATTGATGAAAGTAACGTGGGATTCCTACTCTGCAACGCATAACTCTGTATGTGCTTGAAAGTGAAATACAACTGATGTCAGATCTGTGCTGCCACAGCAAGAGCCACTGTGCTGTGCAGGGAAACAGGGCTTGATAGAAACAGAGAGTCTAAACCACGTAATTCTGGAGGCAGATTGCTATGGGAGTTTAGGCATGTGATATAATGATTTCTTCTTTTAGGCCACTGCTTTAAATTCAGCCCCTGTCATCTGTGGCTTGGATGTGTTCGCCTGCAGTGGCTTTTTGACCTACTTGAGGTTAATTGGTGATTTCTGTCCATCCCTCCTTATGTGATTGTTCATATCCAACTGCCCTATTTCTACTTGGTCCCAGAGAATCACTGTTGTTTTAACCTGGCTTTTTTTAATGCCCTTATTTTACAGAGATATAATAGTTGCCAACTAGCATCAGACCAGGGGCACATCTGGTCTTCAACTGGTGAAGAGCAGCTGGGGTCTGCTGCCGTGGGGAAATGGGCAGGGAGAAGAGAGATCTCATCTCTGCAGATGAGACATGACTCTTGCCCCTAGGATTCCTGTAAAATGAGATTTAGACAAACATGCCAGCTACATACTCAGTCCAGATGCAAGTCCAGAGCAGGAGCAGAAATGGGCTCTGTTTGCTGTTGCTGTTGTTTGCAGTTGTATCTGCAGCATGTGAGAGTTGTGAAGTGGGACCCTGCTGTGTCAGCCAATGTGCAAACTTGGAACAGAAGGGCTGTTTCTTCCCCAAGGAGCTCACAGCTTATGGGTACAGCACAAGAGCACCAGATGGGGGGGCATCCAACAAGAGGAGAGAGGAGATCTGCCAGTACTAATCAGCAAAATGGTCATAAATTATGGCCTGTCATTTCCATGTTCTTGCATCGCAGCAAATGGGAGGTTAATGAGGAATTTGAAGGATATCTGTAATATCCTTGTGAATCTGGGATGAGTCTCAGAGATGTTTGCTGAAAATCCAGAAAGCCTGCAGTGGAGCTGGTGTTGTGTGAGACAACAACTGACTTATTACCTCTAAAAAAGAAGTGTCTGACAGTATAAATGCAGACAGAAGGACTGGGAGCCATGAAGAGATGGGGCCTTTGCCACCTAAAGCACAATTGCTCAGTCTCACGAGGTTGTTGGGTCCTGTGTTGTTGTCACATGAACTTATAGCAGCAGGTTGAGAGGTGCTATGCCATTTTAAAAAAAAATTATTTGAAGATGGCTACTCTGATGAGTTGTTATTTATTTAGGGTTTTTCTCCCTTCAGTGACAGCTTGCTGCAGGACACCCCCCAGGCCACCAATATGTGGTCAGAGTATGACCAACACTGGTGCAGAGGGTCTCCCTTTCCGTGGCAGCCTGTGTGGTGCGTGCTGCAGGACCCGAGCTGCCTGCCTGTTAAAATTCTCATTCAGTTGCAAGGTTGATTCTCACTTGAAGCCTGAAGTTGTTTGAAATGTCCTACTTGAGAAAAGAGAGAGGCACTTTTTATACTTCATTGCCTGAGCTCTGCTCAGCGGAGGCTTTTGAGCTTCTGTGAGAAGCCTTGTCTCCAAAGGGTACTTGGCAGAGGAAGAAATTCCCGCCCATGGCCCAGCGTAGCTGGGATCGTGACTCTCTGTCACAACAAGAGGCGCAGAGCACATCTGCTCTTGTGGACGGACGGAGTTTGCTCGCACGACAACTCTCGTGTTTTGCTTGGAGGACCCTTTTGGCTCTTGGGATACGCTGCTGTTCTATTTTTGTTTTGATAACTGGAGTCAAGGGCAACCAGGGTTTGGGTGTTTTTTTTTTTTTTTAATTGGAGAAATCCAAATAAAACTCAGTAAATGAACCCCAGATGTGGGCTACATTCTAGAAGGTCTAAAGAAGGGGAAGAGGCCATGGAGAGGATGAACATGGTTTCTGTGAACTCTCTACATGACTCAGGGCCATGGATCAGAACACTTGAGATTTGTAAAGCCTAAATCTGATAACATCTGAAATTACTGTAACAGACAAGATTTTTCACCTTTGTGTTGGTGACCCAAAATTCTTTTTTTAACCCAGATTTGCCCTGACTCGCCCTGTTATGGAGGTCATTGCAGCTTACAAAAGGCAGATATTTCTACTGCCCTAAAAAAAAGAAAAAAAAAAAAGAAAAAAAAAAAGATATTTAGACTCACAAAAATCCCATTTGTTCAGGCTGATGGAGAGATGACCATAGAGCAGATTGTAATAAGTACTGAGGTCTGTTGAAACTTCACTCAACAGCATTAAAGGCAATGTTCTGCTCCCACTGGAGGTCAGCAGTGAAATGTTTCATCTGTTAAAGACAGTGGGGACATCTCTGCTGAATATGACAAGCAGCTGAGCTTACCATTTTCCTGTCAGCTTCTGATTAAAGTTAAATTAGTTCAAACTTGAATTAACAAAATCATTTTGTCTTCCCTCTCCTATCTCTTTCATTTTAAGTTTTGGGCTTTATTTTATTCAAAGCCATATTATATTTCTTCACTAGCATGTATAATTAATTAGGAGTCTCAGGAAAGTAACCAACTCTCAAGGGAATTGCTGTGAAATTGCTTGGTGTTTCCTCTGTGGCTCTCAGACTTTGTTTGGTTTTTGGGATGTTTTTAATTTTTTCCTAAGGAATATATTCCCCTAGATGAAATTATTTTTATTTTAGTGTTTTATTATTCGTTCCTCCCCTTCATGCATTCTCTTTAGATGCATGTTCCACTTGATCTCAGCAGGACTTCTATGATTCCAATCACAGTATATTTTTTAAAGTGGCTTTTTTTTTTAATGGTACCCTTAAAATACCTGCTCACTCTGTCTTTCTCATCACATTAGTCAGCCACCTCCAGCAGCCAAGAAGTCTGGAGTTTTAAAAGAACAAAGAACCCACTGTGTCATAGAAAAAAAACCCCCTAACAAGTACAACACACACACAAGCAAAAACCAACCAATCAACCAACAAACAAACAACCCCCCCCAAAAACCAGCCAAAAAATCCGCTAAACCTAAACTCTAAATCTGATAGTTCTTTTTGCCCCTTTTGTAACTGCTGGAGCGTATTCTGCTGCTGAGAGGTGTTCACCAGGCAAGGAGACTTTGTTTATTCCCAAGGATGCCACTGCAGGACCAGCTTTGCAGCATGGACAAGAGATAGGGGCAGCACCTCTGCTGCGAACCAGGCTGCTGCCAGCCCCTGATCACCTCTAATCACCCCAAGGAGGATTTAAAGTGCGCACTGAATTTACAAATGATCGCAGAATTTCGGGCTTTTCTGCTTTGCTCAAGCACAGATTTTCTCCAGCAAATGTATGATGCTGTGTGTCTGCACGAGAAATATTCTGGCTCAAGGTGATCAATGTACCTTTTTAATTGATGGCTGTAGAGCTCAGCCTACTCCTCATGCCCAGATACAGTTTTCTTTTTTTGGTGCAGTAGTTTTCCTGATGACCTGACTGTGGGTATGTTTAAACCTTGAGGTCTTTTTAGGAGGTCTGTTGCTGCCTGATCAAGGTGTCTGACAGTAGTGAATGAAAGAAGGGACTCAGGGATTAGAAAAACAAGAATGTGAACAGCAACATGACAGAGGCTGTCTGGAAACAAAAGAAAATGATGCTGTCAGAGTGGGTGTTGTTTGGCACTGGAATGTGGAAGCCAGCCAGAATAAAAATTGCCTCTCTTAAACAAGAGCCTCACCAGTAAAAACACAAAGCAGACACCTCAAAACCACCCCAAGGCCTCATCACAACCTGGTGAAGAATTGCATTTTCAAGGCAGAAGCCAAATCTTTCCTTGCCTCATGATATATTGCTAAACTAAAGGGCCTGCTGGCCGACACAAGTGAAAACTGAGAAAGTCTAAATCAGCTGTTCAGCTCTTTACCTGGGTCAGAACAGAGCCAGCATCTGAGTTAGCAGGACAAACGTGCTCTGCCAGCCCTGATTGCTGTGCCTGAATGAAGGTAATAGAGCACAGCCAGAAACAAGAGCCATTATGGAAAGAAAACCTGCTCCTTTCCAGCCTCTATCTCTCCGTGGCAGAAGGTGACACTCATTTTCCTACGCCAGCTCTTGGTTTATAGAGGTCCTGCTTTGCAAGACATGCTTGCTCTAGTGATAGCTTTATAGGGCAGAAAATAAATGGCATAAAGGAAATGCATAAGAAAATAGGTAGTTCCCCTCAGGAAAGTGAGAGTAATGACATGCAGGCTTCCTACTTTAGGGGAGTTACAAAAAGCAAATATCAGGGAATGTTCCAGCAATTCCAGCTCTACTTGTCGACTGATGATCACTTTGAAGTAATTCAGAGTGAGCCAAGCATTTTCCTTGCTTAGTGTTTCATGAGATTTTGTAGACTATTCCACAGTAGAACACAAACAGGTGATTTCAAATCGACCAGACTCCAGCAGTTTTTCCTTCTCGCACAATTCTGGGTAGGAAGCGAGCAATGAGCCATTAAATTACACATCTTCAGATGTGCCCTTACACTATGCAAAACTGTAATCAGACCTCAGTCAGTCTTAATGGCTCCGGTGCCTGTGTTGGCAGCCTCCCATAATCCATCACCTCTCAGTTCCCTCTCAAAAATGTGTGTTTTAGGCATTCTCCAGATAACTTCGCCGTCTCTGCCTAGGAGAAGGAAATGCTGGTGTGACAAGATAATCACCACTCAGCGATGAGCAGTGGCTGTTATGCTAAAGCACCGAGTTGCGCAGAGTCTCTGGTGAGCCTCTCGCAGTCATTAGTTACAGGGCTGTGTCTGTGAAGATGGGTGAAGAGCTTGTGATGGACACAGAATCTGTTCTCAAACTCGGGGGTACTTTGTCCCTATTAAGCTGAGGTTCTGCCCAGCAAATCACAGTGTCCTTTCAGCAGAGATCGTCTGCTATTCTGAGAGCAATGAAGGACCAGGACACACTCACAGCATCTCTCGATGCTAATGTCTCAGACCTACTCTGTGCCAGTGAGAGCACTTAAACCTGCATTTTGTCATTGAAAGTAATTTCAAATCTCAGTGTTTACCGATAGTAGATAAAGAGTTTTTATTGCTTCCAGAAGTCTGGTTGATAGTGTAATTGTGGAAAAAGGAAAGGAGGTAGGGTTTGTCAATACCATCAACTGTGTAGACAGAGAATCAGTGCTTTTCAGATTTATTACTGTTATTTTGAACAGATTTCCTCTCACTTTGCGTTTTGTCCCATTGCCCCGTGTCCTGCTCCTTACTTTGAGTCTGCCTCTTGGAAGCTGGAGGATGTAGGACAGTTAGTGCTTTCCAATGGTTGAACAAGTAATTTGGGAGTCTACAAAGTGAATTATGAGAGGTTTCATGGTTTGAAGTGTTAGAGCTGAAGCCAGGATCCTTGCACTTCATGACAGCTGTCTCAGCTGCAGCCCAGGCCCACATTAATGCAGAATTGTTGCTGTTGTACAGCTCTTGGGTGGGCTGTAGGAAATGATCTGGCTTTTTCTGATCACTTCAAGCAGTCTGCATTCTCTCCTAATTGACATGTGGGTTTAAAAAGTAGCAGGGCTGAGCTGTGTTGGGACCTAAGGCTTGATTCTCAGCTGTGCTGAACCTCTGTCTCTGGTAGCACTGGATCCTGGGGTTAGCCGGGGTCTGGCCAGAGCTCCTCTCAGGCAGCTGAAGCCTACCCTGAAGGGACATTTAAGCAGAACAGCTGGAGCACACTTTCAGAGTCTCTGCTCCTTCCCTGTGAGCAGATCCTTTCTGCAAACCTGCCTCTTGGAAAGTATCAGATGTCCTCTTTGACTCCAGGGAGAAGCTGTTTTTGTGGAGGATGGATGCTGAGAGTAGGCAAAAGTGACAACTATAAATGCCCTCTTCAAGTGCAGGATAAATTTCAAGAGCTTTTTGCAAACAAGATTGGAAAAGAAAGCTGCAGAATCAATGAAAGATTTCACACATTTGGTCCTGTGGGCTTTGAAAAGGAGGTGAGATCCCTGATTATATCAGCAAACAAAAAAAACCCTACCATCTTGTTAATTCTTTAAAGCTTTAGTTGTTTGCTGTATAAAAAAGGGTTTCTGATTAGTGGTCCACCTGGAGCAGAGGAAGGAGGAGAGGGAGCTGCTGAAAGGTATGCAGAATTTAGCACAACAAAGAATTTTAATTGATTTCTGCTTCTCCCTCAGGCCAAGGGTGCTCCACGTAAGGTCGATGCAAGGGCACGTCTATTGGCAGCTGGAATATTTGCCTCTCCTCTGATGATAGCCAGGATCCAGCACTGTCAGTTCAGTTGATATTAGACTTGCTGGGTCTGTAGATCCATGTGTCATATTGTCGATGGTCATTGACTTGCAATGTCCAGTTGTTGGCTATAAATAAGGGAGGTGGAAGTGGGGTGGAGTTACCAGGCTTAGATGAGATTGACCTGAAATATTCTGCTGCAATTGCCTTGAGCCTGTACACAACAGATTCTAACAGCTATGGAAACAGAGATGAAATTACCTCCAAGAACTCAAAGGTTATGTGTTTGCACTAATGACATCATCCTAAATGATTCCCGGTGGCCTCATTATTGGGACTGAGATTGGCTTGTGCTGAGCTTGCCTGAGCTTGGGTTAATTCAGTCAGGGCACAGTGAAGCCAAACTTCTCCAGCTGGGTGAAGGAGCGGAGGGGCGGGGAGCTACAGCTGGGATGTGCCTACTGCTTCCTTTCATGGCTGAGCTCTTACAGCTGTATGTGAAGTGAGGACTAAAAGTAAAGTGCCCTTCAGGGTGAGGGCTGGCTCGGATCGGCAGTACCAGCAGGGAGGTGTTCTAGTGAGAAAGAATAGTAACTGCTCCTGTAAAAATAATACTACTATCTGGCTCTTTTAAAAATCCACCCTGCCTCTCTCCTTTAGAATGATGCCTGGAGCTGAGCTGAACACTAATGCATTGCAAAGCTGGAAGCAATCATGCCTCAGGAAACAGCTAATACCAGTGGACCAAAACCAACTGGGATAGATCATACAGCTAGAACCCTATTTTAAAAATCAGCATTTGCTGTAAGGTGTTTTGTTTCATTATTGAGACATTGGGTGTTTTTCCTGGTTCTTAAGAAGGTGAACAGAAATTGTAATGTTGCTGGTCAGAGGCCACAGCAATTTTCTAACTCACAGTTCTGAATGGCAACTTCTGCTAGTCTCAGACTACCACAGAGCTCTCCTCGGCTCTTCTTCTCCTCAACTTGGATATTTCTAGCCATTCTCATCATAGCCTTTTCATGTAGCTCTGTTAATGCATCAAAGTCTTTGATTTATATCTGTTTTCTCCAGTTCTGCCCCTTGAGCAATTCTCATTTCTACTGAATGCTGGCCTGTGACATTGCCATGACTTTTGGTCATGAAAACTCCTGTGGGTGAAGAAAGTGGACATAGAGGTCTGAAGCAAATGAAAAACCACATGGGAATACCCTGGGACTGGCAAATTTGTTCCATCTCTAACTGCAGAGGTGAAGGAGAGGTGCATTAGCCTACTGTGCCACACGGTCTCTGCTACAAGTCAGATGTTTCTGCAGTGATAAGAGATGCACACAGGCTCGGGTGCCTCCAGCACTCCAGGGTGAGAGCAGCAGAGGGAGGGAAAAGGGGTAGTCTCCAATATGAAAAACATCTTTTCTCCCTTTCTCCTCAGGTCTTTCCATGCCAGAGACTGCTTATTCCCCAGGCATCTTGACTTGCTCGCCCCAGTAAATAACAGATGTGCCAGGCACTTACCGTGGTGTTAATCGCTGATAGCTCTATTGATCCGTCCGTTTTACAACTCTGATTACAGAGAGGTTCTTCCAGCTAACCACAGCTGTGGTACCTGGAAAAAAGAGCCTGGGCTGGGCCCGAAGCTCTGGAAAGGTGCAGTATGTAGCACAATATACTCCGTGTCTCTACAGCAGCAGTGGAGATGTCCACGGCAGCCCCACCTGGGTGGAGCCTTCCATGAGCTGCCCTGGCACAGTGAACCTTTACTGGCCAGTGCTTGTGAATTCCTCACAGCTTCCTAGAGACCTGGAAATCCTGGAAGGGCTCTACAAACAGCACATTGCAGTTCCTACATGGCTACCTACTGGAGAAGCTGTTGTATGGAAGGAATTGTCCTGAAAGGTTTTGAGGGTGCCACGATGAGTTGTGGGTATTAAAAGTGACAATTTGGCTAAGTAATCCTTGACTGCCTGGGCACTATCTGATGTTCAAAGCATGCTCAAATGTTCCCCTGCTGTTCCCTTCCTGTTTCTTTTCACCAGAGCACTGATGGATCCTTTGGTGGCTGTTGGCCTAAAGTCTGAACAGAGATGTTCTCATTTCAAACACAGATATACTATGTTTAGCCCTGGGGGCCTGGAATACATAACTGGAGCTGGGTGACATTAGCTGAATGGAAAAACTTGTGTTGGAAAATGGCCTTTTTAGAAAATGAACATTTTTGTTAAGCTGGAAAAGGTTATTTGCTTCCCCCCCCCTCCCCCAAATATTTTGTGATTTTAATTATTTTGTGGAGATTTTAAATTAATTTCTGGTCTTTAATTTTTGTTTGGTTCTATGTGTTGCCTTGGAAATCCATCTGTGGTTGGGGTTATTTTTCTTTGTCCGTATGTTCTGTCATTGGACACATCTTTTTTCCTCTGTGTGTATAAGACTATGTTGCCTTTGTGCTGCTTCCTTCTCTTTTGCCCTTTCTTTTTCCCCGCCATGAAGGCTCTCCCTTTTTTTCCTTTCTGGTTATTTAACTTTTCAACATTTTCATACCGGCTTGGTAGACAGCTGCTGTATTTTTCCTTCCTCCTTTGTGCTCAGCTTTGTACTTTGCTGGGCTTTGTGTCACACCTTTGGCCATTTGACACACCTTTCTAGTTCTGCTTTTTTGAATCGCTCTCCCTTCTGAGTGTCTGAGGTGGGCGCCATTCTTCTCTTTTAGAAGTATTAAACTCTCCCAAGCATCAACTCCCTTTGAAAATCTCTGATGAAAAAGGCAATTAAGACCCTGTAGGGGAAAAAAAAAAAGAGAAAAAAAAAGAAACAAACCCCAGAAATCCCAGCCTCTGCTCAAAATGACAATTATGACAATTCACAGTGATGTTTTAAATGCTCGTGACTGTTAAATGTAGACTGCCCTGGGAGATGGAATCCCAAAGCTGGCTGAGAAAAATGAAAGGCAAAGACTGAGGGAACAGAATTGTGTAAAATCTCTGCAGAAAATGGAGGAGAAAACCCCAGCAAATTTGAAAAGAAAAGATTTCTTTTCCCCTGTTGATCGATCAATAAAGGATCTTCACATGCTTAAACTGTATTTTTCTTAATGAGATGCATTGAGAAGTGACTCTAACTGAATGTAATGAGTTCAGGTCTGTTAATTTCTCTGACTTCCTCAAGATATTAGTGGGGTGTATTTTAGTCATATTCTCTCCCACTTACTGCCTTGTAGCTCACATCTTACTGGTAACTGATATGTTTTACCTGGATAAAAAGCTAACTTAGTGCTGATGAAGAAGCTCATGTTACCTAAAAAACCCCAGCAGCAGGCAGAAGCCCTTCCATTGGTACAGCTGGTTCTTGGAAGGGATCTCTGTCTTAGGCTTCTGCTTTAGATTTGCGTCCAAATTTAGGGATAGATATTTGCAGATATAGGCACTTAGAGATGTGGTTTAGGAAGATATTCAAATTACTGATATTCTTAATTTACAGTGGTCAAAAAAAGGGAGAAGAAATTAAAAAAAAAAGGTGTTAAAACTGCAAAACAGAGAGAAAAAGTTAGAAAGAGTAGAAATTTCACTTCTACCATCCTGTAAATTATTCACACGTGCTGCCTGGTAATTAATTATAATGAACATCCATAAAGCACTTTGATATGCTCAGAGGAGCAGTACTGTGGAAAGTGTGTCCAGTGTTTAGATGTGAGGGATAAGACACCAGCAGACAGGCTGGAGAAGTACCCATATCATTATCCTCTTATGATATGTTGGCTCACTGGTGCTGTGCCTCGATGCCTTATTAAAGAACCAAATTACTTTTCAGAGTGTCAACCTCAGAGTCAATAATCTAATGATGACTCAGATTAAGGAATAATGTGGAGCACTGATAATTTCTGGCAGTCTTTCTGAACTTGGGGTTGGAGTCCTTTCTTTCTCAAGGGGCAATGTCATCATTATTCTTGCATCCCTCTGTCCAGCTGCACGACTCAGCTTTGCCTCTCTTGTGCCTATCGAGCCAATGATCAAGGAATCTGTGATTTGCATTTGCCTGTGATCTCCCTGTGTGGGTGTTGTGGAATGTGCCTGATTGGATTTTTGATCTACTGATTCGTAACAAGATCCCTTTAACGAAGCAATTTTCGACTGATCTTTACCAGTAGCATCCAGAGCTGCATCCTTGATTGTTTGATGCTTCCCTTATTGAAGAGTATCCCAATCCCCTGCATTACTTGACTTTGGAATGGGGCCCCATGGAAATCTCCTGTGCAATGAAGATTTATCATTTTCATGGCCATGCAATCAAAGTGACAGGGGGTTTTTTGGTTTATGGTAACATTTCAGTATAGAAGTGCAGATTGGAACAGGTGACATTAAATCTGTTCATTCCTGATCTTTGTGAGCATCCACTTTTCCCTTCCTATTCCATGTCTTTGTATTTCTGAAGAAGCACCTTCCTCACCTTTGCAGGGTGTTGTTGGCATCTGTTCAGGATCCCCTATCCAGCTCAGGAAAGTTGACTGTGGCCTTGGTGAAGTAGAAGAACCTCTTCAAAAGCAAATTTGGTTAAAAATTTTGTCCTATGTAAGATTAAGGAAAAATATAAGGAAAAATATGTTAATTTAGTGGGGTCTTAGACAAATTAAAAGTAGTTTTATTCTGTGTAATTTATAGCTTCTCTTCTTGCCCTTTTTATGGTATCAAAAGTAAAAATCAAAGCAGAAATGCGGTGGCAGAATAAAGAAATAGAGAAAGGAGGGAAATAAAAAAGGAAAAGAGGAAGGAAGAAAGAATGCGACTTGGTTAAAATAGAGCTCTTATAGATATGTAAGTTAGGTCTTTTCTCAGCACCAGTTGAAAGCTGGTGACATTTGAGAGTTCAAGATAAGTCAAACACCAGTTGGAGATTAGTATCAAGGAACATTTTTTAACAAGTGTTCCACTGCAGGCCAAAGGTAGCAAAAAAAAAAAATCTTTCCTTCGTACATGCTTATCACTTGTGAGGGAAATAAAACTTTTATGGTTAGTGTGTCTTTATGTTTTATTCTCAAAATGACCTGTGCATTCATTGTATCACAGCTTCAAATGGGACTCTTTTCTCCAGTAAAGATTGTGGCAGACCTTTACATTTCCACCTCAGGGCAAAAATGTACAAGAAAAGACAAGGTTAAAAAAGAAAAGGAAAAAGAAAAGAAATATGAATGTTAAAGGAGCGTTGTAGTTATCATCAGAGACTGACTGATAAATCACTCAGTTAAGTATCTTAAAAATACATGATAATATAAAAAATGGTACAGAGTGCACATACAGCCATTTGTGAAAAAAAATGTGACCCATCTCCACATGGAGGAAAGTCCTGGTTTCTGTACATCTGTCCTTTTGAAAGATCGGTAGACTGTGCAACCCTTGGGAGTAGTTGCATTGGCTGGGATTGCTTAGGTGAATAAAACACTCAGCAGCTTCACAGCCTGATCCCAAGTGGGCTGCATGTCCTTAAAACCCTATAGATAAGTCACAGAGGAGGGAAACACTGCGTGCTAGGGGACATCCTGGAACAGTGGTCATGGTTTGGCTGATACAGATGAGTGTGTTAATCATGCTGGGGATGCTGTTTAATTAAAGAGCTGCTAGTTTAGCGTGGGGACACCTGTGATTGAAAGGGGCTTGGAAATGGAGCTGCTGTCCCCTTTCCCAGCTGGCTCTTTGGTCTGCCATGCCGTAGGGTCCAGTGTTCAGGATGGACGCATGGAGCTGTGCAATGCTCTGCTCCCCTCTCCTCTGTGACCTCCAGCACGGCCCTAACCTTTTTGTTCACAGTCTGTACAATGGGGAGAGGAGTTCTTCTGTACCTTCTCAGGCTATTGTGATGATGAATATGTCACTGATTGTAATGAACTCATACTGGAACTGTAGGAGCCATGTAAGCATCTGAGATTAGTGACAAGCAGCACAGAGGAAAGGGCTGTGCACTAAAGCTTTCATTGGCAGAACTGCATCTTTCACATCCTGCTGAGCTTTACCTGCTGCTGATCACAATGAACAACTTAGGCCCTGAAGCTGCAGGATTGATATTCTTTGTATGTTATTTTTATCCAGCTGATGGAACGGGAAACGCTATCTTACCACTTCTTAGTAGTGTCTAATCCTTCCTGGGCTCTGTCTGAGCTCTTTGTCCACAGAATGTCATGTGGGACTGAGTTCCACAGGTTAATTACACACTAAATAGTGTTTCATTTTGGTGTGTTTTCAATGGGTGGACCTTAATTGCACGTTGCCCTCCAGGTCTTGGGTTATGGGAAAGAGTAGAGAGAAAGGGAACCAGTAATTGCCCTTCTAGACATTATCTGCAGTGGTCTCTCATATGTCTACTCTGCCTGTTTTACTTTTTACCCCTTATCATCCCAAAGCTTTTCATTTTCCTTCTAATGGATTACTTTCTTCCCCCTGTATAATAATGCATAATAATCCAACCTACTTTTGCTGCCTCTGCTGTCTCTTGCTGCTTGGCCTTTTTAGTGACTAAACCTGACCACATTATTCCAGCAGAGGATGAAACCTACTTTTACACAGAATGGCAGAATTTTATCTGTATTACTGTCTTGTCTCATTTCCATATTCTTCTGTTTTGGGGGGTTGTTTGGTATTTCAACCCTCAGGAGCTGCTGAAAAATGGGTGTGTCTTCTCAGGAATGGAAATAGATGTAGAGACATTCTCAGGGATGCTGGGAAAGTGACATCTGGATCACCAGATGTCATGGGTCTTGGGGAAATGCTTTTGGTAAACTTTCAGGTGACTACAAAGATGCTGGAGCTCATTGGTGGTCTTTGTGGCAGAATGAAATGCCTTCAGAACAAGGTCTGAATCTGATCAGTTTAGGCAAAAAATGCAGAACTCCAAAAAATATGCTGACAGTTTATGGATGTTATTAAATATAGGAAAGAATTAGTCTTTTTCATCTTTGGAGATTAAACAGTTCTTTATCCTGTAGCAATAAAACTTGAAAGCATTTCTGGTGATAGGAGGGGATCCAAGTTTGCTGTTACCTTTTACGAAGAAAAGCAAATGCATCTGAGAAGGACTGCATTGGAAAGTGATTGGTAATTGGTGATCCATGCCAGCTCCATCCCACCTGAACATCTCCTGGCCTCCTCCCAGCAGTCTGTACAGAGCCAGAGGTGGCCCTTTCATGGAGGGCTGCCAGCAAACTCATGAAGTAGTGCTGTGGTTATGGATCCATCTTTCAGTTATTCAGGTGAAGAACCTCGTAGTTCTCGTTCGTGATGGCACGTGTCGCTCAGCACTGCAGTGTGAAGGCTCTACATCACGTAGAAATCATGTGTTGCTGTGAACACTCTAATCCTATCATGCAGGGTTATGCTACTCTTTGAAAATGAAGACTCAAACTCACTGACTCCATTGTGCTTCAGAGCATTTTTTTGTTCCTTGGGAGAAAAACTTAAGATTGGATTTTCCTGTTCTTCTGTCTGTTCTCTCTACCATAATTTATAAATAAGATACGGTCATCCTTCATGAATTTCCCCTCCCAGTCCTTACCACAGCATAGGATGACATTTTGTGAGGGTGTCTAAAGATGTATTTATGACCAGATTTCCTGCCGATATATATCGAGACAGTTTGTATCATGTTTGTAGGACTGTGCTGTTTCATAGTGCTGGAATACCTTGTGTTTTGCTATTCAGACTGTCCTAAACGTGGGCCCTGCTAGCACTGTGAGCCACTCTGCTCTCCTTTGTAGCACTTGGCAGTAGTGTGCGATTCTTGTCCTCTACACTTACAGAGAGATCTGAAAAAACTAGAAAAAAGTACATATAATTCCATGCCCTGGAGGGATTAGGGAAACAGAGCAAGGACAGATGTGAGGAACTAAAGCTATGTAGTGCAGAAAAGAAAGAGCTTGGGGGAGATACGTTCGATGTCTATAAACACCTTCCAGGAAACAATGCGAGTTATTCAGGGAACGGAATCATTTTCCCTCTAAATGTGGTAGCACAAACAGCAGTGGTTTGGATGAGTGAAGGAAGAGTTTGAGTTAGTTTGAGAAATTTTTCAGTAATGAAAATTAGGATGTTAATCCTGTGCAGTGGGTGTATGTATGGCAGATTGTAGCGTAGTGGTGTGATGATACTGAGGTGTGGTTTCTACTGGATGGTAATGCTAACAGTCTTGAACTCAGATGAATAAATTTTGATTACTATCTCAATTTTAAATATTAATAAAGGTGACATGACTCTCATGCTTAATACGTTTTAAAATTAACAGCTTAATAAAGAATTCAAGTATGAATTGCTGGACCTATCTGTAGGAACTCTTTCTCTGAAATCTTGGCTCCAGTGGAGCTCTATCACTTGTTAATAGGCAGCTCGAAAGCTGAGTAATTGCAAGATCAGTTGGTTTCTGAGGACAAAAGTTGATTTCTTCCTGTTATCTGAAGGCAGAAAGTTCTATTTTCTTAATGCTAATTTAGTAGATCTTTTTCCACCAACTGATGATTTTTCAAAACATATTTGTCTGATTACATTGAACAAAAGATTTGCAATTACAGCCATAGGAAAGCCTCTTGGAGAAGCTAATGTGTTGACCTTTAGAACACAAAGAACTTTGACATGATCCCAGCTTCACCTCCTCAAGGCAGTCAGTCTGTGCCCATTTTCCAGCCATGTTTGACGTGCAATAAGCAGAACTCTTGACCAAAACATCCATCAGGAGCTGTTCAGAGAGTGATGTTTTACAGGAGCCAGGCAGGCGTTGGAGCATGACCTCGAAAGAGTAACTCTCCAGTCTGGGGTCACCTTCAGCAGAAACACAGTGCTCTGAAACAAAGCATAAATCAATAAACATGGCCAAGGTCTTGAAAGGAAAAGTGAAAGGCAGTGTAAACATATCCCAGTCTGATCTCTGGGGAACCTACAGGAGTGTTGGAGATTTCAGAAAGACTGGTGCGGTCACCTGGAAGGGGACAGCAGAGTTTGGAGACTTGAAAAAGGGATCTTGACATTGGCTGTCTTCTAAATTTGTTGATTTTCTGCGATTTGGAAATAGTGAAGCCAGGGATAGCGACAAGTTTTTGACAAGTGAACAGTGGAATTCCAGCTTAAGTGTGTCAAAATACTGCCTGTGTGCATCCTCGTATCCTTGATAAACATAAGGTAGCCTGTTCCCACCTGCTCTTGTACAGTTGGAAAAAATAAATGCTTGAGATTGGCTTCTGCGTAGAAGCGAGGTCAAATGAATTTTGTGGGATAGGAGGCTGTGGGGAGCTTGCTTTGAGAATCCTGTTGATGTTATTCAGTACAACAGGGATAAGAATCCAAAGAACACCTTGAAAATATCATGTCTCAAGGCAGCCTGGAGGCAGTGAGTTTTCCATGCAGTTAAGTGCCAAGAAGGCCATTTCCAGATGGAAATTAGTGAACCTTTTTTTTTTTTTCCTATGTGGTCTTCCAGGAAGCATTGTTGAGTCCAGGGTGTGAATTGCTTAATGAAGGTCTTCATTTCCCCATGGCAAACGAACACATTCACCCTCCCTTCATGCTAAAAACACCCACTTCTCTAAACTGTCCCTGGAGCTTCTAAAACTTCTGAACTCCCACATTGCTCCCACAACTTGGAAGCTGTAGCCTTTAAATCAAGTTTTGGAGTTATTTTTTATCTCCCTTGACATAGGTCAGTTGACAGGCAAGTCTTCACTCAGATCATTAGCGACAAAATAAG
This sequence comes from Atrichornis clamosus, assembly GCA_013400975.1. Classification (NCBI taxonomy): domain Eukaryota; kingdom Metazoa; phylum Chordata; class Aves; order Passeriformes; family Menuridae; genus Atrichornis; species Atrichornis clamosus. The sequence continues at coordinate 540,686 of WBMZ01011338.1, forward strand.
CTAATAATAAATAAATAATTGATTTTTACATATTAAGAGTAAGATTTGGAAATTGCAGCTGGCTTCCAGAATAAATTAAAAAAAAAATTTAAAAAGGCAGAGGAAGCAAGCCAGTCCATTAAAGCATCACTTAATTCAAGGCTGCATTTATTTGCTCTTAAAGTGATGTGGGTGGAAGAGTTGCTTGGTATGTCTCCAATAAGTTCAAAAAGCACCTAAGCTTTGCAAAAAACTCAGACCTTGCTTGTTTACAATGAGCTGCATTTCTGTTGGCTGCAATAATTTGTGAGAGACAGAAAACCTACCTGTAACCACTCCCTCCAGCTCTCACATCTGAAGTGCAGAACAGTCTTCTGGTTGGAAACACAGTTTTGGAGGGAAGAATGAATTTGGTTAGAGCCAAAGAGAAGGTGAAAATCCACCTTCCCTGTTCCTTCTTCTACCTTCTACCTTTCTTCTGTCTTCTACTTTCTGCTTTAAGCAAAGACCAAGCACTTGACAAGGCTCTTGCAGACCATGAGATCTGCAGTTTTGCCTTTTTCTTCCCAAAGCTATAAGAGCTCTCTTGATTTTCAGCACACAACAGCTTTGGTGAGTTAGGATCTCCAGAAAGCTCATCCGTAGAGGCACTGAGCACTATCCTGGGTAGCTCACTGGGAATTGGACTGCAGTCTGAAGGATGGATCTCGTGACTTAATAGGCTCTTCCTTTGCAGAGCTTCAATGGTGCTACAATTAATTAAGCTTTGCTTCTTCAGAGCTCTCCAGGGGAAGAGTCTGCTCAGCTAAGTGGAGCTTTCACTCATTCTCACCCTATTTCTTCACAGTCCTTCTTCCCAGCAGAAATATTTTCATGTCCCTGGTTTGAACCTTCTTTGCTTGTAAAAGAGCCACTTAGTGGTACCATTGATAATTACAAGATCAGTAGACTTCACTGGAGTTTTAGGTTAAATGGTATCCAACCTTTGGGAAATATAACACACTGACAAATCAATTATAAAAATGAAGTAAAGTCCAATTTTTTTACTCTGCTGCTAACTTCCACTCTGGTTTGGCATAAATACAGTGCTCCCTTCTCATCATGCCTTGCGTTTAATTTCTTGATCAGTTTTGTATGCTATGCACACTTGGTACAATAATAGGCTTTTTTAGACCTCTTCCCACCCTCTCTATCACCACCAACTCCTCTTTATCATCCTGCCTGCTCTCATTCCAGCCTGGCTGACACTTTCAGTACCTTAGTGGGCACCCCAGTCTAACCCTTCCCTTCAGAGAGAGGATATAAGGAGTCAGCCAAGGCAAAAACCTAGGCTGACAAAAGACAGGGTGAGGGACTTTGATGACCTCCTGGGCTTAATCATGGTGGCTTAATCTTGAAGGAATAGCAGAAGAGAAAGGAGCTGGGTTAAAGTTTTGATGATGAAAAGTCATGGCATGAAGGCTTGTCTGAGCTGTGGAGTTATATACTAAAGCTTAGATAAAAATATTGCCTGTGACTAAAATCAAGTTTGGTTTGAAGAGAAGTGAGGTTTTCCTGGTTCCCTTTGCAGTGCAGTGCAGTGCCATGGCAGCAACTGCAGCAGCTGGGAAAGCAGCAGAGGGTGTGGATGGTGGAGGTGTCTGAACACCTCGGGAGGAGCTGCAGTTGGCAGCCTGGCCTCCCCTTTCCTTGAGATATTTCTTTGGGAACAGCACAAGCAGCTTGTCAGCACAATGAGGATGAGACCAAGACACCTGCAGTGGAGGGCTGAGTAAGAGGAAAAAAGAGGAGAAAAATATTAGAAACACATGAAGTTAAAGGTGGAAGAAATGACTTTGAGTATGGTTGGAGTGTTTTCAGCACATCATTGACACTCAGGCTGTGAGTCTTCTGTTGTGTGGTGTAAACCACTAGAGAGCTGAGGAATTAAGAATAAGAAAAAAATATGCCTAAACTTTTTTTTAATAGTCTTTTATTGTCTAGAGAAGGTTGTTCTTTTCCTCAGGTCTGTCATGGAACCACACAATTTTCTATCCAGGATGTTCCTTTTCCAGTTTACATTAGCCCTTTATCCCTACAATCCCTTTTGTTGGCAACTCAACCGAGCACGGTCTTGAAATGAGAGAATGTTGCCATCTTCATGATTAATGGTTTCATCCATTGAATTGCAATTACAAGTTTTAATCAGTTCATTATTCCACCTAGTTTTTTGGATCTTGACAGTTTTGCTGTGGAAACTAATTGAATTGGCTTCACCTCAAGGCTTTCCTGCAAAAAGATCTTGTCTTGCCTTTGGGGACTGTGGGGGCTAATTGGCCAACTCAGATTTAATTTCCTCTTTTTCCAATATGGGAAAAAAAAAAAAAAAAGGGTTTGGGAATGTTATTTCCCTGTCCTTGTCAGCCAAAGATTCCCATTTTCTATTTCACTTTCCAAACCCCCTTTCCTTTAGAATGCAAAATGTGTTGCACTGCTAAAAGTTCCACTTGAGATAACAGTTGAGAATTCATTTTTTTAGTCAAAATTGTTAATACTGTTTTCTCTTTCTCAGAGAGCGGCTACTTTTCAGAGACTGCAACTTTTTCTTCCCTGACTACTTTCTCATTTCATCTGGTCTAATGGATCCTGTTTATAAGGACAAGTCCTGTGATGAGCAAAATTCTTCCTATAAGTCATCCTTGGATTTTGTTTTTGTGTGTGCCATATTACTGGAATTCAGAGATGAGCAAGCAGTAAATTCCCCAAAGATATATTCTCCCAGACAGGAAATCAAATTAGTGGAGACTTAGTAGTCTATACAGCTGCCAAAAAGCTCACAATTGGACTCCATCATACAACACAGATGTGATCCAAAAGAGGTTTCATCAACAACTGGAGTCAGGCTGAGTTGTTAACACAGTATGAGAAGATGTGTAATCAGTAACTGCAACAGCCCTCCCAGGCAGAGCCAACCTGCTAGGCTTCCAGTTTTGTGGAAACGCTGCCATTCACTTTTCTATTACCTTCCTTATTTTACAGTGTGGGTTTAGATAAGTGAGACATTCCTTTCACTGCATTTCCTTGGGGGACTCTCTTCTTGGGATCTATTGTGAGCTTTAACTGGAAAAGGTGGTTTACAGAACACCCATTGTAGAAGGCAAAAGAGAAAGAGCAGCTCCAAGTGATGACAACCACATACCAGGTGGGATTTTCAGAGCCCTGAACCCTGTGCATTTGGACTCAAGAGATTAATTTGTCATTAATCTATGAGTTTAGTTGGTGTGTGTTTTGAAGGTGGAAGTTGGAGCCAATCCTTTTTCATGACTATGGTCAGCACTGGATTCCTCTCTGCCAGGGATTTCAGATTTCTTTGTTCAAGGGAGAATAATCCAGTCCCCGGCTGGGATGCTTTGGAAAGGGGGTAAAGAGAGATCATGGGTGTTTTCCTGTCAGTTAGGTTTGGAAATGGAGATTTTTAAAGAAGGAAACGCATTAGAGAACCAAAGTCTGTTATCTTAGAGTTTTTCATTTTTTTTAAAACATTTTTTCTTTAATGAATCAAAGCTTTTCTGAACCTGATTTTTCATCACAACAGGAGTCACCAGCCAATATCCTAGGTTTCACTTTCCATTGGTGTTTTGCTGTAATTAGAAGACTTTCTGCCTTGATGGGAAAGCCATAGGCTAGGAGGCCAGCACAGAAATGGGGCAGGACCATAGGATTCACCTCAGATTCAGGTTCCTTTTATTAAATGATAAAACCGTAAGTTTCCATTTCACAGCAGGAGTTTAAGGCTTCAGTCAGAAGTGTGAAAAGGTGCATCATGCTGGAAAGCTGATTAAAAATGCATGCTGCATATTAACAGAGCCCAAATGGAATAATTCTTTTTCCAAATTCTTTTGGTTATTAAGGTATATCAAAGGTACATGCTTTTTAAATGATGAAAGAACATCCTGTCCTTTTAGTCAAGGTGATTAGTGATATTAGTATCAATAATATCAATTAGTAGCAGATCCTTTTGGTATAGTTAACAGGAAATAACATTTATCTGGCGACTCATAGTGCAGTATCCAGAAGGGAGCTTATTAAAACATGACTCTTCCCCTTTCCATGCAACCCTTTGGTTTAATTACCTCATTAATAATAATGCAGGATCCAAAAAGTAGCTTCCTCCTGGGTGCTTCCAAGATGTGTTGTGGAATTACAGAGACCAGCCAGACTGAGAGATATTTATATGCTCTGTCCTCACATGGGAAGAGGAAGGGTAAATATGGGGAGCCATAGGAATGCAGAAGAATCTGGGAAGTGCAGCCTGGTTTGTGATTGCAGCCACATCTGAACACGCTTTCTGAGCTTAAGAGAAACAAACAATAACAATTCCTTTAATGTGCAAAAATAAAGATCTGTTGTTTAAAGAGCACACAACTGTATCTGCCACCTCCTGATGCTTTTGACAGGAATCACAGAAGGAGCAGATTGGATCAGCAAAACTTCACTCAGCCCTGACAGTTTGATTGCACTGCTGTGGAGGATATGACAGATGTTGGAACAGCATGAGCAACTTAAACAAAATGCATCCAGCACAAAGCTGGGGCTCAACCTTTCCTCCACTTAAAATGATTTGTAATCTCTGAGGGGTCAGGATGGAGGGGTGATGCTTTTACATGTACGGGGGGAAAGGGAAGATTGAGACAAGTGGGAAAAAATTGCCTCCAAATGATGAAGTGCCCAGTAATATCAGACAAGTGTGCGGATCTGGAAACATGCTATTCGCCTTTCATGAAATTATTCAGAAATGAATCATAGCTGGGGCACAGGAGGCACAGGAGGCTTTGGAGATTCATTGGGCAAGCAGCAAACAGATAAACAGGCTTTACAGCATGTGCATAGGTAAAAATAAGACACAAAATATTCAAAGGAGACAAGGAGCTGATGTTTGGCAGCTCATTCATGCCTCAGATGTTTACCCACCTGTGGCATTGTTTTCAAATTTGCCGAGAATTCCGTGCTCCTGCTGATTTTTCATACTGTGCTCAGCATTTCTGAGAAGCAAGACCAACAGGAAGGGAAATATTCAAGTCATGTACCAGTGGATCTGAAAGACCTGGGGGAAAGTGCAGTGCTGATGCTCAGGTGACAGTGCTCCAGAACCAGAACCAAACACGCCCCTGCAGATGATGAATTTTGCCTGTAGGTTCAGTGAGTTCTTGCAAGCCACACCAGGCTGCCTTCCACATCATAAGTGAGCTGTCCAGTTGCTTCCTCTGCTTCATGGAAATCGCTTGTGTTCTCTTGTGGGTGCATGTGTGAGGTCAGCACTCACATGTCACACTCACCACATGTTTATCACCACAGCAATGTTTATTTTAATAGGATAGGATGTAGACAGAAGAGAAGTAGGTGCTAGCACCAGACAGATGTAACGAGTACATGGCCTGTGGTTGTGGTAACTTTGTCCACTGTGAAAGCACCATCATCATCCCCCAACTCGCCTCTTTCTGTTCAGGTTTCAGGCATGGGCACAAAATGACCAAGTGTGCAAGAGGGTCTTGGTCAACAAGCTGGCTGGACTTATATAACATAAGCTTTAAGCTACATTTAGAATGGAAGGGGACTGGAGTTTTGTTCAACAGAGAAAAGCCAAGTGCCAATAGGGCTGCTACAATCTTAATTTTAAAAACTCACAGTTCTCACATCCTTTTTACATCCCCCACATTCTAATGCGCTTTCTTTTCTAGTGGTTGTAGAAAGGATTCCCTAATCCCTTGCCCTTTGCTTTCTCAGATCCCTCCTGTAGATGTATTTCCTGTGGATGTCTCCAAGATGGGAATCAAGCTAAAGAATAGGGGTTTTATAATATCATCAACTCCTGCAGTGCTTTTCTTTCTCCTTACTTTCAGACACATCCCAAGCAGGTGGCAGCTTTCTGGTTTCATTTATTCACAAAACAAACTCAAAACTCCAGCCCGCGCCTTCCACTTGAGCTATGTTTATCCCTGGTGTCCTCCTCAAGGACTGCTCAACCTGGACCCTGGATCATCTCCTTATATTCAGATGGGACAACAAATATCCTGCAAGACCGAGCCAGCAAACCACACATCATGTTTCTCAGTAAGACCATAGTTAGCTAACAGGCTGAAATTTTTGGGATAATGCTGTTTTGCCACTTAATGTGTTATCATACTGCTTTTACATTCCAACTCACTCTTATGTAACCTCTTTTGGGGTAGTATTGATCTCACTTTGCACCATGTGTGGTGCATTAATTGTCTTTGTAGAGAAAAGCAGGTAAATGCCTAAGCCAAGCACAGTTTTTTCCTCCTTATCTTTTGCCTGCCCTACACCTTCCCTATTTCAATGACATATATCCAATATTCAGGACACAGGATATACAGACAGTCCTGGTGCTGAACTTTGCAGGAATATATCGATTTAATAGTTAGGCTCATCTTTTTCTTCATTGACCAGTTTAATATCCTTCATCTATATCTACTCAAACTTCTCCTTGGGGCATGTTTTCTCAGCAGCACAATCTTTTGCAAAGTACAGCCTTTTGGCTGTAAAATTTAGGTGTCTAAAGAGAGCAGGTTACATACGTTTTTCTGCAGTTCATGAAGAAAAGAAGGCACTGCTGAAAGATGATCAAATGATTAACTTTTCTCAGCTGTGGTTGCAATATATCTTTTGTCTTCCTCCGTTGTTTTGAGAGGTAGCTACAAAAGTTAGTTTAGAGCAGATGTCATTCTAAGTGGCTGGACTACCTGAGACTAATTCCACCCTTACAGTGGTTTAGTACTTCATTTTGTACATGTCTCCTTGGATGTCACCCACAGTAATTAACAAATTGAAGGCCGAGAACCAGAGATAGAAATAGGAAAAAAAAAGAAGCGAGCTCAGCTAAATTTGCATGACCTTAATTCCCCTAGGAGGATCTAATTTTGATTGGAATCTGGGAAGGGGGCAAATGTTTGGGACTTCTTTTTTTTTTTTTCCTCCCAAGAGGTTTTTACCATTACTATAAATCTCATGTAAATTGGAACAATTGCAGGTTTTCTGCTGTGGCTCCTTCCTTGTGTAGGTATGTGTGGAGTTACAAGCAACATAACAAGTACATGATGACACATGGAAACAGCAGTACACAAAAATACTCTGTGCAAGGGACTCCAAATCACAGTCTTGGGCATTCATTGACTCAGGTTTGGCAAGCAGAATAGGGATTTGTAAAAACAAGGTTGTGCCTCTCAATGCTTTTCAGCTGATTTTATGCTAAAAGAAACCTCCGGATCAGAGCAATGAGATGCGCAAGGCTAAAGTCTCTCAAATCCCTGCAGGCCTTATTATGTGTATAAGGAGACAGGCAGCGTGCATTCCAGGGCTGGGGAAGCTATTGCACTTGATTTAAGGGTAATTAAAGCATGTGAGTGACAGCAGAGATGGCATGTGATGCGTCAGACACCTTTTCTCCATTTTGCTTCCTGCTTGGCAAACTCATCTGCATGCTGAATGAAGGATAATGTCTCACAGCCTTCTGCCTCTACCCTGTGAGGATTTCTGTTCTTCTTTCATCCCTCCTCCTCCTCTTCACAGCTCTTCTCTCTGGGATTTCAGAGTGAATATCTGGGTTTTGCTCAAAGCTAGATCCTTATTCCTACCATGGCTAAATCAACAACAAAACATTTATTCCTAAGACTAGGAATGTTTATCATGCTCTAGTGTGTAAAAACGACCAGTCTTGTGGGCCATTGAGAAGAAAATAACCTCTGCACTGAAATATTTTTGTTAGTGCTGCCTACCCCTCCAGTGCAAATGAATCCACATGGGAAGGGATGCTGGACTCATTGGTATTTTTAGTCTGCCCATGGCTCATTTTGATTCCAGTAAGTTGACCAAAGCCAATGTTAGAGTGAGGATTCATGGTGAATGTTCAGTTCTGGAAGTGAATGGGTCTGTAGTTGTGCAGGGAGCACTGGCAGCACACAGCCTGGATCCGATGGCTGAATCCAGTGGAAGAAATGGGAAGATCTTCTCTTGAACTCTGTCTGTGCTGCTGGACACAGAATGGGTCAGGTTGGAAGACACCACAGTGGGTCATCTGGTCCAAGCTCCCTGCTCAAGGAGGTAATCCTGGAGCACATTCCACAGGATTGCTTCCAGATGGTCCTTGAATATCTTCACTGAGTCCCGAATGTTCAGAAGACTGTTGTCTAAGCCTCATTTCTAAAAGATCTGTCTTAGGTCTCTTGTAAAGGGGTTGAAGGCCATCCATGATTGCAAATAGATGTGTTTACATAAAAATAGAAAGACAGAAAATGCACACAGAGGTGATAATTGTTCCCATTATTCCATCTGTCTAATAGCAGAGCAAAATTGCTGGCAGAATGGAGTTCACTGCAAGTGAAAACAAAAAGCCTGAGGCAGTCACAGAGCCATTAAAGAGAAAGGAAGGTTTGGGCTTTGACCTGTGACAGTAATTTTCCTCCTTTGACTGCACCTCTAAGTTGAGCTGAAGTTGAAAGTAGTCATGTACTCAGTGGTTTGTCTCTGTGTGCAGCACATTGCCAAAGGGAAAGGGCAGCAGTTCGTGTACCCTAAAAAGGTGCCATAACTTTCACTGGCTGCTGATTAAAAAGGATGAGAACTACAGAGCTATGGTGGGGAGCTGTGGGTGATAACAGCCTTGGGGGGTTCCTCCCCTTTGATTTAGAAACTGGAAAGGATGCCATTTAGATCAGATTGTTTATGAGTGAACGATGTTGTTGAACTAACCAATAAATAAATAGTGATTCCAGAGTGAGTCTGCAGGGAAAGTAATGTCCAATCATTCCTCTGATAAATGTCACTCCAGTAGTATTGCTTTTGTCTCCTATTTCTGGAAGTAGAACTGAGGTTTATAGGTTAAAGAAAGGTTTGGAAAGAAATTGAGAGTCTCAGAGTTGGGATCTATATTCTTTGACGTGATAGATTATACCAGATCAGGCTGACTGTTGGTCACATCAGAAAATCAAGCTTGAGATGCCTGTTCTGTTCTTTTTCACCAATCACTGCCATAAGGACCTTCCTGAGACCAGTTATTCAGAGAGAAAACAGAAATGTCTGGAGGAAGAGAGAGGGAGTGAATACAGCTTGTAACAGAGCAGGCATGTGGAAATTGCCAGTAACTAAATAGATTGTTTAACTACTTTTTCAGACAACAGGATATTTTTGTTATTATTATATACATTGTGCCCACATGCACTTCTGGACACTCTGCATTTGTACATTCTCCCGTTTGCTGTGCATCTTTTGAAGCAACATGTCTAGAATGCGGTCTCTGCTCCATCAGCTGCCCTTTCCCTCCTGGCAATGATTTCCATGACAAGGGCTCACCTCCCTGGAGTACCAGAAACACATCGAGGCTCTCGAGGAGGTGTTTAACTGAGGGCTCAGTGCTCTGCTGGGAGGAGGGGTGCTCATACCAAGCTGTAATGACTACCTGTCAGCGAGATGCATGGTGTCCTTTCAGCAGCCGAACACAAACAGATGAGGGTGACGGTGGTATTTCTCCAGTCCCTTAATTAGAGCTTTGTGAGAGCAGAGGCACAAATGGAGATGTTTTCCATCATCTCTGATGAGGAGGGAGGTAGGGCAGAGAAACCAGTTTGTTTTTGTTAGCCCTGGGCATTCTTCGTGCTGTGATATGTGTTCACCTCCTCATTTTTATCACTCTCCCTTTAGCTGTTTATTTCTTCTTTTGTTTCTCTCTGCATTCCTCTCCTTTCCTTACCGCCTTCAGATTCCTAACAGGAGCTAGCTTTCATTTCAAATAGCTAGAACATCCTGTTTTTCCATAAGAGACTTTCCTAACCCAATTGTTCAGAACTGCAGTAAACTTTAAAGGCCATCTGTAGGGTTGTTATGTATAGGCAGCTCAGAGCAGCAAATAAAGGAAACTGAGACACAGTTAGAGTTAGTGAATACTCCTAAAAAGCTGAAAACAGAGCTCAGGAGTTGTATTCCGGGCTCTGGACTCTCACCTGCAGGTGCTACTGTGTAGGTAAGTGAGCTCTTTTCCTCCAGGTCATGTACAAGAACGCACAAACTTGATGCAGTAAACAGAGATTTGGGGCTTTAGGAAAGATACTTCTATCAAAGGTGCCCAAAAGAAGGCAAGGAGGATAGCTTTTTTCCCAGCCCAGATGTGAAGAAATTTCAAAGAGGTGTAAAGATGTCCTTTTTCAAGTTCTCTGAGAGGAAAAGAGACACTCACTTCCTTTCATTCCTGTCTTTGCCCCTCACAACCTTATCCTCAGGTCTAGTTTATCACTTCATCAGCTGCACCTCTCTTCCCACACAGCATGGAAACAGAAGTTCCTTTTAGCTTCTTGCCAGGGAAGCATGAGGGGAGTCTCAGACGTTGCCCCCCACAACATCTCCTTCAGGAAGTCCAAGGAAATGTAAAGTCCCTTGTGATAATTCAGAGGTTTTGGCAGGTAGACAGCAACAACAGGAGGTGGAAACAGACAGCTGTGCAGGGGAGGAAATGGTGATATAAATACATGTTTAATTGCAGTTTAATTACAATTACTTACTAGACAAAATTTATTTAAATGCAGTGTAATTAGAGTGAGACCTTGATTTAATCACAGTCTTATCAGACATGGTTACTACTATTTTCCTTCACTTCCTCCTCCTTCTCCACCTCCTCTTACATTCCCTCTCCTGAACTTGCCCAAAGAAATTAAAAGCCAAGGCTTGAAGCAAGCAGAAGGTATCCATCTCAGAAAGTTTTCAGTTTCCTGAAAATTCAATTGCCAGGTGGCTACCAGCCCAGAATTTTCTCCCTGGAAACTGTGAAACCCCCACTCTGTCTTGGCAAGCCGTTATTCTTCCTTAGCAGATAATGATAATGGATCCTCATTAGCTGGGAATGACTTATCATGAATATAATTCATCACTGATGGCAGACCTCATAACCCATCTGCTCACAATGAGTAAATTAGACGAGTCAGACAAGATGGATTGTTCTTTCTGATCTACCTTAGGAGTGTCTCCACATCCTGTTCCAATGGCACATTCTGTGCCTTCACACCGTGATGGAGGTGAACATGAAGAGAGACACTTGGGCAAAACCTGTTGAGCAGCTGACCCCTGATCTCATCATTCTCCATTTTCCCTCTCCCACTGCTTCCTCTGCTCCTTGCCGTGAGACTGGGCACAGCAGGATCTTACTTCTTTATGAGACAAGCACTAACATCAGAGCTCTCCTGCAGACCTGTTGATATGTTCATGGATTGCTCCTGCATGGAAGCTTTCACCACTCATAGCACTTGTCTCTGTGGATGTTGCATGCTTAAAACACTATTAAGCAGTCCCAACCAATATAGGAAAAGGGAATAGTGGGTTTTTCTCCTGCCTTCTCATCTGAAAGCTGCATTGACTCTTCTTCCCTAAGGAAGAATCATCACGCGGCTGATTCCCACTCCTGGGAGCAGAGTTATTCCAATCCTTCACCATGGAGAAACTAAGACACAGGCTAGTAGTCACAGCTGGCAGCCTTCAAAGACGTGGCAAACTATGGTGGGAGGGAAAATACACACAGCAGTTTGCCAGAAATGCATGGCAATCTGGTGGTCAGGCTGCATGTTGCTGTGCTTTGCATCTGTCACAGGCTTCTCCAGCAGCTCTAAACAAGGGAGAGTTAAATCTATCCATAAAATTGTAAAGCCATTCATTAATTACTGAATATTTTATTCTGCTGTTAAACCATACTGGCCCTGCCTGAAGAAAAATTATGAACTGCTGGGGTCTTTTCTCAGGGAACCAAAACCAGAAACATGGGAGATTTTTCCTCCCTCATCTCCTGTCATAGTTTGCTCTGCTTTCTTCCTTTTTCTCTCACCTCTTCTCCCCTCCCCTCCTAATATTTTAACAGCCTCTTTGATCACTTCCATGTGACCTGACCACCTTTTGTACAGTCCTTGTCACAATTTATCTGGACGAGAAAAAAGTAGGAAGAAAAAAAGCAGGGAGAGGTTTTAGTTTTTACATCCTTCCTCTCCTGCCCTGAGAGCATGTCCCTATCCATCTCTTTCAGTCTGATGGTGAGGAGGAAATCTCTCCCCATCATGGGGTTTCTAAGAGCTGAGGGTCACCAAGTCCTTCAAACCCCTGTGAAGTGGGTAAATGGGCTGTGAAACCTTTCCCACCTGTTGTGCAGGGTCTTGCGTTGCAGATCACAATAAATCACACAGAACCAAATGGATTTTTCCCCCTGCTTTAATATTTATTTGACAGTGAATTTTTAATAGGGAGGGACTTTCACCTGTCATCCTCAGAAAGCCAAGGTGGCAAAAGAAGGGAAGGGACAAACTTAGAGTAATGGATGCAAAGTGTCAGGGGAGGGAAGAGAGGAAAGGTGGGAGGAGAAAAAGGGAATTGGAAAGGGAAAGAGGGAAGAGAACAAGGAAGCAGCAGTCACTGCAGCATCTTTGTTTGAAGATGAGTTTCTCAGATAACAGCAGCTCTCACAGCAGTGAACAGTTCACACACAGCAGGGAACCAAATAAGCCTGGGAAAGAGTCTTTGACCCAAAGGCGCTTGTACCCTTCTGGAGTTCATTTCTCACATCCAGCCTTTGCATAAAAACAAATAAATTAATCGGTGATTTGTGAGCCCGATTTGGGGGAAAAAAACCCAAACAAACCAAACTGATTGTGGTCCAAAATCCATAACTACACCCTGGTGCTGTGTATGAATGAGACAAAGGGATAGAAAGTCACTATGGGGAGACAGATACCACTGACTAGATAAAGAGATGGTGTGGAGAGAGAGAGAGCAGGAGCTTCAGAGAGATGACGAGCCTTAGATGGAGTGGATATATAGCTGAAATTAAAGAGATGGATGCTATGAGTACACATGGGAAGATACCCTGCACAGATATTCTGTGAATAGATGTTGCAGGAAGAGGGATATTGTTAGATAGACAGGCACTGTCTGGGAAAAATGGGTAAGGCAAGAAGTAATGCTGCAGCTGGGAACGTAAAGATTGATTCTGTTGATAAATAAAGTCTATAAATAAATACTACAGAAAGATATTTCAGTAGCCTGCCATCTATGAATATTTGACACGCACATCTAAGAAACTTCATAGCACCTCATCCAAAATAAACATAACCAAGCAGCAACTAGATATGTGTGTGATTATACTGTTTAAACATTTACGAGATGTTAGCAGCTGCAGCAAAAGCAACAATTTATCACCCGGTTCAGAGCTGGTTTCACCCTGATAGACACATCATTGATGGCCTGGCACCAGTATGGCAGAAAAGGCCAGGCCAGCAGGTAGATAATTAAGTGCTGAAGCAACACTGGATGAGGAAATGGGAAAACACAATGTTTGGATTTCAGAATTGGAAATAGGCCACAATCTGGATATGAGCTTCCCATCTTGTATCCAGCTTACCAAGGGATAACACATTTCAAAATGATTTCCACCACTGTCTCCTTACTGGCCAAAGCCTGATCTTAAGGGCTTGTCTGTCCCATGCTGCTGTTACAGCCCCACAAGTCCTGTGGGGAGTCCCATTCCCAGCTGTCCTCAGCTGCCCTATTGACCTTGATGAACATTCAAAAGTCCTTCTACTGAGTGTCCTGGCAGCCACGTGGAACATCCTGTTCTCCTTGGGCTTGGGCAGGAGCTGTCATCTACGCAGACACCTCTTCCTGCGGAGGCTGTCAGGCCACTCCTGCACCTGGCAGGTGCTGATTGAGTTGAGAGCCTTTCCGCGGAGGCAGACACTGTGGTGGTTCCTGTGGTCAGCAGTGCTGAGGACTGCTGGGGTTCACATCATCTGAGGAGTCAATGTACTTTAATCCTTTACATCTTTCCACCCTCCCTGTGTCTGTCCTGTCTCACCTCCTACCTTTCCTGAGCTTTACAAGTGTCTGATTTTCTTGCTGTGGTTTAGGCTGAGAAATTCTTTACCAATTACTGTTTTGTTCACCTCCCTAACTAATTTTCTAATCTGTGCCTTGGCACGATCTCTCCTTTTGTTGTTTGCTCAGCCCTGTGCCAAGGATGCTCATTTTGAGGCTCTCAACCCCTACTTAGCACTGCCCTTGAAGCAGACAAGTTCATTCTCAGGCATTGCAGGCATCCTCCAGGCCAGTCCTGCTTGTCCAGCACAGTCTTCCTGTGCTCTGAACCTTCTGAGGATTTATGATGCACCCCGAAGTCCTTCTGGCCACAGTTGGTTTGCTCAGTTATTTCCTTCATGACCTGAACATGCAGGTCCACAGCACGGGCCAGACAAGGACATTAACCCTCTGTTCTTCTCCTACAGCAGCTCCTCCCCACTACAGTTGCTGCTTTACAACAGCCCTATCCATAAACTCTTTTATTTCAGTTCTTGCTATTACAGGTACTATGTATATGTTTTATAAACCATGTAATCTCATGCACACTTGTAAAGTCCCACAGAAAGAACTCCACAAACTGTCTTTTAGCTTACTATGGCACTGCCTTCAGGGCCCAAATGCCAGTTTGTGGGAAGAAGCAATTCTATATATACATTTAATGGCTTCAAATTAAATTTGAAATTAACTTTGAACTGTATCATCCATTTCCAGTAATGATGCTTAATGTTATCATGAGAAAATCAAGTGCTTTACGTGATAGGTGTCAATTGGCTCTTGTTCAGGAGGTTGTCCAAGGGCTCTCAGGTATGATATGCTGGGAAGCTGATGAAAACCCAGGGTAAGTGAGAATAGCATTTTTGTTTTTCTTCTCTTACTTAATTTCAATCTTTCCTAGCCAGTTTCTATCTCTAAGAATATATCTCATAATAATAATTGCTCGTTATCAGTGGATATTTTCCAGTAGAGGAAAGATGTCTAAATCCAAAGTCTCCAGGAGAGGAAATTGAAAGGTCTGAGTTTAAGAAATGTTAGGTTAATCCATCTCAAAGGAGATCCTCTGTAAGAAGAGAAATATTAGGCATTTCCTGACTATACAGAGTAGTGTGGGACAAGGATATACCAAACTTCTGAGGGGGCAGACCTTGAAAGCAGCAAGGGATTAGACAGATCAGGAAATTTTATTTTTCCTTGATAGTCTCCTCATGGATCTCTCTTGCATTTGGAATGTCTAGAACAGCATGAAGAAATGGAAGGAATCACCTCTCAGAATTAAAGCTGTGGGTTTGTGGTGCCTGGATGGGCTCCTTCAACATTACTGAACTTTGGACATATAATTTACATGTTTTTATTATTGAATTCACCCTTAGCAGCTTAGGTTAAGATGACCCTAATTGTGTAAGTGTATTTAACGCCGAGCTTTTTTCCTCCTAATCTCACTGCAGACAGCTGCAGTAGATTTGTGTGTGTCAGAGAAAGGCAACCAGCGGGGTTTGTGCTGTCTTTCACTGAGACCTTCTCCTGGGAGCATGGCTGAAAAAGTCTGCCTGAGGGATGCTCTGGATCAGTGTATACAGCCTCCCTGACTTCTCTCTGCCACTTCCCAAGCCCCAGGCTTTCCCAGAATTACCCAAGCAGGCACAACCCTTCCCGGAGTGCCTGCAGTTTGCACCCTGCCTTGCCGTGGTGCCCATCTGTGGAGTGTGTAAGGCTGGAGTGCAAAGTTCCACGGGCTCTCACTGATGTTATAATTATCGTCTAATAATGATCCCCATCCCTGGAAGTGCTGAAGGCCAGGCTGGATGGGGCTTTGAGCAACCTGATCTAGTGGAAAGTGCTCCTGGCCATGACAAGAGTGTTGGAACGAGATTATCTTTAAGGTCCTTTCCAACCCAAGTCATTATGTGATTCCATGAAATGATTTTCCTTGCACAGCAATCCTTATTCACTGTCAAACCAAGAAATACTCTGAGTATTGCGAATTAGGGATCTAGGTCTTGCACCTTTGCCAAGCTTTGACACAGGGCATATTTCTCTTATCTTTCATTCCTTAACATTTTTGCACCGGTTGTTCACCGACTTTAGAATTCTTTGCCTTATGCTCTAAAAATGACAAGATTTAAAGTAGTGTCATTCCCTGCCTCAGAAATGGCTGCAAAATTAGTGTTGAATGATGCTGTTGAGGAGTTCAGCTGCTCAGCTGGGACATGCTGGTACAGCTTCATGCACATCAGCTGCCCTGTCCCTGATAAATCTTCAGGCTGCTTCCCTTTACAGAAAGCAGTGTGGGGTGTTTCAGGCTGCAAAGCTTGTATGTAAAGTAAATGCATTGTTATTTAAAAGTGATTCATATTGTTGGCAAGCCCAGTAAGGTGAGCTGATTGGTGGGTAAGCAATGGAGTGTAATAGCCCTTGGAAAACTGCTGTGTAATAACAGCTTTGATTCCTTGCAGGATAAAACTGTATAATGTTGCCATCTTTCCTGTACCTTTCATGTGCACAGCACTTGATATACTCTAAGTGTATTACTTTGTCATCTGGACTGATAGCTGGTCTGATCCTCCTGGGCTTTGCTAGTCTGCTTGTGAGAAGTATGAAGTTTTCAAACAAAGTTTTAGGCTTAAGGTAACACCTAAATTATGGATTTCTGAAGTCGCCTTGGCAGTGTTTCTTGATAGGTTGCTTTTTGAGCTGAGCTGATAACCCATCTTGCCTCAGAAATGCTTTTTTTCCCCCTCTCCTTGATCCTGAATTGCCTGTATCATGCACCATTAAATCTGACACAGTTTATCTGCGGGTTGGCTGTGCAGAAAAGGAGAAAGTCCAACGTAAGCCTGGCAAACTCAGGCTGAAGTCAGCAGCAGCCTGACTTGGCTGCAGCTACTCCACCATTCTATTATCCCCATCATTCCGAGGGCCTGGGTCCCTCAGCAGCACACAGGGGGTTTTTAAGGGGTTGTGTGTTACTGGCACTTGAAGTGTTTTTGTGGGGGTACATATGTAGAGCTGGTGCAGCAGAAAGGTCTGTGGAGAAAACGATGCCATTATGATTTGGTGGAGAAGGAACAAGAAAAGAGATTCTGTCACAGTACACATCAATCAAGGACCCTGTATGTATCCACGAATATAACCTTCCCAAATGCATCCCTTCTGTAAAGTGTGTTTGTCTATTCTAGCAGTTAAATTTGTGCTGTCTGCACTGGCCAATAGAACTTTTGTGGGCTCTTTCCATGCCTTGAGGGACAATTCATGAGCCAGAATACCTCGTGACCTGGTCTTTTCCTGGTGTTTCAGTTCCTGGAAAACAGAATACACCATGAGAAGAGCAGATGCATCTTAATTTTGGTGCAATAAGCAGCTTCCTGAAGCAGAGACAAAATGAGGAACTAGGAAAAGATAACTACAAAGGCAACTGCCAGGAAATGCAAGATTTTGTGACTAATGAGGTTTTCAGGTCCAGTGGAACCAGCATGCACAAGTCCTCAGCCTTTGTTTCCTCGAGCTGAATCTGGCAGCCAGGATAGCTGGACAGTTTAAAATCAGGGACCAGACTGGGTACAGAAAATCTGGCAGCTTGAGGTGGTTTCTTTCCCCTTCACTTTTTTTTTGTTGTTTTCAGTACTGCAAGAATTACAGCATTTCTCTTTCAAAATATGATCTGGCAGCTAATCCTTGGTGTCAATGAGCACCTCTCTCTCTCCTCCTGATGTCAGCAGGAGTCCTACATCCTCATCATTCCTCCAGCTAAACTCTTCATTCCTGTCTGGCATAATCATGAACACTGCCTTCTGTCCCTAATGGATCTGGAAACTCGCTACTTTACTGAAGTCTTGGTTTGCTGAGAGGGGTCTTTAGACCAAACTCAGCAAGTTATTAAGCACCTATTTTCTCACTGCTTTCAGTGGAGAGAAAGGCTCTTACATAGAAGAGGCAATTAAACATCTCTGCACGCTCATTCAGACTGGACAGGTGATGGAAGGCTTCAGATACTCCTTGGCTCTGCCATCCAGACAGCTGGAGGGATGGAGTCTTCTGTGTCCATGTAATTGGGGAATTGGGGCAAAAAGAGGAAAGCAGTTTGCTCACAGTGACTGGCAGCCCACTGAACACCTGTATCTTTCAAAACTCACAGTTTTAACCTCATGATTCAATTTTCCTTTGATGTACAGCCTGACATAATTTTTCAGTCACTTACTCTGCACACAAGAACTGACCTTTTATCATTTTTAGTTGTAAATCAGAGAGTGACGTTAAATGCTCAGGGTGATTCTCTATAAAGTGATTGTTTCACTGCTCTGCAAGCTGTGCTATAATTTGCCCCATCCATCCAAATATATGTCTTACACTAATTAAATGAATACTTTTGTCAGTTTATGTTGCTCCAGCTTTCACTCAGAATATGCTTGCTTCCGTGGTGTGTTAGTATTCTTTTAAGAATTTATATAAGCATATATAAATATAGACACACATATTCACATACAGAAGAAGAAAGAAAATGTAATTGCAACTTTCAGGTAAAACACAGAATATTTTGGCAGGCATTTGAAAATTGATTTTTATAAAATATTCAGAAAATACTCATGTTAACAGCAATTTTAAAAATTGTTCCCTGCTGGGAGTTGATAGATGCTACAAGCTACAAATGGATTCATTTGAAAACTGCATCTCCCTGTTATGCAGGTGAAACATAATTAAATACCTACAACAGGAACACAGAAAAAAATCTGGAGTTCTATTGTGCAACAAACAGCAATGGCAACTTTTATATGTGCTTTACTCTGTTCTTTTTGCAAGGCAATGCTGTCTCCTTAGATCAGAGCAAATTGTCGTTGTTTTTCCTCTTTCCTCTGTTTACTGGGAGTCGTATGTTCCTGGCTGGAAGGTCCTTCTGGCATGAAAAATCCCTTTAAAACCCTGTTTGAGCTCTGAAACAGGTTGAAAGTGATGCTTCATGTTTTTGTCAGCTCTCCATGCCTGTTGTTTTTCTTGTTCATCCTTGCAGTTCCTGACAGACAAATTTTAGGAAGCCAGGGAGAACATAATGAAATATTTGCTATTCTTCATGAAACATCTGGCAGGGCTTTGGCAAGATCAGGGAGTTAGCAAGAGTTGCCACTTTTATAAGCAGTAGATGACATTTTCTGTTGTCTTAAATGGAGTCCAAAGCATATGCAAATCAGCTGTGTAATGAGTGAGGTTAAGCAAGGTTTTGGATTTGGTTCCATATGGTGTTAAAAACATAATTGATCAGAATGTTTTGAAATATATTGAACATGAGTGTTCAGATTTGTTTTATCTGAATCTCATTATGTCTGAGAAGAGATTTAGGATGAGGGTAGAGCTGAGTTTTAAGCTGGATCTATTATTGATTATTTATGATCACACATGCTTTATCAGATGTTTCTGCTATAAACCCCACTTCAATTTGCTTTAAAAACAAAATAGATTTTTTTGGCCTTGACCTCATTGCCTTTCATTCTTATGGGTAAACACACAGTGTCTCTTTTTCTCTCTCTCTCTCCCCCTAACTATAATATTGATTAAACATATTTGTTCGCTGCAGGAAGGAATAAAAGAACAAAGTTTCATGTTAGTCTCAGAATGTTTTACACTACAAGAAGTTTCTCAGATCAGTTATGATGAGCATCCCTGAATGAGATGCATAACTTTTAGGGGGATTATGACTTTGCAGGTTTCTGTTGGGTCCATTCCAAGAAATCTGTGATAACATAGGATCTTGCAGAAATAAAGTTACTTTGAGAGGTGGCCATGTTGACTGATGTCCATCACCTGGAACCTCTTGGGCTTCAGGGCGTTGCCATCATGTTGGCCTTAACTGTTTTCTGTGACCCTTAAACTGAGATTTGCCTGAAGCCTTTCCTTAAAGGCAGAATTCAGTGGTAAAACAGCTGTTGAACCCCCTTGTGGTGCCATACCCCTCTCTGGGTGCTCCAGAACAAGAACTATTCTCTTTACCACACCTAAATGCTTTTAGTCCCAGCTGTTGTTTACCCATTTGAAGCATATGATTGTGAAAGAAAAACATTTTGCAAAGGGGGTTTCTAAAATGGGTATTCCTCACTTTCAGAGGTACAAGAATGAGTCAGGTTCATGTGGAATAAGAATATGTCCTGATTTTCTTACCAAGATCTTGACTTTTGCCATGGTCTTGCTTTAAGCTCTCAAACAGCAGATGATAACACTCCATGTGTTAGATGACCATTCCTGCCTGCCTCTTGACCATCCTAATACATCTCAACTCCTACTCAGATGGTCTAATTTCCTTCTCAGGTGACCTCCTGCTTTGTCAACACTCACGTCAGGGCTGGAGACAAAGAACTGCTTTGCTCTGGTCGCAACAACTCTTTCCCCGAGGTTGCTTCCACTTGGCAATTGCATCAAGGCTCAGCGATCACCTCTTGTTATTTCTCGGGGAGCTGTAGGAGCATCTCCTGAGACCTCCTACGTCTTGTAATGAAAACTGCTCTGAATACAGAGCAAACCATGTAACTGTGTGCGTATGTTGCGTGTGGGTGTCTGAGCGTGTGTATATAACGTGTATATACCTTTCTATTATTTATCTGTCTTTAAGGAAAGGTAGGTAAGGGGTGGTGATGTTCTTTATGTGTTTGTTTAAACATATTTACGTACACATACACATATATAGACATCCGTCATAGATTCTCTGAGACATCAGAGCAGGTATCAGCTACAATACATTTTCATGAAGAAAAACCAGCAACCAAGAGGTTTTTTTCTCCTTCAAGGGGTATAGTGGTTGGACTTTAGTAATTTACAGGAATTATTAGTTCAGTCAAGTAATTAGTTATCTGTCTGTCATCTGCTGTGCAAACAAATATTTACATGCCTAGTTATCTGACCCGAAAAATACCTTGTACATAAACCGGATATGTAACTGAGGCACAGTCTAGACATGTCTTGGCCATCTTAAAACATTTTGCTTTCAAAATCCCAAATCCTCTAAGTCTCTCAGAGAGAACTAGGGGATATATACATATGAAACTTGGACTTTTGTAATTAAATATATAGAATCAATTATAAAACTTGGATAGAGTCAGTGGAATTATATGAAAGAGCACCAAGGGAAACAAGAACTCAGGAGAACCTGCCTGCCTTTACATTCTTTATCCTCAGCAGCACAATTTTTTAGTGCCTAAGCCAAAATGTTTCCACATTTCTTTCCCCCATGCAGTGCCAACATCTCAACTACTGGAAGCATCTAAAAGCAATTACAAGGATTCCAATAATCTTCCTGTATTGCTTTGGCTGGACTGCTAAGTATCATCAATAACGTGATTATCGTTTTGAGAAGAAATTGCTTGAGATAGAGACACTGTGAGAAAAGCTCCCAGACACTTTCCAAATCATATTTTCAGCAACCTTTTTCATTATTCAGTATCCTAATGAGTTCTGGTAGTCTCAGTAAATAACTTCCCATACAAGGGGACTTGACTGCTCGTATTTCCATGGGAAGCTTAAGCTGCAGAAAGCCAAAATTTTACCTGTTTTGGAAGCATTTCCTCTGATTCTTAAACTCTAAATCCAAGCCACTGATTTGCTGCCTGGCTGACAGATATTATTCCCTATATTTCACATCGCCCATCTTTTATTTCCTGTGTCTATATCTCATTTTTAATGAATGTGACAAGATCACAACGGACCTGATATTAAACCATCCCTGAAATAAACACCAAGTTGTACTGCAATATGGATCTTAAAAGCAAGGTTTGGCCTATGCTTTCCCAAGACACTCTAAACCAGGTTTAGTTTTCCAACAGTGTCTGAATATATCACATAAATGCATTACATATACTTCTTATAAAGGCCTTCAACTTGCTTAAAATTTGTGTCCCAGGGCTTGAGCTCTGGTGTCTGGGATTTTGGTCCAAATCTCAGGAATACAGTGCTGTACAGATATGGGCAGTCAGGTCTCAAGTTTTCTTCAGGGTTGGCTCATATTGCCGAGGAATGAACACAGAAGCTGGTGCTGGATGCCAGTTTTGGCTGAATGAACAGTTCCCCCCAGCTTGTGCAGAGTGGCTGAACTTGCTTGGTGTGACTGAAATTTCGTGGATTGCCTGGAGCGTCTGTGGAGGTAAAGCCAGAGTTTTCCATGCTTGTGCCCATGCCTAGGTTCATGTACAACTAACTTCTCACCATAGCAAGTGGGAATTTTACTGAGTATCCTGGTTTATCTTGCCGGGGGGAATGAGGGTACAGCTGTTCTGTTCATGTCTGCCCTTGCAAGCAGCAGATTAACAGAGTTACTAATGTTTTGTCCAAGCCAGGTATTGTACTTTGTGAAAGAAGTCATCATCACAAACCAAAGGGAATACGGCCAAAGGGATTTGGTTGACAAATCTTCCCTAAAGTACCCACAGGATGGTGCTTTCCTGTTCTGAAATGTAAATGTATTTAAAGTAAAAAAGTGACAAAACCTCAGAACAGTTTAAGGGTGAGAGAGGAGAAACTCATTATGTTTGGGGTCTGCAGCAAGTGCCACAGCTTCATTTCGTGGCTGACTTGTGTCTGTTCAAGTCAGTGGGTTTTATTAATGCTTACAAGCCTACAGCTATAAGAATGCTAAAGATGCAATGTTTGCCCTGCACTGATATATAGATTGGTTCTCCATTAGGAGGAAATTAATGATTGTTCGTAAGACTGAATCCACAGCCTCTGGCTTCTCAACAGCTTTTCCATCCTGCAAGTCTAAAGACCAGCTCGTGTGAATTTTATTGGTTAGCATTAGAAGCATGCCTGGATAGCAACTGAGATTTCTGGAATCCAGGAAGGTCATGTAATGTCAAGTACCCTTCAAATGGGAGAAAAATGCCTTCTTGTCCTCTCTGCAAACTCACCTCTCACAGATAGATTGAAGCTGCCCCAATTATGTAATTCAATTAAATGAAGTTGTTCATGTTCATGAAAGGCTCTTCCATTTCCCAATCAAGTGTGATGAGAGGTGTGTATCCAACACCTCCCCTGTTCCTACGACAGCATCAGCCATCTTCTCACCACTAAGGAGCCTGGAGACAGCCACTCCTGAGGAGAAAAGCAGTTTATGGTAGATGCAAGTTAAATGCTGACCAGGGCTAAATTGTTGCAAGCCTGAATGAACATTAGGGGACAGTATTGGCCAGGAGTCAGCCTGTTTCTTCCTCTTCATGCTCTCCTTTTATTTACAAGCTGTCTTCCCTTCTCTTCTAAATAAAGCCCATTTGCTCCTTACTTATCTGACTGGTGCACCAGACACCCATTTCTAATCTGGCCAAATCAATTATAAATATTGCAGTCTACAATTAGCCTGGGAACTTCTGAAAAACTAATTAGTTTGAGCCTTAGCAATGAATTACACCTTTCTCTTGGCTATTTGCAGCAGGAAGGATAAAAGGAAAAAAACCCCAACCTACACTCAAAACAGGACCAAACATCTCTCAGCCACAGCAAACAGAATTCAAGGCCGTGTTTAATTATGTTCATATTGCTGGTGAAAGGATGGGCCGTGGTGGGCTGAAAGCCAGGGCACCTGGCATTGCCTTGGGCTTAGCAGGCATTTTCTCAGGACATGCTGTAAGATGCAAAAGTCCTTGTCAAAGAGTCTTTGGGAAGGGAAGTCCCTTGGGAGTCTACAAAGTTTACATCACTAGTGTTTGTTGTGTAGCAACCATGGAGGTGAATGCTACAGCTCTTAAAGCTGGAGTCATCTTGCATCAGTACAGAGCTGATCCCCTCCCTTGGCGAGGTCAGGAACTAAATAGAGCCTTGTCTGGTGTTTCTCAGGCAAGAGGGTGCCAGGCTGCTGTCTGGGGAGCTGCTAAACTGCAGGGATGAAATTAGAAAGTCATTAGAAGGTGTGCAACACTCCTTGTAGCAACTGAATCCAGACACAAAGGGCAGATTAAAGCCCTTTTTGTCGGCATCTTGTTGCTGTGGTGTATTTCTTACAGGTGTAATTACCTGAAAGCATCATAGTTGTTTCATTTATGTCCTAAAATACTACTTTATGAAGCAATTAAAGGCAGAATTGTACTCTGGGATTACTGCAAATGCGTCTGCTTAAGGTTCATTTTAGATTCATTACAAGCCTTCAGAAGCAGTGTTCCTGCTTTTAATAAAACATATGGTTTCCTCAAAAGCAAAACTGTGCAAGACCACACACCCCTTTAGATTTGGTGATGCAGGTGGAATTTTAATGTCAAAAAGCCAGAAGGGCAAGGCAATCCCAATTCACTACAGAGAGGGAAGCACATCTTTAAAAGCTGCAGGACACTTTACTTATCAGCACTGGTAACTGTGCATACAATAGGTAAAACTTTGGAAAAGATTGCGCAATTCCCCTTCTGCACACGTGATAACTGTGGTCAGAGAATTTTCTAGGGTCTCCAGTCCCTGCTTGAGTGGGGAAAAACTGCACCCTTCCTTCAGGTGAATGCTGAGAACTTGGCCTGTTTGATCAGACCTAAACCTTCTTTCTGTTTTCTCTTCACATTCAAAAGTGTCTGATCTCTTGAAAAGTTTCAATGAAGCCACTTCCTGCCTTATTTGGTTTATGAACTGTGTCAGAGATGTGCTTGGCTCATTATACACAGCCACATCCCTGATTTGGGAAGCTTCCAAAGGACTGGGACATGCCATGATGGAGAGAGGGTTTAACACAAGGAGAAAATAGGGTTACAGGCAGGATGGTTATGCAGCTACTGGGAGGTTATTTTTCGCCGCAGAGAGAAGCTGAGGACATGTTTGTTTGTTTGTTGATACATCCTTCAGAGAGAATCATTGGTATGTCCATGACCAGCAGTGGTCTCCAGACTCAGTTTTTCCTCCTTTTTATGTGACTCATTTAACCCTCACACACACTTCCAGTTTTGCTCTGGCAAGGCGGCTACAAATTTCAAGAGTGAGAGGAGCAATATGAAAAAAAAGTAAAAGCTCCACTTCCTTCTGTAATGCCCTGCAACTGCAAGGCCTGTCAAGGGAAGGCCAAGAAGAAACCCTGAACAGTAGTCACAGATCCCCTGAGAGGGACAGTTGTCAGTGTTTACGCTTTCCAGCAGAAGAAAAGAAATGAAATTAAATTCTCTATTTTGAGCCAGCCANCACACTTCCAGTTTTGCTCTGGCAAGGCGGCTACAAATTTCAAGAGTGAGAGGAGCAATATGAAAAAAAAGTAAAAGCTCCACTTCCTTCTGTAATGCCCTGCAACTGCAAGGCCTGTCAAGGGAAGGCCAAGAAGAAACCCTGAACAGTAGTCACAGATCCCCTGAGAGGGACAGTTGTCAGTGTCTGCTCTTTCCAGCAGAAGAAATGAAATTCTCTATTTTGAGCCAGCCAGCAGAATGCACAGAGAGTGAGTGACCTGCCACGCAAGCAAAGTGTGAGTGAAAAATCTTGAGGAATTAGGAAAACTCTAGTTTTCTCCATGCCTTGGAAACGCATGTATAAGTGGATGAGAATTTATGTATGGAAGAGAGATCAGCACTCATCCCCACGTACAATGTGTAGCTACAGTTTATCTCCACAACTGCAGTGTCTGTCCTGAGGTGTGGCTCAGCAGGACAGCCGACTGGCAAGGTTTCTGTCCAGCTGTGACCAAACAGACTGACTCAGAATGAGGGGTTGACAGTAAGCACCTGAAAGAAGTGTTTTCCAGTCATACCACAAAGTTCCAGTTATGCTGACATGTAAGGAGGCACTGGGCTCCCTTCTCCTTCTCCTCACATCAAGTCAGCAAAAATCCCAGAATTATTTTACAGGGTAACAAATCTTGCTTGCTTTCCAAAACCGAGCAAACAAAAAAACACACCCACACAGAAAAGGAGAACTAATTAAGATTAAGTCATATCTGAGTAAATATGCAAATTAAAAATCAAAACAAAGAAATTCTATTTATCACATCATGAAGTTGCAAATTGCTGCTGTGGCTCCCATCAGCTGGAATAGAAGAGGGCTACAAGGCCATAGGTTTTGAAGATCAACCAAATGTGCACATGTTTTGTTGTGATAGCTGGGGGACTGTTGGCTGTAGATATATTACCAGCCTTCCCCCCACTCTTCTGTACTACATTCATGTTCAGTGGTATTCATAGACTATATTTGTCTTGGAGTTCTATAACATAGAGTTATTGGTTTTCCTCTTTGTTTACCTTCTGTAAGACAACATCATTATTCTTTGATAAATCTCTTTCATGTCTCCTAGGTAGTTTTTTGGCTTTTTTTGTTGTTGTTTTTTTTTGTTTTCTCTATTTTTTGGAGGGGGTTGAATTCTTTTGCAGCTTTTGAAAATCAGATTAAAAATAAACAAACAAACTCCCGCTCCCCCAAACTCTGTTGGGAAAGAAATCAATAGTATAGATGTTGGCTTTCCTGTTCATGCCTATGTTTCACCATTTGCACACCTTCCTGAAGGAGCTGGCGTCTGGGATGTGGAGAAGCACATGCAAGAACTGGCACTGGGTTAGTGGGGCTGGCTGGCTTCCCCACGTGCCACACGCTGCCACCTGTCCCCTTTCAGAAGAACCCTGAACCTGCTGCTCTGAACTGGCCCATTTTGATTGCTTTGCAATGTGTTTCAAACCTTCCTGCAACAGAAAGTCAACTATCAGGACGGAAAGTTCCATATAGTACAGAGATGTAACTGGTTTGTAGAGGTCGTTGGTGTGATAAAGAGCCTTTCAACTTTTAAGCCAGCAGTGTGATTGCATCCTCTGTTGGAAGCAGGAGGAGGTTGGGACCATCTATTTGCTGTTTGGAGGCTCGCTGTGAGGCTTGTGCTGGTGGCTCTGGTCCAGTGGGTGTCAGAGCAGTTTGTTGAAACCACTACCAAGATCAGTGCTACCTGGCTTACTCATCGCTGTCACAGCAAACGAGCAAAGGGCAGAACAAAGGAGGAAGAAAGTCTTTCCTGGCCTCTAAACAGAGTCTCAGCACATCCTCATTTGTGGGGAACCTCTTCCTGCAGTACATCTGCCCCACTACTGAGTTGTCATGGTCTTGCTGTTTTGTGTGCTGTGCATGCAGGCAACAAGGGAGAGCCTTGGAAGTCCATTACAAAGGTTTTATGCATAAATACTTGCTTCCTAAAGACTTTCTCTTCAGTCTTCGATATAAAGCAATGACAGTTTTGTTTGTTTTTTGTCCTTCATTCTCTGTTTGTTGTCTTCCAGGCTTCCCTTCCACAGCAAAATGTTTTTGAAATAGGAGTAATTTTCCCCTTTTTGTCAGACATGCAATCCTAAAATCGTTTAAATTATTGAAAAATTCAGAAGATCCTGTTAATTGGTTTCCCAGATTTAAGTAATAACAGGGACCTTTTTTTTTTTTCAGTTATCCTTTAATGCAAATGTTTGACCTTCAGTTCCTAGGTTGCAAACTGTTGCATCTGTAAAATATCAGTGAGTTGGATCACAGCTATGTTCTGTACCAAGGGCATTAGCAGTCCCTTCAAAATGTACAAGTGCAATATTTAAAGTAGGTAAGCTTTGGTTCTTTTTGACTGCAAATCTGCAAGAGCAGAGCTTATAAATGAAACCTCTGGTTCCCCTGGGTTTAGTCAGCTTTGAACATTATCATAGGTACTCAGTATCATGGTTATTCATGCCATGCCTGCATATGAAAAATAAAATAAGAAATCAAACCCACTGGTCAGACTCAGTTGGGGACACTGCTGTTGCTGTTTGTGCTGAGAGGATTGTCCTGGTTTGTTTGTTTTGTTTCATGTCACATCCTCATTTTCAGTATGAGTTCTCCCTGACCCAGATTTCTGAGCAGACTGAAGTAGAGCCAGAAAACTGTAAAAGTGCATAATTATTCTTTTATTTATTTTTAAGCTGTACAGCTCTATTAAGCTTTCAGAAAATCCTTTATACCCAGCCTTTGAAGTAAACTAAGCCAGAGATCAGCCAGAGGAGGAGATGTGGGTTGACACTGCTTGTTGCTGCTTGCAGAGCAGTCTGTACACAGTTAAGGTCTGCAGTCTTAGAGCTAGGAAAATCTTACACCTTTTTGGGGAGTGCAGAAGAGAGGAGGGATCAATACTTCCCCAAACCAATACTTTACACCTTTGGTATGTTCTGAAACCTCAGATGCTGGCACTGCTGTGAAACAGCTGAGAGCTGGAAGATTATTCTGGTTAATGGCATGTAAATGAGCAGACCACACATTAAAGCTGTGTATGCTCCATCTGCCAAGCCATTCATTCTTCCCAACTTGGGACAAATTAGAAACTATGGCCCAGAGGTGGAATATTATTATTTCTTTCCCAGTCCCCCAAAGCAATACATTCCCCTGCGCTGAGTCTGATCGAAAACACTGACCTGGAGGTGAAAAACACAGTATCTGTGTCCCTGATTCCTCCAGACTCTGACCCAGACAGCACTGAAATCACAGGCTTCTTTCAGGTCTCAAATAGCTACCCAACTGCCCTCAGGGGCTAAGGGCCAGACAAGATGTGGGCAGCTTGGGAGGAGAAGGAGACCCCCAGAGCTATCTAGTCTGGTGGCTGCAGTTCTGCCATAAATATTGCATCAGGCAAACCTAATACAGTGTGCATTGAAATTGGGCATGTACAGAAAGCCTGTGGCCATTCCTTTGAGTAAATGGCAGGAGGCCAAGGTGGGATAACCTTGGGAGAGACAGACGATGTGGCTGTGACATCGACTTGGAGACTTTCCTCAGCCATTCAGGCTTGCCTCTTAATTTGGCCCTTCCTCAGGAAGCCACGCTATCAAAGCCTGTCCTTACTCTTCCCCAAAATACAGCCACTCCTGGTGCTCCTGCCCTCCCTGGAGCCTGTGTGCTTGAAGATCCAAGAGCCTCTGTTTTCTGTTTGTGTTGCCTCTTGTTAGCAGTGCTCTGAGCTTGCACAGAGCAGGAAGAAAAGGTGCCAAAGCACCTCAGCCACCTGGATTAATTAGGTTTCTTACACTAAATGTGGAACTACAGCGAGGTGGATGATGATTAAACCAGCAATCTTCTGGAAATGGAATACCTTCTTCTCTGTTATGTTTCAGCTTCTGTAACCTTGTAAGAGCCCCAAGGCAAGAATGGTGTCTGTATGTAAAGCACTCTGTTTCTGTACAAGCAATAGCAGTAATAGTGATAGGAATAATAATGCCTTACTCTGAGAGGTCAGGAAGTATCACTCTTCTTTTTGCAGATGGTGAGACAGACAAAAGGTCACACAGGAGCTTGCTTAGCTCCACCTCATCCCTTCTTAAAAGAGCCGAGGTTGAACCCAGGAAATACATTTCCCTGTTGCTTGCTCTCACCCCTGAGACACCCCCTCCTTTGGTGACATCCAGTATCTCTTGTGATTTTTCTGCAGAAGGTGCAGCAACAGCAGCCTGGAGTCTGATGATGAACCTCCTTGTGTGGAAGAGATCGATTATAACACTGACAGCAGCTCTGATGGCGAAGAGGGCTTCTCAGAGCTAGACCAGGAGATCCAGGAGTGCCTCTCGTGGGTGGAAGGCGAGACAGAAGCTGAGGGAGTGACCACAGGAGAGACGTGCAGCTCCAGGGCTCTGAAGGGGCTTTACATCTCCAGCCAGCCAGCACCCAACAGTGCAGCCCTCGCTCTGGGCTCAACAGCACTTGGGATGTACAGTGGGTTCCAGAGCAGTCCTGTGTGAACAAGGCTGTGACTTGCAGAGCAGCAACAAAACGGGTCACTGCTCACGTTTGCCTGTTTGCCAGCTTCAGCACCCTTCCCAGATGTGTTGCTCCAGTTCTGAATGGAAAATTGACTGTATGTTTGTGTAATTTGTACACATGCATCTATTGAGAACGAGTCCTTATGCTTTGTACACCAGGCAGAGCGTGGGGCCACTGGCACAGATGGTACTCTGTGAGATCATCCATTCCTAAACATAATCCCCAGTTTCATGGCTGCCTCTAGTATGTGGTTTCATACAGATTGACCTAAGAAAGGGTATTTTGAGACAAAGGAATCAGAGATGATTTTCTTTTTCCTGCTTTAGACAGCCTTTGCCTGGAGAAGTGACAGTTAGTGATGCCTTTCAACAGAGCTCCCTGTTGCCATTCATTTCTCTTGAGCTGTAGAGCATGTCTCTGATTTCTGTCTGATCAGAATTTTTACAGTGCATTCAACAGGTTGGGTCAGTCTGTGCGTGTTTCTGAGCTGGTTGTATCTCAGCAACAGTGTGGGAAATCCAGTGGGCCACGGTAAGGAAAGCAGCAGTGACAAAACACTGCGATCCTCTGGAAACCTGGGCTAAATTCACTCCTGGATATTGCCACCATCACTAATCTACTGGTGAATTTAGCCCAAGCATCAATCGGAACTGTTTCTTTAATCCCCAAATGGAGAAAAATTAAATTTCTCCCAAAATTGCCTCCCAGTTCCTCAGAATCCAACACAGATTGAGAACCCACACATGTGCCCAATATCCCTAAAGCACGAAGCCATGTCACTTCATCTCACACTTCACATTGCCTGATCTTCTCATGTGTCTTAGACTCTGCTGCTGCAAATGGGGAATTGCCCTGAATCCAAATGGAATTAATTGTATGATGTAAGAGGCTCCCAGCTCTGTCACTTCTTTGTGAGGCTCAAGGAGAAGGAATGTACAGTGTGTTGTAGCATTACAGTCTGCAAGGACTCCAGTGATTACCAGTGATGATTATTATTAATATTGATGCATGATTAAAAGCACCATGTCATCTTCCTGGTTTTATGCTATTTGTGGAGAGAATTCCTAGTGCAGAACAAGGTTTTCTCTGATGCAGTTCTGCACACCTTTCTTCAGACTACCTAGATATTATTTTCCAGCAGGAGACTGCTCTTTATACAAAAAGTTTCTTCCTGTCCTGCTTGGTTTTCAGTATCCATGTATTTTAAAGTTTTCACTAGCACATAGGGATTCCCTGTGTCTCTATCTCTCTATGATGCTGCTCAAAAGGCAGGCAGCTTGGGTCCTTAGAAGCTGAGTTTCTTAGCCCAAACTAATTCATTAGGTGTGGTGTGTGCCTCTGTACAGATGTCCTGTTCTGCTTGGTTTAGCATGCAGCTTGTTGCACAAAATACTGAATTTTAATAAAAGGTTGGCTCACAGGAAGGACTCAAAAGAGGTAAAACAGGTGTTCCCATTATAATAGTTTGTATAATTCTGCTTCAAAGCTTATTAATAAAAAACCCAATATATGTGCATAATTAACTTAAAAATGCAACATTTGTAGGCATGACGATAACCTGACACTGTGCTTGGTCCTGACTGCAGCATCCCAAAGCCATGCTGTGGGATCTTCGGCATCCAGCACATCCCCAGGACACAGGGTAAAAAATACTGTTGTAGGTGTCTGTGTCTGCACATGTGCATGTTTACACCCACACTGCTTTCTGTACCAGCACTCTGCCCAAACAGTGGCTGAAGGGCCCTTACCACGGCTTGCCAATGGTGCACCCTATTGCAAAGGAAAAAAAATAATCTTCTTAAATCAGCGTTTTCCTTAATGACACACCAATATTTAGGCTATAATATTTGGCTTTCTAGCTATTTTATTCTGAATTTCTTAAGACAGGGGGGAGTTCAGTTCAGTGGTAAAATTCTGCCCCGGTCAATAAACTGCGCGAGAGTTGTCTTTCTTTGACAAAAACAGAGCTGTAGCTTCCATGTGTGTTTGCAGACAAATGAGTATGAGCAGTACCACCGTTTCAGAGATCCCTAGGAGTGCTAGGAGCTGCAGGAGGTAGGGAGATGGCAAAGGCCCTTAGGGGATTTTCAGTGTCTGGGATCCAAATGCAGCAGCTGAGCTGGGAGCAAAGTGTCCCTGCACATCAACCACACCTGCATAAATGCTGCTGTGCAGGATGAAAAGCCTGGCCAGTCTCTTCTCCCTGGCAGCATCCCATGTCTGTGCCAAGCAGTTTGTCAGCAAGCAGTGAGGGAGCTGCAGAAGGCAGTGGCCAGGAGATCACCCCAGCCCAAGGGTGCTCTGCCTGCTGCTGAGGAAGTGCAGCAGGAGGGGTGGATGACCAACCACTTGGGAATGGCACCTGGAAACCTCCAGGAGAAGCAGTTTTGTGGACTGTCTCCCTTCTTCCAGGAACTTCTAAAGGGAGCAGATGCTCCTCTTCTTTTGACAGACCTCTAGAGGTCAGGAGAATGCCTCCGTGTGCGTTGCATGCTCCATGCTATTAAAATTCTCCCTGAGTCATGGTAATTAAGCAGAACTAGGCTCTGCACAGAGAAACGGAAGTGCATTGACTTTAATAAAACAGAGTGTAAAACAACTTTAGATTAACTCCAGCCTTGTTTATTCTTGCACACTTGTAATTCTGGTTTGGTATCCCCCAGTGAATGGAGCCCTTGTCCCCTGCGCCGAGGCCCGTCACCTCACTTCAGCCTGCTAAGTGCTGAGCAGTGAGAGCAGTGCCTTTTCTTGCTGTCACTAGCTAATCCCAAAGAATTTGGAAACAGCCGATGGAGAAAGGGAGGGAGGAGAGGGAAGTTGCCCTGCTCCCCACCGTTTTGTCGTTCCTCAAGAGTCAGCAAGGCTGTCAGGTTGCGACTGCAGCCAAATATTCCCGTAGTGGCCAGAAGAGAGGGTGTCTTAGAGGCACTCGCCTCGTCCCCACCGCTGCAGCAGTTTTGGGCTTCTGCCAGGCACATTAACTTTTTTTACTGATGCCTTTTGTCTCACTGACTCTCTTAGTGGCTGTGAATAGCTGTGCTCTCCTTCCTCCCCCCCCAGTTTACATGACGTGGGTGGAAGATGCTGTGCTGAGCCCTGCACTACACTGCACCCTCTGTCTCAGCCCCTCACCAGCTCTTGGGTCTCCTGGCCACAAGAGCCCTTTCCTGTCAGAGATGATCCCAAGGATGCCTTGCCAGTGCCTAGTGAAATACATGTGTGTGTAAACCTCTGGGCTGAAAAATAAATAATTAAACAAGAAAAAGAAAAAAGGATCAAGTCAGCAAACTGAAGGAAGAACAAAATCTAATTAGTTTTATCTGCTGTTTGTTATGAGGCTGTCAGAGTGCTCTATCCCCTAGTTTTACAGCACTCTGGAAAATAACAGTGATAATAATAATAAACAACCGTGCACTGGGTTGTTTTTGAAGCAGGCAGGAAGCAGATTAAGGAGGGGGAAAGGCAGCAGCCCTGCTCCTCCACTGCTTCTCTGCTCCTGCAAATGTGGGTGATAGAGCTGTCTCCTGTCTTATCTGTCCTTGGACAAGATCCACTACCCCTATCCATCCCTTAGAGAAGCAAAGCCTGAGTCAGAGACTGTTTGGCAGCAATTTGGGGCATTCACATTGTATTTCTTGCTCTGCCACAGATCTCTTATGTGCTCTTGACCAATTTGTTCATGCTCCCAGTCTCTGTTCCATTGTGAGGTACAAACCAGGCTTTGATTCCTCACAGTAAATATAGCAGTGGAAGTAGGTGTGTGTTTCTGGAGGAAAGAGGGGAAAAAATAGGGATGTAGACTTGCCCAGGTGTTTGCTCTACACTGATTTCAGCTGATGAGAGGGGACCTGGAATTACTCCATGCAGGAGTAATTCAGGAGTAGTTGCAGGATTATTTGCCATCGCTGCTTTCCACTTCAGTGCTGTGCAGTGATGGTTTATTAGGACATTTCTCTTTAAGCTGTGCTGGATAATTTTAAAAGCTTCTCCTTGGAGAGTGTTATCAGCCTATCCCATCCCATGGTCTGGTCCTTACAGAGCAGAAATTTTCACTCCAGTTTTAGGGCGAGGAGGGTTTGACCCTCTGTTTGAAAACACTTGTATGGTTTTCCAGGCAGAGGGCTGGACACAAAGCTCCAGCTAGAGATAATACACAAAAGCTTGGAGAACTAAAAACCCTGTGCATGTAATTGCATTGGGAAAAGATGAAGGACAAGGTTAAAGGAATAAGGTATAAATCAGAGAGAAAGGAGAAGACTCAGTGCAGGGAGAGCAATGAAGAGAGCAGGAGGGAATAGGGGTAGGGGGCATTTGGGGAAGACACAGGCAGAGAAATGGGAGAATTGTTCCTATTTGTGCATCCTCTTCCGTCCCCAGATAATGTGTCAGTATTAGTGCTACCAAGAAACAACCCTCTTTACTGTAGAATAAATCTGCCACTGTATTCCCCACTCCATAAACGGCAGCCAAGTCCGAATCCTCAGCGCTGCATTGTGTGCTCGGCACTGGGGTTTGTGAGTGCTTTTCATGACAGCTAAGCCTGTATCATTCCTGGCCTTGGGTTTCCTCTCCAGGGACTCACATCCTCAGACTGGTCCTGCAAGATCCGTGGCATATTATTGTTGATGAAGCAGTTTGTGGCTACTTTCTTCATCTTTTCTTTTCTCTTTTTCTTTTATTTCACTTTTAAAAAGTCAAAGAACAGGAGGCAGTGAGAGAGAAAGGAGAAGGCAGAAAGAAGTGCCCTCCTATCAGTCTAGCAAGATCTTCAGAAAGATGGCAAGGCAGCTATTTTAGCATCAGGGGCTTTTTTAGCTTTTAATTAAGTCGCTTGTAGCTCATGCATGGACCAGCGAGAGGGAAGACAAATCTACCACTAAAAACAATCATCAGTTGGATGCTCTGGCAATTACTCCAGTCCCAGTAAGCTGCCACAGCCTTTGGCTAACTGAGCTCTGGGCACTGAGGGGCTGGCTCCTCACCAGCTGATGTAATTGCAATCACAACCCTGGTTTTTGCCCCCTTGCTCTGCAATGCCTGACTGATGGCTTTTCCTGAATGGTTTCCAGGGCATTCTCTGGCAGCTCCTGCCTCTGCCTCGGTATTTCCATAAAAAGTCATTTAACTTTCCTATGTTTGTTCCCCTGTCTGTGAAGTGGGGTTATTAATATTTATTTTCAGTGAAAGGGGTCATGATGAGGTTTAAATCTCCAGTGTTTACAACACAATTTGATATCCTTAGAGAAGGCAAACAGGAAGGATTAATTGCGGCTTCCTTCATATATCTGCCATCACTGCAGGAAAAATACTGCCCATGACTGGGATCACTGGTAACTCCTTTCCAGGGGCCAATGTCTTTCCTTTGGTTTCTGTGGAAGGTGGCACAGGTGGGCCAGACAAATCCTTGAGGTGAAAGCATGAGCAGTGTCGACAAAAAGACTTTGAATTTTTTTACAGCGCAGCAGTCTTCCAAGAACCAGGCAGTGTGCTGGTTAGTGAGTTGGGAAAATGGGAAATTTAATAGAGGTGAAAATGAGACACTTGGGAGAAGAATGGAACAATCTGGTAAACATCTGAAATGTCTCTGCCCAAGGGCTAGGAGTGTAAGGGCTAAACAGGAAGAATATAAAGCCTTAGTGCATATACCAAGCTATGAGTTAATCAGCTTCCCAGACACATGGAAAAGAGAAAGTAGGAACAGCAGAAGAAGGATTAATTGGCTGTGAAACATCAGGGGATTGGTAGGTTGAGTCAAGGAAAGAGGAATACAGGCCAGCAAGCACTGACTTAGAGATTAGAACAGAGGTGCAATGATGAGATCTCCTAAAGCGGGGAGAAGAACAGAACAAAAGGGAAACACTAAAAGTGTGTGAGGACCTCATGAATGCTTTGAAATGAGAAATTAATTGTTTTTTAAAAGTTCAAGCAGCAGCAGCAGCACACTAGGAATGAGAACAGAATGATACCAAAGCACGTGTGGATGAAATCAGAAGGGTCCTGGCACAGAATGAACTAGAGGTGGCTATGAACACACAAGGGAAGAAAGAGAAATCCTATAAATACGCTAGAAATAACAAAAGTGTGCACTACGTACCACAGAAGGAGGGCACAAGCAGAGAGTTGGAGTCATCACTGCCTTTTTAACTCCCCTCATCACCAAAAGAGTCACTGATAGATAAACATAACAGAAGTCATACTGATTGGGGAATGGGAATGGGAATGGGAATGGGAATGGGAATGGGAATGGGAATGGGACAGAGCAAGGGGGTGTAAATTAAAGAATCCTCATATTGAGTGAGTATATTTGAACTGTTGGACCTGAGGTAATTCCCCTGCAGGTTGTCCAAGAAAAACCATCTGTGAACAGTTAGGAATGGACTTCAAGAACTGCTTCTATATCAAGAGGGTTCTTTAGAGTTGAAAAGGGCAAATAGGGTATTTGTTTGTGTAGATAAAAAAGAAAGAGACAGGAAATTTAAATCAGCCAGCTAAGCTGAGTGACTACAGAGAAACCTCGACAAATTATGAAACAAACAATTCATTAGCTGCTATAGGATAAGAAGGTGGTAAAAGAGAATCAACATGGATTTGTCAAGCTGATCTAATTCCCTTCTTTTATTGGCTAATTGGCTTAGAGGATAACATATGTCTTTGCTTTAGGAAAGCTTTCAATACTTTCTTGCATTACATTTTCATAAAGAACAAAAGAATTATGGTTTATATGAAATAATTGTAAGGAAGTTGCACACTAGCTGAGGAATTACTCTCAGAGACAGGTTTCATCTCCACAGACTTTAGCATTCTAGAAGTTAGGTGTCTGGAGAAGAGATTTCTGAAAGGAGACCTCTTCAATGTCTGTCAGTATCTGAAGGGACGGTGTCAAGGAAATGGAGCCAGGCTCCTCCCCACGGTGCCAAGCAACAGCATGAAAGGCAATGGCAGAAACTGGAACGCAGGAGGTTCCACCTGAACATGAGGAAGAACTTCTTTGCTGTGAGGGTGATGGAGCAGTGGAACAGTTTGTCCAGAGAGGTTGTGGAGTCTCCTTGCCTGGAGATATTCAAAAGCCGTCTGGACACAAATCCTAAGTGACGTGTTTTTGCGGGCCCTACTGAGCAGGGAGGGCACTAGATGACCTCCAGTGGTCCCCTCCAGCCTTACCCATCCTGTGATTCTGTGATCTAGTCTAAATTACTCTATATGAAGTAAATAAAGAGAAACAGGCACCTCCACAGGACCTACGTCCCAAGATATGTGAAGAGGATAATTTATTGAGCTATTTCTTTGACTTATTAACTTCTGAGTGAAGTTAAACCACTAGCTGAGACAGGACTCCTAGCTTTAAACCCACCTCAAGAAGATATTCCACTGTCATGCTCGTAGGGCACAATTTCCCTTAAATACCTGGAAAAACACAATGGAAAATACATTTGCTTTTTCAGAAAATCCCATATCTTTTTTGTTGAAGCTCAGTGCCATGTTTGGACACCCCTGTTTGTGTCAGCACTCCTGTCAACCTCATCTTCAGCCTCTCCTGAGCAGGACTCTGCTTCAGAGCTCCCCACACCCAGCTGTGTAACCCCATCCTTTGCTCTGGCAACCTCACTCCTCCACAGTCGGATGCGGTCAGTCCTGGTGATCTGGGGGGCTACCTCCCAGAGGGAACTGGGATCAGAGCACACACTCTCACTGGTGGCTGACATCCAGGTAGATGCCAAGAGTCCTGGAGCAGGGAGCTCACACTGAAGCCACTGTGCCAGATGGCCTGAGTGCTCTCGGTTGTAAGAGCTGCTTTGTACTTTTTAGCTTTACTGATGCAGAGAGAACATTTTGAACTGTCTAAGCCTTCTAACCTTGTATCATTGGCACACGAACAGCAGCAGCACACTGTTGAACATAATAACAAGAGGGAGAGAGCTGTGGAATTAAATAAGAATTTAAATCGTAGGGTTTGCAGCTCAGAGCTAGAAGCTTTAGCTGTGTTATTTCCAGGAATTGGTTGAGTCATGTTTGAGAATAATGGGTAAGATTAATTCCTTCGTGACTATGGCTGAATAAATTATTTGCCAATAACAATTTGACTACTTCTAGCTGCTTTTTCTAATGTGTATGATGCAAAAACATTCTCTGGATTCTGGATGTGTGTGCTGGGTATGGTGCACTGATCCTTGGCATCTGGCAGTGAATTTATTCCCCAAAGACAATTTTCAATGGGATTTACCCCAGGGCAGACAAATGCAGGATTTGATCTGTCATATTCAGAATGATTCATTTTTCACCTCATCAAATAGGAAGAGAGAAAACAGAAGAGAGAGGAAAAGTTATTTCGCTCTCCTCAACAACCAACCCCTTGCCTGCCAAGCGTGAGCTGCCACAGAGCCATGAGCAGGGCCCACGGAGGGACAAGACAAATGTTGCTTGGCAACTCCACACCACTGGTGGGAAGTGCTCTGCAGGCTGAGCATCGCAGAGGGACCGAGAGAGAGCGAGGCAGAGCCACACCAGGATGCTTGCTTGTGTCAGGCCCTGTTAGAAATGACACCATTCATGCCCCGGTAATTGTTGTAGGCGACGGCCAACAAAATCTTTTCTGTTGGGGGGGAGAGTAATTGCAGGTCATAAACGGCGTAGTGTCCCCTGCCTGCTCCCCGGGAACAAAGGGGCTTTGAATCTATTAATATCCTGAAGGTCAGTGGATTCTTCCCGCTTTAGCTGGTTGTGAGCAAACCTTAAAATGGCTCAGAGGCGCTGCTGCTTGGTTAAACCCCTTCAGGGAACCAAAAAAAGCCTATTGTCCTTTGCAGCACCGCACAGCTACCCTGCCACTTGTCACAAGTGTCGAGGGGTAGTGGTGGTGCAGCCCTGACAGTCAGAGGATGCCAGAGAAACCAAATTTGCAGCGAGGCCAGTTATTAAAACTGGAAAGCAGAGTTTTCAGACACAGTATTTCTTCGTCAAGTTTTGTCACTATTGAGGGATCATAAATTAAATGAAACTAGATTGGTCTTGCAAAGCAAATCCCCTGTGGCTCGTATGTTAGCACACTCTGCCAAACTCTGAGTTGCTTTCAGCTGCAACTCCAGAAACACTTCCCTTTGTGTACCTACACAGAGAGCACTGTTTGGTTTATCAGGCCTAGTGCTGGCAGGAGGATCAAGAGATACTTAACAAACTTCATAGGGAGTTCAGCAGAAATGGGACTTTGGGTGCAAAGGAATATTCTGTTTGCAGCTAAAAGTTCTGCTTCCCACTGTATAATTCTGGGGAGAATAAAGTGGTCACTTTACTCTGACTTCAAGTAGTATTAGACTTCTCAGCAAGCCCTAAAATTTTGGACCAAGAAGGGATGTTTGCAAAGAGCAGGCTTTTCCTAACTGCCTGCAATTGCAACAGTCCAAGAGTTTTGTTTATGGAAAGTGCCCACACTCTGGTAACACTGCAGGTGTTATCAAAAATCGCTACATGCCTTTGAAAGTCTGGAACAATCTGTGTAGACAGCACATGCAAAACATCCCCTGTTGCTCAGCATTAGAGGGGGTTTTTTGAGTGGCATAATGTTTTGGATGTTTCTAAGTAAAATAAGCTAGCAACTTCTAATGTGTATTAAAAATTGGATTTCTTCTTTTTCAAATTGTTTTCTGCATTTTACCACTTGCTGGAATATACCTCATTTTTGGAAGGGCTGTTTAGTTTTATTCTCCAAGTTACAGTTCTACCTAAATATTCTGTCTGTTCGTTGCCTTGCTACCTAGGCACAGGCTTTGGTAGGTTGAGTAGTGTAATCCAGGTGTGACTCCTTCTGGCCTTCATTTCTTCATGCTGTTACGGAAATTTCACAGAATTACAGGCTGTTGTCACTTGTGGCTGCATGTGGCACTGCCTTAAAAATCCATGGAAAATTTCAGCTTCTTACTACCACTAAATACACCATCTTTTGTCTTCATTTCATGTAAATGAGTGTTTCATGAATTATTCTTTGTGTCTTTTTTTTTTTTAATTTAATTGAGGCTTTGTCTTTGTAAACTTTTTTCCTTTTTTTGCTGTCTCTTCTTTTAGACTAATGGAAACAATTACATGTTGTTTCCTGAGGACAGTTTCTTCATCCTGTGACACGCTCAGCCTTATTCTGATCTTCCTCACTCAGGTTTTGTGCTGCTCTGCTTCCTTTCCTTTTTTGCCTTTTCCCCCCTTCCTTCACAAAGATGTACCAGGGAGCAAAGATCCCAACACGCGCCTCCCGGAAGAAGCTTTGCTTTGGTCTCTTGTGAAGACCACTTGCCCCACTGGCTGCAGGTGGGCATTTGGTCCTGCCCAGAGGGCAGGGATTACACACAAGCATCTTTCTTGGGCATTTGAGGTCACACTGACCCTCTGTAGCCTCACTCACACAGGTATGTACCTATACAGATAAGCCACTCTATATATCTATATCCCTATATCCCCGACAGCTCCACTCGAATCTACCCAGGCAGGTGACACTGGCTGCCCCAGTGCCCTGGGATTGCCACCCTGCTGCCTTCAGTGGCTGATTCAGCTGGCTTTGGGCTTCGAGTTCACATCCTACATGCAGTATTCATAGAGACCAGCCAGAGGAAGCTGGGATTTAGATTTCAGTCATGTTTCTAATTCCTTTGGTTTCCTGTAGCTTCTCCCCCGGAGGCATTTCTCCTGAAGCACCCGCTCACTCTTGTTTTCCTTTCACTGATGCTCACAGGCAATGCAGAATGAAGGCAGCCAAGGAAGCCCCAGCTTCTTCTTGCCAGCCTGCCTTGCTGGCACCTCTGGGGGCAGGGGACCTGCTCCTGCATGGCAGAGTTACAATACCTTTAAAAAGAATAATTGCCTTTGATTAAAATGTAAGGGTCCCATTTTTTTGTTGCCATTAATGTGGGCTGCAGGCTTTGGGCCTTTGAAGTGTTTCCTTTTGACTCATCTCCATGTTATTTCCTTCTTTTTTTTCCCTCATTTTTCCTTTTTTTTTTTTTTTTTTTCCATCTCTTAATTTTATTTCTCTCAATTATCTGCCCTTTCCAGCTCAGGGTGAGATTTGCTAATTTTCACATGCTTGTGAAAACCTGGCGGGCACACTCCATCTCCCTGGCAGCCTCTACATGGGCAGCCAGTCACAGGAGCAAGAAAACAGGCAGCACATCTCTCTCATGGGCTGCCTTGAGCCTTGCTTGGCTGCTCCAGTGGGGAAGAGGAGGGAATTGTACACTTACCTTGCCAGAATGGCTCACCCCCTTTGCAGGAGCACCACTCAGCAAGGCACAAATGAATGGGCTGCTGTGTTTAATTAAGGACATCCAGAACTATTTTATTTGTGACCTCTCAGGCCCTTACAGGCTGGTGGTCTCCTTTCCATCACCTAACCCTGATGTGGTAATTGTCTTTCCCAGCCTGTGGGTGGAATAACAGGACACCAGGCTAAACCTTAATGTCCCCTCATGTATTTCCACCTGTATTACCAACAACTGGTTGCTAGTTTGGGTGAGTCCAGAGAGGAAACAATAAACTTTGAAACAATGAACTTTGAAACTCTCACCTGCTCAGAGCTGTTGTCTGGGCAGTGGAAATGACTGGAATGTTCATCTCTTTGTTGCTTAAGGATTCCCAAAAGTTGAGCAAAGGTGTAAAGTGACTGAGTGACTTGAACAAGGTGATCCTGCAGATCAGTTGGAGACCTTGGAGAAAATGCAACTCCCCTGGATCAAAACCCAGGGCCCTTTGGAAAATATTGAGCATTTTCCTATAGGCTTTCCTTTGTAGATGTCATGCAGAGGCCAAAATGCCATTACATTCATGCAAACATCTGCCCTAACCTTTGCCATACTTAATCTGTCATTTCTTTTCCCATAAAAGCACATGTGAATGCCTATAAGTATCTTCTCTTCACCCTTCTCATGAAAGGCTGCCTGCATGAGGTTTCTGTCTGGTCTTTAAGGAGGAAGAAGTTGCCCAGGAATGGACAATCTCTTAGCTGAAGTGCTTGCTTCAGTTACAGGTATAAATCTGACTTGAACACTTCAGAACTGGGCCAGCAAAACTGCTCATGGAGGGAAAACAAAGCCAGATAAAAGTAAAATTGAGGGTTAAAACTAAGGATTAGTAGCAACTTAACTAATGTTTTGGATTTCAGTCTTGGAACTGAAAGGTGAGCTTCCCATGTACAAATCTACGTGGCAATGCTTTAATTGATGGTGTGTAGTCACTGCAGACAAGCTCATACAGATCCATGCTAAGGAAAATGTTGGATCCCAGTTGGGTTTAGTTTCTGGGACACAGATATCAGCACAGAAAAGCATGGGACAATGAGGTAGTGGCTGGTAACACTGGTAACACTGATAAGCTCCCTAAGTCCAAGAGGGGCCTTGATGCACACAAAGGTCTCTGCTGCCTTGGGCAGAGCAATTCCAAAATCAGCCATCTTATTAAATTACTGTGGCTTAATAAATCACCATGGGCCACTGAGCAAAGATAACTGATAGTGACCATCATCCCCAGGTCATGTCAAATGTGAGATAGGATGGGTGGAGCTGAAACCTTTTCTGCTAACATCTAGTAACTTCTATGGCTGTGGTAATTTGATCATGAGTCCCTAGCTTCAAAGCGACACGGAGCAGACATGAACTGTGTGTATCTGGCCAGATGGGTTTTAATCCCACTCGGCCTCCTGCTCAAACCCCTGTGCCATCACGGGGCTGGGTGCTGCACTTTCCAGCCGGCCTGGGGTGAGTGGTGCGAGCCACGACGTTAAAAATCTGCCCAGCCTCAGCACAGCCCGTTGGGACTTTCGGATTTTTCTTCATCGGACCTATATCTTTTTCTCCCAGAAACGAGACGATGATGAAGCTGACACTTTGGTTGCCACGGGAACACAGCATGATGTTTGTGTTAGCAGTGCTCCTGCCTGCAGCCAGCACCACTGGCTCTAGAGGTGGCTGTGGCCAGCACTGGTGGCATCCAGTCTTGCCCACACGCTCTCCCAGGGGCCTGGGATGGGGGGTCAGCCCCACTTGTGTTACGAGAGGAAGATCTGAAGTGACAAGTCACTGGAAATTAGGGAGATGTGTCTGCCTCTTTGGCAGGAAATTGATAAGTCCTGGTTGAAAGTTCTGCGGCAAAATCTCGCTGAAGGTCATGAGGGAGGTCACTAGACTGCCCCTGCATAAGGAATAGCTGGAAGTTTTTTAGTGTGGGGGAAAGAATGGAGGCCTGAATTCCCCTTGAAACTCTGCTACTGGGGCAGCTCTAGCATCCCAGGGAGAGTGTGAAGGACCACAGCATTTCTACCACACCTCTTCTTCCTGCAGGTTTTTGTATATTCCTTACTCCTCTCCTGTCCACCTTTAGGGCTTTCCTGAGCCTCAGCTTGGCAATAATCAGGAAGTACTTTCATGCTGTTACAAAGCCATTTGGAGCTTTCAGAAAGACAATTTGGGAGAGACAACTCATTGTGACTGCTATTTTTCTCCATTCAGAGACCTCCCTTTAAATCCTTACCTTATATCATCTTATCAGGGAAAGAAATACGTTTGCAAAGCTTTTACAG
This sequence comes from Atrichornis clamosus, assembly GCA_013400975.1. Classification (NCBI taxonomy): domain Eukaryota; kingdom Metazoa; phylum Chordata; class Aves; order Passeriformes; family Menuridae; genus Atrichornis; species Atrichornis clamosus. The sequence goes on from WBMZ01011338.1 coordinate 583,761, forward strand.
AAGTAAGTTCTACTAAAGCTGAGGGTGAGGGTGCAATCCTGCTTAGGGGACAGGTGAAAGCCATTGTCAATCTTTCTCACTAATGTAATGATTTGAATGGGAATCAGAAACGGTGGGAGCTCTCAGGAGAAGTTAAAGGGAGCGATGATGCTGGGAGGAAGAAGGTGTTGAAGATGAAGGCTATGTTGCAGGCAATACGGATACTCTTAGGGTCTACGAGAAAGAGTGAAAAATACCACCAAGGGATTCCAGCCAGGTGGTTATAAATGATGATAAGATAGAATTTAGAGGAACAGCTTGCAGCATGGTAAGTGTTAGTCTTTCAGACCTGTCAGAAGTTTGGTAGAGAGTAGCAAAATCTGCAGAAATAGATTAGGAATGTGAAGCTTGTTGCTAGAAAAGAAAATTTCTTTTCTGACTGTCATAAATCTTTGCCTCTTCGCCACTTTAGCTGCTTCCTGCATTCCCTAAGCAGGCTTAGTGTTCATACATGGCCAGAGGGTTTCAATTTGAGCTCCAAATAATAATAATAAATTCCATAAAGTGATTCCATGTGGAGAGGGGAGATAATAGTGCCTTATGTTTACACAGTAGGTTCCATGAGCCTTTGGGTCAGGCAGACTGAGGGAGCAGTTTCTCACCTGCTGTTGGAGTGCAGCGTGTTTTGGGGTGACACTGCACCTGCTCTGCAGCTCTGCACCAGAGTAGGGTGGAGGGAACTGCTCTGGCTCAAGCTGTCGACTGTAAACTGGGTAAAGAAATGAAATGTATTTCCTCATGCTGGATTTTAGCCAGGGTGCTGAAGTTAAACACCTGGTTTTAATTAATAAAAAGAGCTGCAACAACACCACGCTCCCCACAGCCATGCTGGGACACTGGAATCTGTGTTGTTCGGTGAAGATGAACCTGGCTCTTCCATTCCAGCTCCACTGTCACGAGGCCTGGGACTTTGCTGAAAGTGGCTCAGTTGAGTTTTGAATGGCAGCTGCTGTTTTTCCTGATGAAAAGGCTCTCCAAGCTGCAATCCAGCCCCTGCCTCTGCAGCAGACTCAGCACCTGTCCTACTCAGATCAAGGTATGTCATTGTGCTTCACCTGGTGTAGGAGAGCAGGAGCTGCTTAATGGCTCCACTGAGAGATCTCATCCTTTCTCTGAGCAGGATTGTGTGTTCAGCAAGGGCAGAGAGAAGAGTGTGTTTGATATCACCTCTTTCCCTGTATTGGGCTTGGGATGCCTCATGCCTGTTTCCATGTGGAAAGGTCATCACAGCTTCTCTGTCCAAGCGTTGGCTCTTAAGCAAGGAGCACTGGGACCTGGTTCTTATGGATGATAAGAATTATTCTGTTGGAGAGCCAACTCTGTTGGGGTGGGAGGACCCAGTGTAATTTCTGGTGGGAATCATGTTATTAGAAGCATCTTTTATATAGAGGTTTTGGCTTACTGGAAACAGAGGCTGACTTTGGATTTGCATGTAACACTGGAATTCCTGGAAAACTTCCCCTCTGCCTGACCTCTGTCCACCAAAGATGAAGTTTTCCTTACTGTGCTTTACCTGACTGAAACAGGGGTTGTCCCTGTACTGAGGCTTTTAGCTTTGCTGTTCCAAGTGTGAAGGGCCCTGCTTAGCAATGTGTTCATTTTCTGCAGGGACAGAGAGAAGTGTGGCTTTTCCCTTACAGTCCTATTGTCCAGTTGAGCTGATCCACCACAAACTGCTCTGACCCCTGGCAGTCCTATTTGCTCTCCTATTTCAATTGTTAGACAATCATCTTGAAATCTCACTTTAGTCAAATATCTTCTCTTTTTATATTCAGATACAAAAGCACAACATCAGTAGAATTAGCTCTGCTTGCCAAGCAGATGAGCCTTACCCTGTTTACAGAGAATTCCCTGTCCCAGGCACGGGATTTCATCCCTGCAAACCTCTGCTAGGGACAGGGAGTACTCTGAAAACATAAGCTGAGGTTGTGACTTCCCATCAAACTTTGAATCAAATCCAGTGTAAAGAGAAGGACCTTGACATGCTTCCCATATCCAGACTAGTGGGAGTTCCTTTTGCCTGGTTCACACAAGATTGCACAAGGGAGAGGTTCAACACTTGGAATGCATCTCTTAAGGAAGGACTCGGTGAATTTTCTTGGATTGTCTTGGACCCAAGCCCCTTTCTCAGGCAACACAGCTGAGTGCTGTGTACAGGGGCCTCAGTGACAGCGTTCCAGGAAGACAAAAATTGAGGTCTGCCCCTCCTGTGCTGGCAGGAGGAGGCACTGCTGTCTGTGACTCTAAAGCAGTTGAGCTGCTTGTCCTGGCTGGAATCCAGCTGAACTGGGTCTAGAATGCAACCCTCGATTACGTGCCCTCGGAGGTGATCTCTGGACTGTCATTCTGCTTGTTCACTGATGAGCGTGCTGATGTGGAGCAGCAGAGGGCAGGAAATGATGTACAGGGGCCATGTCTGTGGTGGTGTCTGGGGTCCTCCCTGTCTGAAGGTGGAAGGCAAGTGGGATTTTTGTTTTCCTGAAAGAGAAATTCGCACATTTTGTTCCTGACTTTTTGAGGTGCTGAAGGAGCACTGGTGTGCCTTGCAACAGAAACTGAGTTGTGGAATGAACTCCATTCTCCCCTGTCTCCTTTTGACCTGGTTAAACAAGGGACAGTTGAATTAAGATGGAGGAATATGATGCTTTTGTTTTCCTTCTTGATCTTTCAGGTTTTCCACCATCACCTTTTTGAATGCTTAACAGACCCAAAGCTTTCTGCTTCCCAGGGACCATCTGGTTGGACTGTATCTATAAAGCCCTGTAGCTCTACCAAGTTCAGGGTCATTAAATTATTCCAAACAAACCTTCCTCTTGTGATTTCAATTGGATACAACAACTACCTTCACTTCCTGCCTGAAGCTCTCTAATTGACAGTGTTGGTGGGACACCTGTTGTCCACTGAGGCTCCTGTTGGTCTCCCAGCATCAAGGCACAGCTCTTTCCTTTAGTTCTTCAAGCAACAAAGCACTCCTGCAGTCCTCCCATATGTCTCATATACTGAGTTTTCTGCCTCTGAGAAAATCTCCAAATCCCCAGTGTGGGGGATGTGGATATATATCATTTTCATGAGGACTTTGGTTTATGTAGCCTTCAGTTGAATTTTTGCTTTGTGAGTTGGTTTTTTTTTTTCTGTTTTGTTTGGTTTTGGATTTTTTTTTTCCTTTTCTGATTCCATCCCTTTGCTTCTAATCCCACCACCTGGTATGGCTCACACTGCAGAATCTCTGCCTCCTCAGTGTATACGCCCTTCAAATATTTGTAGACATTTATCACTTCCCCCTCTCTGCTTAGTCATCTCTCTGCCAAGCTAGACATATTTAGTTCTTCTAATCTTTCCTTGCAACTGAGTCCCTCCAGCACTCATAATTCATTTCTCCTTGCTCTTCTTGGTATATTTTCCAGTTTGTCAGTACTTTAAGAATTTCTTATTTGTGGTGTTTTAATATGAACAGACACAAGGAAAAAAAAATGGAGAAGAAAAATTTCCTGAGGACAGAAGGTTTTTTTTGACTTCAAGTTACTGGGAATAGATAAGAGTGGATAGTTCTGGGAATTCCTGCTGCAAGTTGTAGGTGGGTGTCTGGGACACAAAAGAGTTGTGCCCTCTTCCCTTTTGAATTGCTCTATTCCCCATCCCTGAAACAGGTAACAAATAATATCAGCTAATAATTTCTGTGTTTGTTTTTTGAGTTCTCCTCTTAGCAAGAGTGACTTGGCTCAACTTCCCATTCCCTGTGTCCCTCCCAGGCTAAAGGCTTTGCTTAGGAGAGATTTTTCTAGTGGGCTGTGGGGTGGAAGTGCTTCAGAGGTAGTAGGTGCATCTTATCAGTGCTGAATCTCTATTTCTCAGCTTTGTTCTTCTCAAATACTGGCAGGCATGGTGCCAAAGGATCAGCAGAGAGCAGCCAGCTCCTTTTTATCTCAGGAAGATTTTTCCCTTCTGGACATTTGTTTCTGCTGTGTCCAAGCTATATGAAAAGGAATATAATTTCAAATGTGTCCTGTTTCTAGGAGCCCTGATGGACTTTTTGCTCTCAAATAACCAACTCAACAAATTCTTTATATAGAACCTTGTTAATTAAAGCTATATCCCAGGAGGATAGGCTGGAGATGCTGTTCAGTCTCCACCTCTCATACTGAGCTCCATGGTGGTTTTTGAGGCATTCCTGGTATCTCACACTGATGGCAATTTGTGCTGTCTGAGATTACGTGACGTGAGCAGAATTGAAAGGAATGATGTGGAGCAGCAAGTGTTCCTTCACTCATTAACTGCATCAAGGTCTGCAGCTTCACTGTCTGCACTAAGAGCTTTTTAAATATTCCCGAGCACTATCTAGTGACCTGCAAGGGAGCAGCAGTTTATCTAGCCAAAAGATTCTGTCACATTTGCTGCACTGAGATAGTAGGTATCAGTATCAAAATGCTTCCAAAACCAGGAGAAAATCCATTGCAAACTTGCACTGTCTGCTTACCTTTACATGGTGCAATCTAAATTTCAACTGCAAATGCAAAACCAATGTGTTTTTCACACAGGAGGAATTAAAAGGTTCTACTTTCCTTCCTTATACATCATCATCTTCCTACTCAGACCAGATAGTTATCAAACATCTCTCTTCTCTTTTGATTGTGTCCTGAGAACACTGAGTTTAAGTAGAAATATGAATCTACCTCTGCTGGCTGGGTAGGAAATGTTTCTTCATTGTGACATGAAGGTGGTTTGGATTTCCTAAGCCAAGCTACAGAAGGAAGGGGAAAGCAAAGGAAACAAAACCAGCATCGGTTGGATAAGAGAATGTATTTACTTTGCATCCAGCCCATACATATCAGTCTATGCCACCAGTTGATGCTCCTGTATCATTATAAAATGTAGAAACAAGGAATCCCAAACTTTAGCAAAGAGCAAAAGCTGCTGTTGCTTTGACAATGGATTGACTTTCCCAGCTGCTTGTGGAAGCAGCCTTGGAGAGTCACACTGAACAGTGCATTACAGATCTACACACTGGATATTAAAACAAAGAGAGAAGGCATTTATTGTCACTCACAGGTTGCCTTTCACTCTTCTCGTTGTCAGAGCATTCAGAAGCATTAAACAATGGGTTTTTGTCCGTAAAAAAGTGCCTCTATCACAAGCTTAGGCAGGAATGGCAAAATCACGGTGAAGAATGGCTAGGAGGAAAAGCAGTGGGCATTTTCACCAGGCCATCCTCAGATAGACTTGTCATGGGGCCTGATTCTTGACACAGCACCATATCACCTACTTTAGCACCTTCAGACTGCTTGTTAGCATCATCATCCCACTAGCAGGCTGGGCTGGCCGGCCGCTGCCTTTGATGCAGTTGCAAACAAGCTCGTCTTTCCCAGAGGACTTGGCAGTCGAGCTGGCTTCAGTTTGTTGTGTTTGTCTACTGTCATTCACATTTAGAAAGAGGGTGGGGTGCTGTTTTTTCTGTTTGTGTTTCTGCTTCATAAGAATATGCCGTTGCTTAAGATCCGTTTGGTTGACAAAGTGTTTTGCAAACAAACTGTACATGGGAATCACTTTGTTCGCTGCTGAAATGCAAAGCAATAATTTTTATTGTGGAATCTCAAGAGACAGATGTGGTTCAGCACAGCATGACTTTAAGGATTCAGCTGACTAGAGGTGGGATTACTACCATATTTAAAGCAAAGCATATATTCAAAAGCTTTGAGCTGAGGTTTATTCTGTGCAAATATTTGACAAGTGGACTCTCATTTAAGTACAAATAAAGGTATTGAAGCTTGCACCATTTATAGCTGTTGGCAAAAGAAAATTGTTTCTAAACAAGTGTCTGTGAAGTGTAATGGTTATTTCTCCCTGTCATGAGTTCCTTTGTTAGTTTGCTTGCTTCATTGACTCTTATAAAAAAGAGTATGTGGGAATTTTATTTATTCAGTCCCTCTTTCAATGTTTTCTGAACTTCTGATCTTTAGTAAGAATTTTTATGTCTTTTTGCTTGAAATCAGCTCTGTATCAGTTGAAGTTCTTTGAGTTTAAATAACTAATACAAGGGCAGATCAGGTTTTTCCTTGCTCCTGTTCCCTAGGTATTCCTGAGCAGAGATGTTCAACCCCTGGCCTCATTTCCATTCATTGGAATGGAGTGATAACAAAACGCATGGCCAACTTCTCTAATTAGTCTCGTGTTCCTCAAGGTCTTTTGTTGTTGCCTGCTATTATTTCTTATAGTTCAGCTTTTTGGGCTTTGTTGGTATTTCCCTAAACACCCCTAATAGTTCTCCCCATCTTCCAAATTATCTCTTTGGGTATGAACTGATATATTGCAAACAAAGCAATGTAATATTCATCATTAATTGATCATGATCTCTCCTGGTTTTGTTGTTGCTGTTGGGTTTTATTTTAATTCCCACTCTGTTTAGGGGAAATTGTTTAATTTTATTCAATATCCTAACTTTTAAATTTTTATTAAAGTATAACGCAGATGTATACTCAGTGTAGCATTCATGAGCTTGTTTTCTTGTGGATTGTTGATCTCATTTTAATTAAAATAGAGAAAGCGTAGAAAGGAAATTAGGACAAGAATAAAAATAAGCAGTGGTTGTCCCACAGTTCTACTGGCAGGGAAAGGCAGGAGACAGGGATTTTCTGTTTAAATGCAATATATCATCCTTCTGCTCTCCTATAACCATTAGAGAAGTGAAGAAAAGGACCTGTGTCTGTAGAGGATGGAACGCTGAAGCTCTTGTCCTCACACTGGGAATCAGCCTCCCAGGAGACACTGTCTCAGACCAGGTTGTTCAAGGGAAGGCTTATTATGTGGAATTGTGTCAAACAGGGAGGCGGGGTATAAAGAGATAATCAGAGTCCTCCAGCACTAATTACCTGTGCTCTATAGAAATCCCTATCCCCATTCAGATCCTTTTTAAAGGAAAATCTCAGAGGAAACAGATGGAGTCTAGTTCTGCAAGTGCCAATTGAGATGGTAGAGAACAGGGAAGTGGCGGATTAAAGCAAGCGACTTTTTGAGATCTACCATACTATTTGACTTGGCTCTTCCCACCCTCTCCCCGTCTTTTTACATTCATGCATTCAAACATAACAAGAAATCTCTGCATTTCTCATGCCTCCTTTATTCTGAAATCTCTAGGCGCTTTGCAAATATTAACTGTAAAATTTTGCAGTTATCTACCCATTTATCCAATCTCTCTCAAAGCATTTAAGTTTTCCCTGCGCAATTCAGAGGGATGTGATGAACAGAGTATAATAAGTATCAAAACAGTTTTCAGCAAAAGGAAATAATTTAGTCTATTAGAAAATGATGAAGAACTCATGATTTAGCTTTGGAAGAAAGTCAGGACAACAACTCTCAGAAAAAGGGTAATTGCTGTTTGACCAATGTCCAGTGATAAGATTCAGGATCAAGATCATTAGTATTTTGCTATCAAAGGCATTAAAGTTTGCATATAATCACATTTGTAATTTGCTCTTTCAAGTTTGAAGGGAGAGAATGAGGAAGTCTTGGGGGCAAAGTAGTGAGATCTTGAAAGAGAACATTCCGGAACAGTAAATCTAAAGAACATTTTCCTACCCAGCAGGAGGGAAGAATAAAAGCAATTTGAATCAGTGTTAACCTTTAAATCAGAAATATCACTTGGTGCATGTTTGTACTTGAGGATTCTCTATCACTGTTGCTGAATATAGGACCCAACTACATTAGAGATACACATACAGAGTACTCAATTTAAGTGAGCACAGATAAGAGGCAGGCCTTGCCACTTTGATTCATGCCACCAATAATTTCACACAGAGTACACCAAGAGTACAGTGCTACTCAGCACAGAGAGGTACAGCCTGTTCCTGTATTTATGGAGAAGCCTTAACACTCTGCAGAAAATCTCTATTGTTAGGGGCACCTGCATGGATCTGTCAGGGGTTTGGCTTCTGCGCAGAAATGTGAAAAGCAGCATGGGAAGTGAGCAGTCAGGTTTGTCTTCTGCTCAGTGTCTTGATGTAGAGAGAATAGAAGGACTTCCCTTGTGGAAGGGACTGGGAGGACAACTGTTCCTTGTTCTGACACTTGACTATCTCCATTTTCAATTCATGCCATTGAATCTTAGGTATTATTCACCACAAACCCCAATTTAGTGCAGTTTTACAATGTTCCAAACCTTTCTTGACATTGTCAACCAGCAGACTGGTCTGACCCATGGATGTGAGCACATTAACTTGCTTTTCATTCTGTGACTTCTGCCTTAGCTGACCCAGGATATTATCTTTTGGCATGTGATTCTCCCAGGAGGGCCTGGTATAAACAGTATTAATATGTAGTCAGATCCAGCTGTTTAGAAATACACTCATGAATGGAGCCTGATCAAATGGCACTGGCATAACACCATTGCCTGCTGTACTTTGCTCTTTATCCTTAAATTTCCTTCAACATGAAAGTACATTCCATTAAACACATACCAGCCAACATCCTTGTCACCAGGGCAAATTCAAACATCTGTCAAAGGTCAAGAGGTAAATGAGGAATCATCCCAACGATATTAAGGCAAAGATTTAAAAATAATCAAGAGTTCATTCAGTAAATGTGCAAAATAATTTGCATTTCAAATCTAAGACAAGCGGAGCAGCAGTGTAATTTCTGTCTGTAGATTCACCACTGTGATGTTCATTATCTGATTATCTCTATCTACAACCTTCCTAGTGCTAATGCACGTTGTCTTCCTGAGTCCTGAATTAGTGAGATGTGTCTGACACCGCATTTGCAGGTAATTGCTATGGCTCCCCTCAATGAAATGTCTCTCAGGACACTCTTGGAAATTAAATGTTCCTACTCGAGCCATTATTTGCTGACTCCATCCCTATCTTATTAAATAATTATCAAGTAAAAATGTGTAATTTGAAATATGCATATCATGTTTAGGAAATGAAAGAACAAGGATTCTCAGTGGATTGATGACAGCAAAATATAGCCTTATATTCCCTCAAATAAGCCACTTCCCAGGGTCCTGCCAGGACCTCATCAGAATTGACCAATCGTCTTTGCACGTGATGCCATTTGATGCTGCTTTGACGTGTCAGTCTTGAGTCCTTAAAACTCCCAGGGAGGACAGAGGGGGTTAAGTGGTGCCCTTCGAGTGTTACGAGCCTTGACTGAAGGATCTGAACTTTGATGATCCTCGTGGGTCTCTTCCAACTCAAGATACTCTGTGATTCTCTGATTTGGATTTGTGTTACACTGGGAAGTTTTGTTCACGGTGGTAAATTTAAGCCCTGCCGATGGTGCTTGAAAGTACAAAGCCTACGTTTCCAATATTTAAAATATCTTGTGCTCTATAAAGTTGATCCCACTGCAATTCTCAAAATGTTTACAATGAGCCATAAATATTCATAGCAGTGTGATTTCAGTGAAGTTACCAGAGATTTACACTGCCATAAGCAAGACCATAATCTAGTCCTTTGTCCTTTCACTGAAGGATTTTATAAGGTAGGGATCAAACCTGAAGATCTTTATTCAGCGATAACTAAACTAGACAAATTAGAAATTCTTCTACTGCAGTCAGATTTTTGGTACAAGTTTAATATGAAGCATAGTAATTTTCTGCTTAAAATAAATTACCTTGGTTTTGATCATAATTTGTTTGCTTTAGCTTCAGCTCCTTCTGCTTTCTCAGCTCAGTGACACTTCGATGGCTCAACCTTCATTTTAATAGTCATAGCTTGAAGAAATTGAATATGACTAAGGATGAATATGTCTAAGGAAGAAATAGAGGTGTCTGTTTGTCATAACTCTGCTTGGGAAGGGTTGTGCCTCTTACAGTAGGATGGTTTTTATTCTCCAGCCACTGTACTGTCTTCTAGAAATAAACACTTATTTGTATAAGCTGAAACAAATTCTATATTTCAGCATCTCATCTATGTTGGTAAATTCTTGAAAACAGATTTCCAGTTGTCACATAGATGTTTGGGTTTTTTGTTCCTCCAACCAAAACCTCCCTTGCTTTGTTTTGTTGCTTATGGGAGTGCTTGTTTCTACTAAAGTTATTTTGCCTGCTTGGTTTCTGGTATATACAAAGGCAAAGGTTGCTGTTATCTGCAAAAGCAAATGTGAAGTGGAAATCCATTAATGTGGTGGCCTGGCACGCCTCCGTGGGAAACAGATTCAACAAGAAAGCGTGTCATCTTCCATGTGTGGGTTCTCTAGTTTGTTGGGAAAATAAAAGCCATGGAAAGTGTAAATGGGAAACTTGATCTCTATTTCAGCTGGCATTATTTCTTACAAGAGCAAGGGAAAAGCTTTTTTCTTAGTATACTGTTGGCTGTTCTTTAATGTGGTTTTCTTTTCTTTTGCTTTTTGTGTTTTTTCACACTTGCTCATGTTGTGAGAGCTGTTCTTCTGTGGCTGTACTGCTCTAGCAGTCAAAGCAAGTTTGGTTTTTTTTTTTTCATTCCTGCCTTATAGCTGGTGGCTTCATGTTGTGTAAAAAGTTAGTAAATTGATCCTTCAACCAAATGATTCTGGAATTTCCATGTTTGTATGTGAGCTCCTGTTATAGACATCAGCAAAGAAAGGGCTCTTTTGGTTGTTAGTAGATTTTGACAATGATCACTTTCATTGTTCATCTACAAAGAAAACCATAATAAAGTTGCTTAAGAGATGATGTGCATACTCATATGTCATATTTCCTTTCACTGTGGCTATTTTGCAAGTGAAACCTTAGGCTCACCTGTCTTCTAGGAATATATATATTTACCTATGCATACAAGTGTGTGTGTAGGTGTAGGGAGGGGAAAAATATAGAAATCAAAGCATAGAACCATTTGCCTTCTAAATCAAACTGTCACTTCCTCCAGGGGTTATGAAGAGTATTCATTTAGTGGAATAGTTTGTTTTGAAGTATTCAGTGAGGGAATCCACTGTGAAAAAGCCTAGTCCTCATTAGTGTGAGGGGGAAGGGAATCTACAGTGGAAAGAATGAAGACAGTGTCTCAAAATTTGCATGGAGCTTTAGTGCCAGAGCTAGGAATGACCTGCCCACTGCAGAACTTGATCTGTCCATGGTCTGTAGCATGGCAGTAAATAAGCATTTGTCTGAGTTAGTTAGTGACAGGAGGAAAATGTATTTGTTCTTGTACACCACGGAGCGATCTACTGTTTGTAAGCAGATTGTAAGTGAGGAGCTGTAGAACAGCATTTCTGGCTTTTTGCTTCACTTAATCATGGAACAGAGCAGACCCTGAGGCCCTGTGCAAATTTTAGGACCCATGAAAACTAAATAGTGAGTGAACGTAAATTAACCAGTCCTCTCGGGGATTAAAAAGACAGGCTCATTATTTTGTTTTTCATTCTGCTAAAAGGGCCAGTTTCCAGCAACAATTGTAATAAAAAGAAATTATAGCTCTGTCTGAGGTAATTTTCTACCAGTTGCAAAACCTGATAGGTCTCCAAATGTTAGGGAGCATCATTCAGCCTGGAGCACAAGGTATTCCAAGGATCACCCCGTGGATCTTTTGCCCTTGGGTATCTTACTAAGATCATTAATCTCACTAATATAAGAAGGTGGGGCATAGAAAGGCCAGGGGAAGGTTTCCTATAAGTTTGATTTATGTTATACTTCAGAAAATGTATTGAACATCTGTGTACAATGTATATGGCAATAGAAAAACCTTCTTTTCTAAAATATTTTAAAATTGGCTGTTTTTTGTGTTACTTTAACTACATAGTATGTATTTGTATGTTTGACACAATATTCTGAATATGTTCTCCTATATTCAAAGTATAATGAGTAAGATTCATCACAGGAAAAGAAACATTTTCCACGTTCGCAATGCTAATGAATAAAATATATGGCATTCCTGCATTGCTTGCTATTATTATTTGATCTTTGCAGTTTAACTAGCAAGCAGAATTACTTCTTACTGAATTTTTGTGTTTGCAGCTAAGGTTCTTAGGCTACCTTATAGCTGTTTGGAGACCAGTGTTGAATGATCTAGAATATTACCCTGGCTCAGAAGGGCCAGGTGGCTGTGCTAGCAGCCCTGTGACAGTATTGCAATCAGCTTGATTGGCTCATGCAATGTTTTTTCACTGGAGTTGGCTGAGGGTCCGGGGGGTAACACAGTGGATTGCTCTGCATTCGTAAATGGTACGAACCATAGAACAATACAGCTGTGCCTGAGGATTCTCTATCCCCACTGTGTATATTTCAAGGGCTTTCCCTTAGGTGGATCTAGTCTGGCTTTACAGACTGAATACTTATTAGTGGTCAAAGCATTTAAATGTCTTTCGAGCATATCTTCAAGTTAAGCATCATCCGAAAGGAATCTGGTTAACACACCCCAAAGCAACCCAACTAGGATCACTCCAAAATGTAAATCAAAATACAGTAAAGTGGGAACAATCTGGAGATTCAAGTTCAGGTTGGGTGGGGCTCTGAGCAGCCCAATCTGGTTCATGTCCATGCTCACTGCAGAGGGGACTGGACCAGATGACCTGTAAAGGTCCCTTCCAACCCAAACCATTCCATGACTCTGTGCTCTTTAAATGGACAGTCCTGATGCAAGATAAAACATGAATGCAGGTGGATCAAATGTCTAATAGGAGAATTGTTTAATCACTTATTTAAAGAGGAAAAAAGTTTACTTCCACCACCTGAAAAGTTGTCAGAGCTTTGACTGGCGAGCAGGGTAATGGAGTGTGCTGACTGCGAGCACTCCTGGTTTGACACTCGCTATTGCTGGTTTTCATCCTTGTTTGTGTGGACAAGGGGATGTTCCCAAAAGCAGGGTGGTCAGTTAAACCTGCCCCTTTGTTTAATTATTGCCAGCTTAAATTAAACAGTGTAGGCACTTATTCAACTGGGTGGGCACGATAGGAGGTAATGGCACTTGGCATCAATTGTCCTGATGAAGGATGATGAGTTTCATTCAAGGTAGTGGGATTTGATATAGACACTGGGGTCTCTGCCAGCATGTCCTATTACAGGATCAGGACCCTCAGCAATAAATGGTTCACATTTTTGGAACTAATGTCTCTAATGGGAGTAACAGAAGAGGAGATAATAATAGTGTATTGCCTCGACCACAGGAGTGCGTTGAAGGATTAATTGAATAATGGACCAAATTTATCTCTGATGCAACTGTGCTGATCTCATTGCTAGGATTCTACCTTCATGTTAATAAAACACATGAAAAAATAATCTTTGCAATTCTCATTTTGCTATTATTATTAATGATTGTCTTATAAAACCAGAATGCAATTTAGCAGTCTGGTTTGCTTCAGATAAAAATTTGAAGTCTTAGTTGGAAGCTTCCCCAAACTTTTGTCTAAAATACTGATTAACAACCTCAAGGGAATGAGCTTCCTTGCAAGATTTCAACGCTGCTGCTTAGTTTTGGGCAAGGCAGATACAGTGTAAGAACAAGACTTTCCTAAGGATTTGTTTTCTCTGTGTTGTGTCAGCTAAAATGTAGTACAGGGAACTTAACAAAAATGTGTTTTCTACAGCAATCATGTAAATGTCTTATAAACATATATCGTCACCTTTATTCCTATTGAATTGTGCCCCAATCCATACAGCTTCCCATTTCTTTGATTATTCTCAGAGACACATTACTTAAAGTTCCAATACTAAGGGAAAGTAGTTTTAGGAATGAGCCAGTCAAAGAACACAGGATTTGCCATCTCTTTAACCCATGCCAATGTCAGGAATAACTGGTTGACATTCATTTACTCTTCTAGGGATATGGAAGGACAGCCAAATTTTGGTCTTTTGAATCCACAAAGTGGTGTTTTGGAGCTGAAGAGCAGTTTAAGCTCACTTTCTATTTTCTTACTTTTGTTTGGAGTGCTTCGATGCTTTTCCATAAATTTCTGCAGGATTGCTGCTTTTTGTCTTAGGCTGCCAGTCGTCCCCATTTGAGCCCTACTGACACATTTTTCAACGCACGGGTTAACCTGAGGTCTTAGTGCACTGCAATCTGTACATTGACAGGGAGAGGTGAAGAAAAACACAGGCAGAAATTACAGTGTCTTGTTCCAGAGGATGGATGATGACTGCTGAGGGCCGCAGAAAGTTTTGCTTGGAAGGTGTTTGCAGCAGAGGCTGATAGGGGCCGGAATAGTGAATGTTGCTGGCGCTGTCACCCTATGGTTTCTTGTAGTACTGACAAGTGAAAGTGCTGGGAGAGTTATCTGTTCCTTAAACATCTTCTGAAATAAGAACAAAACTTTACTTCTTCCAGCGCTCCAGTGCCTGGCTTTTGCTGTGAGTAGGCCAAAGGAAACATGGCCAGTGTGCCTTGGGTGGAGCTGGTGAATCAGGGAAGCAGCCACACAGCGTGAGTGTCCCACCGAGGATAGATATGCTCAGTAGATGGCAAATTAAAATGTTTTAATCAAATTTATCCAGAAACCATCTGCAAAACTCAAGTTGTCAAAGTCATATATTGTGGCATTGTCTCCATATATGCCTGACCTAGAGTTGATCCTCCAGTTTATGTGGGAAATGAAAGAGAGGAGGAGCTGGAGCAGGGGAAAGGGGAACAGTTCTCTGGCTGGAAATAGCGAACACTGAGTGAAGGGAAGGTAAATCCTCTGTTTCCCCACCTATATCCATTCATTAAAGATCAGTAAGGGAAACTTTATCAGCTGTCGGTTCAGAACTACAGAAGTAAATAGACTTGAAATCTCCATGGGATGCTCAAGAGAAGCCAACACTTTTCTTTGAGCCTTCCCCATCACAAGGTGGGGGTGGAGAGATGCAGTTAAATTCTTACACTCACTGCTCAAAAACAAGGTCATGGAGAAGTAGTGTGAAAATGACAATTGCACATCAGGAACATTGTTTGGATTTGAATCAGGCTCCTCCTGCAGAAATCACACCATATCAAATCCAGGTCTTGCACAGCCTGAAACACCTTGCTAACAGTTATGTTTCCCAGACAATTGTATTTTAATATAAGGAATGTCTAAATTCAGGTATTATTAGCAAAGCCTTTTTAAAAATAGTTGGACTGACACTTGGCATGCAAATATTTGTGTGTTAGTGATTTTTTATTTTTTTTCAAATTTCCCTGACCTTTGGGATTTCCAATGCATTTTTGCACTCTTCTCCTGGAAACTGTGACATTCCTTCAACCACAGTATTATAGGCTGCTAGTACTGCTACATGAGCAAAAGTCTCCAGCAATCAGGAGAGATTAGAAAGAACTGCTAGATTATTTAAGAGGGAAAGTTTGCTCTGGGATAACTACAGGGAGGGGACTTCAACATGAAGAAGCTGCAAGCTGACAGAAGAGTGGGATCTCTTGTGAACCCAAGTTTTAGCTTTGAAGGCGTTGTTGAAACTGGTGAATATTTCAACCCTGAGCATGCTACAGCAATTTACCTTGTGTCCTTCCCCTCTGTGCATGGCATGAGCAGAATGTCTGTGGATGTGTCTTCCTTGTGTGACACTGCTCTGTAAAATGCTGAAGTCAAATAGGAGCACGTGGGAATGATGTGCAGTATCACATTAACGTGATTTAAGCCTCTGTGCATGATCCATAAGCCCTCGGGCATACAATCCTCATTTTAAATTCCTGCTTAACTTTTACAAGGGCTTCTCTAGAACTCGAGCTCCTTAGGTCTAATTTTGTCCATTTGCACAATGTGTATTTACAGAAAACACCACATTAATGGTTTCCCTGAGTATTTTGCTGCTCGTTCTAGTGCCTAAGGTCAGTGTGCCAGGGCACTTCCTCTGTGCCTGCCTGTATCTGTGTGCATTTAACAAGCTGACTCAGGGAATTCCCAGCCATTTCAGGCTCAGCAGGTCAAGAAGCTGCCCTGAAAGACCAGGTTCCTCTTAGTTAGACATATGTATCTGTGTAGCTGTGCTCGGCTCAGCAGCTGTTGCTTGTTGGTTTTGCTCCAGGCTCAAAGCTGGCTGGGTCACACAGTGTCATCGCCCTGGACAAAACCTGGATGAACCCCAGGGCCTGCTTGTTTCTGGGAGGGGTCTGGTGACAGCAGATTCTTGTGTGGTAATCATCCAGTCTCAAAGCTGGAGAAGAGACAAACTTTGACCGTGGTGGCTGTGCTATTGCTCCTGGGGTACGTGGTGCATGGAACAGGCATGCTGGATGAAATCATGTGCTGTGGTTTAAAGGTGAAGCTTGTGAGTTTCTTTTCCTGCAGCTGAAACCCTGGAAGGGGAGAATATCACCATCAGAGAGGAGCAGGAATTATTTCCTTGCATTTTGCTTTGCCTTTCTAGCAAGTCCTAGACAGAATTTTGCCACCTATGGCTGAACATTTCATTCCCAGCTTATTCTTCTTTTCAATCTCCTGACAACATAAGCAGTGAGCGAACTATAAGTAGAGCATTTAATTGCCATTGAAGGTGTGCTTGTATTTCTGTGTATGCCACACACGTCCACCACGACCTCTGTCAAATCACTGAGTTTCTCTACATTCTGTACTGAGGCTGCTAAGGTTTTTTTGGGTTACCAAGTGTCTGTTTAATGTGAACATGTAGAGGCCTTAAAATTAAGGGGAATTCATCTCAAAGAGAGCCTTCAGGCATGATTGGTACATACATCAATAACAGATATGTATTTTTACAAGCAATCTGGACATTAAGTGTTTATTATATGCCAACAATGTATCAATGATTATAACTAACTGTTTACAAGGCAGTGAAAAGCCCCAGGATATTTTGGATTTGGCTTTGAGCCATAGTTTGCCTCCTACAAGAAAAAATAAAGTTAAAAAAAGAAAAAAAAGAAGGAAATCAGCCTGTAAATATTTTTGGAGCAGCCTAAGCAAGACGAACTAGACAACTTTGTTTTATCCACTGGCTGAGCATTGGAATATGGTGGTGTTGCCAGAGATCTTGTTGCTACCTTTATGTTAGCAGTTGTTTATCGTATACAGTGGTGTTATTAATTCATTGTTGCATTCATGAGGGTTTAACAGCACAGCAGTGACAGTGGAGGATGCTATAAAAGATCTCCAGGGCCCTGTGAAAGAACAGGGGCAGGCAGCAGCGGTAGTGTTGTTAGGAAGGATAAAACAATTGTTCTTCCTTGGGTCTCCCCAGAGGACTCCAGCAGGGACACAGCCAGCCAGTAACAAATTTTAAAAAGGCTTCTTTAAGCACTCAATATATTCATAAGTCCACACACTCTAATGCAGTTAGGAAGTCTCACATGTTCAATGCAATGTATGTGCAGATGGTGACAGTAAATGTAGAGGAGAGCTGTGCAAAAAGATTAAATAAATGTTATCAATGTGATTCCAGTGGTGATAATGGGAAATTGTTATGAAGAAACAGCAAAGTGAAATCATTTGGGGAGGGGAGTGATTACAATGGAAACAGTGCTAATTTAGAGAACTAATTATCATATAGGCTTCACACCATCCAAAAAGGAACCTGGAATGCATTAGCAACACACCCCATGGTTTTGCTCAAGTAGGGGATTAATGGCACTAGGTCCATAAAGGCAGCAGCAGTAATGAATCTCCAGTCCTTAAACAGTAATGATCTCCATGACAGATATTGCAGAGAACTGCATTGTCAACCCCCCTAAGACTGTCGTTTGCTTAATTTCTGATATTGTCTCAGAGAAAAAATTGAGGTTTCCTTTGCAATGCTCCATGTGTAGCTTTTCCCTGTTGTGGACAAATGAGGAAATGTTTTATGACGGATCCAACACCTCTCGTCATGGGAATGAGGTAATGCTGCTTAAGAGTGCTTGCAATTCTGTGTGAAGGGATGCTTTGGAGCACAGAGCAATCCTTTCCTGGTAGGGACTGGGCACAAATGCCCTGTCCCTGCGGCAGAATATTTCACAGATTCCAGGGTTTCTCTTTCTTCTCATGGTATTTTAGAAGATGGTGTAACAACCAGATTTTGGCTTGTCCATGGCTTGCAAGGCGCTGGATGATCCACAGGGTGAACGTGGAGGTGTCCAGGGGAGGTTCTGCCTCTCCAAGACTGGCTGCAGTGAAGCAGTGAGTGCTGCTCTGTCCTGGCTGTCCCCTCTCCACGGGCTGAAGTGAACCTTCTGGGCTGTCCGTCTCACACTTCCACCAGCACTAAATTCACTAAAAGTAAACTGTACTAAATATACCATGTGTGGGTGCCACTCACGATAAACAGAGTCTCTGATTTAATCTGCTTTGAATGCCATTTGCTTATGATTACCTGAACAGCCCTTGTTTATGCTGGCTTTCTCAGTCTGTTATTGGCAGATGTCTCTGAATAGACAAGTTTCCAGTTTAATGTGTTTAAATTTTATAAATAAACTTTGCAGAGAACTGGTTACTTACTGTTCTTGTTCCTGTATCAAAGTGTGTTGCTCTTCCTTTGTACTGTACTCCTACACCCTTTGATATCTCCTTTCTGCAGTTTTTAAACCAACCTTTTAAACCCAAGCTGACTTGTGGGGTTGGAAACAGGCTCGTGGGAACAAAACAGAGGCAGGAATAGTTTAATCCACAATGAACCTCCCTGTCACATTTTTGTGTGATTTAGAGGAAAACATTTTGCTTGAAAAAGGCTGTGTTGTTTGTACTGTAATAGTCTAAGGATCTAGATAAGACATTTATTAGACAAACTGATATAGGGGAAAACAGAGACACAAGTGTCAGACTGGAGAGCTAAGTATAATTTGAGAAATCATCAGAGTTTTGTTAGAGAGATGAGTAATACCATCTCTGTGGGAAAATGCAGTTGGCAGAGGAGAGAGTGTTAGTAGAGGAAGAGAAAGGTGAAGAGGTAATTATCTCCTAGGAGAATGGCACAGAGAGAGACATGCTTGGCTCAGGCAGCCTGGGAAGAGAGAGAGAATATCACACACTGTAAAACCAACACAACAACTGGTATTTTGGGGTTCTGGAGGATATAAAGAACTGCTGTCCCTAAGGAAAATATAACTAAAAAAAACCTAAAAATCTAAAACCCAAATCAAAAATTACCTAATTAGGGCTTTTACCTAAAGAGGATGCTCTTCTATTGAAGAAAAAAAAAAAATCTTATTTTTAAAGAGACGCCTAAATGCTCTGAAAAGAATGGTTTGGATTGATGAAGAAAACCTCCTGTGACTGTCATGTACTGTGCTGCTCTGCAGCTCATGTGGAAATTCATTGAGCAATTGCAAGTGGAAATAGATCTTGTCTTGCTTTAAAAAAGCCATTCTTCTTGATTCCAAAATTAAATTGGTCAGGAAAAAGCCAGAAAACTACCTTATATACCCACAGACTGTCCTCATGTCAGCAGTGCTATTTAATGACATTTTAAGCACTTCAAGCTTTATTATCCTATGTGGAAGAACAGCTCTGTGTCTCAAATCTCAGTTTAGGACATGAGAACAAGTTTAAGCCTTTCTCGTTTCAGGCTTCCTGTCTGGCTTTTGGATGGGATTTCTTCTTCTCTCATTTTAGCTGTCAGGTCTGAGCTCTGAGGTGGGTGAGATGAATCTCTCTCTGGAGAGCCTGATTTCTGGCTGTTGACAGCAGGAGGAGCTTTCAAAAAAGAAATTCAGCCTGTTTTTTAATCTGTTATTTGGCTACATGGATGAGAGCAATCCCAGCCTTTGTCAATTGTCTACATTTTGTTTCCTCCTTAATTTCTTTTTGTTCCTTATAAAGGAAGTGCAATACAGAACTTCCTTATGGTAAAGAAATAAATGTATTGAAGTTTGTAATGTAGCAAGATGCTATCCTAAGCTGTGCACCATATGTAACTTAGAAAGATGGATTTTTGTTTGTGGTGGGAGTGTTTCAGTTTCAGAATGACTTCTCTTTCTTAAATCCCTTTTGCTGCTTTTGCTCACAAAAGCACAAAATCTTACACTGCAAATGATGCAGAAATCATTCCCCTTTCCCCCTTCTCTCTTAATTGTTATGTTCACACTTTAGATGAAGTGTCTGAGTGGAGGGTTTAATTTAGATTTAATAGGATAATTATTGCATGACAAATTAATGCCAAACAATTATTAAGTACATCTCTACTGAGGCTTCTGGAGTTTGTAATAGGATAGCTATCAGCTACCTGGTGGTTCAACTTCAAGAAGTCTGCTCCTAATAATCACAGCATTTATTTAACATACAATTTAAATACTGATTTAGGTATAGTATTGTCAGAAAATGACTCCATTCTCCTGACACCTGAAAAGTGGTAGTGCCAGTTTTTTACCGGGGAGTTTTAGGGTGGCCCTCAGGGTGGGAGATGGGATTACTGCTGCTGTTATCAGTGCTGTCTGCACTACATCTTTGGAAACAATTATTAAAGCCCCAGATCTTCACTTGTGCATTCCAGATCACCTGCAGCCAACGGAGTTGCTCCAAGGTAAAATTGATTGCAAAGACTGAAGAAATCAGCTCCTGGTTTGTTAATATGGTCTTTGTTGGACTACGTGTGCAATTAATTTGGGGTGCTGCAAGGTATTTCTTAAAACAAAATTACTTGGGACTGTGTGAAATTATTTTAACACTGAGGGTCAACTTCTATCTCAACTATTATTAAACTAACTAAACTTCTATTAAACTATCCCCTCGGAGCTTCCTAATAGAGGCAGAATTGGAGGGAATGTCCATGAGTGTCCTGGGTGTTGGAGACCTGGAGTCTTGTCCTGGCAGGTCGTGTCTCCCACGACTACTGCAAAAAAACAGGAGTTTCCTCTCCCCTCTGCTGAGGATGAGAAGTCAACAACTGTTGTCCTTCTCATGGGTGCAGCTCAGCTCCTTCCTGGCTGGAAGAAATTCCTATTCACGTGGAGGGTTCCAAGTGAGTCATGCTGGGAAGGTTGTAGGTGCTCTCATGTCCTTAATACAGATGTTTATAGCAAATCAGCAGTGGCTGCTGATTAATGTTTCATGAAACCACAGCTAGAGGAGATGGGGCTGGGAGAGACTGCAGAAGTGGCAGGTATTCTCTGGTCATATTCTTAAAAAATCATTCCATGCTTGATATAAATTGTGCCATAACTTCTCGACCTTCAAAATATTTTGCAAAGTTCTTGTTTTGGGTGGTTGGGGATTTTTTTGCCTTTTCCAAAGTGTTGGGACAGGGTGAGTGGCAGGAGGATAGTTTTGTTTGCAGCTGTGATGTTAATTTTGTGGCTGGAAACCTTAGCTGGTTATCAGCAGTCTGGACAGTGAAACTGGCTGCCAGCCTGTCATTACATTTCGATTAGTGCTTTTGAAGACAGCTCCAAAAAAAAAAGTGCCCAGAGCTGCTATTTATTTATTTACAACGGGTTTACATTTGTAAAGGAATAAATAACATGACTTCCCATGAGCTGAGAAAGGGAGTTTATTGCATGGCACTCAGGGTAAATACAAGACATTTGGACCAAAATTACCTCTCTCCCTGCAATGTAAAGTGAATATATTGCTCTGTATGTCTTTACATGTATATGTGTGTGCAAGGAACTGAACCAAAGGTTATCATAAGAACTTGTTCCCTTTGCCTGCCTGTTGCCTGGTTGTATCTTTAAAAGGTAGGAAAGCATTTTCTCTCCTATCACACTGGGTGGCTTGTCCCGTCTTAGGGAGCAGCCAGCTTCTGATATGGCACTTGAGATTGATTAGATATTTAGCATAAACACCCCAACAGAAGCTTGAAATCTTGTTTTTCAGGTGGGGGCAGTGTTTGCTTTCCCTGGGGCTGCTTGAAGTACTCATAGGACATGAACTAGATTTGAACTTGGCTGTTTACAGATTAATCTGTTCCTATAAAGATTCCTTTTTAGATCCCATTATTTATAAGAGAAGATTGTTCCTCCCCTCCTCCTTCCTCCCCACCCCTCTCCCAGGCTTCAAATCTTATTGCTGTGCCATCTAGTTTAATCTAACCCACAGCAATTAATGTCCTTGACTGGCAGTGTTTAAACAGCAAACAATTTCATCCTGCAAATGGTAGTTTGCTGCCTGGAATATGAACAGATCTTTAACAGTTACATCAGACTATATTTCCCCATGGCAGTTGTAAATACCTGCTATATTTTTCTGCTACCTGTAGCAAACGCTACCTGTGACATAAACATTATTCACACGGTGGTTTAAGGAATTGCCAAAATCCGTGTTTTCCGGTGTCGGGTGCTTGGCTTTATATTCCTGTGCCTAGTGCTGCTTCTTAGGCACAGTGCAGTGGTGGGGCTTGATTCCTAATCCTTCGTTGCCAAGAGGGTGTGGGTCACGCCAAGGAAAATCTGAGCTGCTGGGAAGCACATGGAAACATGCACGGTCTGCCTCTTGATTTGCTGCTTTGCTTCCTCCCTGGGAGGATGGGGAGGAGGAAGGTCAGTGCTTGCTTGCAGTCTTTGGTTTCTCAGCAGAGATCCCCAGTCCAGCATTGCTGCTGCTTGGGGTTTTTGTTATGAGCACCTGTCCGAGGTGGTGCTGGGCTCTGCTCACTGGCAGCTCTTCAATCACAGCAGGAATCCTGCTGCGGCGCAACCATCAGATTTAATCAACCACAGCCTGCTTCAAACCAGCATTTCCTTTTATTTTATTGTACCTGTAGCTCCCAAGCTTTTTCCCTCCTGTAACTTCTAGGAATGAATCTTTAAAAAACTCATAGCACCTTGTTTTCAAATGTTAATCTTCCAGCTAAAGAAAAGATGGGGAAAAGGCTGATAGAGAAGAATGAGGCTCCAGCTGCTTCTGCTGGCAGAAGGGACTGAGAGCCCTTACAGACAGTGCTGTTCTGGGGAAAACTGACGGAAGAAGCAGCAGTGTTTCCTGGTGTCTCTTAAAGCACAGGATCTGAATCCCAAGATGGCAAATGCAGTTGAGGAGTACTGATTATCAGCCCCAAGCAAATGAATCTATTTAGTGTGAGGCTGTGATTTCCTCTGAGAAAGCCCTTGAGAAATGCTGATGCCTTCAGATGCTTGATTCCAGTGAAAAGTCAAAGCCGAAGCTCTCAGAGAGAGATTGCCTGAAGTTCATGGGTAGGGGATTTTAGGACATGGAGTCTCCATTATCCAGATTAACAGTTAACATTTTCCTACATCAGATTAAAATATATAGGCTCATTTATTATTTATTATCTTACTGGGCTGCTATTTCAACTGCTGCCACATCTGATAAGCACAGCATAGCCTCCCAGGGGGCTTTTATCACAGAGGCAGATGATACCCATATTGCTGTAGATAGATAGAAAGGCAGATGAACAATCTTTCATGGTCTCTTTCAGGATAGTGAAACTATGGGTGAAATTTCAGGGTAGCCTCCTCAATGAACAGAAAAAATGTTCATTTTCTATCTTCTGGTACCACTTTCTACTAGCACTGAAACAAAATAGACATAAAAGGAAAATGTTATACCATTCCATAAAATATTTAGTATATTTTCAAACTAATCAATCATCTGAAATTGGAAAGCAGTTACTTTTTTTCAATGAATATACAGATGAAGCAAATCATCTGGTTTGAAGTCGTACCATGTGTTTGTAGCATGTTCAGCTTCAGAGTTAAAAAAGAAATCCCAATGTCTTATGAATGTAGGGTTCCTTTGAAAATATCAAGGATACCCTTTCTGTGACACGTAAGGCCAAACATATTTTTGTACTCTTTTATTTGTTCCCTGTGTATGTCACATCTTCACAGAAACCTACACTCACCCATGAATACCTCTAAGAATGACTGGGAAAATATTTCCCTTAGGGCATTGAATGGCCAGTAAGTTACAGGGTCTGGTGTACTGCTGTTTATTTCTTGACAAATTGTCATGTTGAAATTGCTAAACTTTTCTTTCTTTAATCTATATGGGCCAACGGCATTACATTGCATTCTTAGAAATCATTATAAGAAATTATAAATTAAAAAAATTTTAAATTCTTCTGGAAGGGTTACACAGCAATATATGAACAGATAAGGGGGTTCCTGTGCTGGTACCAGTTTCCTAATTCAAACGCTAGAGGAACCAATCCTGGCTAATGCTTTACTTGACTAAATATTCACAAGAAGGGAAGAGTTGGTTGTAAAACCCTCCAATACACAGGTTGCTATGAAAAGCATACAAAAAACATGCACAGGAGTAGAGATGGAGCTTTGGCAAATGAACCTCCAGTGCTTAGCCTCATTTTTATATGGTTATAAATAATTAACACTGCAGAACAGTGGCAACACTGCAAAAGCCAGTCAATAGCATTTTCTTTCCCAAAAGGTCAGGTAGATTAAAAAATAAAAAGGGAGGAAAACAGCATTAAGGCAACGCCTCCGGGTTCTTACAAAGAAATTGGTGAGGAAGGGGCTGGTTTTGCACAGCCTTTCCAGCAGCTCTAAATTGGGATGTGTGCTTGAACTCCAGTGGAACCACCACAGAGCTGTGTGTTTGCTAGCGAAGCATCTTTCCCTCAGGGTTTTCCTAGGCAGGAGCAGGGTTGGGACCACGTGTGATCCCTGGGTGGGGATGGAGGGGCTGAACAAGGCTGAGCTGCTCTGGCCGTGCTGCAGTTCTGGCTGTGCCCACTCCTCGTTTCTTCCCGGGGCTGCCTGGCTCTGCAGAAAGGCAATGCATCATCACTGCTGTGCCACAGTGGGAAGCCACAGTTTTGCCAGTCCTAAAAAGCTGCTGAACTTTGAGACCTGGCAGCACGTACCTGGTCACGGCGCCAGAAGCTCAACAGCTTAATGCCTCTCCACATCGCTGAGCACCATAATTCCCATCCTAATTATGACCTGGTCATTGTACAGAGCGAGAAAGCACGGTCAGACACAGTCCAGTTGTAATCCCTTAACTGCTGCTCAAATGAGCTGTCCTTGTGCTGTCTAATGATGCCAGATTACACTAGGCAGGGAAAAGCCACGGAAAATCATCAATCTCTATGCGACCTACAGGAAAGTGCTGGATGTTGAAATTCCCCCCATGGGATAACTCTGCTCACTCAGAATGGATCCGTCCCATAATTTTTAAAATGTAGACATCCTTTGGATGCTCTCCTCTCCTGCTGTGACCCACAGGACTATGAGTTCCAGCAACATGCGTAGACTGGCACAGGGGGGACGGCTGATGTTGCTGTTGTCTCAGAGCATTTCTAGCACAGGGGAGATGCAGCACAGTACCAGAGCTGTCAGGGAAGGATGGCTGGTGCATTGGCTCGTCAGCACCTGGGACCTGGGTGATATCGCAGAGGGGCAACTTAAACGCTGACCTCCACAGCAGGGCTGGTGTGCCAGGCTCTTTCAGCCTCCTCAGGGTGAGCAAAAGTAAAGCCTTTTTAAGAAAAGTGGAGCAGGACATGATTTTTATACCCGAGAATAACATATCTTAGATTTTCTTTGAGAAAATGAACATTTCTACCCTCCAGAATGTACTTTCTCTCTCCCAAACTCCCTCAGCTCACATGATAGTTGGTAAAATGGGTTAGGGAGCCTAAATTTCTCTGACAGTTAAAATACAAGAACCTGAATAATTTATGCAGCTTCACCCCAAGTTAAGAGGCAAACATCAGCCGGTGTGCTGCAGCCAGAGTTCCTTGAAATCCTACCTCAGCTTTGGGTATTTTAGGCTTATTTTATTCAAGAAACATGGAAAGAGAAGTGGAGATATATGAGCAAGCATACCCAAAACCTCTTCTAATTGAAGGCGACATGAGCTGAAATAATAATGAATCTCAGCACCTGTGTTAGATGCATTAGTCCTGTGTGTGCCTAAGGTGTACTGCACACACACCAAATTCCTGCTAAATCACTTCAGCCCATGCTTCTGTACGAGAAAAATCAAAATCTCCATTGTACCTTGCAGATTACTCCCCAGCGTGATCTTAAATATTAATCTGTTTCAGGGTATTAATCATGTGGAAGGCAAGAAATCTATTTAGGCCATGGAGCAGGATGGGGACTCCGTCATTGTGACAGAGGTGGGATAAGGTGCCTTGGAGTGGTGGCAGTGGGCACCTCTCTCCTCTGCACCTTCCTGCCTGAAGCAAGAGAACTTTGAAAGGTGCTGTGAGTGCTGCCTGACATGGAATTGCTGGGGGCAGAGCCAGTGCCAGAGTCAGGGGGTGAGTGGAGATTACAGTATTTGCTTCTAGGACACAGTGAAAAGCCCCAGCAGGCCTGCAGTGAGGTGTGAGCCTCAGGAACCCTTGAGTCTGCCTTGCCCTTCCCACTGCTGCAGCGATTTACAAGCTGCAGCCATGTCAGACACGGGGTGTGCTTGCACCATATTCTACGCACTGCATCCCTGGAAATCAGAAAGATTAAAAATGTAGCAAACCATGAATATTTGAAATCCCCTGGAGCTGGCATATGTGCTGTCTTTAAGCAGAGCTTTTTGATCTGGTGTCTGTTTTTTCTGCAATAGCAACACGCCTCTTGTAAAGTTTTTGGTTTTTTCCTTTCTCTTCTTTTTTCATTTTTCTTCCATTTCCTTTCTCTGGCAACTGAAAATTTTGCGTTGCTCTGGCACAGCAGGAACAGAACATGACAAATTCCATCTGCCCAGCTGCGCAGACAGGAGGCAAGCTGACCCCTGTGTCCACCTCTTTCTGCTTTTCTTCTTTTCTGGATTTTGCCTAAGTGTGTGGTGATCTGATGGCATGAAGGACGGCGATGTAGTGAGGTCACTCTCTGCATCTGCACAGGAAAAGGTCTAAAATGAGGAGACTTCTTTTTGGTGAGCACTCAGAGTCTGCCTTGCTGATGTGCTCTGAGCTAGAGGCTGCAGCTCCTGCACTGCTGGGCTCTCCTGTTCCTACCTCCTCTGAAGGATGTGGGAATTCCTTCTCATGAACAGTCTTTAACCCAAGGGATTTGGGGTGAGGGTGGGAGGGGATGTGGTGGAAGAGGCAGTGCTTGACTCTGCCATTCATTGGATTAATGGAGACAAGTGGTACATGTTGCAGCATGACTCAAAGCGCTGTTACAGCTTAAGTTGTTCTTGAACAGCCTGGGAAGACTGGCAAATGTTCCATGGCAAGGTGGACAGACAATTTCTTGAATTTTCTCTGACTAACGCTGGGAATGTAATCAGGCTATCTCCTATGTTCTGTGCATCTGCTCTAATAAGCACTCTCCTGTCTGTCGAAGAGAAGAGCCAGGAACAGCACCAAAAGAAATTCCCACTTGCATCCAAATGAGTCTTGCCTGGGGGAAGGAAGAACATATTCCTTCCGTTGGCTTATAATGAGAGGGAAGAAACAAATCAGAGTTTTGCATTGAAGTAATACAATTTTCATCAGCCCAGGATTCATCCAGTTACCCTGTATGGCTACATCCAACATTACCCCAGGGTGTCCCAGCACTGTCCTGCAGTGATTCTCCCTCAGGAGCTGAACTCTGCAGACTTTGCTCTGCAAGATACCTCTCTGGAGCTGGAGATTGGCAGCTGTAGTAATTCTCATTAGCAGGCTCATTAGCCTTGGATATGGATCACCCTGTAGGGGGAGACAGTGGTTCTCCCTGGTAAAACATCTTATGTGATCAAAGACTGGGAATATCTCACCCTCGTTTCCTCACAGTTAAGCTGAAATGCAATTATGTTCTTCCTGAGGCCAGGGAATAGGGAGATAATAGCAGGCACTGACTTTCCCCTGATGAACTTCTTTTCCGAGCAATTTTTCAGAAGGATTTCCCCACCCACCTTTGCTTCGCTGATGCTGCAGACAGACCTCTTCGGGGCATCTCAGAGTTTGGTTCTTTCTCAGTCTATTGCTATTTTTAGCCTGGTTTCCCAAGAAGCTAAGAATCCATAACCATGTGCTCCCTCACCTTTGGTCTGTCAGTGCCTCAGTCCTCCTCTAATTGTCTTGAAATTAATTGACCGACTTCAGCCATTCTGGACAGCAGAAACGATATTTCTTTGAGTAGAACAGGCAAAGGAGTGAGATTTGCATGTTCCTGTTAATGAGGGTTGCTGTGAGTGCTTCCTGTCCTGCTTTGGTCTGGGTGCTGGTCAGCACAGGCACAGGCCTGACACAGACACAACATGGTTTTTTTCTTGCCTTATACAAGTGACATGGGAACGAAAAGGAGGGGAGGACTTCAGGGCTGAGAAAGGATTTTGTGTGAGAGGCAACTGTGAAGGAGAACTGGGCTTCTTAAGGCCAGCAGGGATATGGGACACTGATCCACTGGAGAAAGAGTTTTATATGTTTCCAAAATCTACTGCATTGCTGATGGTGGTAGAAAGGATTTCTGCTGTCAAAAGATGTCCTGAGGACATTGTTCAATGCCATACTGGGCATCAAAGACACCAGATGTGCTCCCCATTTAACTCTTCCGTGGAAGAACCTAGATAGGAGAAGGGTCTCCACTGCGCATCAAGAGCTCAGCTCCCTCAGAGACTCAACTAAACTGCATCTCCTGTAATTCCCAAACTTTCATTGCAGACATCTGTTGAGAAGATCTTCAAATGCCTCCTGTTTAACCATGTACAGCCCTGCCCTTGCATGCACTGCTAACAGAGAGAGCTCTCATCTGCAGGCCAGCAAAATGTATTGACCCACTCTCCAATGAGCAATGAATTCCCTTTCTTGTCTCTCCTTAGAAAGCCAGACTTGTACTTTCAACTAATCCTCTGTCCAACTCACAGTTTTTTAAACCTTCTAACAGCTTTGTAATCAACATCCAATTTTGACTCAGGGCTTATTTGAAGCTGCAAAGCTTTTTGAGCATGTGGAGAAGTTGTGGTACTTCAAGGGGACAAGTGTTGCTGTTTCTTTGGCCTTTTGAAGTGCTGCTAATAGCAGAGGCTATGTGACTCCATCACGTAGGGAGTTAATTGAAACCCTGGCTGTCTGCTCTTGGGCATCATGTCAGGCTGAATTGCATGTCATTCATCCAGAGCACCCTGAGCCCTCCCCTGATGCTTCTTACCCCCATCAATTCGGATTTCCAAGACAGCGATTGGAGGGAAGACAAAATTTTCATGTCTCTGGGCAATAAATGCGATATTCATTTTGCACAGATTTATTATGTGTCTGGAAAAAACATGTAGCGCTCCTACATCCACTGCAGAACAAAGCTGGCCAGTGAGGATGGTGTCCTGCTGTACTCTGCACTGGTGGTTGTCACTGGGAGCAGGATTGCCAGGTGTACTGGCAGAACATCAGCCATTCCCTGCACGTGGCCAAGCACTCCAGTTCACACCCTGTATCGCAGGGAGTGGGTGTTGTTGAGTACCTGCAACAGCACCAGTAGCTGCCGTGTCCCAGGTGACCAGGAGCTGCTTAAATCATGCCATTGAAATTCTGTATGGCGGTTCATAACAATGAACTTTATTGATCCTGTCTGCGCTGAGGGCCTGATCCAGCCAAGCACCTGAGCAGCAGTATTGCCCTGAGCCAGCAAGTGCGTGCTCTCACTTTGCTTTGCTCCAGTGTGAAATGAGAAGTACATCCCCAGTACAAATCTCAGTTACCTGTGTAGAAGGGGAATCACATTCCCCCGGGAGTGCCAATTGCAACAACGTCGTGTCAGTGTGGTTCAGCAGCAGTGTATCCTGAGAGAAGAGACCTGAGCCAGCACTGAAAGGATTGAGGAGCACCTGCACAATCTATTGCAAGGTTTCAGTCAAAGGGAGGTGGGAGTGGGGAAGCAGCCTGTGGGGAGTGATGACGTTCAGCTACGGGTGGTCATTTCTGATCTGCAGGGACATGCTGATTGTGCTGGAGGCAACTCCACGACTGTCCTGATTCGACTAGATGTTAGTTGTATCCAACAGACATGATTTTTGCCAAGCTCTGAGCATGATACGGTTGGAAAATGGGACTGGCAGTGCCCTCAACCTGTTTCTCTCCTCCATATGCAGCAGAGGGTCAGCAGAAGGTCTCTTTGCCCTTCCCTCCCTCAATTTATTCTCATTTACAGCCCTTTGGGGGTAGTTGTAGATCATTTTGGAGCACATGACAAGTCAGGAACCTTGCCTGCAAGTGTGAGAAAATACTCAACTTACAGCTGTGTAGGATATTTATAAGGCTGCATGCAGCTTTTGAATGTTACTTCAGTGGACGTTTTAATTAGGATAAGTCCATCTGGGAACCTTGTGCTGAGACACTCCTGTCACTGTAGGTTAGGGCCTCTGCCATTAACCACAGCTGAGGAAGGAAGAGATAGACTGTTCAGCAAACCCATCCGTTTTAGGAAGAGAGTATTTGACAATACCTGGGAGGTGATGTGGAGGGCAGATGCATTTAAACCTCTCTGTGTGTCCCAACCTAATGCAGTACTGAGCAAGCAGCTCTGTGCTGGCATTGACCGCAGAAGTGGATGTGTTTTGGTGATCTCTAATCTGAAGTGTCACAGAGCACAGCAACATCTACAACATTGACAAGTGCATTTTACTCTGTTTTTATCCCAGGCTGTTTTTTTTTAAATTGCAGTTCTGTTTTATGGGGATCCATGTGTTGTTTTGTGACCATTTCACATGCAAAACTTCAAGATCTAATTGAAGAAATCTAAGAAAGCTGTCTCTTTCCCTGGCTCCTATTTCATTCGTTGTCACTCCTGCTTTGATGTATTAAGCCATCACTTGTTGTGTGCGTGCTTTTTAATCCTTTTAATTCCTTTGATTGCTAGATGTTGAAAGACAAAAGGAATAAATAACTGGAACAAAGACCGAAACGTGCGCTTGAAACGTGTTTCCTCCTGAAGTTGAGGTTGCTTTTCTTTTACCCACAGAATTAGCCCAATTCACTTAATCATCTTTTTCGAATGGGAGATTCACAAAAGGAGGGATTTTCTTAAGTGAGGTTCAGCAGCTGAGGGGTTCAGGGAACCAGTGAAATTCTTGCCTGCCTTTAAGCTTCTTACTTTACTTACTAATTAAAAAATTTCAAAGCACTCCCCCCAAAAAAGAAATCAGGGGTTTTGCCTTTATATCAATGGGAAAGTTGTTTTTCCTTTGGTGAAGGAAACCGGTCTGGGCAACCATTGCTTTGAATAGCTTCTCCCCCTGAAAAGGTGGAGTGATCTATAGTCCAATTAAAGAGCATCTACACCAATGCACGCAGCACAGGCGATAAACAGGAGGAGCTGGAAGCAGCTGTGCATCTGGAAAACTATGACACAGCTGGAAACATTGGAGGCAT
Source organism: Atrichornis clamosus (assembly GCA_013400975.1). Taxonomy (NCBI): domain Eukaryota; kingdom Metazoa; phylum Chordata; class Aves; order Passeriformes; family Menuridae; genus Atrichornis; species Atrichornis clamosus. The sequence continues at coordinate 614,812 of WBMZ01011338.1, forward strand.
TGTGGGATGACTGGCACAACTGGAATGCTGCAGTGGATGGCTGTGAACTCTTCAGAAGGGATAGGCAAGGAAGGAGAGACAGTGGGGTAGCCCTGTGTGTTAGGGAGTGGTTTTGTTGTCTGAAGCTTAATGATGGGATGATAGGATAGAGGGGGGATGCCAACAAGGCAGGTATCCTGGTGGGAGTCTGTTATAGGTCATCCAGCCAGGATAAAGAGAGAGATGAAGTCATCTCTAAGCAGCTAGAAGAAAGGTGTGCCCAGGAAAATGGTTAACTCACCATCCCTGGAGGTATTTAAAAGATGTGTAGATGTGGCACTTGGGGACATGGATTAGTGGTGGATTTGGCAGTGCTGTTAATGGTTGGACTTGCTGACCTTAAAGGTCTTTTCCAACCTAAATGAGTATGATTCCATGAATACTGACTAGAGACACTGCCTCACCCAAGTGTCAGACACACTTACAATCCAGCCTCCAGCTGGGAGGTGGCCGTGCTCTGACACTTGCCCTCACAAACATTTACAGAGACTTTCTGGCTGGCCCAGGCTGGAATAAAATGGTGTAATTAAAGTGAATTTGTGCTGTGCCATACAGCCAGAACAGTCTCAAAACTCAGAAAGATATGTGAGGAGAACTTTTTTCATCCCAGGGGTCCTGTTGATCAGTAAGACTTACTGTTTGCTGTTAAGAATCCCAAGTCAATAATCACCACATAATAACACATTGATAATGAAGCATTAGTTGTTTGCATGTGCCTTGTGCTGGTTTTGCCCCCTTTCTCATCTGCAAAGCCCAAGGTACCCTGGCAGGGTGATGTGCACTGCTGCAACTCCCTGCATTTCTGTCCTGAAAATGGAAAGACACTATTTTTGGATGCTTTTGAATGTGTGAACATTTTTAATTTTCTTGCCTGCTCCTGGGGCTTTAGCTTTGTTAACATTTTGGCAATGAAGCTTTGCCTTACGAAAGCCTTTTCACAAAAAAAGCATTCAAGCAATCAGTTCAGAGCAACCAGAGTCCTGTGACTTCAGAGTAACTGCGTTGCCTTGTTCATTTTTTCCATTTAATGGCACTGCCTCCCCTGCTCACCTCACATGCTTACTTCAGTGAGAATAGTCAAGTGGGAGCTCCAAAATTCAAATTATATTGGATGTGTTCCTTTGTTCCTTTAGAAGAGAGGTATAAAAGGCCAGGCTGTGAAAATTCAAGACTGCATTTCTGTTGTACTTAGGAATGTATTTATTACCTCATGTCTTAATCTCTCTGTTGCTTTACTTTGTGACCACCTATGAAAAGGATCATAGCCTGTCACAGCAGGAAGGGAGAAGAGGGAATCCGTTTTCTATCCTGTGCTTTGAGAAGGATAAGTGTCAGACCATCACTTGAAGAGGAACAGCTGTGATCCGAGACCCCAGGGAGGTCAGGGGCACGATGCTCCCAGCTCCTCTCAGGAGCAACAATTATCTCCCACATTTGCATGTGACTGTCCTGGAACACTGCAAGGAATACTGGGCTCAGCAGCACCTTTAGGACACTGGCAGAGCAGGATATTTCCATCAAGGCCACACACATCCTCTGACCCCACCTTGTCCCAGCACTGCTGTGTGTCTGGCCATGGCAAATGTTAGGGCTGGGTCCAGGAGGTTAAAACTGAGGCCCTTTCAGGTGATCTTGCAGTGTAGTCTTCCAGTTGGTCTCACAGTCCTGCTTCTGCATCATCCACCTCCCCAATGTAACCTGGTCCAAACAGTGAGAACTATTATTTGTTTTCTAAACACACACTCAAAAACTGTTTTTACAATTTCTGCTTAATGTGAGCTAGGATCCGTGTCAGGTACATGCACAGAATGCACAGAATGAGATAAGCCCATCTCCCTGATTCTTGTGGTAATTTTGCTTTTCTCATGCTGGTGTTTTTCTTCAAGAAAAAAAAGATACAGGTAATGCAAGTTATGAGCCTTAATCCTTCAAGGGAGTCAATAGCCTGGATGTCACACATGAAGAACTGGTCCCTGTATAATTCTATAGGCTATGTTTGACTCTAGGGGTAAATATTTAACCTTTTTCATTTGTTTAGTGATAACTTAATAGACAAATGACAACACCAGAGAAATAACATCATCTTTGATATTAGAAAGAGTTGTTGCAATCTGTTCAGTAAAGACATAAACATTTTTAATTAATAAAGTGTTCTTCAAAAATGCATTATTTACTGGTTTGAATAGTAATGAGAAAACAATTTATCTTATTTAATGAACCATTTAAAAACATTTTTTGACAGAGAGAGCAATAGATTGTTCCCTTTGGCATTTTTCTACTTCTCCTGTTGGTACTTGAATACAAAACCAAACACAATGATATGGTGAAACAGTGTAAGACTAAGGCTGTGGAGCTCTTTCCAGAACTTGGGCCATGAAGTCAGGTTTAGCTCACCTCAGTTATCTGGGGAATGCATTACTCTGTCCCAGACCAGACTCTATTGAAACCCATTACTAAAGAAATAAAAACAGCTGACACTGTTGAAATGTCACCTCTTGCTAACCTCAGTTTATTCAGGGAACAAAATGATCTCTCAGTACAAACCTGTCCTGATAATCTCTGGAGAAATCCCTCCATAAGACTATTTAAAGGTTATCTGCAATTTGGCTGGAAAATAGAGTCAAAGATGTTAACATGACTCTGTACAATCCCAGAAAGTTCAATGTGTTTTTGAGTTGTCAAGAGCAGAGATTTTGGCCTGCTTAGAGCTATGGCAAATACTCCTGAAGATTCTTGTCAGAATTTAGAAATGTATTGATCAGGATGAGTGAGAGAAAAAGAATAAAAACACACTGTGAAGCATCCTGAAACTGAAATGCAAGGATGAAGCAGAAAAATATAATCAAAACTTATAAAAGACCTTTCCCGGAACTAAGAATATGTTAATTAGTGTATGTTAATTCTATCAAGTGTTCCTTCATACTGGAATGGAAAAGGTTAGATTGTTGTTGAGTTGGAACTCATTATTGGACTTACATGTCTTGGTTTTGACAAAATATATATATGCACAGTGGAACAAACCACTAAAATGGGGAAAATGTTGCTTTTCTTAATGCCTACAGAACAGTCAGAATCCAGTCAGTCCCAACTAGGTGTTCAGATGGGTACGGGGGAACCTCGGGGACCATTTCCCTTACCTGGACACCTGTGTTGATGTTTTGGTTAGATCTGTCTCATGCATCTTTCCATCTCACCTCCTGCTCGATGGGCTTGCTCAGCCTGTCATGTGTGGGATGGGCCTGGCCAGAAACCAAGAGCAGGATGAGGTCCATGAGGAGAGGAGAACAGAGAGGACCCTCGTGAGTGAGGCTGAGAGAATCTTGCTTCTCCACAGCGATCAGCTAAGGAGTGAGACGGCCTTTGAAAGAGAGCTTATAGCAAAGACAGGGCCAAACTCTTCCCAGAGGTGCACAGTCAATGGACAAGAGCCAGTGGGCACAAGCTGCAGTAAAATGAATTTCTGGCTGTATATTTAAAAAAAAAAAAAATTGATGTGAGTTTTTTGAAGTCCTGAAACAGGGGCCCAGAGAGGTGTGGCTCTGCATCCTTAGGGTTTTCAAGATTTGACTACAAAAGACCTTCAGCAGCCTGATCTTACTTTGAAGTTAACTCTGCAGGCAGTCATACTAAGTGACCTACAGAGATCTCTTCCAACCTAAATTATTCTACAATTCTAAGAAAATAAGGCTTATGTTTTATGAATAGACACCGTATGGTACAGCAAATAAATACAACAAAGGAATGAAATGGTGGGGGTATTTTTGTTTTGTTTTTCTTAATTAAGCATTTCTTTTCCCTTACCAAGACTTGGGTAAAAGATTTCCTTAGCAACACCAGAATGTAGTTTTTGGCAGAGAAGGGGTGGTGCAGAAGTACTGTTCCAGCACAGTGTAGGTGCTTGGCCCATCAGCAGGTGCAGCGTGAAGACAGATCTCTGAACCCTAAGTTTGGCAGGTTTAAGTTTAGGAAAAAAGGAAAAGGAAACCATCTGTACCTCAAGTTCTGCTGAAACAGAGTAAAGCAATGAAAGAAAATTATCTTTAAAACAGTCACCTGAGCTTTTTCTTTTCATTTGAACATTGCCAAGGACTAAGAATAATGTTATAACAAGTGCTCTTGCAAAAATGGAGAAAATAGCTGCGGTTGAGCACTGTAAAGCACCTGACCAGCATTTCAAATACACCTTCTTCCCCTTCCTCCCTTGGTCAGCAGTCTCTAGGAAATGAGAAACAATCACTTTGGTGGTGTTTTCCCCAGTGGGCAGCCTTGCCTGTAAGCGATTTGTCATTTAGCGCAGTTAAATGAGAGATCCTGTGTTTGTTTCTCCCCGTTAGCCAAGCTGTGGTCCTGCTGCTGCTGCAGCCGTGAGTGAGCTCCCCTCCCTCTCCTCTGCCTGCCTGCCAAACTCGCACACGAGCACCAGATCTGTCTGGCTCCGCGTGGAGTCCTGCTGTACCTTACAGCACGGAATAGCCAGGGAATAATCGAGCCCCAGGAACAGCTCCAGCGTCGGCTGAAGAAAATGAAAGGAGCCAAGGAAAATGAAGTGAAGCTAAGCCCAGCAGCACTGGTGCTCTGCAGTCCTACACTGCCTGTGACCACGTCTCCTCTGAAATAGCCTCCTCCTCTCTTCCATGGGGTGGGGAGGAATCGCTCCAGCCCTTCTCCCCCGGGAAGGGCTGTGTAGTGCTGTGAGCTGGTTGCATAAGGAGCAATTAGGTCAGATTTGCAATTGAGAGACGCCTTCTTTGAGCTTCTCAGGACAAGTTAACAAGCCAAAACTATCCCTAAATTTGGGATAGTCCCTCCAGTGATGTCTGGGACCAACAGATAACTGCCCAGCTTCTGCTGGTGGCTTTTGTCTGGGTTGAGAGGGGAAGCCGACTGATGACTGTTCTCCCTTGACATGTGGTCCAGAAGAGGTTCTGCATGTGGGGATAACAGAGCATACCAGAAGCAGTTTCATGTAGCACAGGGGCCTGAATTAATCTTGGAAATGTGTGTCTCTAAACCTGTATTATCCTACTCTCCTGTGCAAAAAGATTATTGTTACTGTGGAGGTCTACCTGCCGACAGATACTACAGCCCTTTACCAGCTGCTTTAGACAAATCATAAGCCTGTTCTCCTTATTTTCTCTTTCTGTCACCATATGCCTGCAAATGTACAATAAATAAACAAATAAAAGAAGAATATGGCTGTTAGTCAAAAGTAAGCATCAAGGAGGTGAGAACATCTCTCTCCAGAACGACTAGTGCCTGGAAAATGAGCCTTGAGGGGAAAAAAATGAAGGGAAGTCATGGAAATGAACAACAGGAGAATGCTACAAAATGTTGTTGCTTCTCAGTAGAATTTTACCCATCAGCTTTGACATAAGTACCATATTCCGGCTGTAAAACATAATTAGAGCAGTGAATCAGAAAGGAGCTGTCCATCGAACAGCACAGTGTGTTCTCAGCCAAGGAGAGGGATGTGAAACTCATGCAAATAAGGCTGAGTTCCCCTGCTTCCTCCTTAGGAAACTGAGTGTGACACAATCAGCAGAAAAAAAACGTTTGCAGCAAACTGCAAATTTCACATGGTGTTGGGAGCTGGAATTTGCCTTTGAGCTCTGCGTTAACGGGAGGGAACTGCCTCCCTCCATCAGCTGCTGCTCTCTGAGCTCCCCTTGCAAAGTGCAACTGTTCCACAGTGCAGCTCCACAGCTCTATTTGAGGGGAAAGAAATGGCCAACCTCCACAGATTTGGATGCAAGCTCGAAGCCTGTTCCAGGACATGGCAGAAAAAGTATTCCAGCTCAGTGGTGTGGATTCTTCTGATGTTTGCCAGGCTTGATCCAATAATCCATCATTTTATCAACTATGCTGGCTTTGTGCACAGAGGACTCAAAAGCTGTGTCTCTTAAAGGGTCTGTTCAGAAAAAGCAGAGTCTCTCTCATTTTGATTCCGTCAGGGTTTTATCTGTGCTTTTTTTCATGCTATTCTACAGCCTGGTAGTCCATGTCTAGCATTATAGGATACAGTGTTATTTAGATACTTAGTGCCAAACTTCTGATCCTCAGAGTCACCTTTGTATCGTGTCTCACTCTCCCTCTCTTGACCTACCAAATTTGCTTTCCGGGCTGGGAAGTTCAGACACTGTGGGGTACACATAGCTTAGGTTCAAACACTGTGGTGCCTTCAGCCAGTTTGACACAAATGGCCTAAGTCATATTCTTCTGCAAGCCAGACCTTCATTTGATCCTGGTTATTGGGAAGAGGGCAGGCCTGACCATAAATCTGAGTATGTTATACCAGATTACTCTCCAGCTGAACAGACTGAGCTCTGTAATGGCTTTTGACTGCTTAACGTTGCGTTGATTTTGGAGACACAGCAGCAGCGCCAGTAACACAGGCAATCAATGCTGAATGGGTGGAATTTCACTGCCTGCACATTCCCTACAACTAGGACTTTGTCCCCGAGGAGTTTCTGGAATCCAAAAAAAAAAAATGCTTACCATGGTTAATATTTGAAATGAAACACATCCTGCCTGCCCCAAGCTGACCCAGAATCTGTGATGAGGAACATCTCCTGCCTGGTGGCCAAGCTCACAGGGACGTTTGTCCCTGAGGAATCCAACATCCCTTTCATTTGTGCAAGGGAAATTAATTGTGTGCTAAATGTAAATTCATCTTAGAGAAGCACAGCTGGTAGCAGTGGCCTCCTCAAATGCATTCAGCTCTCCAAAGGCAGCTGCTTCTGAACTACACGTGCTGGTTCCTATCTTGTGCTGTGAGGATCTCTGCTCTAACGCTGTTGTTAAGCCCATTTTCCCCTTAGGTACTTGCAGAGTGTGTGGGCAGCACTCAGCTGTGGCGTATAACAAGCAGGATTTGTCTGTCAGCTCTGTGTCATTTTGGCAGCCCAGAAAGGATCAGCCTTTGATGTGGAACAGCCAAGGTTTTGCTGAGTGGTGATAACTTACCTGAGCTGGGCACTTCTCAAAACTCCTTCACACTTCAACTGTGCCTCATCAGACCCTTTGTCTTCAAGTTTCTTGGCTCATGAATAGAATTTTTCACCTGAAAGTAAGCACCTCCCTTTCATAACTGATAGAAAACCACTGGGATTTTGGGGCAAAAGCAGATATCTGAATGTGTGGCATTTCAGATGCCCAAGGGTAGCATAGACTGGCAGATATATCCAGGACCCAGTGGAGATTTTAGACCTTTAGAAACCATTAGCTGAATACCAGGCAGCAGGTCCTATAGGTGTCTGAAGGCACTTTGCACATGATGATTTTCAGCTGGATATTCTTCTTTCCACCTCATGACCCTCCTCAGAAGGTACTGGGGTCACTGTGAAAGGACTTCTTGATTTCTAACTAATTTGCTTCACCCAAGAAGGAGCAAAGGCAAGGAAGGGCAAAATGGGGAAAATAGCATCAGATCTTTGTGAAGAACCCAAATCTTTGAGGATCTTCAGTTGCTATTACAATTTATGTCAATATGAGCTACTAAGCACCAGTGAAAGGCAAAATGCTCTCTGCCACACCAAACACATATCAGACAGATAGAGACATGGCACTGAAAGTTAACAGGAGTCACTGCCAGGCTCCATGTGCCCAAGAACCCTTCCCAAGTCTGTCTCTGCCTGAACTGAGTTCATATTAAAGAGCACATTTTACCAAGTAAACTTGTCTGTGCTTTGATCATGCATCTGTCTTTTGCTTATGGTAGCTTCCTTCTCTCTTGTAAAGTTAGAGATAACAAACTGTCCTGTCATCCTAAGTCACTTTTCCTCTCTGCTCCCACTCTGTGGGTCGTGGTGGCTGACCAGTAACAGTTCTGGATTGCTGTTGTGCTGCCCTTCCAGGTTTATTTCAAAACATCAGGCTCCTGGGCTCCAGTTAACAGCCAGTCGTTAGAGCACATGATGATGAGTTGCTTTTTCCACCCTTCTCTTCCAATCTAACGAATGCAGGAACGCTGTCCCAGCCCAGTGGAACATCACTGAGCCTCACTGGCTGAATGAATTGGAGAAATGAACACATTTCTAGGTTTTAGCATCAAACATCTCATTTTCAGTGTAATGGCATCCCTGCTATTAACTTAGCAAGAGAAGAGAGACCTGCTGGGAATAATTTTTCCATTTTCATTTTAATCAAGAAATCAGTAAATTAATATTAGCTCTATGAAAGCAGCATGGCCTTTTTGTTTTCCCTGGTGAATATTTACTCATTTTTAAACAAGTTCTCATCATTCACTTCTTATGTTTTCCACAAATTTTGAGTATTGCTGCTGGTAAAGTTCAACTAGAGCTCATAGCAGTGTTGTTGAATGCCAGTTCATGGATATCCATTACAGTAGTCAGAAATGTCCTGATCTGATTTATTTGGGAATGATCCAGCTGAAGGGCACTGGTCAAAATGTGTCATGCTCAAGGGAGAGGAAGGAAACACCTGAGTGTGTGGTTAGGTCAGGCAGAATCCTGATGGAGAAAAAGGGCTCTCACAGAAGGTGGAAGACGGGCAGGGTTTTGGAAGGCGCAAGGAGATGAAAGTTCAAATATTTTGATTGCAGAAATAAAATTGGACCATGGGAATTGGGCTCTCAGCACGCACTTCACAGTTTGCCAGCAATCTCTAACGTTGGCTGTGATGTGAAAAAAAGGGATAGTGAGTGAATCTTGGTAATTACCCACCTATCTAATCAGATTATTTCATCAAGAAGTGTCAAGTGGAAGGTGGAACAAGAAGGCCTGAGCTTTCTTGGGAATGGCCTTTTCCAGAGCTGTGTGAACAGTGGGGGATACACCTCAAACTCTGCCAGTCCAGGGCATCTCAGTGGCCAGGAAATAATCCATGAGACCAGAAACATCTGTTTTTTTCCTAGTTTTTCTTCATCTAATGACTTTATGTGGTGGGAGGTCAGTCTGTCTTTCATCTCCATCCTTGAGAATCCTTTGTATGATGCTGAAGAGAAGAGGAGCAGAGGTGGAACAGGCTTTTCCACTGCAGGTGCTGAGGCCACAGGGTGTTCTAGTCACTGAGACAGCTCAAGCTTTTGTCATCTTGCTCAGGAAGAACAAATTTACTCAGCAGTGAGCTCTAGAGAGAACTCCAAATGACAGTAGTGTCTCCACTGGCTCTGCCAAGCTGCTGACAGCCTTGCAATGAGAGAGCTGGGGTTCTTCTTTACCCTTTTCCCTTTTTCTTTCCCCTACTGTATTTCTCCTACACCCTCTCCCCACCCTGCCTCTGCCTTGTCTATTTAAAAAAAAAAAAGAAAAAAAATTCAACCAAAACAACATTTCTGTGATGACATCACAAAACAGCAGTGAAGAAAAATACAGCTGAAAGCAATGTCTTAAACATCCAGCAGTGATATGATTTTGCCCTGTTTCTGACAAAGTGTCCAAGAATTCACCTGTCCTTTTCTAGCCTTGAGGTCTCATTATTTGCTATTTTTCTTGCTCTTTACTCTTTAGTCGTGTTTCCTCATGTGGTTGATCATATTTTGTTTTTAAGGAAAAAACTTGCACTCCAAAATAAGTGCAAGAAGACAAATTTCACAATACTTTTTTCCTTTCCCATAAATACCATGTTTGAATATATCTAAAAGAGTGTCTAGAGGGGTCATCTTATGTATTGAAGATGTTGCTAGAGAAATAGGGAATAAGAGATGTCGTAAAATGAAAGGTTTACATAATTTTTTACACTACAAAGACTTCTAGTTGAGAGGACTTTTTTGCATATTTAATAAAAGAATAAAATGATTTTTAATTGTGATTGCTTGCCACTAGAGCTTGTCATTGCTTAGTAAACTCTGTAACAAAATAAAAAAAAGAAAGTCTCTGTAGTTCATTTAGGAATTTTTAGTGTTTTACTTGCTTTGGACATGTTTTTATCTTTGATATTTCATGCCCATTTATTCCATCAAAATTAGCATAACCATTTCCTACCAATAAAATAATAAGTGTTCCTTTCTATTATTTTTGTTACTATAGAAGTGAAATTCAAGGCTCTGTTTTCAGCTTTTACTTTCCAGGGCTTTTGAAGTACACTTGCAAAATTAGGCTTTTGTCCCATCAAATGATTCAATTCTTTCAAAATTATTTCTGTCCCATGCTTTTGGAGGAAAAATCATGTCTTAATATGTTTTTTGGGAATCTGAAGGAAATATTTTATTTAGGTAATTTGGTTATCTTGTAGCAGTTTGAAATATCTTTTCTTATTCATGAAGCTGATTTATTTCTTACCCTATGTAAAAACCCTTACTAACTCTCTAGCTAAGTAGGGGAAAGCAGGTTTTTTGGAAACAAACCCAAAAAAACAACCAACGAAACAAAACCACCCCCAGCCAAACAAAAAACAAACAAAACCCCTCCTATATGCAAAAGATCTCCTGAAATCTTTTGAACATAGAAATTAATTAAAGCTAAGCCTTTTCATGATTGTTTTTTGTCTTTTAGAGATCCTTTTTGTAAAAGAAACAGTGAATGACCTTTAAAAAAATTTAAAATTACCAGCTATAAATTGGAGCGTTAAGCACAAAACGGGGAAGAAGGACAGACTTTCAGCCTTCTATAGCAGACTCATTTAAAAATAAAAACTAGAAAGAGATGCAATGATTGGCCTGCAATCTGATCTAAATTCTTTTCCTGGCAGGGGAATAAAACAGGTAGCTTTATCAGTCTTTCCTGTTGTGACTGTGTTTCGTAGCACTGCCTTTGACTTGACAGGTCCTGGCAGGTGTTTTGTTCTCATCTGGGGTGAGAAGTTGCAGGGATTTAATACATGGGGAGACTGCAGCCTGCAGCACTCCAAGGTGCACCTTTGCTATGGCAACTGAAGGAGCAAATTTGCAGTGGAACATGTGGTGCCAGCAGTGTGATGCAGATGCCACATCCAGTGACTTGCTGAGGATGGAGGGGGGTGCCCCATGTGCTTCCTTGGGAGGTAGGATGGACACCCACGTGCAAAATTCAAAGCTCCTCGGTTAGTTTATCTGACTGGAAAACTGAGGAAGTCAGTCCTGCTTTTAGCTCTGGATAGAAAACCCAAACCCCTCTAGATGTATAAAAATGCTCTTACAAATGTCAGGTACCCCCTCCAATCTGGGGGCCGCTCACTGGTGTCCGTGTGCCTACTGTCTGCATCTTTGACTTGTTTCACTGGCTTGAGTGCCTGCCACAAATCTGACATCCTGGGCAGAGTGTGCACAAGCAGAGACCCTCTGGCAGCTGTGTGGAGAGCCCTGGGCTTGTGCTCTCCAGAGCTTTCCAGCACGAGCTGGTCCCTGCTGCAGTAAACTACATCAGCACGTACGAGACTTTCAATCTCAGACTCTCAGAAACAGACCCATCTTCAAAATCTATAATGCAATTCACAGAGTCAATTTTTCATCTAGTTCTCCATGTCTGGGGTGAGCCAAGTTTCTGAGAGTTGCAGTCTGGCGCTTTTTTGCCTTTCTGTTTTTTTCAGTTTGTATTTTGTTTGGTTGGGTTTTTTCCCTTTGCTCTCTCAGATGATTAATGTGAGTCATTGACTGTTTTTTCTGCTTCTCTGATGATTTGATTGGCTTTGTAAGGCCAAAATGAACCCAGTCCCTTGTGCGAGTGTTTAAAGGCCTTTGCTAATTGAATTAACTCTAAACTAAATCCTTTGTGGGAGGAAGTTAGTGAAAACTGGCCAGTGGGGAAGGAATTCCGCTCACTTAAACTTCAGTTCACTGTGCCACTGCACTGACCTGTTTCACAAACATCCCTGAGAATGGCAGAATCCAAGAGAGAAGCAGGTTTATTTCTGAGACCAGCAAGTGACTATTTAGCTGTTTGAGGCACAGGACTAAAAGGGACCATTTTGAGTCATCGGGTCCTGTCCTTTCCAGCACAGGCAGCTGTACAAAAGGAAGGTGTCCAAGAAATATTTGCAGAACAGCTGCTCTACCTGCCCTCAAAGAACATGTCCCACTTCCCTCTGCCCCACATCAGTGACCTGCAGTGAGAGAAAAAAAACCCCCACAGCTAATCTTCACAAGAGAAGACAGCAGGAGAGATAGGATGTCTCTCATGTCCTAGATTTTCCAAGAGTAGTGCGGCTGTTACGTAAAACTTCTAGGTGAGCCAATGAGCCAGACCACACAGCACACCAGAAGGGACTGGAAAGTTTAGCTGACATCAGGGAAAAAATTCTCTTACTCTCACACAAAGCAAAATAACCAAACCCATGCACCTGGCAAAATAGCTGATCTCTCTCCAGAGCCTCAGCCCTCCCTGTGGAGCTCTGTAGCTGTCTGCACACAAATACGTGACTGCTCTGGTATGTTACTCACTGCAGTGGTGGAGGAAGGAGCTGAGCAGAGAGATCTGGATGTCATCACTTGGTTTCCAGAAGGAAACTCCTTATTTCAAGCTTTTGCTCCCTCTCTGAGGGAAGATGAGGGGCTGGGCAGCACCCTGGGCTGTGGAACTGCCTGCCACTGTCACGCTGTTTGCTGAACTGAGGAAATGGGCAGCACAGGGACAAGTTCCCAGATTAGATGACCCATTTTACTTAAGTTGAATTGAAAAATTTGCATGTCATCTTTAGCTTTGGCTTAACCTTTAAAAGAAAAATCTGTCAGCCTTCAAAATGGGACCCCAAAAAGTTTTGTTTAAAAGAAAAGCAGAATTGAAGCATTGAGAGACTCCTAAATTTCTTCATATCACCTCCAGAAAAAGCTGTTTTATATCTCACAGATTTGGGTGCTCGCAGAATCCTTTTTCACCCACCTTTGAGCAAAAATCTTATGAGCATGAAATGCTCAAGAGTCACTGCTGAGCGCTGCAATGAGCTCGTGTCCCTCCTCTACAGCTGAACCTGTCACATCTACCAGTGCAGGGACGTCAAAAAAGCCTCTCTTTGGTTTAGATCACTCCCATCAAACCAGTGTGTCCTCTCCTGATCACTGGGAAGTCTTTGCTCTCCAAGTTAATTGTCTATTCACTTCCCATGTGGTTCTGCCATCAGTCAACCCAGAAGATCTAAGTTTCAACCAGAATCATTTATGAAGCAGTAGTAAAAGTGCTGGTGGATTAAAAGATGCAATGCTGTTTGTTGTTGTTTTAAATCTGATGTCTTTACAAAGGGAAAACATTTCCAGGGATGGGTTTGGAGTGTTAATAAAGAGCTGAAGCAAGTGAGCAGGAGAAGGAAGGTAGGAGGAAGGTTTTGAAAACACTTTGTGGGGGGTGGGAGGGCCGTCAACATGAAATGGAAGTTAAGATGAGAGGTGCAATGATTTGAGAAAAGACACTCAGCTGCTTCCCTCTTTCCTTGGTCTGCCTTTCTTCCCTGACAAACATAAGGATGGTAGAGTAGAAACAGATTTAGAGTAGGAATGCAAATGAGGTTTACACCAAGCATCTTGTCTGCTGTTGCTGGAGGAACCTGGATCTCTCCCAAGTTCCCAGGCAGTGGTTTGCTCAGGTACAGCAGGAGCAGCAGGTGCCTCCAGGCTCCGCACACACGGACCATCCGCTCACGCAGCAAGAGTTTTGCTGTGCCAGGTGCAGGGGATTAGAGAGTGGGAAAATGGGCCTGATCCAAACTTGTGCTTGGTGTGCTTTCAATTCTGGATGGCTTAGCGGCCCTTGAGGGTGTGTGGCCGCTCACACGTTGTGCTCAGCATCTCACAGAAAAAGGCTAATGTTGGCTAAAGCTTTGATGTTGTTCCATTACCCAGTTCCTTGCCTTGGACAGTGTGCCACACAAGCCAGGCTTCCAAATATAGGTCAAAGAGCTTCTTATTATAATATTCCACACCTAAAAATTTCTCCTGCATAAATTTCAATAGAATAATTGTAGTGTCTGAGGATTTTTAATAGTCTGAATGGCATCTTCCTCAAATCTGTATACAATCTTAAAATGCCCTCACTGGATATTTGATGTCTGACTGGGGCTGACAGCCCTAAGTACACAGAAGACAGTAGGAAGGATTGCCTTCTTGTTACTGTGATGTCCCACGTGGGAGCAAGAATTGCGTTGATGGGAAGTAATAAATGTCCAAAAGCTCTCCCTTCCCAACCCCTGGAAATCCATGGCAGCAGCGAGGTAAAGTACCCAGTTAAGGTGTTTAACTACCCTGGATTAACTACCTGAGAGACACCAGCATCTCCAGAGGGAAGCAAAATAAATTGCTCCCTGGAAGTATTTCCACTGATTATACAGTTAGAGTTATTTGGTTGACTTGGATCTGGGCTAATCCTTCCCCAAAACCTGCTCTTGGCAACATCTTTTCCTTTCCAGGATGCCATACGCCCATTTCTAATATTCCTCTATCCATGCTTTTGAGTGAAGGAGACCAAAAAAATGGGTGGGAAGAAATTAGACTTGAGAACTGAAACCTTTTATTTTAGGGGCTGGAAAATGGTCACAGAAGCCTGGCTGTGTTCCCCGAAGTTGGAAATATTGTGAGCTGGAGTTTGGCACAATTCTCTCTTCTCAGTGACTAAATATCTCATTAGTTTGGGATGTAGGATGTGAGGGGGATGGCTGATGTCAAAATGAAATATTATGAAACAGGTAGATCTCAGGATGAGCTCTTAAAACTTCCGTGTAACTGCTTGGCATTTCTCCTTAACTCCCAAAAGGACCGGATGTAATGATACACTTATCCATTGTGTGCTTGACCTTGTGTCTGGTCTCTCCAGGATGGCCCAAAAAATCAATGGCAAGACTTTAATCAGCTCTAGTAAGTTCATGGAAGAGAAACATTTACCAAAGCCACTCTGTGGTATGCATTTGCACCGTGGTTCCAACCGATTTTTTATGCCTATTATTAACAATGAATCAGGATTGGAGAGATAATAATCTGTGCTTGGTTCAACCTTGTGTTTTCTGAAATTTTCAGATGATAGCACCAGCAGCCCCCCCTGTCCCTTAACCTTCTATTGCAACATTTAATTTATATGTTTCCCTCCTAAATTATCTGTGGTGAATTTTTCCCTCCACTTTTCATAAAGCAAAGCAGGAGCATATAGTGATTGGAGAAAACAAAAAATAACTTTATAATTTTGACTCCAAACAACTTCAACCCTGGCTCAGGAAGGGCTAGAAAGTAACTTGGGTGATTTGGGCACAGATTAACACAGCTTTCATACACAATCATACACTTCTGTAGTAAACAATTTAAAACCAAAATCGTAAAAAAAACCTCACAGTATCACACAACTCTGGGAATTATTATTTTTACATAAAAAGGGTCCATCTGGACTCTGCTAAAAGCTAGCAATTAGCTTGTACTGCAAGAAGTGGAAGGCAGACAACTAGTGGCACCTCAGTGCTTGTCTTTGCTGTTTCACTGCTATTGCGTCCATCACAAAGATGTCATCACCATGACAGTGAGCAGAAAAATCAAACCCTTTCTGAGGAGTATCATGCTCAGCTCTTCAGCTGTGTGCTTAGCAGAGAGCAAGCTTGGTGGAAGCTCCTAGTTAATTAAATTTTACTTTATCGCTCTTTAACACAGTAATTACACCAATTATAAGTCAGGTCCTAATGGTTTTCAAGGGGTGTTTCTGAGAGCTCAACTCCTTGAGACTGACTTTATGAGATGCATCAGGTGGAAGAGATGAGGCTTTTTTCGGGGTGGTCCATGGCTGCCAGTTGCAAAGACCCCTTTTCCTGGGCGTTTCTGGTGTGTAGACAATGGACACCCAAGCAGAGAGGGAAATCAGAGGGTTGGGTCTGTTAATGGCCTGGCATGTCCAGGGTGTGGAAGGCAAACCTAGACGTGGCTCCTGCAAATCCTTTGCCTGTAGCAACCTCTGGGGCCTAGTGGCAGTCTCTGTCTTGAGCAGGTCTCCTAAAAAACTACAGTTTTGAGAAGCAATACCAATAATAAATTATGCTCATAACAAACCTTGGCTCTGCTGTTGCTGGGATTATCTGGGAGGCAGCAAAGCGTGCTCAGCCCATGGAAGGATTGCTGAACAGTCTGAGAGGTAAAAGTCACACAGTGATCTCAGTCCTCCTAAGGCTGTTGCAGCAAGTGTGAAAAAGAGGCTTGTGTGTGTTCCCACCCTACACAAGGCCCTTGTGCTCAAATGAAGAAAAGCACTGCTCAGGGGATTAGTCCACTGCCAATTTTCCTAAGCTGACAGCACTGCTGAAATAGAAAAAGCCCAAATATTATTTCTCATATCCCTCCACTTCCCATAGTCCTGCTTTGGGGCTTTCTCTAGCAGTGCCAGCACAGGCAAGGTTTCTCCTTCCCACTGTTCCCACTGGTCACTTTGCTAGACACTCTTCAGTGAATGACAAACAGACTGCGAGAACGTGGGGGCTGGACCTTACAGCGTATTGGAAAGCTGAGTATTCCCAGATAGCTCAGAAACAGGAGCTGCACTGCCAGACTCCAGACCCTGACAATGCTTAGAAACACAGGCTGTCCCTCTGAGAGCTTCCAGGTACCAACACTGGCGTGGCCATCTGGAGCCATGAGGGATGATGGTGAGTCCAGACCAGCAGAGAGAGCTCTTGATATACACTCATGGCTGAGGACATTGTGAAAGCACATCACAACCATTTCCATGGCAACCGGCTTTGATGGACTTCGGGGCAGTAGGAATCTAAAGAATAGGTTGACTTAGGGCAGGGGAAGCAAAACTGTGGTTGTAAGTATTGTGTAAGTGCACGTGGGCCATTTATCTGTGCCGGGTGTGCCTGGAGAGGTATTCACACCTCTGAGGGTAATAAGGTGGAACTTAACCTAAGCCATTGCCCAGGATATTTGCCTCAGTCAGGACCCAGCTTTTCCCTGTTACCAAACTTTTGATGTTTTCTTTTCATTGGTGACTGCTGCTTCACTGCTTCTAGCACTTTAGGAAAATAAACACTTAAAATTCATTAAAAAACTGTACATGCCAGGGGTTTCCTCTGGCAGCTCATCTCAGCACAACCTTGGAGTCTTCTGTGAGTACTGGACTTTAGGATCAACAGGACAATTCTGCATAGTGATGAGCTTTGGAGAGTACAGCCCAAAGATGCAGTCAGTGGGCTTGCAAAAAATCCCATGTCCTAAATAAAGTATTTTTGTGAATCTGTGGCAAAATCTGTGTACTTGCAGTGCATATGCATGCAAAGTGAGTGGGTCAGGTGCTGGGAGAGGATTGCATTAATTTATTTTCCTGTGAATGCCAAATTCAAGGCAGAGGAGCAGTGCCACGTGGCAAAAAACCCCATGGAATAAGCACAACTTCTATTCTGTTCCTGAAAACATCTCTGGGTACACTGGTAGTTTAAGGCTAATTGGAGAGGGCTTGTGATGGTCTCACCTGAGACAGAGGAATGATTCAGTCACTCCTGCTGAGCAGAGTCAAATGCTTCCAGCTTTTGGGTTACACTCCAAGAGACAGGATGCTTAGCCAGGCTTACTAGTTGTAGTGTGAGCGTCAGGGAGCAAAGGCAAACAGAGAAGCTTATTCCTCAAAGAAAGTGAGTTTCTCACACGCAGGGGTTTGCAAAACAGCTGTTCAGGGCAGAGCAGAGCCCAGACAAGCTTTTTCCTTGCCTGAGCTTCTCCATTGATATCAGCCCAAACCCCAAAGCTCGAGCATGAACACACAGAGCCGTGTGCCGCCGTGGGCCAAATCTGTGTGCACACACTGACCTGCAGGCTTAGAGTTATCCTCCAGTGCCAAGAGGTGTTTTTCTAACTAATCATCTAGAAAGGAAAAAGTGGGCCAGAGACATGGAATCTGTGAACCCACACAGCACCTTGTACACCTGGTTTTCATCAGACAGGACGCTCTGCCAACACGGGCCTGTTGGAGGCTCTTTCTGTCGGGGCTCATTAGCACCACTAACTCAGAGCTACAGCCCTTCTCATACGCTTCCCTCTGACTCAGGATTTATCGTTCCCATCCCCACCCCTTTGTGTTTGGCATTCTGGAGTTATTTATTTATATCAGGAGAGACAATGGCAGTGTTTCACAGGTGGCCACAGTGGAATGCTAAACAGGCAGAACCAGGTCCCGCAGGTACCGCAGGATGTGGAGTTGATTTGTCCAATTCTACGTGACTTATATTAAATATCACCATATGGAGCTGAAGTCTTCCCCAGGAGTTTATCACTAATTCATCTAAGGGTGACTTTTGTTGTCAGTGTTAAAGTAACGCTGGGCTTTTCTTTCTTTTTTTCTGTGTTGCTACACTGTCTTTCTTTTTTTTCACTGTTTCTGTGAACTACTCAAGGCAAACAGAAATATTAATTAAACTGTTTAAAATATAATCTCTGCAGAAAGGTTATTCTTGCACCTATATGTGTGAATGGAAAGTGTGTAATTTTTTCACAGGGGGAAAAACATCTCACTTCCCACCTATCTCTTGTGAAATCAGTTGCTTAGCTGTGAACCCTTATTCTTAGCAGAGAAGCAGAATTTATTCCATGTAAACAGTATCATCTATCAACTGATTTTTTTTCCTGTTTGCACAAGTATTTTGTGAGTTTATATTTGCCAGCTGGACTATTTAGCTGGCAGTTTTAAGGGAATCAATTCAAGCCTTCAACACATGGTGAAAGTTGTTCACCTTGACTCTTCTCATAAACAATTACAGGATTCTCAAAGTTGTGTACACACACTTCAGATGCCTGATCAAATGACTGGCATGTCTGGCCAGTTGTAATTAACCAAACCTCTTTCTCAGAGCAGGATCCTCTGATGTGCATGAAAATAAGGGCTATTCCCCTACTCTTCCCAATGAGCTCCTTCTCTTGCTGCTTTCTCTAATCCACCACTTCTGTTTATTTCCAGAATCCCATTGTGCTGGATACTGTGAAAACACAGAAGCAGAGCAGTTCTTTGAATACTTACAGCCAAAACATGTCCCTGGTACATCAAATTATCCTTTTAAATCAAGAGTTGCCTCCTGCTTGGAAACTCAAAGCTGCTTCTGCTTTATCTGTTGGCCTCCCAGAGACATTTTTGTTTTCTTATGCCGAGACCAGAATCCCATTTTCTCTCTTGACCGCTCCACTGGGTCTTGCCCACTGTGAGAGACGCTCTTTCCAAAGCATCGTCCCTCTCCAAGGAAATCCAAGCCTCAGAGCAGCAGCTCAGGGTTGGGAATTACAGCCAGGGCAGGCAGCTCTGCTCTTACGCCTGTTCCCCTCGATTGCTGCGTAACGCACGAGTGATGAGGGGAAGATTGATGTAGTGGCAAGCACAGTTCAGGTTGCATGCTGCTCGCTCCCCGAGAGCCCATTAAAAGGAAGATTTAGATGCAGCAGTGGTTGTTGGGATGACTGGAGAGTTAATTCCACATGGAGGACAATTAGCAGTTCCTAGTGAAGCAGAACGTGCTGCGTGGTGCACGCAGTCGCGCTCAGGGCTTCTTTCCCTGCCCTTTGGAAGCTTTTGCCTCACCTGAGGCACCTTCCCCTTCTCTGCCTTCTGCAGATTGAGGGGGTAAACGTCAGCCAGGGAGATGTGGGTGAGGCTGTGCTCTGGATCCAAGTGCCTGTTCCAGCAAAATTCCCAATGTTTTGCACTGAATAAAGGCAGGATATTTTTAGGTGGTCGTGGCTTGTCCACCATCTGACCATACTTAGAGAAAAGATATGAGGGAAAATGGATTCAGCTGTCAAAAAAAGGGGAAAAAGAGAAATACAGCAGGCCAAAGCAGATCCTCCTTTAGCTGTCTTCTCCTTGGCACCATCATGGAACAAAGATCTTTTGCTCCAATTCTCAGGTGACTCATGAGGAAGCATTGAGCCATCCAAGCCCAGCCATTGTCATGCCATGAAATAAGAAGGTGGTTACACTTACAGATATTCAATATAATCAGCTTCTAAGTGATGGTCTTTAAAGACTCATTCAATTATGTTTCACACATTTTCACTAAAGTATCAGCACTGCAGTGAGAGTAGAGATCACTTATCACCTTTCCTTTTCCTACCTGAATGTAAAATTACTAGCATTTTTTTGTTTCCCAGTAGAATAATTCTGAACCAGGTTTTGCAAGATTTGGGTTGGGGACCATTTGCAGTCACTTTCAAAAAGTTTCACCTGTACATTATATACATGATACAATTTAAACTCCATTTTAACTTCATTTTTGTCTAAGAACAGCTTTAATTTCTTTTTTTATTTTCCCTTAACTATCAGAAATGTCATACAAAACTGGTAAAGAAACCCAAGGAGACTGTTATTAGATAATAGTGCTACAGATTAGCAGTCATACAGAATCTGCCTTACATTGTATGTTTTCAAATTCTTTTTAAGGGCACATTTTCACATTGAATTTCGGTCTTTCCAAGTCTACAAATTTACTACTGAAAATAAAAACCTCTTAATATTTCACATTGTGAGAAGCTGCTTGATTTGCTCATCTTTTATGGTCACATTTAGTCCCGAGACTTTGCAGGTTGTGAACCACTGCCCCGAGGTACCAGCCAGCAAACACCACTAAATGGCTCCTTCTACCTGAGGTGCACTGGCAGAGCTGCCAAAACACACCAGTGACCCTGCACCAACATTCACCACTTCCCTGTTTGCTCAAAACTGGATTTCCATTAGTTGTGGAGCAGAAGAAAGTTGGTAACCTCCATACAATTACACAAACTCTAATACAGCGATCAACGTAATTTATTTAAATAAACCCATGCTGCAATTTCTTGATTTACGTGAGTTTGGATTTGCAGCCCTTTCAAATCCTTTGGGACAAAGAAGAAATTGCCTTAGATGCTACTCTTCTTTGAAGGGACTGAATTTATGATTAATGTTATTTCATAAACAAATTAATTGATTTACTTGTACATCTTCAAAAACTTTGCTGCAGACTCAAAGAGTAAGAGTTATGATTTTAAGGATGAAAAGCTGTGTCCTTCATATGACTTTAAGAAATTAAATCCTGTTTAGGCAGAGAAGAGAGTGATGGACTTATGGTTTTTGCCCGAGAGTATGATAACATGATTGGAAATGACTGAATTTCCATGATTTAATGGATTTCTTCCCTTTAGTCAGTGCTCAGTTGCTGCTTGACTTCTGTGATAACCAGTTCTCAGGTACGTGATCCCACCTTTTGTACTGAGCAGTGTTTTGGACGCATCCAGCTACTCAATAATAGCCAAACAGCAACATAGTCCTTGAGTTGTTCCATTTACCTCTTAAAATCTCCAACTCCTACACCACTATTTTGAAATGTTCATCTCTTTTCTACCTGAAGATACACTGTGGTTAGTCCATACTCATGGATAGTACGTTTGTGGGAGAATATTTCTATAAAATTTAATGTAACAGGATTTACATCTTTGTATTGTGATTTGCCTCATCTTCTAGATGCTTTATTATAAATAGTCACAATCATGATTAATACTAAAGCAGCAAATGAATTTCAAAAAGTCTTGAAATTAAACTGTCAGCCAGAAGTTCATTCAAATATTACCCAAACCACGCTTGCCTTAAGATGTACAAGAGCAGTTCTGCACAGAAGAGACATTGTCTTAATTACCTGACTTCTAGGTTATTTTTGAGACCATTTTTTTCTCTCCTTGTGACTAGGGTTAATATTCAACTGAAATGTTCTGTTGCTTAGGAACCATCTCCTAATGCTGAATTCATTAAGGCTTTTTCCAGCTTGCTCCCAGGAACCTTGTTAGATAGTGTTTCCCACTTTTATCCTAATTAACAGGTATCTAGAAAAAAAAAAAAAAAGAGAACTAATTTCAGTAGAGAGCATTTCTGTTTATCTTTTGCCACTCTTTTTTCTTCTGCCTGTAAAGAAGTTGTAGTATTTCTGACCTCAAGTTCCTAATTCATTTTTCTGTAAATTACAATATCCTTTGAGCAAAGCAAGTACAATTCTCAGATTGGTCCTGGCTTTGCTGACTGTCACGAAGATTGGGTGGGCTCTTCCCCTGGGCCTGGGTGAGTTCAGCAGCTGATTTCAATCCAGGCCATGCCGACGATTTTTTGATTTAAATGGGAGACCAGGCTGGGGCTTGTGACATCAGCATGGCCAGAGGTGAGAGGTGCATGCACAGAGCCAGAGGGCTGCAGGAACCCAACAGCTGCCCATCACTCACACCCAGGGGAGAAGAGGCACGTCTGAAAGTTGGACAAACGGTTCCATCATTTTCTCCACACCTGACCACCTCCAGAGTTACCCATTAAGGCCTCATCTCCTGCCACACAGACAGCCTTTGTCTGTCTCACAGAGCAGGATGCTTAGCTCATGGTTCTGCTTTTCCTCTGCTCATGGGTGCCCAAAAGCCAAAGGTGAGCACAGTCAAGTGTTTTTGTTGAGAAGTTGGGTATTCTTGGACCAATTTGCAATCTCAGTTTCATCCATAGGCAAAACAGGACAAGCTCTATTAAACTGCCTGCATATCATCAACTAAGAATGAGAGTTCTGAAGTCTTTCTGATGAAGAGAAGGCTCTATTTTTAATAGGTTTATTTCTTGATTGTTGATCAAGACATTTTTTTTATTGCCTGTGCTGACCCTGCAGACATGTTTGCCCCAGTCGTGCTCCCAAGACTCAATGTCTGGGAAAGGATGAATTATGAATCTCCTTGGTTTTTTCCACCAGTTCTTTTATGTAACTTTAGAAGCAAGAACCTTTTCTGATTCAAAAAGAGGAGTGGAGGGGAGTATGGATAACCTAAAATATATGTGTTGATTGCTGCTGTGCCTCCCACTCCCATTCTGCATGCGGAGCATCGAAATGCCAAGGCAAAGGTGTTTCCATGGTGTTTACTGCTTAGACCTCTACAGTCAATATCCCACCCTGATAATAGCAAAGAGGATGTTAACATGTGATTTTCAGCCAAGATCTGCAAATTCGAAAGTGCTGAGAATATTAGCCAAGGATCTGAAAAAAACCCTGTATTTCTGGATACTTCTGCAAGCCTCCCCTGCCCCCAAGATAACAATTTCTCCATGCTGATAATAAAGAGCCTTGTTTTTTCCATGTTGAGTTCTCAGGCAGAACTGCTGATGTCACAAACATTTTATTTATTGCCAGCCCTGATTAGATTTACCAATATTTAGCAACCAGACACAAAATTAAGAGATTTTAAGTGGTCACGTCCTATTAAACATTTGTCTTTGACATGGCCCTGTTAATTGCTTTGTTCTACTTTAAGAAGCCAATTCTGATTCTTTTAGAGTTCTGTTAAATAAGGAAGACAATATGCTGCCTGTTTTGTAAAAGCTGACAGCAGTGTTCAGGTAAAATAGAAATGAATTCAAGGAAGTTATTTATGTCCCAAACTAAACTGGAGTTAATTTTGGGTAATGATTCACCTTAGTTATTTTAATAGCAAACTGAATAAAACAAGAAAAGCGAAATGGCATCAGGAAGTTTTTTTCTGATGGGGCTGAATTTCTGAATGAAAGAGTTTTATTTTGCTTTGTTTCTTAAAGAGTAAATACAGTTTGGTGGGTTTAATCCAGACATTTCATTAATGTAGTTCAATTCAATCAGTTTTAACTCAAGAAAGTGAACATTCTGGAAGGGGAAAAAAAAGGCACAGTAACTTTGGGATATTTACCAGAAAAAAAAAAGTCAAAAGTTGAAAGAAACTTTGTTTTTAGTTCACAAAAAATCTATCGAATGACCACAATTTGCAAGTTTACATTTTGTTTGCTAAGAATGGTTTTCAAAATATGTACTTTGGATTACCCTGAAATCAATCTCTTTTCTGATCTTCCAGAACTGCATGCAAATAAACAAAAAAAATTCCCTTATTCATGCACCTCTGCTCATGAGGGAGTCTGTCTCTGAAAGCATTCCAGCACACTTCCACAGATGTTAGAACTTCAGATTGCTCTGATAGGGTTCAGGAAGGTGTCCAGACAGTGAGATCTTCACTGATACTTTCTGACACTCACCATCAGCAACATCCCTCCCCAGACATTCTCTTGGTTGTGTCAGGGTGCTCAAAGCTATGGTTGGCAAAATTGCACACACATGCAAAAGAAAAATAGAGCTTACAGGTGAGACATGTCTAATATTTTGCTTCATGCCTCTTTTTGTGTCCTCAAGACATGATGGGTGACCCTGGTCTAGTTTTGCTTGGACTGCAGGAGACAGCTCAGATGTGTCAGGCACCAGGCTCTGAAGACAACCTCAGCCTCACTGCAAGCAGAACGTAAAACATGCCCTGTCCTTACACTGCTTTTCTCGTCTAAGGGAAATGAGAATATGGAAAATAGTGTGACAGGAAAGGTGGACAGAAAGAACAAGAGCAAATCTGCTCCCTGGCATGGAAGGAGAGGATATGAGCATGTCTGACTAAGCCATCTCTGTGGATGGAGGCTCGGAAATGCTGGCATGGAGCTGCTTCCATGTGTGACTCATATTAAAAGTCAGCATGAAGAGAAGTGTGGCTGATTGGTGTGGAAAGTCACTATTTAGATGAAGAGGAAGATGAAATCTAGGGGATTAATTGTCAGGTTTTTTAAGGGCACTCCCTGACTCTCCAACTTGCTGAAGGCATTTCTGAGTGAGCAGCACTGGGAGCCCCATGGGAAAGGCTGCTTCTGTGACTTGGCCAGTCTCTTCTGCAGAAAAGCCGAGCACTGGCTGAGCATTTCTACAGGGAAAAAGGCTGGTCTAGAGGGAAAGAAGCTGATTTAGTGGCTTGAGTGTTGTGATAGGCCTTGGTAGATGCAGATTTAAGTCCAATTTCTATTGCAGACTCACTAAAGAGGTGTGAGTTAGTTGAGTTGCTTTCCTCAGCTGCCTATCTGTAGCACTGGAAGAATGCTCCTTCCCCTTGCTGCTTTCCTGTCCTATTCAGATCATATTCCCTCCTGGGGAGGAATTATATCTCAGCTGGTAATGACATAACGGCAAAAACAAGGAGCCCAGCCACAAGTGATGCCTCTGATGTTTGTATTATTACATTCCTCTGTGTAAACCTCCGCTTCTTTTACAACACCACCCTTGCCAGCATGAGGGGCTCACAGTGCCCGACACTGGTCTAGCAAAGTCAGGAGATGGTGCAGTTTGGATCCCATCTCTCCTTTGCCATTCCAGGATCACCACCTGATTTTCAAAGCTTCTGCCTGCCTCTGAAGGGAGCCTGTCTGGAAATTAGTCCTCTGGACAGTCTGCTGGTCTGATGTAGGCAACTTTGCTGCACTGTGATAAATCAGTGTACCATGGCTGATTACCTATGATCAGTTGCACTTACTCCTCATAAAACCTTCATGCAGCCTCAGTGACATGGCAAGAGGATGGGCAGCAGCACTGAAGGGTCCCATGAGAAAGCTGGAGGTGATCTTTGCCCATGAGGGGATGAACAGTGCAGTTTAACCCCAGCCAGCAACACCTGCTCATTGGCAAAGCCCAGGGAACTGAAATGTGCTTGATTTAGCATAAGCAGTACTTAGACCGACTAAAATGTCAGTGTGTTATCAATATTATTCTCATGCTAAATCCAAAACACAGCACTCTACCAGCCACTAGAAAGAAAGACAATCCCAGCTGAAACCTGGATAGGCACCCACCCCAAAGAGAGAATTATGCTCTTCTCTGCGTAGGTAACTAACAGGTTATTCCTAACTTCCATTTCAGAAGTAACAGTACAGTCCCATATGAAATCTTCCTGGAAAAGTGAGTGGTGCTTCATTTGACATCACTGGTGGGTATTTGCATTGCTGCAGAAGCACTGCTGCAGCTGAGGGACTGTTGAGTGATTCATGTCTGTCCCTCTCAATAGTGTGTGACTGGAGTTTGTGGCTCTGTGGTGGCAGGTGGAGAGAGAGGAAGGCTTAGCATGCACACTGTACCTTATGTACAACTGGTTAATTTGGCCAGCCACAACTCGGAACAATAATCCTGTCCCAAACAGAGCAATCAAAAAATGGACTATCAAAAAATCAGGTTGCTGAAATTGCATTGTGGGAGCAAATACATCAGTAAAAGGAATGTTTGGACTTGGGAGTTCCATTCCATACTATGAATACCCACAGAAAGAACCTTTTCTATAAATGAGGTGAGCAATTTTTAATTAGTGGTTGATTCATTTTTGTTCTTCCATAGAAGAGAACTTAAAGGCACACCCACACATAGGTCCCCACGCTGGGTCTGTCCCACACTGCATTTAGATCAGCAGTCCCCAGCCAGTCCTGTTGCACAACGCTCTGCTCACAGACCCGTACAACAAGTCCTTGTGATTAAATATTCCCCAGGCCTTTCATCTATACCTTGTGCTATAGATCTTGTGGACATTAGTGTGTGTATACATGGACATATACATTCGATTTATGGAAGCTATAATGACCTGCAATGAGATAATCTCACCTGTCCCCAGAGTGTTAATCTTCATTTCCCACAGTCACTTTTACGTCTGACTAAAGGCTACTGGGTCTGGCAGGAGAACTATAACAGCCTTCTCCCGCTCTGAGACAACAGGGGTGGAGCCCAGAAAACAAGAGCAATGCTGACAAGCCAAAGAATCCTGTGTAAATTGCACAGCCGTCATCCAGATTTCATGGGAGCTAATCCTATTCATGTTTTGCTCTGTGTTTCTCAGTAGTCAGGTTTTGGCAATAATTACACCTGGAACCTTTTCCTTCTTAAGCTTCTTTTTTAGCATTAAAGCCCAAGGTCACGCTGCAGAGCTCCAGGTTGACCAGGCAGTGTCTTGAGGTTTTAAGTGCAACAGGTCTCATGTTTTTATGTCCACGAGTGCACATGGAATTATTACTTGAATGGGTTTGCAAGCAATACAATATCATGGCTGAGTGTTCTGATAAGACTGAAAGGAAATATTTTCAAAGTATTTTGGTTTGTGAAAAAAGAATAATTAAATTTTTTAACTTGTTGTCCCAGTTCATGGATAAAGCAACCAGAGAAATCTTGTCCTTTCCCACAAAATGGAATTTTCATTTTCTGACCAGCCTGGGGGATAATTCCCCATTCCCAGGGTGCTGGGTGGACCAGAGCAGCATTCCTGGCACAGTGCAGCCCTGTGTGTCTCTGAGATGAGCAGACACTCATTAGAGCACAAACCAGGACACCCGTGGTCTGTTCCCAGACACAGCCTTGGCTTTATTAAATCCCCTCTGCACCTTAGTGACACCAGATGGACAGTGCCTTAGTGAAAGCTTGTCTTAGGGTAATAAGAGTCTTGACATATTTATGGAATAACGCGTGAAACATGTTTTTAATTACTGGCTGGAAAGGTGCTTTTTAAGCACGTCAGTGTGTGCATATTTTTATGTAAGGGAAATAGGGGGGCAGTAAAAAGGAATCCCATTGATCCCTGAAATAATTTGTCATCATGAATAAGGGAACCTGAGCGTCCTTGTGTTAGAACTGTTGATTGTAAAATAAACAGCACTTTTTATTGAGTAGCCATGCCTGTTCCCCGGAGTCTGAAGATCCATTACTTACACTGCTCTGGTCTCACCATGAAGCTGGTCAGTCAGCAGTGTAAATCTTTCTTCTCCTCAGGTCATCACAGAACACTTCAGCTGTGGGGTTTTTTCTTCTTTTTCTTTTGCATTGTTTATAAACCTGCCAAGGTCTGAAGAAGGAACTTGTGTTTGTCCCAGAGGTCCCATATTACACAACTCATTTGCTGGTTCAGTTACAGACACCACAAGCTGTCTTGCCTTCAGTTTGCAAGTTGGAACCACTTTCCATTTGTAATTGAACCAGCTCATCCCCATGTGTGTGGTTGGACTTGTTAGACACTGTATCTTTGTCTGATCATGTTCAAGTTTGAGATATTTGAGATATCTGGAAAAGAGGATTGGGTTATAAGGGGTTGGCCAGATCCCAGGATCCCATTTTATTCTGGGATTTCAACACCTAGCAAGTGTTTCAGTGGTGATGTTCAGTAGGAAAAGAGGGAGCTAGGGAACACCTTCCTTGCTTTTCATAAAAATTGATGTGGGCAAAATGAGACAATGAACTGTGCTGAGTTTCCTAAAGAGCTGGTTTGGGGGAAAAAAAACAAAGAGAGAGAGAGAATCCCCCATGGTGCTTCTGGATCAGAGCAGGGCACACAGCCATTGAAGCATTTAGCCCTGGTTAGTGTCCTCAGCCTGGTGCACAGCAATGCACATGGGGATGATTGTCATGAAACACCAGAATGAGTTGCTGGTGGATACAGGATGAAAGGCCCAGAGTGGGTAAGGAGCTTAGCACAAGCCTGGGAAGGGTTTCTGGCCTTTATGCCACCTCAGGGACAAGTGCTAAACCTAAGGAGGACTGTGAAAGAAAAGAGAAAAGAGGGAAGGTGGTGTACAAGAGCTTCAATGTGCAAGAAAATATGAGACTGGCCCTTTCTCAAGAGCTTAGAAGCAAAATTGGCTTCCTGGAGAGAGAACATAAGAAATCTGGCAACCTAAATATATTTAAAGGGCTTACAGCTCTCCAGGGAAAATTTTGAGGCTATTGAAGTGGAAAAACCCATTTGCTAAAATTAAACAGGCTTTTTTTTCCCCAGAAAAAGAAAAAAATAAAAAACTGACAAAACAGACAAATGTTTGGCAGGAGACCCAGAAGAGAAGAAAAACCAAACATCACAACCTGGCAATAGCAACAACATGATGTGGGAAATCTGGGTGGGGGAGAGGTCCAGCCCTTTTCCCCTTTGTCTTTCCCAAAATCTACAAGGGGAAAGTGAGATATTAGTCCATGTAGAGTTTCCTAAAGAGCCAACTTTGCCAAAAGAAAATTAAAATAAGTTCTTAAAAAGCCAGAAGAGAGCCTTTCCAAGCAGAAATTTGAAAGTGTAAGGCCAGTGAGAACTCTTGCAGAGCTGATGTTGAACAAGCCCTAATAGCTGGTGTGTGATAGGGAATGGTGATTGCTGCTCCACCTTGGGCTTGAGCCTAACGCCCAGAACAGGCATGGTCACAGTGGCTGGCTCATGTGATGAAATGGCAGGTGCTGAATTATTTTGGCTAATTTGATTGCACATTTTGAAGAAATTGGCTGTGAAAACGTTGGTGTGAAACAGTGCCTGTTCAGGGCCTCTACCCCTCCATTCCTGAAGCGAGGCACACGCTGTTCAGAAGGATTTATTCGTCTGGGTTCTCAGCACCTGCATCCTTGCAGCCCACAGAAAGCTGGAGAGCACAGTGTGTGACACCTCAGCCCTTACTGTGGCAGCAAGTCATTGACCTGAAATTGGAGCTTTGCCCCAGGGAGGAGTGGAATCAGGGAGAGGGCAAAGTTCCTGTTGAAACAGTCCACAAATCTCGGTGATATTTGTGAAGTGCACGGCAGGTCATGGGGAACATCTTTGTGCTTACAGGGAGGTAAAGGTGAAAACCCTCCACTCACAACAGTGCTCCTACAGAATCCAAAGAAATAATCGAGCTTATAGGAGAGAAGCCCTTGCATTTCCATGGCCAGCTAGGTGTGAAGGGCCCCAGCAGAAGGCCAGTATTAACCTGCCTTGTTAATACTGTGAGCTGAGATGTCAAGCAGATCAGCCCTTCCCTCCCTCAAGTATGCAAGATGGATGTAGAGTCTCACAGAGTTTATTCCCCTAAGATCAATGACCTGGTTAAGGCTAATTACCATGCACTCTCACTCTAAATTAAAAGGACCTTAGTAAGTGAAAGCCCTGTATGATTAAGTGGCTCCAAATATTAACTGTGATAAGAGTGGGATGGAGTTTCAAGGTTTCTTCAGTGCTACGTATTTGTCACTCTCTGGACCCACCATATAGGCCTTGGAGCTCTGTTTCTAAAGGTCTGCGAAGTGAATTTGGGGTCGTTTATCAGTTGGGAGGGAACAAAGCAAAGAATGCTTTTGAGCACCAGCTTTGTCTGAGCAGCAGAAGTTTGATCCCTGGGGTATTGCCTGGGACAGTGAGCCTGGCACTCCTCCATCAGCGTCCACCCTACTCCTATTGCCCTTGCTGTCCCCCAGGTGCTGAGCCCAGGGCAGCTTTAGGAGATTTTTCTCCCTGACTTCACGTGAGTGCTGAAGGCACTGGTGGCTGCTGGTTTATGCCCTGAGCAAGTGCAAAGTGCAGCACCAGTGAGACAGCACACTGACTACTTCTGTGCCTTGGTCTTGGCTTACACAGGAGGTTTTCTGTAGAGGCAGCAGCTTTCCAGCCCTACTCCAAGAGGAGAAAGGAAGCAACCTTGGCGAAGCAAGGCTGAGGGCTAATGGAAATTATTTCTGTACAGTCCTTATAACAGGGGTGACAACAGCCTAAGAACAACCTTCCAGTGTCAGAGCAAACATCCAGGTGTAGCAGAATAATCTCTCTGTCCATGGCACCCAGTAGTGGGTGCATAGAAATGAGTATAAGAGGAAAAACAGAGAAAGAAAACTCTGTGTCAACACCCTTCCTCATTTCTCAGTAATCTGCAGTTTAAAGAGTCCCAAATTGGAGCTTGGATCCACTTCACTGTGTTTAATAAGCCCTTGATGTACTTTTCTTCCATGAATTTGTCTAATTGCTTTTTGAACCCATTTGTACTTTGGGCGATGAGCTCCAGAGTTTGATTATGCTTTGTGTGTGACAAAGGGCTTCCTTTTCTCTGCTTAAATCTCTGGCCTGATCAGTTTATTCGGTGCCTCTTGTTTCTGCCTTACAAGAAACAGTAAATAATTGTTTGCAGTCACTTTTGTGCTATTTACAATTTTATATAACCACACATACACCCTTCACTCATCAAACTGATGAGCCCCAGCCTTTTGATTTCTGTGCCCAGGACCTGCTCCATACCCACCTTGTCATACTTCCAGCCATCTCTGTGCCCCTTCTGTTTCTACAGAATTTTTGTCTGAGATGGCACAACCAGAATAATCAAGATGTGAGTAATTTTAGCAGTGCCTTTTATTCTTTTGTACTCTAGATATATCCTAATTATTACTAACATATTCTTGACCTCTGCTGAGCATTGAACTGACTTTGTCAGAGAAATTCCTAGTGATTCCAACATAACTCCTGAGAGACTCCCGCTAATTTGGAACCATTCGTATGTATTTACAATTAAAATTGATTTTCCTCATGTGCAGCACTTTTTATTTATCTGGTCTGGCAGGGTTGTGACCATTTATGTTGTAAAAAAAATATTCTGAAACTTGTTCTACTCACATTTCAAATAGAGAATGCTTCAGATTCATCCCTCATAAACTACTGACCTCCTCCCTGGTGAAGTCTGATAAAAGAATTTATTAGGCTTTTCCACTTCAGCCTTTTCTTTCTTGAGGACCCATTACACACTAATCATGAACTGCCAGTATAAAATATCTGACAAGTTTCTTTTTTCTGATGTGCTTGAATTGTGACTTCAATTGCCTCTCAGGAGTTGTTTCTGAAAACCTTTTTTGCCCTGTTATATGAAAAATTAACATTGAACTTGGCCAATTTTGCTCTTTTCTGTTTTCCTCTT
Source organism: Atrichornis clamosus (assembly GCA_013400975.1). NCBI lineage: Eukaryota > Metazoa > Chordata > Aves > Passeriformes > Menuridae > Atrichornis > Atrichornis clamosus. Next base: position 646,200 of record WBMZ01011338.1, read on the forward strand.
TTTGGCCCAATTTCTGCTCTTCAGTGGATATCTTCTATTTAAGTATCTTAAAAAAAAAATCTACAGCTGAACCAAACATAGCCTTTTTCCCTGTATTCACTCCTTCTGCAATTTTTGATGCTATAAATTCTAGTGAGCAGCTAATGTGATCTTTTCAATAATTTTCATGCCACAGGAAAAGTTTTTTACCCTCTTAGCTGTTGATTTTCTGCTTCATCTTTTATGAGGCTGGCTTTCCTCAAGATAAATTCTAATGCTACTGAAGTGAAAGGTTTGTGTATTTGTTTCTGAGTCCTACAAGGCTGTTAAATTGAATTAAATTGTGCCTATTACAGATGGATTCTTAAATATCTGTGTTCAAACCCAGTCCTGGTCTGAACTGGATGAGGAGTTTTCTTTTCCTCCTACAGGATCTCAGAACTGTGTATCCAGACTTTTTATATTCATCAAGCTCAATACACAGACATGTATTAATAGGGACTGCAGAATTATGCCTGGCTGGGACGTGAATTCTTTCCAGGCTCAAACAGTTCATATGTTGAATAACTGGGTTAGCATAAAATCAGTCTGAGATCTTCTTTGGAGGGTTTTTTCCCCTTTTTTTTTTTGTCACTTTTTTGTATTTGACTATTAATAATTCACAAGTCTAAGTTCCCAGAAGTAGATTCATATATTGCATATTTCTGTGCTGTGTTCCTGCCACAGTTCACATGGAAGAGGACAGATTTGCAGTGTGATAATGCCCACCTTTATCCAAAAAGATATATAGTTGCTTTTTTTCAGACACTCGGAGAGTCACAGACCACTTCTGAGTGTCTGTAATTACATCGTCCGTGCCTTTCCTTTCTGCCTTTCTCAAGAATTTCCCCAAATTCTGCCACTCTATAAATAGTATTTAAAAAATCCCCAAATGTTCAAGGCTTGTGTCATCCGTACCAGCTTCTCCTAAAAGTTGGCTTTACTATCTGATGCAATAAATATTGCTTAGAACATCCAAGTCTATAAATCACTAGGAGAATAACCTGAACCCAGTAGCAAACTATCACAGGCAAACTTACAAATCTGTAGACACTTGCAAACTTTACTTGAACCCAAACTCAAATAAGTGGGACCTGTACATGGGATCAGCTGGACAGCAGACCCTTCCTCTGTAACCCTTTAATAAATCCATTCCTTTATTTTTAGTAGCAGCTTTAGCTGCCAACAATTATCTGTCATGTCTGGCCTGTCTGGTCTTTTTCACTGTCATATCAGAGAGCTCATATTAAATAATATACTGGCACCATGTTTTTATAAGAGGATTTTGATAAGCAATAAAAGGAGAGTCTGATAGCATTGCTATGAAACTCCTACAAGGAGAGATGAATCCTCCCATTATGTACCCAAATTAGCTCTGACAGTGTCTTTTCCAGAACCGCTGGCTTTCGTGGCCGTCCCAGTCCCACATTTCTGAAGCATTTAGCAAAATCCCCTTCTCTGTGCACTGCAGCACTACCTGCTGTTCAGGGCATCTCACACAGTCACCCCACAGCAGTGCCCACTCTGCGTTCCTACCATCTCCTTCTGTGCCCAGAGTGCCAAGAGAGAGAACAGTGGGATATTCCCTGCTCTTGATAAACAGTGACAGGATTCAGATGTCTGAGCTCATTTCCACTCCAGCCTTGAGCAGGTCTGAACCTCTGTCTCCAGTGTTGAGAGTTTTAACACGTCATCTGCTACCCTTTGCTACCTGCTCCAAGGTCGGACCTGCTAAAGAAAGGATCTGCATTAATTGTCATGGAAAAGAGGGAATTTCAAGGTAACTGTCATGAAATGGGAAGGCTGGAAACACAGAGCAAATAAATTAGACTACTTTCACCTCCCCACTCAATGTTTCTATATTGCCCATGTGCTGGAGGAGGATTCCCAGGCTGTGCTTGCCCCATCCCTGGGCTCTGAAAGGCTGGGGGAGTGGTGTACAGAAGAACACAAAAATGTAATTGCTTTCAATTTTCTCTTTTGTAGTGAAATTTTATGATCAGGATGCAGGGTGATCTGCAAGACAAGTTGGCAGAGGTTTTGGGCCAAACATAATTTGGGATTGCTGCCCTGGAAATCCTGGAACTAGATAGAGACATAAAAATGCTCTGAATGCAGGTTGAGAACTAAGTACAATGTTGTTATTCTGTCTGTCCTAGTCTGGCAAGAGACTGGAATAATAAGAGGTGGGGAAGCATTGTTTCTGCTATGGATACAGCGTGATTACTTTTTCTTGGAATGTGACTGTTTGGAGGAGATGCATAAAATTGACCAAGGCAATCTGCATGTTCCCAGCAAAGGTCTGCAAAATTACGGGCTGCAATCTCAAAGGTGGCGTGGCAGAAATGCTCCGGCAGTGATTCAAAATTTGCCACCAGCTGAATTCTGATGGTGGTGAGTGAGTAGGACAGGAGTGATGCAATGCCTTGGAGGAGAGAGCTGTTATTTATGCACAAATACATTAATAATCAACAATGATGAGAAATGAAAGAGAACATTCACATGGCAATTTAATAGGATTTTGGGAACTTTTGGTATACTTATGAAGTTTTGCATCAATCTGGAAAAGATTCCAACAAATTCCTTTTCCCATTTTAATGGAGGTTAAACAGATTGAAGCAAATCTTAGGGCAGATTTATTAAATATTATGTAGATTTTTACAAACCCACTGGAGATTCAATAACAATTATTTTTGAGTTAGCAAATCTTTCTTTGTGCTTGTTAGAGATCTTGGTAGATTAAACAAGGAGCCAGGTCTAGCAAATGTTGAAATTTAATATTTAGAGTCAGTCTGAATAAACCATGGGTGGATTTTGCAATGACGTGTTCAAGATTTAACAAATATTGTCTCATCTCAAGAAAATAAATGTTAAATAAGGATGAAGCTAATAAGGTTCAGCAAGACAAGAGCTCCATTTACAAATCTTTTATGTATTTAATAAATACATTTATTAAATGAAGTGCAGTGCTCATTGGAGATTGTATCAATGTAAGAAATTCATCTCCGGTATGACTTAATCAGACTAATTCCCCATTTATTAAATGTTCTTAAGATTTAAAGAGTCCACATCAAGCTTAATGTGCATCTGGAAGTCTCTGTAAAGCATTCATAAGGAATGGCAGCAGTGGCAGCCTTGGGGTTGGGAAGTATCTGCATCTTTTATGCTCATGCTTCACCTCAGGAAAGGGACATCTGAAGGAAGGAATAGAAGTAAAGTGTTTCTAATATTAAATTTGTGTGGGAGAGAAGCTTCTGGACACAGTCATGGGAGACAGAGGAGGTCATACCCAGAAGCAGGAGGACAATGAGTTAACTGGGGTTGTGGTAGCTGTAAGGTTATACAGACTTGACACACTGGGACAGACACCAAGTACCTGGAACACTGAATATTCAGCATTTTTAGCATTAAGGAAAATATACATCCTGCAGATTGCAGTGGACTGACCCTTTAGCCGTAGTCCAGGTGGAATAGCAGGGCAAGCATCTGTTAGTCATTTGTCTTTCTGTTCTCTACCTGTGATTTCTGTTCTTGGCCAGCTCAGCTCTTGGCCGCGTTGCTGAGACAGAGAGGTGACGAGTTGATCTGGTCGTTTTACATGTGCGTGTCTGTGCCCTGGGAGCTGGAGAGAGGCTCTCGGGTCCTGCCTGCGGCTCCTGGAGAGCTGCTGGATGGTCTCAGGGCTCAGCAGGTGCTGCTCTGGAGAATGGTGTGCTAAGAACTGCTCCCTGAAGGACATGCATAAATTTGAGTCCACTGATGACCCCAGGTGTGGTTTGGTGACTCAAAATTCACACTGTCCAATGTCACCACACTCTTCCCAAAGACAGTGCAGCACCATCTCACTGTTCGCAGAGCATTAACACTTCCATGAACTCCTACTGCATGTGGTGCCCTCAAGGATTGTCCATGTGAACACATTATTTGGAGTGTGATTTGATAGGCCTGGGACAAATGCATTTGACTTATTTTCACATCTAGCAGAAACTCTTTAGAGAAAAATTCTTAGTGATGGTATTTGCAAAGTGAAAACCTTGACTTTGGCTTGGCATAGGTCATTCAAAAGATGGTGTATATTAAATGTGGATCATTGCTACCTGCAGCCCATTTTGAGAGTCTCCCACCATCTCTCATAGAGGGGCAAAGCAAAGGGACCTCAACAAGGCAGGGAAGGCCAGCAGGAGTGCACACTTAATACAAACAGGACTATTTACTGCTGTCTGCTGCTGTTCCAGAGTAGGTTTCCCAACAGCAGAAAAAACATCTCTCAGAAGAGATAATAATCATAATTGAAATCACAAAACCCTCGAGTATCTTTGTGTGTACAGTAAAAGCACGACATTTCGAATCACAGTGGGATTAATACCAGGGAGCAACGTTCTGCCACTTGTGGTGTGTTTTGTTTGGGCCAGGGGATGAGCTGCAGTGCCACTACCGATGTTCCCAGGGATGGCTCTTGATGGGCTTCTTCCCCAGACCCTCCCTGAACGTGGGGTGACATCTGGTTTGCCATTCAGTGGAAGCACGACCAGAGGTGAAGCTGAACCTGGCATGCTGGAGCTGAAGCTATTCAGCATTCTGGCGTTCCACACAGGAAGAAAAGAGAAGCACAGGAAAGCTAAGCTGATATTCAGCTCACGCCAAATTTTGCAGGAACAATTATAAAATGCAAATACTATGGACACTTGCTTAACAAAGCAAATCTATCCATTACCTGCCTCTGTTCTTTTATCAAACATCTATTTAAAGGGAAAATTCTTTTCTATTTCTACTTTTTGCCCTCCAAAGGTCTATGATGTTAATGCAAGTTGTCCATCAGATTCCTCACTGTATCACCACGCCAGAGGAAGCTGACTCCTACTAAATGCTTCTTGTGTCACATCAGATAACGATGATAACTCTGCTGGGCATCTCCTTGTGCTGAGCAGCTTTTTACAGCAGGAAGGTTTATGGCAGGTGAGAACTCCTCATTTTGCAGAGAAAATCACACTTTTTGCCAGAGCAACTCCCACGTGTTGGCAGGGAGCCACCAACCAGATTAACCCATATGAGCAAGCACGATGTCCTAAAGAAACAGCCATTGCTCGAGCTGGTCACTTTTATTTCTAAACCAACCTTGACCTAAATCTATCAGCTCTGACTACAGCATCACCTGCTGCTGATCCCTTCTCTCTCGGCCAGGGTCCAAGGGCAGCTCAGACCCATCTATTTCAGTGCCTGAGGTAGTGATAAAAGCCCCTCAGGTTATCAAGGTGCCAAGCAAATATTGAAAAAGAGGCAAAAGCCCTGAATGCTGGGGAAAAAAAATTGCAGTATACAGCTGGAGAAAGCCTCTCCTCCCCAAACCAGGCAGCTGGTTTTTTTTCTTGCTGTTAAAGCTGCTTCATTCATCCCAGTGTGGACAAGCAGGCCCTCCTGCTATGAAAGCTGCTGGGACTCCCTTTACCGGGCTGGAGGAGCCGGTTCTCTCCCAGTGCTGAGGAAGGCGGCTCCGCAGCAGGTGTCAGCAGTGGCGCGTAAAAGCAGACAAGTGTCTCAGCACTCCCTGTCTGTCAGCCCCCCTCGTCCTCTGCCATTTACATGATGTGCAAATTATTAGAGCCTTTTGCTGCCTTCAACAGGATTTTGAAAATAGATCATCCAAAATTAAGGTCACTTTTCTCCCTTTCTCATTAGCATTGAGCTGCTTCCATATCTCAGGGGTGGGGAATAAAATTTAAATGAGTTTATTAGGAAATTTTCTTTAAGATGCCATTATGTTCTTGCTTCTGAGATCTATTTCTTCTCAGCAATCAGGTTTAAGAGTCTCTATTTAATTCAGGTGACAGGCCACTGGAGTGAGACATGGGTAAATCTGAGGCTTAAAGTTAGAATAAAAGAGAAATCGAATGGAATTGGGTTTTACACTCTGTCTTTCTCACTGGGCACATTGTTATTCACATTTATCACCATCTATAAAAGATGCAAGAAGAGGAGGAAAAAAGCAGGAAATGAAATGCCAAAAAAATAACTGTCTTTAAATGATGAGCAGCTGAAGAAAGCTGGAGAATTTAGACTGAGAAGGACAGCCTGAGATAAGGCCCTGCATGTTGGATTTGTTAAGGGGAGAGACGAGCTGGAAGACATAAAGATTAATGTGGGAATTTACAAAACTCTTCACAGTGAGAACTCAACTAATTCTTAACCCACTTAATCTGCAGACCCAATTATCTTCACCCCATCAAAAAGTCCTCCACAACAAGCAAAAAAATCCCAGAAAGCAGCCCACCGTAACATTACCTTTCCATTTTTACCAGTGTTTAATAGCAGAGTGCTCTGCTGAGATTTCCCTGCACTAAGAACCCATTACTTTTAACTCAATATGCCACAGTACTTTATGAGCACGCTAACTAGCACTGTAAATAATTGAAAATAAGTGATACTTGTTAAAATAAATGAACAAAGTGTATTTTGTAATGCAGTACCTTTGATTTTTTTATTGTGTCTGATTGCTAATTTGCAGACTTCTCCACTCCCAAATACATCTCTTAGTCATTAGTGGAACTTGTTCTGATCTGTTTCATGAATTGAAATGACTACATGGCTTTGGTAACAGTAAAATAGGGTATTCCTTGGCTATGGAATATGTCAGTTAAATAAGAGTAAGGGACAGGAGTTGCTGTTGTTATGTAGCTTAGGAATTTATCCTGCTTGTTTCTCACCCTACTGATGCTGGAGTGCTCTGCAAGGGGAGGCAACAGGAGAAAAAGGGGTTTGGAAAGACTGAAAGTCAGAGATATTTCTTCTACCTGGGGTATAAATTTAGTTTAAACTTAAACTTTTCTAGTTTTATTTTTGGTGGTAGGGGTTGAATGGAAGAACCATGAAATTAGTTCTTTTTTTTCTGAATAAAGGAGTCACAGGCTGAACTGTTCCTTCCCTGTGTCAGTGACTCCACCACTGCCATTTCAGGAGACGCCAGGATGAATGCCACCAGCCTGATCTCACGATCCAAAAGATAACAAATAACATCAAGTCAAACAAATTATAACAGGAACCAGTTTATGGCTGTACCAGTAACAACCCCAGAGCCTGAGAAACCCCTGGGCATCCTGACCCAGCAGAGCACTGCTCCAGCAGGCACCGAGATACGGTCAGCAGCTCCTTGCTGGGACAAAGGTTCTGTGTGTATTGACTCAGATGCTTAACCAGGGCGCTTTTTCTTTTTCTGTGCCTGCATTTACAACCAATGTTGATTGCTACTCACTTTGTATATGCTCCTGTCTTCCTTCTGTTTCAAAACCTGCTCATTATTTTACTGTCTTATCCAGTCCTGCTGATATCAAACAGGAATGCTTTGCCCTATACAATTACAGGAATCACATTTGAAAGCAACCTCAGCAGAGCAGCAGATCCATTTCCCTGCCCCAAGGCAGGATGAACTGTCCTCCTGTCATCCCTGACAGATGTTTGTCCCATTTAAACACTACCAGAGGCAGGGACTGTACTGTGTTCCTGGTGCTCTGCTCTCTTCATCACTTGAAATTTTTCCTGATATCTCTTCTGAGACTTTCCTGCAATTTATTCCCACCTCTACTTACCCTCCTAACTGAAAGCAGAGGACAGATTACTGCTTTTCTGAGTGTCTTTTAAATGTTATTCAAAACTTAAGTTCCCCACTGAATTTTCTCTTCTCTTAGCTGAACGATCCCAGGCTGTTCAGTCTTTGCTTGCAGGTCGTGTTTCAGTCATTTGATCTTCCTGCTTTCCTTTGGTCTCACTCCAACAACTCTGCCCATCCCTTGAAGTGTGCATTAAAACCTCACACCGATAGCCTAGGAAAGCCTCCAACACACCAGGATTCGTTGCTGCTTGAAAGAGAGTGAATTCATACCTCATGGCCTAGGATTTCTATTTTCCTAAGACTCCTATTTCCACATTTCCAGCAAGCAGGTACAATAAAACAGCCTTTACAGCACTTGGTCTGGCCACCTTCAACCGCTCGCTGTTCAGTCAGAATAAAAATTGGCTACACTCAGCCGAGCCAAATTCCCAACTAGCTTGAGCAGAAGTTATTGAGGACTCTAGGATCTGACCCTCTGTCCTGGATCATGTGCATGGCCTCAAGATGTACCAGAAAACAGTCTGTTAGCTTAACCACCTCCTCAGCATCTTTTTAGTAAAGGACTGGTTCCAAGGGAAAGAAGTCTAGCAGTGTGTCAAATAATTTTTCCCTATGCATGAATTTGTATGAGCCATATGGAAAGGAAGAGGCGGAGGGCACCAAATTTCCATATAAAGCCTCTTCAACACGATAACAAGGATTCAAAATTCCCTTTGCAGGCAGAATCTAAAAGGTTAAACATGCCAGTAGAGCTGCCACTGTCACCCTCCCCAGTTTTCCCCCCAAAACAGCTCATTTTTTTTGACAAAGCCAATTATCTGAAAATGACAGGAAATGATTAGTCATGTTAATTAAAAATAATTTTCTTTCCCACTCCTAAAAAGGTCAGAACGTCAGCTGTATGGAAAATTGAGCCTTCATGCACTTTCATTTGATTTCCCATTCAAAGTCTAATTAGTTACAATTTGTTGTTAAAAGAGATCATTTTTTTGATAAAGCCAACATTTTTTATCCTCTCCCCAGTCATTATGAGGTTGATATTATTATTGTACTATATGTGTATATGATTTCATCATACAGGCTTATCAAAACAGCCTTATGTAATGGACACAGAGGGAAAAGAGAGGGTGGAACTGGTGAAAGATTTGCAGCCATCTCTAACCAACAGGAACTCGAGCAACACAGGGCAGTTGCAGCAAAGGCCTCACAGTCAGAGGGTTTCCTTTTGCCATTTCTAACCATGCTTACTTCAAAAAAAAAAAAAAGAGGAATTTGGAAATACCAATAGAGTTGTCCCTCATGTTGTGGGAGGCTCCAGAGCCTCCAGAGCCAAGACCAAAGACAGAGCAGAGCAGATAAAGCAGCAGCAGAGAATGGTGGAAAAGGTCCATTTTAATTTCTCTGGTAGAAGGACCAGGGTATTTCCTGGACTGACTGACCAGCTCTGCCATCTGCCCATTCAGTCGTAACCTCACCCACTCCACACTGGCTGGGATGACTGGTGGCTTTGTCTCCTGCATGCAGGACACACAGCCTGGCTGGTCCCATCCTTTCTGTGGTGAAGAGATGATTTCAGTGAAAAATGTATGTTCTTCTATCTTCCATGGGGGGTTTTCTTAAGGTCTTTTTTCCTTTTTCTCCCTCCTTTTCTTTCAAGGAAAATAAGTCACATGACTAGTGACTAATACCCAGAAAATAATGCTGAAGAATGAGCACTCACGACTTTTTATGTACAAACTCTACACGGAGAGACACTGTTGACAGGAATGACCAATTACAACATCATCCATAACATATTGGCACACTCCCTGGACTCATAGAGACTTCCTGACAGGCTGTGAGTGATAAATACCTTTTTGGGAAAGTCCTCAATAGGAGAATTGATTAATTTAAAGATTTCCAGTCTCAGCTCGGCTCCTACTGGAACCAGTGCTCTGACCCTTTCTGGTCGCCTTGAGGCAGGTTATTCCCAAAGGAAATTGCTTTTTCTTTTAATGAGAATTTGTGCTTCCGCATCTCCTCCCACCTCCTGTGGGTGCGGTGAACCTGGGGAACAAATAGAAGTGTTATTACTGAAAATAACAGCTTAGAACAGTTTCAGGCTGACTCCCAGTGACTTAATAGATCCCGTCAACATGGAAAGACCATTGAGCAGCACAAGTCAAATGAGAAACCACTTAGCAGTGCAGCAGTGTGGGAGATTAAAAGGCCTCTTTGCAGAATATAAAGGCCAGTGAGGCAGCAAACTCCTTAAAGGAGAAGTCAAAACGTTTCATGCATGAAAGATACACGTCAACCACGTGTCAATAATCCCTTTTAAAGGGAAGTAGATTAATAAGTTTCATTTGGGGACTTGACGGCATATGAAGGCAATGGCAGCCCTGTGGTCAGTCACAGGCTCCCCAGGTGGGATGGGGACCCTCAGAGACAGAGAGTTGTGCCTGTTTTTCTACACTCTCCTGTAAACCCACTTCTGATGCCTGAGAGAGCAGCTCATGCCTTGAGACACCAACACATCCTGCCCCACTCTCATTCCCACTTCTCCCCGCCATCCAGGCTTAGCCACCTAATGGGATTGCTCATCAAGCAGGCACACAGCTGTGTGTGTGTGCTAACGTCCATCCTAAAGACTTTTAAATTGCACTTGTCATTCAGATATTTGAGTGAATCTCTGCAGCTCGAAAGCAGCAGTGGCCTTGTCACCCTCTATGAGTCCACTTAGCTAATTGAAGTGCTGTCCAAAGACTTCCCTCTCCTGTGCATCACTGCTACCTTTCTATTCTATGCAAATGGGAAAAAGCCACAAACGGAGCATTAAGGAGTTAGTTTTGATGTCATGCCAGGCACTGGTAGCATGTGAATGAATCCACTAGAGCGGGGGAGTGAGAGCACCTGATATGCTCATAAGTAGAAACACAAAGGCAAGGAGAGGTGAACAGTGTTTTGGAGAGGTGAATTCTCCTCTCTTTTGAACCTCTGTGAATTCTAAAGCATATTACTAGTGAGCATAGAAAGTTGTAGCAGAATCTATCCCCTTGCCTCTGTTTTCCAGCTCCATTTCCTCTGCATATTATTGATGATAATAATAACAATAATAATACCCAGCTCTTAAAGCTTTTCCAGAAAAAGCTGATGTCTCTAAGCCTGCTGCCAGCAGGGGATATGGAACAGCTTGCTATGAGAAAATGCTGATTCTGAAAATCTGAGTGTTTCAAGGGACAGTATCAATTTCATCTGACTTTTATTTAACATTCTGCTTGGGTAAGGTTGAAGCACTTTGTTTCAGCCTCATTGTGTTGGCTCTCATATGAATTATATTATTCACCAAAAAACGTTGCAATGGGGCAATTTACAAAAGCAGTTTAGGAGGAAAAACTTCATTTTATGAGAAATTTCAAAATACGGGGGTCCTTCTTCAGAATTCAATCATTTTTTTTTTCAGAATTTCCTCTGTAAAGAACAGGAACTGAAATGTTAGGGGAGCACTAGCTGGAAGCTCCAGGAGCTCCATAAAGACAGTGATTTTGAGAGAGAATTCACCTATTCTAAAAGCCATAAGAGGGTGTAGGGGAGAATGTAGGCTGCAGCTCCTGTAAAGCACAGGAATCAGCTTTCCTGAGGAGATGCCTGTGACTGTGTTTTTCACCATGTTTTCCAAGAGTCCAAGAGCCTTTTAGAACTGTCTCAAGGTTTCTCAGCAGGGCTGAGTACTACTGCCATTCCATAGCCAGGGCACTGGGACATCAGAAGGAACACAGAGGAGAAATGTGCTTGGAAATGATGCCCCGAGCAGGGCTCTGGATCTCTCTTAGCATGGGAGCCATAGTCATACAAGGTTCCTGGAGTTGTGCAGTTGGGAAAACAAACCAAAGGCACTTTGCTTCCTGAAAAACACAGTGTCAACACCTGGTCTTACCCCTGCAGGTACTGCCACCAGGACACTCTGATTAAATGCATTCAGGCTTACATCTGTACCACTGGCCTGCTCTGCATCCCTTTATGAATCACTTCACCTCTGCCTTCTAGCCACCTTCTGGTTTTGTCCAATTCAGCTCTTCCTGAGGGCAAGAACTCCAGGTGGCTCTTTAGTGTCTAACAAAACCTTGGTTAGCGCTTTTAGGCAGGAATGTGTTACAGATAATAAACCTGAGTGCTTGGATGATGAAAATAGCCTGGGGTTTTCATTCAACGCTGCACTCAACATGAGCATATATGAGATCAGATCTTGCATTATCTTAATCCTTGCAATGGGTTTTGTGGCACCAGGAACTCAATGAAAACCGTAAAACCAAGCCCCTGAAGTCCTGCTGCCTGCATCCATCCCATCTTTGACCGGGATGTTAAACCACGTGGAAGCTGCACACTCACTGTACATACATCAGGGAGGCAAACCAAAAAACATCTCAAGGAAATGGGAAATGGGAAAAAAGGCTTCCGAATTTTTTAATAATGCATGCTCTGATTGAAGGGTTTGCTGAGGATCTTGTTTATATTCCTGCAGCAAATAAAGTACTCTGAAATAAAAGCTGTTTGGTCCTTTCAAGCTAACAGCCCTTTGTTCGCAGCACATTACTGGAACAATTTTTAAATAATGACTAAATTTTTTTTTCCTTGAAAGATGCTTTTTTGCAGTCAGAGTCTGGTTCTTTGTTTTCCCAGTCTGCACTCTGATTCATTAGTGCTAGTTGCATCCAACTTGTAGAGGTTTATTTGTTCAGCTAGAAATGGAACATTAACATTTTAAGAGAATGATGCACAGCTTTTAGAGATAATATTCTCTCTGTCCTATTCTGCTGATGCTCTCTTAGAAAGTGTAGAACGCCACATTCTCTTGCTCTAAAATGATGAGTTTATTATTAACAGTCATCACTTGGGACATGATTTTCTAATTTTTCCCCCCACCATTTTTACTAATAAAAATGCTTACATTTTCTCCATGCATTTAGTGGGCTGACAAATTTGTTCAGGATCAGGGAAAAGGCAGACGGGTCATGAACCTTTATCATCCCTCTCCTGGAGCCTTTCTAAAGGCAAGTCAGAGTTCCCCTGACTTCCTGCCTGTGCACTTCTGCATGGCCTGGGGCAGTCACCTGTGGCCAGGTCTGACATCCCTCACCTGAGTGTCGGCCGTCACTGCAACTCTGGGACACCTGAGTAGGAGTTAAGCATCAAATCACTCCAGGATACTGCCCCACCGAGGGAAGGATAAGTCCTGCATTACGTGCAAAATGCTGCATTGAAAGGGTGTTAAGACTGTAAAATCAGATGCTTGTAAATTAAGCCATGCCATAGTTACAATTTACTACACAGTCTGGATGTGTAAACACTGTGATATTCCAGGTGCTTCTTACGGTCTCTTTCTCTGTTTGTAACTCGGTTAATAGGGGGTGAGATACAGTGAAAACCTGGTGTTTCTGTCATAGGGAGATCTCCCCACCAGCAGGTTAAATTCCTGCACCTGTTTGCAGAGTATGTGGACTATAGAATTTTTTCATAGAATTCATGTTGAAATTTCTTAACATCAGCAGAACAAAGAATTTCTACCACTTCGGGTACTAGTAAATGACCGGATGATGTGCAAAGTAAAACTTTAAAATTAAATAAATAAAAACCACAACCCAAAATTAAAAAAAGGCACACTCATCTGGCATGAAATGAGGCACCTAAACAGTTTGTCATAAGCCAACAGTTTAGGAGGCTATTGCACTACCAACTTGTGCCTTTTTAGCTTCAATATTTACTAAAATTCAGTATTTCTATGTCCTCTCAAAGGAACACATTTCCATTTTGCCTCATCCCAGACAGTCCTCAAACCTTGGAAATCTGCTGGCAGTGGCTAAAGCTCATCTCCTGCCCACACCTGTGCTGTAGTTGTGCTAACCCAAGGCAATCTGTGCCATCTAAAGGTGTTCACTTCCATCTTCCAGGCACTGGCTTTACCTCCTCCAGCTTCCCACTCTTGAACACATGGTTACCTCTGCCAGGGTTAATTTTTGCAACGTTGAACTATGTGATGCCAGGAACTGCAGGAGGGGAGGCAGGAGGCTGTGACTGAATAGTCAGAGCTGGTAAAACATGGAGCAATTTAGGTGTGAGGCTTGAACCTGTGATTGGGGTTGAGACACGTCAGCTCCATTCCCTGAGCTGCCACCATGAGCCTGCATGTTCTTGGGTAAACCACACTTCTTTTTTTTTTCGGGAAATCTTTCCTTTAGCACTTAGGTCACGGAGTGTTATCCATTTGGCTGTGGATCTGAAAAAATGTGGCTGTGTTTCCTAGCAAAATGGCATAGACATATATTGACCGCGCTGTGACTGCACTTTGCGTCCAGCTGTCACAGCTGATCATATTTTAAAACAAAACCATATGAGGGTCATGTTCTAGATTTGAGAATGATCTGGAGTAGGAAGAAGAGCAGGGCATCATTTGTGTGAGCAAATGCAGTATTTAAACATGTGCTCATTCAGAGTGGTTCAACAGCAAACTAAATTGAATGCACCAGCTACCTGGCAACAAAGGGACATCAGAGGTTCACAGAGACCAGGTTTGTCAGACCAGACAGATTCAGGTAGAGTAACAGCAATAAAAATGTCATTCTCATGAATTTCCTGGCTTTTATCAGCTTGTGTCATGCATAGTCCTGGTATCAAGTGAATCTACATTTGTATTTATTATCATCTATTTGGGTGACCGAGACTAGAAATTAATAATAACAGCAACAGGAATAACACGGCTTTCTGAGCTGGAAAATATCTGACACTGATTAAACTGCAAATCTAAATAATTGATATTAATTACATGAAGTTTTTAGCAATAATCTGCACAAAGGAACTCTGAAATTAGAGGTTTAGAAACTAGAGATAATACTCAGCAGCTGGTTCAGAGGCATTATGCAAACACATAGTTGACATGAACCCAAGGAGTGTGATTCATAGAGCTCTTCATCTTCCTTTGCTCATCTTAAACTGACATTTGCAGAAATAAGATGTTCAGGCTGGCAGAGAAGGGGTTGTTTGGTCCCTAACGTGTTAAAAATAAAATATTTTTTCTGTCTTTGAACAAACATGCATACGTGGAAGATTTTTAGCAACAAAATCTTATTTCAATGTTTTGGACTCTCCTTTTAAACTCCCAGTTTGCAGTCTCAGGAGAGTGTATGCACAGTGACACACCATTCTATGGAAATGTGAGCAGACAGTTAATTCAGATGTCATGGACACAGCTTGGATCTCAAAATCAACAACAAGTTTTTTTTATATATATCTCTCCTGTAAAGACAGTGAATTATGCTAAAGCTGTGGCTGTGAGAACCTGGTGGATAGATGTCAGGCACCAGCTGAGCATCTGGCCCCTTATTGTATTTTAAATGATACACATTTATAACTGTAAAGCAGACAGACAAGCGATACTGTCTAACATCACCATCACTAATAGCTCTAATAGCTCATGTATCCACAGCCTGCTTCATCCTGTCCTAGC
This sequence comes from Atrichornis clamosus, assembly GCA_013400975.1. Lineage (NCBI taxonomy): Eukaryota > Metazoa > Chordata > Aves > Passeriformes > Menuridae > Atrichornis > Atrichornis clamosus. The sequence goes on from WBMZ01011338.1 coordinate 661,301, forward strand.
TCAAAGCAATTTTGAGACAATGGGCCCAGCTCTTCTCAGATAGATATAAATGAGATGTATAGAAAAGGCACAATTCCCTCTGCAACAATCCAACAATGCTGACCCCCCTTCCAGGCTGAGCCACTCTCCATCTAGTTGTACCCCAGAGAGGCAAATGCCACACAGAAATCCAGTGGAAATTTTCCTTTTCTTTTTAACTCATTACTTGCGCCTTAGAAAATGTTTTGACACTGGGGGGTTTTTTATTATTATTTTGGTGGCACAGCCTTTTAAAGGAAAAAATGCTGAAATATGGAAATATGCAGTCCGAGCCTATGCAAATCCAACGTTGCTAAGCCTTCCTGGTGAGGGTGCAGTTCTCCTTGAAGTCAGCATCGAGAACAGCCTTTTGTAGAGACACAGAGTGTTTTGGGTAGGAAGGGACCTCGAGAGGTGCTTTAGTCTAACACCCTCTGAGCAGGGACATCTTCAACTAGATCAGGTTGCTCAGAGCCCCATCCAACCCAGCCTTGAACATTTCCAGGGATTGGGTGTCCACCACATCTCTGGGCAACCTGTGCCAATGTTTCACCATCCTCATCGTAAACAATTTCTCCGTTATATATGGTCTAAATCTATTCTCTTTTAGTGTAAAACCATGATCCCTTTGTCCTATCACAACAGGCCCTGCTAAAAAGTCTGTTCCTGTAGGGAAGGTCACAGAGTGCAAGGCAATTTTAGCACATCTTTACCAAATACCTGGGAAGGCAGGTTTTGGAAGTCACACGACAGCTTACAAAGGGAGGTGTGCAGGCTTTGGGTTTGCCAGCTGCTCTAAAACTGCTTTTCCAGCATCCAGCTCAGTACCTACGTGGGCTCCAGAAAGGGATACACCAGTTCATCCCTTTCTCTTTGGGCTGTGAGTGATGGGATGCTGGAATTGGCCTCCTCCCAGCAAAGCAAAGGCCTAGAAATGCTGCTCTGGAAGGAAAAGGGAGGAAGGAGAAAAGGGGCTGAAGTAACAAGCAGTGGGAAGCCATGATATGACATGTTTTGGCTCTTTCCAAACTTAATGCAGTTTTTATACGTAGACATAAAAGAGTACATTTTCTGACTCCCCTCAAATAATTACCTGATAAACCCCCACTTTTGGAGTTGGTCCGAGCCATCCATTACACCACTGCCATGAACTTTATTTCATACCACACCAGGGAGGAGACAGAGCAGTTGGAGTGCTCAGACATTGCATGTAATAACTGGCCATAAAAATCAATGTAAAATTTAATGCAAAAGGTCTGTGGGCACCCAACCATTGGAGTCCAGTGATAAGGCAGATGGAGAGCACCACTGTGCTTTCCAGCAAGTGCTATATTTTCTTTAATGTTCCTGAATTATAAGTGCTGTTGCTGTTTTGTCCATCTACATACTATTAAAATGTGCTGCAACCACGATATTTACGTCTCTGGGTGGTTTTTGGTTGCAGTCTCCTGGACACAGGATGTGTTTTGTATTCTGGATGGGTCCCATCGCAGGACCTGGGAGGAGAGAAGGAATGTCTTTCCACAATTTTCTCTGGAGCTCCCTGGTTGATATGCAGCCAGTGGTCCTGCTGTGCCCTGCTCTTCATGGAGGGACTGGGAACAAAGCTGCTGCCGTCTGTGTGTGCCTGACCCAGCCACTCCTAGAGAACAAAGGTTGCATTTACATGCAAGCCCAGTGTCATGGGTGTCACTCGGCTGGTCTGCAGTGAACCTCTGGTGCTCAGATGAATAATTTTATTTTAAATGACAGGTTTTTTCAACCAAAGGATCCTTCCCAATTCACTGGCTCCTTCACAACGTTCAGAGGAGAAAGGAGCACAGGATCTACCTGAAATATTAAAAAAGGAAAAATAACAGAAAATACTAGAGGGTCATTGACCTTTGCTTCTAGTCCAGCTTGAACAGGCAGTGGGATGCTGAAAACCCAGCAAAGGGACATGTTTCTTCAGTTCCTATCTGTCCTAGTCACTCAGCCTACAACTTTCCACATGCATTCCCACAGGAATGAAGAAAGGAAGAAGGAGGTTGCTTGGCTGTGTCTCTTTTAGCATGCGCGGGTGTTCAGACTAAGAACTTAGACCAGAGAAATCGTTGATGCTCAGATGTACCTATAAAGGCAAAGGAGCAGGAGTCCTACTTTGGTTGTAATGCTAAGAATTACCTTGTTCCTAATGATTTTAGCAATGGACTTATTTCAAACATCAGTAACCTGTAGAATGAGCCACTCTATTAGCTTCCTTTTAGATGTACAGCTGCAGTGCCTGTGCATGAAGTATATTAAGTCTGGAGCATTTTCTCTTCATTCTGGGAGCTGCTATTGATTTTACCCTAATAGATACTTGGGTCCAACACATGATGGAAAGTCATTTAGAAGAGAAATAGAAAAGAATTCTTAACTCCTCACACTTGTGATTCAAAACATCTCTGTTTGGGTATCACTGCAAAATTCCAAGGGGGAAAAAATTGGTCAGAAGGATGGAGAACATTGCAGGCAGACTGGAAGAAGCTGAAACAGGATTTTGTGAAGCCATTTTACAATGCAGCTAAAGTGTTCTGAAGTATTTATTAAAGCAAACAATTATGCTATTCTGTACTGTTTAAGGTTATTATAAAACTTGCATTAGACGAGTAATTGCCTCTGGATGAGCATATGGCTTCGTCTACTGGTAAAAAAGAGAGTATTTTCACAAGCTAATGATTTCTGTGTAAGAACTGGACTGCAATGATTCAGAGAATGCAATAGCTGATTCTTCAGGCATAATCTGAAAGTGATTAGATATAAGTCTGTAATATGAAAATGTGGGACATGCACAAGAGCATTTGCTCTTGGATGCAGCACATGAGGGTATGTCACATGCACTAATACATGTGTGTACGAATGTCACCTGTGCACATAGGCATTGATGAAGAGCACCTTTCCTGCAGGTGCACATTCCTACCAGGCTTTGCCCATAGTAAAAAATAAATTCTGCACCATCTGCCCACCTCAGTACATCCTCCTGCTGCTGCTTGGGAAAAAAAAGTTTCAGTAAATTCTACCTTTCTGTAATATTGTTTTGCAATCTGAGATGGGCTGAGGCCTCTTTGAAGATTCCCCTGAAAACACAAGATTAGTTCAGAGCACCTCATTTGACTTATGTAGGGCTCAGTAAAGATCGTTGGTATTCTCACAAATGCTCATTCCATCAATTGGAAATCTTTGGGGTGCCAGGATTGTTTATATTGAATTGAGCTGCCGCGCCTCTGTTGAAAACACAACGTGGTTCCCTTTTATTGCTTCACAATTTATTAGCAGGCAAAGAATTGGTTAAGCTAGTGGGAAGCAAGTTGAGTGGTAATGAAGGAGTGGATAAAGACCAGCTCTGGTGCCAGTGGTATTGAAACTCCCTTCTGAGGGTTTTAAACAGGATTTAACAAGTGGAGACGCTGAGCCTGGAGCAATGTAACAGAATAAGCAAATGACATCCTCATCTCACAGGATGGTAAAGGAGTTGGTTGCTGGTTACAACGCTGTGAGGCAGTAGTAGTGTTGGAGAATGCGTGGAGAGCAACCTACAGCCTCATCCGAGGTCTCCCGGGATGGAGCAGCAGAGAGGGAGGAAGGGAGCAGCAGCAAGGAGAAGGAGCAAAGGAATGGCAAAGCGAGTGAAGCACTGCCTAACTTCCTAAATTGTGCTTGGCTCTTGGACACGTTGCCAAGTGCCACGGCTATCTCGAGAACACCATGTGACAAGTACATCAGGGTCACTGCCTCGGGAGGGGCTGGAGTGATGAAAACTTGCCGGAGGGCTGCAGATAGAGGGAAGTGCTGGGAAGGAAGCCAGCACCTCAGGCACTGGAGAGCTGGAGGCTGTCCAAGTGACGTGGACGGTGAGAGCCAGCGGGTGTCCTGTTCACGGGGCTATTTGTCACACTAAACTAGATTATCAGGAAATAAAAGTCCAGCCTACATGTTTATAAATCCTTCCACATCCCAGCCACAGGGCTCTGGACGTGATGTGCAGGTAGCTGCTATGAGGTTTCTGATTCATGACAAACAGGGCTCTATTCCCCAGCTGGGAAAGGGAAAGCAGCGTGGGGGTTGAACTCTCCTTGCAGCTGAGCTCTTCCTTACACATCCTTCCCCCTTCTTCTCAGCTGCTGGGCTGCAGTGCTTCATACACAGGAACCTGCAGAAGCCAAGGCTGTTCATCTCTGCCATCGAGCCCTACTCCCGCTGCAGGCACTGCCACACACGTAGGCAAATCACCACTGCTGTCATCAGCTACTGTTGGTAGCATGAAGAACAGCTAAACAGGCTGCACTGAATACAGTCACCTCAACTGGTGCTGAGCTTGAAGTTTCCAATGTTAAATCAGCGTAGAAACACCCAATTCTGTTTTTATTTGCACAATGCAGGTCTGAAGTTGGTATGGAAAGGGCCAGGTCATGCTGGTGGTCTTGTGCTCTGCAGTTACTGCTGTGAGCCCCAGACCCTCAGCTGAGGGTGTCCTTCTGCAGACATCTCTGGGCAGCACCCAAAGCAAAGACAACCCTGCCAGACCAACCCGTCTTTGAGGCTGTGGTTCTGTTTCTCAGATAAAACTAGGACTCGGAGAAAAAAATTACAGGCGTGGCCAGGAAACGACAGAAAAATGGTCATAAGTCACAGAAAAGCACTGTTTGCTGCTGGGTGGTTGCTCTGCTCTTGTTCCATCTCTCACCAATGGCCTCTTGCATCTGCTGGAAACAAATTAAAACTTAAATTTTGTGTAAAAACCAACTTAGTTCAGCCAGACTTTGCTGAACAGGAAGTGGCAGGCTGGTGTGAGCAGAGGGACTGTGCATCTCAAGTAATGAACTTAATTCATTACTCTGCAAAACAGCTTCCAGAGTCGCATGGGGATAGAAAACACAGTGATGAATCAGGCCCAGCTTTTGCTGCAAATTTAGACTGCTGTCTGGTTGGCAGATAGCTCTGAAACCAGTCCCAGTGCTGCATAAGTACCTTCACTACTCTTAAGTGCTATATTTATTCAATAATTTGGACCAATCAGTTTCAGGTTCGTTAGTCCCAATTATTCATTTTTCTCTTGGTTTTGTTGGTTTCTGAAACCTCATGGTTTTAGTTTTCCTCTAAAACTGAGGGTAATAGGTAGAAAAGTGATGATAATAATAAGGATTACACCTTCTGGAAAGTTTGTTTGTTCTTTTTAACCATATAACGACTCAAACAAAATCTCTTTAAACTCTTGGGGCTTGGGAACATTGTTTGGATATACTGGAGTAATCTGAGTATTTGAGGAAAGCAAAACTAGAAATCCAAGATCAACTGATGGTAATTCATTCTCTCAGGGCCACTTTAGATTATATTTGGCAGTCTTGAGCCTTGACTCTCAGCTGCACTTGTTAAACATGGACGCAAATGGCTCCTGAGGCCACACTCCTGTCCTCCAGGCTAGTGGTCCTCTCCTGCAGAGAGTCCAGGAGAGCTGCACCTCCACGGATACCATGGAATGGCTGGGACTGGTCTGAGCCCATGTGTCCTCAGCATCAGAAGCAGACACTGATCTCCTTTTTATACAAACTTGCACTTCAAAGCTAGTTAAGTACAAAACCACGCCAAGAGTTGTGATTTTACACTATGAGGTTAAAACCTCCATTCTCAGCCACAATTTCTCCAGCTTGCTCCTCAGAAGATCAGTCACCCAATCTGCTTCTCCATTGACTCCTCTGTCCGTGCTCCTCCTCACCCCTCTGCCTCACTCATTTGTTTCTCTCCCCTGGGACTGTTTTTCCATTCTATTTTTGCTTTAGGTCTAGCACCTAAATGATAAAACATGGCATGCAGCAAAGAAGTGCTTTATCCAGAGACCAGAGGATGGTTAAACTCTAAATGAAAACAATTTGTAATAAAAGCTCTAAATCTACTGCCATTAAACAAAAAGTTTAAACAAATGATCCCCAAAAAAAAGTGAAATTTATTAAGGATTTTCAAGCCACATGTATCACTTAATGGCAGAACAGTAACACACAAGGGAAATGCTGATGGTAACTTTTCAAAATCTATTGTTGAATGTCACACCAGAATTTTTGGGGGCAGTTTTAATCACCTGTGTATTTCTGTACAATGAAAAGGAGATAAAAGTCAGCCATGTGGTTAAGAGAAAGAGTTCTCACCACAAACTTCAGGTTAAAATAATGTATTGAACTAATAACACAATATCATGAGTGTACCAGTATCAGAACCATTACCTTTGCACAATAAGCATTGAGAAATCACAGATTTTAAAGAATTGAAAGGGGTTTTACAGCTGATTATCCTTATAATGTTGGCCAGAGAGACTACACAAACATCTGTGTATAAAGTCAAACTTATTGCCACCTTGCAGCAGGAGACTCATGAGGGGCTCTGAGGAGGGCAAGTAGTTCAGAGCAGGGGCTCTTAGTAAAACTAGATTTATTTGATTTTAGATATCAATACAATTTTTTTATCTAATGTTTGGAGTGTGACAGTGTTGGACAGAGACTGTTGCTCGCATTGCAAAGGACATTTTTATACCTGACCTGGCAAGATGACTTCCATTTTCAGGAGTACTAGAGTAAACCGAACTTCTCCCAACCCCAAGTACTCCTGAAATGAGGAAAGAAATAAACAAATTAGCTAATATGATGATTTGTCTTGTAGCATTTGGAATTTGTCCCCTTGGGCAAGCAAATTCATCAGCTAAATCTCAGTGGTGAATGGTGAGGCTTAAGGCTTAGTAAAAATCTTGTACTTCAGCCCACCCAGAATGAACCTTCAGGCTTCCTCCCTTCCATGAAATGACCCAGAAAAGCCAGCTGACCTGCCAGGGGCTGTGCAGATAACATAGAAATACATGATATTAATGAAGCAGTGCCACAAATAGTAGGGTTCATTGCAAAAATAAGCAGTGAAGAACTGATCCAGTTGTTGTGAAAGTACCTGGGTTTTGCTCCTAGCCTCTAATTTCTTCATCTTAATCAGAGCCTGTCAAGGTTTCCATCCCAGATGTGAAGCAGAGGAAGTCTGGAGAGCCACCTCCAGTACCTGATGTAATGATGCAGCATAGCCCTGAAGTGTCAGGTTTGAAAGCCAGAAAACCACGCAAATCCGGTAACACAAGGTTGTATAGCCTGGAGTGTTTGAAGGAATCAGCTCCACAGACCAGACAAGGAGGCAGAGCAGTGAAATTTTAAGTTCTTTCTTTGGCTTACAACATTTCAAAGCAAACTGTCCTTAAGTCTTCTGGAGGGACTTTCTGTGCTACAATTATCCAGCTCCTGGTGTCTGAAGCAGGATTAGTGTGTGTGGCAAGGTTCTGAGCAGCATTCAAAAGTTCTGTCATTCAAGACTTCAAGACATGATCCTGCATTTGCCAGAGACCAGCTAAGACCTTCTTCCAGGAGCAGGGAAAACTAACCTCCATAGCTTTCTGAACTTGCACACTGGGTGAATTTGCCCCATCCAGTATCCCTCCCTACTCCTTTTCCAGCTGCAGAAAACACGCACTCCAGACACAAAGATCTGGAATTGCATTGCACAGGTTCGTCTCAGAAGCTGGGCTGATTCAGATTTATTTCACTGTCACAGGGATCCACCAAGGCACATGGCCTCAGTTAGATCTTAGCACACACAAATTCTCACAGAGAGTGTTGGTGCCTGGCACCTGCTGTGCTCAAGGCTGAGCCCTGAAGATCACCTCCCTCATATCCCTTTTTATTTCAAAACAACACCCAACTGACAGAAAGCCACCATTTCTCCTTCCACTCCCAGAGCACCAGCAGCCTCTGAGGAGCTATTTGAGTGTCTGATGGTCCCTGGACACCATTTTTCCATATTTCATCCCACTAGGTTTCCTGCCAAACCCTGACTTGTGCCATCACAGGTAGTTTGATCAAGGCAAGGGAGAACCAAGATGGCAGAGTACCTGCTCAGAGTGGTAAAATGGGTAGAAAATTATCAGAAGGAAGAAAAGATTGAAATGAAGATGCCAATGATGCAGTTTCCATGACAACTGCCCTTCCACCTACAGTTTTAACCCACTTTTTCAGGCAGCCATTCCAGGAAGTGCAGGAAACCACACAACAGCTGCACATATCCTATTTCTAACACATCCCCTGATTAAAATAATTATCCATATATAGAGATTGCTCTGAATGGCAGTGGCTGAAGGTTTTGGATAGCCTGGGGGAGGTGATTTCTCACAAGACTGGATGCTTTCTGAAATAGCACATGTGGATGCAAACCTTGGCATTTGCTGGAGGTAGAGTGAGGAAAGCACATCCAAAGCGGTAGCAATGGGATGTGTCCTGTTGTCCCTACAGAACTGTATGTCCTGTGCATGTCACCCTGTCATAGGTGTTCAGAACCAGTCTTGTCTGTGCCACAGCCTCTCAGCTGCGTGTTGCTGAGACCTTGTTTCAGCAGAAGTAGCAGGGACCAGGTTTAAAGCCAGAGCACACGTCTTGCTGTCACATTCCACGTTCAACCTTTGCAAAGATCGATGACAGCCCCAGAGCCACCTTCACCTTCAAATCATCATCTCACAAGTGCTAACTGATGAAGTATGTTGTAGGTGAGTCATTCCTGTAATCCTGGTGGGACCACATGGTGATTGCAACGCTGTGTGGATTCTGTGTGGGGATTATGCGGACTGACATCAGAAGAGAGTGAGTGTCCTTTGTAGTCCTGAGGATGTTTTTTCCCATTGTCATTGCTGTTATTGTTACCTCTACTCTGGTTTCTAAAGGCCCCTGCAAAGATCCATGTTCCCTTCTGCTACATAACATGACAGGATGAGACAGATTATACCTAAGAGCTTGTAATTTACACCAACACAGTAGGAAAAGAGTTGAGGGAAAGTAAAATTTTTGACAGGTAGAGAACGAAGGAATAGGGAAATAAAATGGTTTCTTAATGTCATGCACTAAGTCTGTGACCAGAACTGAGTCCAGATCCCTGGGGTCCCACCCAGGTCTTTTATCAGTTTGATGGCTCTTCCTTTCCTTCTCTCACAGGCTGTCACTCTCATTTGTCCTATAGAAATATTGAGATAGTTCTGGCAGATGCATTACCTAAAGGGGAACCTGTCTGAAATGATCCTTTCTTCCCTCCAAGGAGTGCCAAGGGAAATCTACATTTCTACACAGTAACTATGTTAACCACTTAATTCCAAAGGAAGCAGATAACAGGAAGATACTAGTGTGGGAATGGGCAAGTAAATAAAAGAATATTTCTCTCCAATAAACCTCAATTCCCTGGGAATTATTTTTTTAAGACTTACAAAGAAGTGTGCCAGAACAGGTAATGACTATACTTAAGGGAGAGTCAATTGTCCTAGAAAACTTCATGTACTATAGTTACAGTGCTGGAAACAAGAATTTAGCCAATATGGGGAGATCTCTGGGTAACAGCATCTCTACCAAGGACTTCAGGACGAACTCTGGTACTCTTAACATTTAATATCTAAACTGTAAGGGCTAGATTATGAGTTCTTGAATTGTCTTAGCACTAACTCACACTAGTTCCAGTGTCTTCAAGAGCCCAGGGGGACTGAGAAACCTGACTCTAAAATCCAGATGAATGATTTTGAAATTTAGTGTTGATAAAGGTAAAACATCTCCCTTTCTCAGAGATCACTTGGGTTGCTACCAGTGTTTAGTGATAGTGGATATTAAGGCAACACCGTGTTTTCAGCTGAGTTGCTCCGTGTTCCTGTGTCTTCCTGACTTCACAGGGATAGGCAAGGCTGTGGGAGGAGAGTCGTGTTTGATTGAAATGAGTAAGGAACAAGAGGAGACTTTTAGGGAGAGAATGCCAGAGAAGGGGTGGTGACTTTTGTAAGGTCACAGATAAGGGAAATTTTGGGTGCATTTTTGTACAGCTGTGTCTGAGAAAGAGGTTTGGAGGACAACTGCTGGCTGAATGTGACTCCATCGAGTGTTATTTGCCAAGTACAATGCAGAGAGGAGGAAAACTTATCTTGCACTTTCCAGTGTCCCCATTTCATAAATATGATACATTAATATTCATTATACCACATGCATTATCATTTTGGAAGGAGATTACTGGGGATTCACTATTTTCTCTCCATCATATTTTCCAATTAGGATCCCCTCTTTTGCAAATAATAAGCTTTTTGTTGCCAGAGGCTTTGCAGCAAAATTCCAGTCGCAGCATTGGCATTCTGTTCAGCCTCCATTTCAGAAAGAAGTGCAAATTGAAGAACAATTATATTTTTAATGACAGGTTAATCTTGCTGTACTAAATATGATTAGAGAATCACCTGGCTAGTGTCAGAGAATACAAAAGCTGGTAGGAGTATTTTCCAAAAAAACTCTTCGGAGAATGGTAAGGAAGAATCCTCACAAATGCACCACTGAGTCAACAGGGGCTGATGAGACAAACTGACAGAGATTTTGGAGTTCTTGGAAGACAGACATGAGGACAAGAGTGGACCAGCAAAGAAAAAGGGGTAGCCTGAGTTCTTGTTCCCGTCGGAATGAAAAAGTCTTTTGGCTCTGTGGTTGTCTCACATGAACAAAAGCAAACAAGGCTCTTCTCATTTAACAGTAGCAAGAAACGTGATTGGGGATGGGTTTGATGTGCTCTGCTGACTTAAACCAGGCTGGGGAAGAACAGGACATCAATATTTGGGAGTTGCCTCAGTACTGCCTCTGTACTTGAAGTCCTTCCTTTAGGCTACTTTGTGCAGAAGAGACAAACCCAAACTGTCCTTTGTCAAAGGGGGAATAAACGGTGAGGAAAAATGCACAAAGACTCTTGGATGTTTAAATGCCAGAAGCCTCAACACTAAATAATGCTTGGGATAAACACCAAGATCCCACCTGAAGACAGTGTCTGTGCAGCCAGCAGCACATCCCACTTCTGGAGAGTGCATCACAAGTAAAGGGAAGGAGGAAAGAATGGAAATTCTACTCAAAATGCACAGGAGTGCCAGCAAATCCTTTCCCCATTCCTGGTCCTCTGCTGCCTCTCCTCTCTCTCCACCAGCACAAGACTTTCTGCCTCATTCCTGTGTGGTAGGAGGTGTCTCCAGGTGAACCTGCCCCAGATTTGAGGCCAAGCAGGCAGCTGATGCCTGTGGTCCTTCATGCCCCCCAGAACAGCTGCAAAGTGCTCCAAAGTCCTTAACTGTAATTAGCCAGACTCTATAGATTTCACCTTCCATTACCATAAATTTGTAAAGAAAAAAAAAAGCCCAAATAAATATTAAAGAAAAAGAACCAAAACAGAACACAAGAAACACAAATTTGCAGTCAGCCCTGTGGGAGGCTAAGCATTCCCCACACACACATACACATGCTAGTAAAACAGCCCTTTAAAGTTGTTGGTGTTGTCAGTTACAAGAGCAGCATTTAACTTTTAATGGTTGGTTTTGGTCAGAGCTGTTACTTTTCATTGTTTGCTAGATTTGTTCCTTAAATTTGCTTGGCTCTGTGCCTTGCACTTCCCCTAGTTTTCTTTTATATTGTGCTTGGGGTTGAAGGATTTTTATACTTTTTTCCCTCTTTGAAGACATGTTATGAGATGATTTTCATTTTTCTTGCCCAGTGCATTGTCTTGTCATGTCTGATATTTATCTAGAAGGCACAGGTGTCCCCTTACAAGCCCTGTTGGAGTTTCAGCTTGTTCTCAGTTTCCTCCTAGTTGAGACTCACCAATGGTGGCAGGTACAAGGATCCCTAAGAAAGCTTTTGGGTTAATTAGATTGGGCAGAAGATTTCAGAAAAAGTAATACCTGGTCTGCTGATGCCATAGTTCTTATAGACGTCTAAAAGTAAAGAGACAAAAATAAGATTAATCATAAATGGTTTGCCTCTACTTATTTTCCACTATAATAGGCTGGATTAGCTGTTCAATTAAAACAAATACAAAGCAAGGAAACCTTGCTGTGCATCTTGACCTTTTTGCAAACTGGCAGTCATTCCTGTGAATTGACCTGTTATTTGCCAGGTCTATTTTAATCAAAAATTCAGGCAGTGAGGGGTTTTCACAAGTGTTTGCCAGAGACTCGCTGCAATTTAGAAATTGTGACCAGTCATCAAACCCACACGGTCCTGTGGTCCCCAAGGTTCTTATTCCTGATGTGGGTGATCAAAGTCTTTATGGCAAGGTTTTGAAGGCAGGGTGATGTGATCTGGCTGTTAGGGCTCGTTTCCAGCTGAGGACTTGAACGCGTTCCCGCGATGGGCCCCAGCAGACTGCAGTGGGCACCCAGCAAACTGACCCTGGCCACAAACTTCACCTCCCTGCATACTGAGTGTCTTTTCTCTACCTAGCCAGATTCTTCCTCAACCAAACAATATTGACCTATGGGTTTCTGAGCTCAATTTCCACTCCTATTACATGTTTTCTGGCATGTTTATAGTACTTCTAATTAATTATTTGTAATTGCCTGTGTTTTTCTCCCCTTTTTTTGGTGCCTTTTTTTTTCTTGTTTCTCTCCCAGCCTTGGCAACAAGATGTTGCATCTCTTGAGGCTGTGAGGGTAAAAGTCTATTAATAAATAATTAAGTGATGAGGCTCCAGCAGTGTGGAGTCACGTCCTGCCATCACATGGCTGTTGTCTCCATGGCGACTCATCGGTGTGGACTGAAGTGATCTCTTTGAGGGAAGGCAAGAGGAGGTTATACAGGGCAAAAATATGTGAAGTTAAATTATATTTTTAAATATTAAAGGCACCGTTACACTGGCTAGTTCCCTAAATAACCTGGAAAGATGGAGATCTATCAGCCCTGTTCTACCAGCATCCTTCCCTTCTGTCTGCCACTGTCCCAAGGTTTTTTTCTGGCCCAGAACCTCCAGCACCGAGGCTTTCCACCCTGTAGATAATCCTATCTGCCAAGCAGCATTTTCCCTTTAGCCAGTGCCCCTCTGACCTTCCCAATCCTCAGAAATCCTGCTGCTGAACTGGGCAGTCTCAGTCCCCATCAGGAGGGTGACTGATCTCTGAGAACAGTGAGCACTGAATAGTTTTTTCATGTGTCAACAAGTCAAACCTTAAGGCCTGAATTCCAGAGGTTCCCACTTCTCTGCTACTCTGTGTTGTCCTTCTCGACCACAACAGCATGTCACCCTTCCCTTGAGTTGCCCTGCAACCTGCCTTTCTGCAAAATTCACACCTGCTCCTCATTAGAGCAAGATTTTTGAGGAGTTTTTGCTGTGCTTTTCTCCTTTTCTGGCAATACTTGGAGGCAGTTTCATGCGCTGGCACACGAAGAAGCCCTTCTATTTTTTCCCGTCATATAATCCACCTCTAAGTATAGCAAAGACATTTCTTACCCATTCAAAGCAGTAGTTTCCAAATGAAAAGTGGTTAGCTCAGCAGTTCCAGCATCTGTAAAAGTGTGTCCTTGTGCAGCAGCAGGATGTGAAACCCCCTTAGTCTGTTACCAGCTTTCCATCTGTGTTAGCAGCTACACACTCCACAAGCGTCCTGACCCATGCACTTCAGCCAACATAATTTTCCCAAACCCCCACCTCTCCAATAATGTTTCATGGGAACACGAGAAATGTTAAGCTTCCTGTAATGCCAAGGATGTAAATCACACTAATTATCTCCCAGACTTAAGAAACATCCTGGGCTTTCATTTCCTCTGCAAACTTCTGGAGCATTTACATTAACTTTTGGCAGGTAAATTGTAGGGGGCCCAAACCATCCATCACATACAACTGCATTGAAAACACATCAAATTCAGAGTCGTGACAGGTAGATAGGTCTCTGCTCTGAGGGAATGAAAGTTTTGATGTCACAGATCCCTTTTCCTCACAGGAGGACGTGAGGTACAAGCCCAGGATCCTCCTCTTTCCCCACACTGACCGCGACTTGCTGACTGCTCGGTGTGCACTGCCCCGCAGGACACAACACCTGGTGACCAGACCAACAGCCTGGTGTTGCTACTGGCTTACTCCAAGCTTCTAGGACAGGATCTGCTTCACAAAGAGTGGTCCTGGCCTTGCAGAGCCGAAATCTGCTGCAAATTGGGTCTTCATGTAGTGAACAGCCCCCAGTTCACCCCGGGAATGGGTCCATTCCCTTCGGTTACCACCAAATTCCTGGGAAAGGATGTGAAACAGAAAAGTGTTTTCCATCCCTCTTCGTTGGCCTGTTTTCTCCTTTTTTTTTTTTTTTTTTTTTTTGTGGTGGCAGATTCTAAAAGGGAGGTGAGAGATGGTTTGAGTGAGGTTATCACAGGGATAAAACAATACTTGAAGCAGCTCAGACCTGTTTTCATGCTGTTCTCCTGTAGCCACTGCACAGGTTTTAGGAAATTGTTTCCATGCCCTTTTCACCTTCATGTTCCTCTCCTCCCAACAGAGTCCGGAGCAGAAGAGAACAGTGGTTTAATAATTTTTTTTTCTTCAGAAATGCAACATCATATCTTTGCTTTCACATTTCTTGATATTCACCAGCACCAGTGGGAAAAAAATGGAAACTGTGAAATTCAGAGCTTGTTAGGTAAAACAAAGAATAAATATGACAATTATGCTGATTCTGAGGATAAATATTTTCCTTTTTTTTATTTTTTAGGGCTGCCTATGGATTCTAACACTGGCTAGGGATTTAAAATCGTTCATCTCTTTTTAAGTGATGTTGGCAACCTAATTTTGACTCAATATTTCCATGATGCTGAAGGAAAAAGAGAAAAAGAATAATTACAAACCACAAAATAAGCAGAAATGGTTTCAGTGAGGTGTTTTGATCACCCCCATGAGCTGTTTTCTTGCTGTGTTGTGCGTGACTGAAAATCAGAAAGTGAATCTGCCTATTACCAAGTGGGAAGCTGACCAAAGTAGTTTCATCAGACTGCAACAAAAATAGCAAACAAGGGAAAAATAAACGTAGGTGATTAGAATTATTTCCATTCTGACAAAGAGACTTCATGAATGATACAGGAAAAGCTTCCTGAAAGAGAAATTAAAAATTCAAATTAAAATTCTTTGAATGGGGCGATTCCCACTGGTGGTGTCATGGACTATCAGTGAACAAATGGCCCTTGGATCTGCTGCCAGGGGTGTCCCTGGGAAGGGGCTCCATCTCTGCCCTGAGCCATCACCTGGGCTCTCCCTTTGCTGCTCTTTGCTTTTGGAGTAAATTTCAAACCTGCACAAGGAGTTGAATAAACAAATTACTGCCTGTGCATGTGTGTTCATTAGAAAAGAACCCCCACACTGATTACTTGGCAGCCTGGTATTTCATAATATCACAAAGGGTTTTGAGAGATGAACAGCTAAAGCAAACCCTCCGTGAAAACCAATATCTCCACCTGTGGGAAATGCAAAGATAACAGGCAATTGTGACTAAAAATGCAATTACTACAAGAGAAAAAGATTCACTTTCCTTCATATGCATAAAAATCATGAAAAGATGTTTTCATCCTAAGCAAAGAAGGCCTGAAGCTGGGTTTTATTCTGCATTTAGAACCAATAATAATCTTTCACCTATTATATATCTTCCTGAAAAAAATTTATTCTTCTTCATCTCACCTAGAAGGTTCTCCACTTCTAGTCAATTATTTAAGCAGATGCAAAGAAATAAGATAGAGAAAGTAAATATTGACTTTGAGCCTTTATAAATCCTGTTTTCTCTTTTTTCCTTCCTGCCTTTCAAGATCAGATTTCTATTGCAACCTGAGTGTCTACAAAACAGTCTCCCAAGTTGTTTTTTTTTTTAATCCTATGTTTTAACCACAAGCCAAATTTAAGAGATGCACAAGCCCATCCAATGCAGAAAGAAGGAAGACCCACCCTGCACACTGTGGGATGGTTGGAATTGGTAAAATCCTACATAAACCTTAGCAAAACTCCTTCTCTCTCACATTACATTTGTGGTTTCATCCCTTGACCTGGCTGCTGATTGCTCTTACTTTGGGTAAAGAAGCTCAATCTTCTTTAAGAGGGTGAATTTTCTGATTTCCCCAACCAGAGAAGAAAATATTCACACGCAGGACCCCCACACCTGGGGTGAGGAGAGCTTTAGGAGTGATGTGCAGTGATTGCTGCCCTGCTGGGTGAGGGGCTGCCCCTCCAAAAGCAGCCACAGAAGGTAAATTTGCTCGTGATCCGCAAGCAGGTGAAGAGCCACAGTGTGACTGTGTTCACTTTAGCAGCCAGCCACTCACTCCTGTGTTTGCTCTTTCCACGTCAGCCTTTCACTGGGAGCTCCCAACCCTTGGACTGCATTTAGGATCACTGACAGCAACTCTAAATTCACCTCTGCTCCACCCAATCTCCATTCGCACCCAGCCTTTGGAATAGCAGAGGTACCCTTTGGAAAGAAGCCCAGACCACAGAGATGATTCGAAGAAGCATGTGGAAAGGGAGTCAAATTTCAGGGTTATTTACTAATTTTGGACTGATGACTATGTAAAGCATTAATATAAATCCCAACATTTTGTAATCAGATCTCTGCAGGTAGATTCACTGCACCATACACAATGGCTCAGAGGGAAATTGCACAGGAATGAGGAGGCATCTCCATGGTCCTAGGTCTCACATGGAAGCCTGAAAGCTCTCTTGCATTATCTATTTGCTGAATTTCCTCCAAATACAACATTCTGACCTCCAAATACAGCGTGACGGCCTTTTGCCTGCAGGTCAGTGTTCAGTGTTGACCTCCTGTGACCATTCTGTGAGTGGGGCCAGCCAAGGAACACCTCCTTAAGGCCAAGTGGGTAGAGGACATGATTTGGCAGAGGGGACAAGGACTCGCTGCAGCACGCACATTGTCACCGAGAACACTGCTCCCACATAAAAGAGACAGAGAGTGCTTCAGCGTTCCTGAAAAGCCTCTTTGTTACGAAGAAAATGGCTTAAGAATTGAAACCGTTGCTCGACTCTGTCACTGAAACAAATACAGAGCATGAAACTTCTGAAAATTGTGTTCTCTCTCTTGAGGTTTTCGGTGTGAGGCTGAGCTCCACCAGAGGTGAGGACCATTGCTGGTGTGTGAATTACTCAGCAGCTGGGATCAGCTCCCCAAGGTTTCCTCAGGATTCTTCAGGGTCAGCAATGACCACGGCAAAGAGGACAGTGAGATCAGGGCATGGCAGGTGAATTACAAGGAGAACAAATTTTCCAGCCTACTTTTCAGGTATTGTATTACCTTGGGCAGCAGGTACAGCTCAGCAAAACCCCGTGACCACACCTCTGGTGGGTTGTGAATAACAGATTATCATCATTTTACGGCAGCTACAAATCATGGCTGTGCCACTGCATCTAGGGGGAAAACACAGCTGCTTTCTGAGCAAATAACAGCCCATTGATAGGCAGCTCTCTGACTCAGGAGAGGTTTGACAGTGTGTAAAACCTTTCAGCAAGGAAACCGCTGTAAATCTTCCCCAGGCAGGCTGAAGTATCTGAAGAAATACTTACACCTCACTGATCACCGAACCTCAGGTTTGTGATAAGAGAGAAATCACTGCTGTCTGATCCACTAACCTGTGAGATATGAATCAGGGAGTCTATGCCCTGTCCAGAGTTGACAAGATGTATCAACATAACAAAAAACATCATTGGTCTGACACCTCTGTTGTCAGCCTCAGGAGAAATAAAAAGGCTGGTGAAGTCCAGGCTCTCCTCTGGTTCTTCCAGAGCAAAACTGGACCTTGCTGGCAAGCTGAGGAAAGCCTTGCTAGTGATACCCCACAGAACTGGAGATCTTTCATGATGATGCTAAAAGGAAATTAAATACCTAGCTGATTTTAGTACCCCACCAGAGAAGTGCTTCACACAAAATCCATCACTCTGTTTCTGCCTTTGCCACCACCAGACCCAGCTGGTGGGGTTATCAAGTTTTAATAATACATCTAATAAAAGATACAAAACACCCTCTTCAGGTTAAGATCTGTAAGTATGAGGCAACTTTCAGCTCACCTTTCTCATCTGAAACAGTGCATGAAACCATACAAAGCAAACTCAGCCCTTTCTGGTGTGTTTTGAAAGAAATTTTCATCCACACTTAAACGTATTACACCATACCATGTTTCCCCCAGGGCTCCTGATGTTGCTGCTGCCCTGACAGACACTGCCACCTCCCAAATGACAGCTATTCTGACCTCATGCACACTGACACAGAGACACCTTTAAGATAACGTTTTATCTCAGAGGTGCTGCACATTCACACGTGCACACACACAAAATTATGTCAGCCATTTAAGTAATCTTTGCCCAGCTGTCTTTTAAAATGCCTCTTTCGTCTTTTTGTTACCAAGGGCTTTAATATTCAAATGTTCACGAGAACCAGCATTATTAAAATTAGGGCTCGGGGAAATGGTTTCAAAAAGGAGCAACGAATATTACCCAACCATTTAAAAGATGCTAATTAATGGAGTTCTGAAGCCCAGGGAGGCCGTTTGAGGGAGCAGAGATTCTTCTACTAGACAGATTTGTAACTTAGCGCTTCGAGTGGCAGAGGCGGAAAGAAGAAATGAGTAAAATAAAATGCAAGTAGGTTAAGAAGAACAATCCTCCAGGTATTATGAGGACTCCAGAGTTTAGTTCTGTGCCAGCAATTTGAGTTGTCTGCCCACGAGCTCTGTGCATGAAGATTTTTTTCCTGGCCCTGACACAAAACAGAGTTTGTGCCTCTTCCCTGCTGGATCTGCGTTGTTCTGGGAACAAGCAAGCATAACCCACATGGTGTGAGCCATGGCTGCCAGCTGAGCCTGTGCTGCAGGAGTCACTGAGGGATGAATTTTAAGCTAAATCTAATCTTGAGGTAGATGGGCGTGTACACACACAAGTGCACAAGGAAAGGGTTTTGTACTGGGAAAGCAGAGGGACACCGGAATGGTCAGAGCTTTCTATGTAGGCCTTTTTATGCTCATTTCACCTGAGTGTGTGAAATCAAGGGAATCTCAGCAGACCCCCCACTTTCATACTCCCCAAGATCCTGACAATCACTTCTCTCAGCAGAATAAATTGTATTTATACCTGTACCACTGTCCTAATGTCCTAATTTTTTCTCTGTGTCTCCTGCTCCCCACTCCCTTACTGTTCTTCTCTCTTGTGCACAGTTATAACCCTGGGTCAAGAACTGAAATACTCCACAGACTAGAGGAATAGATTTTTCTGGTGGGCCTTGTATATACATATCTACTTCAGCTCCGTTGTTAAGCAGACATCTCTGCAGTCTGACAGTGATTTGTAGCTGGATCTTTTTTACTGATGCAGTTCTGGTCAGGTCAGTTGCTTTAAAAGAGCCAGGGTGGACTGGTGATTTGAAATCTGTGATCCAAGGAAGGAAACTAAAAGGCAGCAAGAGGGGCAGATGCTGGGAAAAGCCTCTTCTCCAACCCACCCAGCATGCAGGTGTCTTGGGAGGAAGGAGCACTGCATCCCAGAAGTACTGCTGCCCTCTACCACTGTTGCTGAGTTGGACAATGAAGGAAGAATTTGCTGACCCTGTTCTGCTGTATTTGATCCATCACTAGGACCTTAAAGCTCTAAGACAGGTCGATTCAGCAGGTAAATGAGGGAAGCTACCTGTATTCCGTTTCTTCCAGGTAGGAGCTCTGTCCTTGTCCTCCTTACCCACTTATTTTCTCCCATTATCCTGCTTGTTGAGCAGAGCCACAGAAATTGGTGGCTTTTCACGTATACAATAAATAAAGCTTTTCCTGTCACTTCCTGTACTCAACCAGTGCCCAGGTTCTCTTCTCACAAGACTTAGCCCTCCAAGGTGACACTAATCCCCCTGTACATCCACTGTAGACAGACATTCTCCCTGTCTACAGGAAGACTCCAGTCTTTGATACCCAACCCAAGTTTTTGGAGAAAATTAGGGCAACAGCAGCCAACATGGAGAAATCAGTCTGAGTCTGGTGGAAGGTGTCCCTGCCCATGGCAGAGGGGTTAGAACAAGGGGGTGTTTAAGGACCCTTCCAACTCCAACCACTCTGTGATTCCATGAACAGCAATGAACAGGGCTCAGAGGGGCTCATCCCTCTCAGCTGAGACTATCTCTGCCCTAATTAACTCATTCATAATTGATTTTCCATTTTCAAGCTCTCATGTTCTCTTTTTCATCCCCAAACCAAATACTGCCGGTTCAAAGTAAGTTCCTTACATCTTCCTGAGTGTTCTTTGAAAGCCTCCAGAATGCCATTTTCTGTGAAGAATACCCCAAACAAGACCATAACACAGGCCATTTAAGTCTGTAAAAATCCTTCAACGTTTGTGAAGAGGCTGGAATCTGGACATTTCAATTGTGCAGCTGAAGCCTTTTTCTGTAAGGGGACCCTGCTTCAGTCTGTGTCTGGATTAAGGTTTAGATATTCAACTTCAGCTTGAAAGTGTGAGTCTGTCCTGTGGCACAATATCTCCTTGTGTTGGTGGAATGGAGGCTGCAGATCTCATCTCATCTCTCTGCAATCTGTTTGCACTCCATTAATCTGCACAGGGGGTTGTGTGCCACTGCTGCCTTCCCCTGATGAACCTCAGCTAAACAATCCCCTTTGCTGATGTAGTGAAAGCTTAAGATATTTGAAGCAAGAAGATCTGAGGTTTTGGATAAAACATCGGGTCATGGAGGCTTAATATGTTATTGCACATCAGCAGAGCGAAGGTACCTGTCTGTACATATGCTCTTTGCCTGGAGCTAATGCAAAATAATATGATGTAGCTTCACTTTGTTTCACTGTCAGCGAAGTTAAATTGCATTATTATATCTTTGTCACCAGCCAAGAACGTGTGCCCAGACTGCTACCTCAGCTCTTCTGATGTTTGGTGACTTGTTAAGCCACTCTCACTTGATCATATGTCAGAGCTTGGAGTCCTTCACAGCTGTCACAAAGTCCTTGGGAGTCCTGGTTTTGTTATCCTGAGATGTATTCTTACTTGCAAGGACTTGTGGCTGTATATAGAACAGATATTTTACCCAGGTTTGTTTTTTTTTTTTACATGGGGTGTGACAGATTGGATGCTTTTTATCGATCAGGAAAATCATCTCCCAGGAGAAGAGCACTTTCTGATTCAAGCCCTTTCAAGTCCTTTAATGAGAACTAAAAATTTAAAAAAACAAACAAACTGAAAATGGTGTTTAAAGAAGAAAAAGATTCTGTCAAATATCTGATATCTGCAAAGCTATAAATAAGAGAGATACTTTTTAAGTTCATAGAACTTCATCGTTTTCAGAGAGCTATTGGGAGGAACAGCAAGAAAAAAATGGAGTCTGTTTCTCTAGCAGTATATAGATTGACCCTCCTAAATGAAGACAGTTGGCAAGAATGATATGATCTGAGACAGAAAAGCAGCAGAAATTCAGAGTTTATATAAATTTATCTATTTAATTTACGTCTCAACTCCAGCAGCCTGTCATAAAGAAAATGAAATGCAAGCTGGAAACACAGGCTTGTTCTAACAGATGCAGGGGGAAGAATAAAGCTAACAAATATATTTGTTTCTCTAGTAATCCCTCTTCATTATAGGGCATAGCTGTTTTGCTTAATGGTCATAAATGAATCCAATATGAACTCAAACAAAAGGAGGTTTCTTTTCTGTTTGTAGATTAAATCATTTGTAAAAATATTTCAAGTGCATTCAGCATCAACGAAGTCAAATAAAACCCCTGATTCACACAAGCAAAAATTTACCATAGCTAGTGTCTTTCTATGACAAGTGGTAAGAGGTAATTTTTCCCTGGAGCCAACTTCCATTGGATCAGTGCTGCTCCAGTCTGTAGCAGAGAGAGTTTGTGTCTGAAACTGTGTACCAGCATGCATAATAATGAATCACACCCTGCATTGATTTAGTAAACCAATAGGTTTTATTAACTCAACAATGAGATTAAAATGGATTAAAACAGGAGAGGGGCTCTATTATTGCTCTAGTAATTTACCCCAATTCTACAGCAAGTGCAATTCACTTTGGGTTTAATACCTGATTAGACTCCTCTCAGTACTGCTGAAATGTTTGGTCCAGGGGGAAAAGTGCAGCAGATATAGGTGAATCATATACCCACCTGTAACTACAGAGAGGGCAAGTAAACAAGCCAACTTTAATCAAAGTTTGGACTTTTCAGGCTTATCCCAGACGAAGAAGTCAATGATTTCTCTTGGCAGGGAGTTCTGCAGCCTCCTGTGCTAAAACACACAGAAAAGCACAGACAGAGCACCGCCCTGATGAGGGGTGGCTGAAGGAGCTGGGGGTGTTTATCCTGGAGAAAAGGAGGCTCAGGGGAGACCCTGTGGCCCTCTACAACTCCCTGACAGGAGGCTGTGGCCAGGTAGGGGTCAGCCTCTCCTCCCCAGTGACAGGATGAGAGGGAATGTCTTGCTGTGCCTGCCCTGCCCTCCTCACCCCATGTCCAGCACCCGCAGCCCGACAGGCAGCTGGGTCACAAGGTGGCTTTGGACTGGAAGCTCTGGCAGTGCCCTGGTGCTGAACAGCAGCCTGGAGCTGTAGGATCTGCCTGAGAATAAAGTAAATTAGGTCAAGCAGAGCTGTGCTGATCCTGGTACCCGAGCGGGCAGTTTCAGGGCCGCGGATGCTTCTCCTCTCCATTATCTCCAGCTGAGATTTGAGCCTGTTCCATTAGTTTCAGCCCATTCAGGATTCTGCACCACCCTTCTGCAGGATTATTTTGGGAGTCCCCTGGTGCAAAGCAGTGGTTTTCCACCCCCGAGGATGCCTGGGGACCTGGGGGCCGTTTCTAATGGCTCTGCAGTGGGCAGCTATAAATCTTGCAAAAGGGTAAAGCTTTTCACAGTAGGTTTAGACTTGCTGGACAGGGCTTACATGTGGAAAGCAACTAGGTTTTAGAGGTCAAAACACTGGAAAAGGTTTAAGAAACACTTGCATATGGTTTGTCCTGGAGTCTAGGGAGAGTGTAGGAGCCTCCTGTTTTGCCTGGCCAAACCACCCGCCCAAATGCTCTTTGGACTCAAAATGGATCTTGGGGGAAATTCCTGTCAGAGCCCGAGTGGCTCTCAGCCCAGCCCAGTAAAGACCAGTTTGGGAGGGACTGGCCTATGGGGTATGGAAGCATAGAAGACAGGGCTGGAGGAGAGGCCAAAGAAATATCTAGTCCTCTTCCTGACCCAGGAAAACTAACATAATGAGTATTTAATTGCTTTAGTATGGGTTTTTCGTATAAATTGTGTGCAATCATTGAGTTATGCTGTACATATGCAATAAAATTAAGCAAATATTCAATGTTTTTTCACAGATAAAGCTAAAATAAATCTAGCTCTCCCTTCCTGAGTTAATCCACCATGAACAACTCGATCAATAACCATCCTTTTAAGCCATCATCCACCCACCACACTCCTTCCCACTTTCTCCTGTTTTCTGGGAGCAGTTTGATTTAAATTGCCAATAACCATCCTCACGACCGCTGTAATTATGACATTCATTATGATTGCTATTTGTTATTAGATCAGTAAAGGAAATGCTTTCTTTCTCTGTGGGAATTTGCAAGATTTTGTAATTGTTTTCCCTGTTCTGGATTTATCAGTGTTTGTGAACCAATAATCTTAAAAAAAAAGTACATATCAGATCAATGCACAATTTATTTAGGTACTTTGAAAATATTTCATTTAGATGGTGGTGAGATTTCTGAAATTAAAAAAAAAATTAACCTAGCTATTGAAAATGAGGAAACAGAATGTTTTTGCCATTTAAAAAAAAAAATTTCCTCTTCAAATGAGGAAATTCATTTAAACCAAGTTCCTCTGCAAAGAGATTGTTTTGACCTACATACACCAACAGAAAAAACATTTAGTCTGAAAATTGTCAGCCTGCCATTTACTATTAAAAGTTTATATGACACATACAAAGTTGCATAAAAAGTTACTGCTGTTGTTAGTGTTCTCAAAAAGAAAAACAGAATGGCCTAAAGGAGTTAAGCACAGTCAGGGATTTCAAGTTTGAAACTTCTTAGATATTTTTGATACCATCTTAGCCTCCAGGTCACACAGAAATGACCTCTAATTCTGCAGCTCTAAGAGAGCTTTCTGGAGCTCTCAGAATTTAATTGCAGGATATACAAGTTTGGGGTTTATACAGTTATTAAATAATCACCAAACCCTTATCTATCCCTTAAACTTTGAATGTATTTATTTAGAATAAATCTGATGCTATTACCTTTACCCCAGTTTCTACAGCTGTAGTCAAGGGTGTTCATCTCAGATATTCCAAATCCAGCCTCTCGAGCATGGGCAGCTGATACAGACTTGACTCGTCACGGACTTCAGTCTGTGAACTTGGCAATTGCATGAGCAAGTGACTCATGCCCCAGTTCGTGTTTGTCTGTTAGCTCAGACACATTTGTCTGGAGAAGAGCTGTGGAAATAATTGGGTTTGGGGGGTTGTGACAATTCTCATTGCATAAGGATACTATAAATCACATTCAAACCTGACGCCAGCTTCCTTTACCATCCTGCTTTAAAAAGGTTATATCTAAAGAGATTTTCTTCTCGTTTCTGGCATCTTGAACTTCTCTGACCCTTTGTCTCTTTGCCCTAAAACCTTAGGGCATGTAAAGTCTTTATCTATTAACTGTGGTTCCTCCACTGTGCTGCATTTGCCTGGTTTAGCTCCAGCCAGATGATTTTGTCTGTGTACAGCAGAGATGCTGAGGCTCAGCAGGTCCTTACTGTGAACCTCAGCAACACCAGCAGCTGTGGCAGGAGAGCCTGCAGACCACCTGCCCAGCCACCCATCGTGGGATTCAGTCATGGCGTCAGCAGTAGCTCCAAGAGGCAGCAGAAAGTCCACTGTCTTGAAGGGCATTTATGAGCTGTGGACATTTGTGGATGCCTGTGACAAACTGCCTCGGTTCCTGCCTTTGTAAAAATGGGGGTGATCCATTAAACCCCACCAGAGGAAGAAGGTGGTGATCAGTTAGCGTGTTCTGGTGGAGGCACTGGGGACTGTCATTATGACTTTACTGGCTCTGGCACGTGATGGAGTTGGGCAGAGGGCAGCAGCTCCCTGTGGCTGTGTGAGAAATCCTGTGCACACCGGACACATCATGGAATGGCTTGGGTTGGAAGAGACCTCAGAGATCATCCATCAGATCACCATGAGCAGGGACACTTTCCACTATACCAGGCTGCTCAGGGTCCCATCCTCCCTTGCTGTGAACACTTCCAGGAATGGGGCAACTTGTCTGATAAAGGAAGGATTGGGGCTGAAATTAGTGTAATGCAAGGAAAAGCTGTGCATCAAAGGGAGAAAAAAGTAAGCTCATGAAATGTTGTTCCCAAAGCAATGATGTAATCTGAGTAAAGAATAATGACATGAGACTCCAGCCTGACCATTTCCTTACCCTGGTACCCTGCTGCATTGTTAACATGGGGATTTGACACAGCCACTGTGAGAATTTGCCTCCAGTGAGGAACAGCAATTAGAATATTTCCAGTGCAGCATCCATTTCTTCTTAAGCTATCTGAATTGTCCTCTCTTGAATAAAAAGGGTCAATCACATAAAGAGGTCTTTAACCCTGCTCCAAGCAGAAGGAGGAAAGGGGAATATTTCTGAACACACACAAAGTTTGTGGGAACAGCCCGGAGAAAATCGTTCCAACAAATGTCTGGTTCATAGCTAGGTTCTCCAGATGGCATCAATATATCATGAAGAGTCAAAGAGAGCCTTTCTGAATGCAAATTGCTATTCACATTTTACCTAATTTATGCAAATTAGCTCGTTCAGTCTTCTACCTAATCCTCCCTGGAGTTCCTCCAAGGTTTGAAAGGAAAGATATTCTTCTTACAAAATATATATAATCCATATTAATTGCTTCTGATGGAGATGAGTGGGATGGACAGCTATTCCAGCAGTTAATATTTTAATCACTTTGCCCCAGCAGTAGCCCTGCCTTGAGGTGAACAGACCCTGGCTGTGTCCGCATTGCAAACACAACCATAAACGGAGGCATACTGTGATGCTCCCGCTGGGGACCGGCAGGCAGGCAGATTTCGGGAGGAACTGATCAACACTGAGCTGTTGAGGATGGAGCTGGTGTGTGGGCAGATCCGATAGGCAGCAGACCAAAATATTTTGGCTACCCAAGCTGGGAAGAGGGATGCAGGAGAGGGATGAGGTTCAGTCATGGAGACACATGGATTCCCCTGGGGATGCTGGGTTTTGCATGAGGATGCAGTGGCAGAGCTGTGACGTGGGTCAGACTGAACCAAGATGAGAGGTGATGAAATGCACCTTCCCAGCCCTCTCGGGAAGGTGGAGATGCAGGGATGGCAGAATGGAAGGGGACAGCACAGCACCTCTATTAGTCTGAGCCAGACACATGGGAATAAACTGGGATCCATCTCGTCAATGGATGTCAACACATCCTGAGCCCAGCCAGCACCACCAAGAGGCACTGGTATTCTCCAGCACCTTTTCCCACTCTGTCCTGAACAGAAGAGGATTTGTAGAAGAATGAATAGAAAAAGCAGAAGATGATTGAGTTAGGAAGTCTCTCAAAATTATCCACTTATAAAGAAGCAATTAAAATACGTTTGAACATATTGACTTCAGTCTGTCCTTGTTTTAATGTTTGTGTGTTATCTGGAATAGCTGTTCTTTAACTACACACTTGTGCTTATAGATTTCTTATCCCTGTCCTTTGTGTCTGGATGGCTGTGATCACATACAGAGATAAAATAGTAAGACTAATTCTGAAATCAATGAATTAGAGATTTAATGCATTGATATTTTATCGCTTATCTGTGTAGAAAGGTGAGATTGATTTGCAAAGTGGTCTGTGCCATTTTGTAACACTGACAGACCTCAGAACAACTCCCTCACATGATGGGTTTTGTCAGGATCAATTGAGACTGCATGGCAACTTATTACACCTGGACCAAAACCTACTGAAATCTGAGTGGCTGAAGCAGATTCCAGGTGCAACAGGTGAGAATTGGGTCTGGTTTTGATGTATTTATTGATATTGTCCAAGCCTGTAATACGTTTGGCCTGAGGGTGGACCTGCATTGAATTATACAACCTTTTTGCATTATCTGCTTTCCAAACCATGGCAAAGGCACTGACTGATATTTTTCAGCAGGTATTTTTTTCCTATAGCACTGGCAGTAATGAGTCTCCTTTTGCCTGTCAGGAAAACTTGCCTCTGAAGAATTTTGAATTGACATTTCAAATACATTTTTTTGTGTGTCAGGTTTGCAGGAAAAGACTGAAGCAATTGATTGGTGACTTTCAAGAAATACATATTTTTCTCTCTTCTGGAGGGAAGACATGGGATTTTCTGACAATGCCTAGGGACAGGCATATCACTGCACTGCACTGCATAGCTGTTATTTATATAACGTGATCAATGCTGTCTGCTCCATTTCAGAGGGATCCATAAGATTACAAAGTACAAGGAGGTGGGAAGAACCTTCTTTGCCCTCCAACTACACATTGTAGTGGTGGGGGTTTTAATGTAAATAATAGTAGAGCAGAGTACATTACAGTAATTTCCAGGTTATATCACCTGAAATGGAGCTTCGGACAAAACAGATTGATCTCTTGGATGCTAAAAAATGGCTATAAATACATAATTTGTATAAACCCTCAGAAAGCTGAGTTTGTTTGTTCAGATCTTGTGTTCAGCAAGGTGATTATTTGTGGGTGCCCAGGGACAAATCTCACACTTCTCAGCACAAGAAGCTCCTCACTGCAGGTGCCTACAGGAGCTCAGCAGATCATTCATGAGCTGAGCTTGGTCAGTCAGAGCCAGCCCCGCTCTCAAACTGCTTGAAGAGCACATCTCATAAACCCAGCCTTCAGGCCACTTAGAGAGGAGCTTTGGATGGAAGATGCTTAAGCAGATCTTCATCAATTTCTGAACTGATTTACTCAAATCAATACAACTTTTGACCATTGCCAAGCCACACTGCTTTAAAGCTGAGGATGCTTCCACAAAACGGCTCTCAGCACCTCCCCTTCCCAGGGCTCAGGACTCCGTCCAACAAATCACTTAAGCTTGGGCTTAACTTTAAGTACATGAATACCTCATTAACATCAAGGAGACTACGTTAACTAAAGAGTATGTGTAAAGTGCTCTGCTGGACTGGGGCCGTGGATGCTGCAGCCATCGTTGCTAGGTAGAAAAATAAGCCAGACAAGGAGTTTCAGCAAGTATGATCTGGAGAATTACTCAACAACAGAAAACTGTGAGAGCAGGAAGATGATTGACTGATTACTTTTCCGATTCATGGGAACCCATGGGAGCATCTAAATCAACTCCTTTTGAATCCTGCAGGGTGACTTCAGTCCAGCGATTAGAGTTGAGTGAAATGTTTTGATTGAGAATAAATTAATTCAAAAGTACTGTTTTGGCTAAATGGAAATCTTTTCCTGACCTATTTTGAATTTTTCTAATTTTCCATTTCCGGAGAGAAATCCCAAATGGAATTTTTTAAGTTTTATGGATGTTTTTAGTCTAATGAGGATATATATTTTTTGTGGGAAAAGAATCTTACTTAAATGAAAACATTGTGGCAAAAAATCCAAAGAGAAGAACACATGCTTTCATTTTCAGCAGTGTCCCACTAGAAAAAAAATATTTTTAAAAGCATGGGCTATAACTGAAAAATTTGTGTGGTTTTTTTTCTCTTGGGGAATAAAATGACATTTAAAAAAATACTTTGTTTTAAATGTGGCAAGTTTTCATCAAGAAAAAACCTAGAAATTGAGTGAAATGAAGGACAAAGTGCCTCTGTTCTACATCCACACAAAACAAACTTTTTTATTCCCCAATATCTCTCAATAACTCACAGTTATGTAAAACTATTGAACAGGGAACTCAGCTTCAAAGAACTGCAAGGAGACAACAATTTGCAAATGAAGGGTTTCTTCCTGTCCCATATCCAAAGGGAGGTTTTTTTCATAGATTCAAATAGTGTTATGATCAAACCTTTTTTTTTTTTTTTTGGTCAAAATCACAGGATAACCAGTTCCTGTTATCAGGACATATTTTATTCTACAAAGAAATACGAAAATAACATCACTGCAAGCGTGTCTTAGGGAGACTTTTTCCTTTCAAGCACTATTTCCCTATAAAGCCCATGAACCAAATAGTCTTGCCCCACAGTACTCCTGCTTTCAGACGAGCAGCAGCAATATTCCCCTCCCTTGCCCTGTGCTGTGTTTCTGCCACAGGTCACAGCTCAGGGTGACACCCTCATTTGCTAACGAGGGGGCCCCTCCTTGCCCCAGTGGGCTCCTCATAGCTCCAAGGACCCCGGCGCTTTTCAACCAACCAGGATTTTATCTTGTTGCTTGTAATTGAATCATATTGATTTTTAATGAGTTTAATTGATTGTGGTTGTCTCAGGGGCTGTGCTGACAGCTTCTTGTCAGAGGCTTGATTGTGTAGTAGAGTGGGAGGGCACATAAGGGGTTAATGAAAGGCCACACGAGTTAATGGGGAACTGGAAAACCAAAGGGAGGCTTAGAATGAATATCTATGGAAGAAGCCAAGGAGGAATAAAGGAAAACAATTTATTTGACTTGGAACAGGTTATAAAGGACAATAATTGTTTTAAATAGAAAGCTGTTGAATTATAATTGGAAGTAATTGAAACTCACCGAAATATTGAATAAAACATTAGATAATTTAAATGGTGTTATCTTTACAATTATCATTGGAAATAATTGCAGTGAAGCCCATGAACTGTTGTGAGAGGAACAGAGTCACCCAGGGCACCTTGTTTTCCACAGGCATTGTACAGAGTGTTTGATGGGGAGGTATTTATAAATAAGTGGCAGCTTTTGTTTCTGATCTGGTGTTTCACAAGTGAATGTCAGCCCCACCAAGGGTGAGAAGGCAGGAAAGCAAGAAGGAAGCATCTGCTCTTTTCAGAGCCATTGCTTTAAAAATCAGTGAAGAAGATGCTTCTCCCTGGAAGACTTCCTGCCTTATTTATTGGATTTGGAGGTTAAAGACAGGTCTTCATGGCTGTGCATCATCATTCTGAAATGTTCTCCCTGAGTATTTTCAGGAAAACATGTGCACATTGCCCTTTTTCAACTAGGATAGCTACCTTGAAAACAAGGAACACTTTTCAGCAAAAAAAAGAAGTGTTCATTCATCACAGCACTCAAAGGTTGTCACATCAACATGCGTAGCTATTTTTAGTTTGGTGTCTAAAGATGTAACTGTCTTGACTTCAAATGCAGTCGTTCCACTGCAGAATTCATGGGAGACACACAGGTAACCTGAATGTGGCCCCAGGTAAGGCTGTGGACTGTCCTCTCTGAGTGGGGAAGATTTGAATAATTATTTTATAGCAGGATATGGCTTCATAATGCGTGACATCCTGCTGGAGCTTCAGGGTGATTAATATAATTACTACAATGGGCTTGATGAATTTTGAGACAGCAACTGTGATAGGAGCAGAGCAGCATTCCACCTACAAAAACATCTCCACAGATTCTAATCAGCTCCTGCATGGAAATTAGTTTGTTGAGTTCTCTTCCCAGTTGCCATGGGCCATATTTTCCCAAGCAGACGTAAAGCAGGCATTGAATTGAATTGCAATGATTTCAGGTTATTTTTGGTCACATGGAAATAAGCCATTTTCCATGCCCTTGACATAGAACTGGATATACAGATATTAGTCTATTAATGCTACATTTCCTATGGACTAAATTGAGGAAAGAGGAGGAGTATCATTGAAGCATCAGTTGGGGAAAATTGCTGAAATGGAGTGACAGATGAAGAGGGTTGAATGATGGCTTTATCTACGAAGAGAGAAGGAGAAGGGTGGATATGGAACGTGTACAGAGGAAAAAGCAGCTGAGCTTTGAGAGACTAACATAAGCTATAGCAGTCTGCTAATATTCCTGAAGGCTCTATTAACAACAGGATGATTTTTTCACAGATGATCATCTGTTCTGTCTCAGACTAATATCTACCGAAGTCATATGTTGGGCATCTGGCTCCTTTGTGCTTCTTCTCTAGAAGGACAAGTTAGAAGGGGGATTTTGCTTTCTAATACAGCTTACAGAAGCTTTCATGTTGCACATGGGCAGAGGAAACAAATGAGAGGCAGCTGAAGGGGAAAGGATTGATCCTGGGATACCCCAGGTTCTTCCTTGGGAAACTGGGAGGCAAGGAGCAGAATCTATGCAAGGAACCCATGCTGATGCAAGAGATGCAAAACCAGTGGAAGGATCCATCAGCTGGGACATCATGGCTGATATGATACAATTTCCAAACTCCTCCAAGCTGGTCTTCATCCTCTTTTTGATCTCTAAGTGCTGTGCGATAGATCTCTCTGCAGATTATGCAGGGTGAATGGGGGGAGCATGCAAATGTAAATTATAAGCACTAATAAGAAAGGAAAGGATCACTTGTTAAAGATGTCTAGACACCACAAAGAATAATTAGTCAGGTTTAAGATTTTGCCAGAAATATACATGGCAGGAAACACAAACATAAGGAGAGCAAGAGCCACCAGGATTCACTTGGCTCCAGCCACTTCATCAGGGCTAATTAAAGTGTTCTTCCAAGTCCTTACAGAGATTGACTATGACAGCAAACAATTTCAAATACGATGCACTAGGCTAAAGAGGTGGTGGTGGAAGCAACGGGAGGCAGAAATCTGCACTGTCAATTCCCGTTCTGGGATGTTCAGTGAAGAACATTCAAAGCCAAGGGAAGCAAGGCCAGAGACAAGGGCAATGGATGCTCTCTAGTTAATTTGTCTTACCATGTCATTTGCCACATCTGAGGTGGAAAGGTCTCAGCTGTCTGCGAGGTTCTACCCGTGCTCCTCTTGCACATGTCACTGCTCATGCACTGGAGCTTTGCTGCCACATGATTCACAAAGGATCACAAGACACTGGTGATTTGAAGGTTACAGTTGTGATTGTGCCATGAAATATGCTGTACAATTCCAGTTCCATAAAAGAGACAAATTAAGTTGGTGCAGGAAATCCTTTGAGGTTTCCACTTTGAAGCCAGTAAATGCAAATACGTTCGTGTATAATATAGATACATCAAAACTAAAGTCACAGGTTGGGCCAAAATCAGGTTGGCAGCTTCCCTTTAAACAGTTTTATGGATCATTAAGCACCCCATAGGAGGCTGACTACACCAACTATGTTTTATTGATAGTCGAGAGTTTCTAGCCTGAAACAAAACAATTATTCATGTTAACAAGAGGCTGGAATAACCTGCCCCGGACCAATGTCCCCTCCAAACACATGCAGACTCAAAATTCAGTCTTGCATTTATTTCTTCATGCATTTTTCTGTTCACCCAGGTTTATAATATCCTGTTGGATGCTTTCTTTAAACAGGTTAGCACAACTGTTTTCCTGGAAAGTTCTTTGGCAGTCAGAGGGACAGGATTTTTCACATGTACTTCAAAAAAAATGTCAGCATATTCATGTAAGTAATACATATTCCTCTAAGAAAATCA
Source organism: Atrichornis clamosus (assembly GCA_013400975.1). Taxonomy (NCBI): domain Eukaryota; kingdom Metazoa; phylum Chordata; class Aves; order Passeriformes; family Menuridae; genus Atrichornis; species Atrichornis clamosus. The sequence goes on from WBMZ01011338.1 coordinate 693,724, forward strand.
ATGAAAATCAGCTTATCTCACCAGAATAGCCAGCCTACAGAGTCCTGTGTGTCACAGTTTCACATGAAGTTCTAAGTTCAGGGCCAAGGTGAATAATACATGATATTTTTATTTACTGTCTTCTATCTCAGATAACTAATACACCAGTAAAACTTTGGAGATTCAGTGCTTCAAATCACCAAGAAGTCCTTTAAGTATTGCAAATATGTTCAAGGGAAACAAAGATGAGCTGTTACATATAAAAATTGTTAATTCACTTGGTCCTTAGCTCATCACTGAATACAGAGGAGGTAGCTGAAACTGGGTCTGCCAAAATCATGATCATTAGACCGGCAGATGACCAAACAATTTAAACACTCACTGCAGCGGTAGTTCTAATAGTTCTAAAAATCTGATCTTGTCATTTAGCCAATGGTAATCTGCTACCATAAAAAGGAAAATGGTCATCCAGCCCTAAAAATTTCAGTGAAATATATGTGGGATTTATTGAACCACTATGACATCCCTCACAAACCCAGGGCAAAATCAGAAAAAAATTCTGGACAGATAGGTAAAATGTGTAAAAAAACTTCCCTCAACTCAGCCCTATCTTAATATTTTTCTCCTTGTATAAAAGTCTTCATGTAAAGAAGCTAAATCTGAGAAGCTTCTGAAGTGATAAATCAGTTATGAAATGGGAACCTTCATTACAGGCTGTCCACTTAATTATTTGACAAGTTAATTAATCTCCTAAGCAACTGTAGAACTGCTGTTTCCTCAGTAAGCAATGGAAACAAACTTTGGCAGATCCCACAGGTCTTGGCACTATAGTATCAATAAGACTCTACAAAGTTGTGTATAATAGACATTAAGTGAGGTCAAATTGCCTCTGTAGGAGTGACTGGATCTGCTTATTGCCTGAAGGGGTTTATGTTGCTAATTATTTCACTGCAGCTAATTATGGTTTGCCAGTTTATTTGCGGCTCAGATTTTAAGAGCTGCCTCTTTTCCCCTCAGAAAGCTATCGCATCATGGCAGGAGAGGACAGAGCCTCCTGCCTCCTTAGAACAATGCCACTGTCTGCCTCTCCCCAACAGACAACACAATTATGGCTGACACAACAATTGATGATGAAGTTTTCTAGTGAGAAAGATGGACACACATTATTATCCCATCAATCTTGTTCCACATGGTGTCCTGTATCTCTGGTTTTTCATACCGTGGCAGCAAATTGACTGAAGGATGCTGAGCAGTCTGTTTGTGCTCCCAGGGGTACCCCGTGACAGAGTGAGGGCATCGTACAGGGCACGAGGAGAAAGGTGAGACCAGAGGAAAGATCACTTAGTGAGAATTGAAACCAAATTTACTTTCACCACGTTCTTTACCTGCTTATGTCTCCACTACATAGTATTAACTTCAAGGAAACAGGAGATCATCCAACATCTGCCTATTACACGTGCATTGCACGAGCAATGTTTGACCATTAACAGCCACTGCCCCTCGTTCATACACAGTTCTACCTGAGTTTAGCCACAGATATCCGCCAGGTCTGTAAGCACATGGAAAATCCAGTGGGAATGTGTTACGTATCTATCAGACCACTTTCCAATCATCCAGTCTGAGTTTAGGTTTCCAGAGAAGAGCAGGCTCGGGGAAGGCCTTCTCTCTTTCTACAAATCCCTGACAGGAGGTTGTGGCCAGGTGGGGGTTGGCCTCTTCTTCCAGGCAACAAGTGATAGGACAAGAGAGAAAAGTCCTAAGAGACTTAAGAGTCTTACAAAGAGAAAAGTCTTAAGTTGTGCCAGGGGAGGTTCAGGTTGAACATCAGGAAGAATGTCTTTGCTGAAGGGGTGGCCAGGCCTTGGAACAGACTGACCAGGGAGATGGTGGAGTCACCTGCTCTGGAGGTGTTCAAGAAATGACTGGACATGGATCTTAGTGCGGTGGTTTATTTGGCATGAAGGTGTTCAGCTGAAGGTTGGACTCGATGTCTTGGAGGTCTTTTCCAATTTTAATGATCCTATGATTCTTAAAATAAATTTTTCTTCATAGATACATGAAAGATACCTGATTTCTACCTGTCCACTGCTTTTCTCAGTACCTGAGCAGTAAATTATTTTCTTCAGTTAATGAGAACAATAGGATTAGTCTACAAATATAATTGCATCTTTTGTTAAAAAAATAAAATAAATAAAGCCACTAAAATATAGTGTTTGGCACAGCTGTATTATTCCTGTAATGAATAATAACTAAAGATATTATTGTGGATGCAGCTACCATGCCGCAATGTGAATAAAATTCTTTAGATGGAAAATTGTACTTCAAGAAAATGTATGCAATAGGACAACTGTATTATTGCCCATTAATATGCATTAGTTCAATGAAAAATGCCTGACTGAGCTGGTTTACATAGATTAGGATGGCAGGCAGTGAAAGGAAGCACTTGGACTTGGTTAAATGGACTGTGAAGATAGGAGGAACTCTAATCCAAAGTAGAGAAGCAAACCACCAAGATTGGCTGTCCAGTTCCATTGGTATGATTTGTTCCTTCTCTCATTCATATCAGTGTTTTTATTATGATAAATAATCAGTATTCTGTGCTCCTGATGCGTTAGCTCTACTCAGTCCTCTTGAATCTGTATTTAAAAGCTTTCTATTTAAAAATAATAAAAATAAGATAATTCTTCCCAAGGTAGCTACTGAGCAGGAATCATCTCATTTGCTTTAGTGTCTCCAGGAGGCAGAAATGGAGCCCCTGACGGGTTTGTCATTGTCAAGATAAGTTTCATTTGTGCCTAAAATACTCAAGTAACTCACTCATTACTGTAACTTCTGCACGGGACATGCAGGGTTTGTTCCAACTCCCCAGACTGCACCGAGCGGGGCATCCCCCACAGCCCTGGGGAGAGCTTTCATTGAGACACACTCAGCATTTTGAATCATGCCAAATGCATCCTTCTGTCCAGGCATGCTTAGTTACACATATAAAAACCAACAATTTTGCTTTCCCTTCTGGCTAACAGTCTTGTTATGAGACAAACTATTATGGCAGTCATATGCTCAGCATAAGACGCAGTTTTCCCTGAGTTTATTTAAAAACACACAGTGCGATGCAGTTTGGTGCCTCTCCCATCCCCACCATCTGCACAAAGTCCCATTTCTAGTGTGGGGCTGGCTGACACCTCAACTTGCCCCTGTCAGTGCAGCAGGGGAGGTGATGGTGAGGGTTTAGGTGAGGAAAAGCAGAACACTCACGTTCATACTGGGACACCAGGACATAAATATTAAAGATAGAAAGACAAAAAAAAGAGGGCCTTACGTTTAGAAAAAGATCTTTAAGTATGACCTGCTAGGTCAGAAAGGTTATCCAAATCAGTGAAAAATGATATTATAAATGACTACAAAAGATTTACTGTCTTCATTGCCCATACAGCCTCATTAATTTTCTGTCTAATCCCCTGTCTTGGCCACATCCTCATCCAATTTCATCTGCCTTGCACAAAACTTAGTAACCTCTCAATAAACACAGCTGACCAACAAGAGTGGGGTTCATGTACTATGTTAAATCCCTTTCCTCCAATAAAATATGATGGGATCTGTAATGATCACTCCTTATCCAGGAATTTTTGAAAATATGGGACTGGGATGATTCTTTCCATCTATGTTTTAATGTACTCAGTTCTCAGGGCTCTAGTGACATTCTAATAAGTGTATTGAATTTTGAGCTATTCAAGGGATTTTGCTATTATTTGTGAGAATGGATTGATTTGTCTCTCATGTGAAAGAATATATGTAAAATTGAGTTTGGTTGTGGTTGTTTCCTTGCTCAATGTCTCTGATATGATCATGGCTTCATAACAACTTCAATATATTTTTGCCAGAGGTATCATAAAATAGGGAGACATTATCCTTCATGTCATAATTCTTTCTCTGCTGAATAAACTCAAAAGCTTATTTTTGTTTGTTTGTTTATCGATCCTTACTTCAGAACATAGTAAATTAATGCTGTTAAGCAGGAGGCCAATTTCCCTTGTAGTTTCACCAAAATGGACTTCAATTAGCTATGCCTCTATGGCTGTGTTATGATGCTTTCATAGGCAGGCTATGACATTGATAACAAATCAGTGAAACTTAAGTTCCCATTATTATCAACCCAAGATTAAAATTATGTATGTCTATATCCCTATAAAATGGGAGATTCAGCCAATGTGGTCAGAAATAGCACTGATATGAAATACCTGCAAGTTATGTTGGCATTGTAAGAGAGATCACTCACAAAATAAGTCTGGAAATGGAAGGAAGAGAAAAAAAAGGAAAAAGCAGAAAATACAGGGTCTTTGAGATGTCCTAATTTCTGCCTTCCCATTGTTCCAGCTGTGCAGCAACAGGATATTTGTGACCCACGGTCTGACATGCCCTCAAAGCCAGTCTGTCGTGGTCAAAATTAGATACTCATGGACACATGAGGAGACTCTTTCCTTCTGCTGTTATTTCACTGTAGAAAATATGAGCAGGCAATTATCATGCACTGGCTCTTTCCACAAGACAACGAGGGGTTATGGAATAAACTCAGTTGATGGCAAGTTCAAAACCTACATCAGGATATCACTCTGCAGCCTTGCCAAGAGATGTTGTGGATGCTATTTTGTTGTGTGGATTTTAAAAGTGGCTGGATAAATGAGGAGAGAAAATTGTGTAAGGAATTATTAAATATAAGGATAGCACCGCTGGTTCAGGAAGTCCCTCACCTGTAAGCTGCCAGTCGGAATGAGAGGTGCTCTGACACTATTCACAGCCAATTTGCTGCTAATGGCCAGGCTTAAAGGGTGCTTGATAGAAATAACATCTCAGCTAATCTTTCAATGACTTTTCAGTTCCACAGAGGGGACTGTGAGCAGAGAACGCCTTCCTGATGAAAGGCTGAAGCTGCTGTAAAATGCAGCAACATTATTGCAATGTCTTGATGTGCTGCTGATGGCAGGGACAGAGCCCTGCACGCTGGGTAAGCCCTGTCCCAGTCCTGCTGCTCACAAACTCACAGCTGACCATCCTGATTTAATTTTGCTTGGGTTCATTCTGGTTTTGCATTTACGCTGCTCACTCTGCATTATCCCATGTCTACTAAGTGGGTGCCCAGTTCAGGGTGTTAAATTCATGTTTTATGGAATAGAATAGAGGATGCCTTCTCTGAGTCTATACAATAATCTCTATTTACCCTCCTGATGCCAATCTCACCTCTTGTCCACTAACAGTCAAAAAAGATGCCCTTATTTTGAAATATTTTGTTGCTATTCAAAGAGCTTTCCTTTGTCTTGTCTTGTTTATTTTTCTTTCATTTCTTCAACTAATGGCTAAACAGCTGCAGCAGCATGCAACTTCGGAGCTCCCTGCTGCTGCGCTCAGAAACGTAACAATCTGTACTTAAACCAATTTGCTTGTAAATTCCTGCTTCCCTGCCTCCAGCCTGTTAAACTGTTCATGCCCACCATGCCAATCTGTTTTTCCAAAGCAGAGATCACTCTATCAGTGCCAGCTAACCCCCTACAAACTAATGCTGCAGGCTATGCCTAGGGAAAAAAATAATAATGTCTCTGAGCTCATCAGCTAACTACATTTTATTGGAGCAACACAATTTGGATTGACCACGGAGGTCTGGATGAAAGGCAAGGTCATTTTAAAGGGGTAATAATATGTCCCTGTCATTGGGGTGCAGGATTTACCTCTGGAGTCCATATTAAAGGGAATCTCATGGCACTAAGGGAGTTGTGAGTATCGTATTTCAGTCTGAGAGCAATGCAAAAATATGTGTTAGAAATCAGCTTGAACTGGTAAGATATGAAACACTGGGAATGAACATAAATAATTCTAAGCCAAGACACCAGCAGGGGAGTGACAAAACATATAACCAAGAGACTGACTGTTTGCTTTCTTTTTCATACTGTTTTATGATTTCATTTCTCTGTGCTGATTAAAAAGGGGCTAAAAAACAATGCTGGAGACTGAATATTTTGGTCATGTGCTGTTCAAGTCTCCCCCAAACAACTCTGGCACAACCAATCCCTTTCCATCTTAAAATTAGCAGGTTATTAGGATACATTTCCCCTAACTGACATTCAGTATTCTGGTGAAATGAGATTGTTATCTGAAATCTAAGATGAATGTGTTTATGAATATCTTCTACCAATAGGTATCTTCTTCTTTGGGTTAAAGTGCTCTTGCCTTTTCCTGGTGTTTACAGCACTACATAATTGTGCAATTTTTAGACTGTATAAGCCAGGTCTCCCTAATTCTTATAGCAGAACTAGCTCTCCGTTCTTTTCAGCCACACTGTCCTGTTCTACAACTGCTCCACTTGAAATCCACCATTCTTGATCAGCAGAGAGCACATCAGGAGATCTGACCTTGCACAGTAGCATCTGTATGTTTCTCTGTCAAGTAGAACCACACCAGCTGCTGCACTCTAATCCCACATTGACTTTTCCATGGTGACACCTTATTGGTGGGTCATCAGTTGCTTTCTTGTTATATGTAATTCCCAAGTGACAGATCCACAGATTGTAGTAAAAATTATTGCTACTGTTACCTAAATATATGACATAGCAGTCTGTACTGGTAGATCCCACCCTGTTTCTGTTATTCCAGCTCTCAAAATTTTCTAATTCTTCTTACAGTGTTCCAACACTTCTTCCCTTTTGTAATGTTTTCCAGGTTTGTAGCCACAAGTACAAATGTCGTATGCACTTTTATACCCTGAATGCATAACAAAGAGTATTCATGAAAGTTTAAACCAGATTAGACACCAGGAAGCCCTTTCAGGACTGACATTGCTATCCTGTTTTCAACCTGATGCTTCTCCCTTTAAACAAAACTATTGTTTCCCTTCCAGCTGTTTCTTTGTTTGCCTTACAGTTCCTGTGCTAAACTCCAGATTTGCCAACAAAATGAATCATTTCTCATGCAGCACCATATCGAATGCTTTACTGACATCCAGATAGATTAGATCTACTGCATTTCCTTTGTCTAGAAAATCAATTATCTTATCAAAGAATGATATCAAGTTAGTCTGGCACTCTCTGAGTCTTTGTTAAGCCTATCTAGCATTTTATCCCCTTTTGCGTTTACTTCCGTGTCTCTAATTATTCTCTCCTTAAGAATTTACTTGAAAGCCTTTGTGTGAGCATCTCTATTTGTGATCCAAGTGGCTTTGACCTTGGTTTGCAGGGGCCCTACACAGTGTGGTTCATTGTTCAGGCTCAAGATGCAAACTCCTGCACAGCGTCAGGGAGTGCACTCAGAAGTATCTGTGCAAGAGTGCAGAAGGAGAACCAGAGCAATGAAGGGATAAAACCATCAGAAACTCAGGAAGATGTAAGGAAAGCATCATAAATTTTTGCCCTGCTTTTATGCTCTTTTTTAAGACCCCTGCCAAGACAGCTGCCCCTGTGCAGATATTTTAATGGTTTCCTGATGAGGATGTTCTGAGTTCACCCTGCTTCCATCGAAGGCACATTGCAATAACAAAAAAAGGATCTCAGTGGGTGAAGGTTCTGGCACAAATAAGCATCTGCAAATCCAATGAGACTGACTGAATTATGTCCTTTCATCTGTTCTGTCATTGGTGTCCTATCCAAATCCCACAGGGAAACTCAGGTGTGACAAAAACATCTTCACACCCTTCAGAAGAACAGGGCCAATAATTGGTTTTGCTGGGGGAACACCTCAGAGATAAATATTGTTGGTTCTTTACCTCTCTTCTCTTGTCACTCTTCTGTCCCATGAAATATATTATTGTCATCCTACTGAGGCTGCTATAAATGAAACTCTTTCACTGCTGCCATTATAAACTATACTTTTAAACAGTTTATCAATCAAAGCAAAAGATTCATTTTCTCCTCTCACCGCAATTGATGCTGGGTGCAAAAGTTCAGGCACAGGCTACTGTAAAAAATAAACTTCTTCTGAATTTTAAACACAACCATGAGCATGGTTGAGCAGAAATGGACCAAGAAGATTCCGATATAAAGAGAAACTAGCATTTCAGCCTATGGAGTCAGGAGCAGTGCTGGAGTGGAAACCTGAGTCAAAAATACTGAATATTGTAATGATCCTTTATCCTGCAAACAGTCTTAACTGAATTCTCACAGTCAGGCTCCTTCAGAGTTTGGGAGATACATGAACCAGATCTGGTTTTGTAATCTGTGCTCATAGAAAAAGAAATTATCTCAGCTTTTTCTAAAGCAGGCAGATATACAAGAATTTCCAGGAACCACAAGGAGACAAAGAGCAGAACACAGTGTCAATAACTCCACATAAATTTAAATCTCTGCACAAGCCTTTGGATTCTATTGGGATGAGCAGGGGAGAGAAAATGATCCAGGAATGAAAGGGAGAAATTTGACCTGCATCATAAATGGGTGATCTGGTGGTAGAAGAGTAAATGTGGGATAGTCCAAGGGCAGTTAACCTCCCGGTGTCTGGATTTCTTATCCGTAAAATGATAGTAATGATGCTTGCCTTTGTGAAGTACTTTGAGATCTGTGGTGGAAAAGTGATGTATAAAGACAGACATTGTTATTTCCAAGGGACAGGGAATAGCAGGTATCATAGATCTGGAATTACACAATAGACAAATATTGGAAGGGGAACAGTGGGAGTCAGCAGTACCCTATAGTTTCTTGCAGTTTAAATAATGTTGGTGTCTTGTTCAAGTGCAGTATTTCAGGTAATTACTCCATTGCTCACTTATCAGGGAGGGTGTTAGAAATAATTTATTTTGCCAGGAGGACATAATTAGAACCAAATAAAATAACCTGGTGTAGAACAATTAGAAAATTCACTCAATGCAGTTTTCCTAGAGAAATTCCCAAACACTCTTGTTTATTTGGAAGATTTACCAATCTTTTCAGCCATTGGTGACTTTCTGTAACACCAACACAAGTTGCCCTATGGGGTAAATACTTTTCCTTCCCCAGCAAATCTACACATTTCCTTGCTGGGAATGGTGCCTTTCATGTGATTCCTCATCAGTATCTGCCTCACACATATCACTTCCACACTGTTCCACAAAACAGTCCTGGGGCAGCCACAGCCTCATCTTTGCTGAACCCCTGCTGCTTCCAGAGGTCATGCCTGACTTTACATGATGCCTCCTTTCATCTTCCCCTGTGCTCCGGACCAGGGCTTGCTGAAGGAAACCAGAACGAAGCACAGCTGAGCAGATCCATTTCCATCATGAAGGGATGTGGGGAATAGGCAGTCGTACAGACTGGGTGCTGTGTGACAAGAGAGGAAAATCAAAGTGAAAAGCACATGCATCAGAGTGACAGCAGCCAGGGCCCTTTGATCATTCTGTACAGAGTACGACTAGGAAAAATCAGAAGGGATTTTGTCCGAACGGTGGCACTAAGGTCAAGCCACAGCTCACACCGATAACTACCCCAAACAGAGCACATCACTGAGCAAAGCTCATGGAAGCAGGTTTATGGCCCCTTGTACAAACCCGCCTCCCTGCAGGAGGTGCAGGACAGGGAAAATCACTGCAATGTATTCAGTGCAAAGATGGAAGTCCAGAATAACTTCACCAGTGGTAACACATGGTCCTCCTTACATCCTTGACCTCATGGCCATGGCTCCTTGTCATCTTTCACATGTTTAGACATCTAAGAGTGGGCAAAAATTTCATCCTTTGGAGATGCTGGGAACATCAGTGAGCAGGCAAAGGAGGAGGATGCACACATGCACTCGCTGCCCCGGTGAGCCGCCGTCACCTGCTGTCCTGCTGGCAAATTGCCACCTGACGCCTGCACAATCACGGGCATTTCAAGTGCCTTTCGAAATCCCTGTCTGGATAATGATGGAGCGGGCATGTCGGGCCAGGCCGCCCAGCTGGGCTAAGTGCACGTCTGCAGAGCGGCGCTGAGGGAGACGAGGCAGCTGAGAAAAGCAGCTCTGCGGCATCGCTCGACCGCCTGCAGAGCAGGCAGTGGCTCCTTCCCTCCATGTGCTCTCAAACCCCGATCCAGGCAAGGCACTGTGAGCTGCCCATGGTGATGCATGAGTTAGAGGACACTGAGAGATTGATTTCTCCACCTCCAGGCTTTTCCCATCCATACCCACCTCGGTGTGTCACATACCCAGGAAAGGGCTTGCTGCTGGCCGATGGCCAGTGGTGCTCCCTCCACCCTGCAGACTGGGAATTCAGCATCTGCCACGCCTTTCTAGCTCATCCCCAGTCCTTCTCTGCAAAACACGTGTGGTTCCTCCATCTGCACAATTGTACTGCTCTGGGAAACCACTCTTTTCCCCCCTGATCCCCTTCTTTCACTCATATTTTATATTAAAAAAAAATGGGATAAAATAAAAAACAGTCCCATAAAATTTGTATTACTCCCTTCAGCCCTTCTCCCCACATTGAAACTAAATATAGCAAAAGCCATTCTGCCTTCTGGAACAAATACAAATAGCCGAAATGAAGGTATGATAAATCAAGACCAGGTTGCTCTCATCCTGCTGTCTGGATGAGGTGACTGTTGTCTGTCTCTGATGGCACTAGCAGGATGTTTTTATGTTCCAAATTGCAAGGCATTCATGATCACTGAACAGAGACATTACTGCAAAGCCTAGGGGTGACTTGCTGAAACTTTAGCTAAAGCAGCTCTGCACTGTGTCCAAGACACAGCTGCCTGATCTCTTGCATTTGTAGAATTATTTTTTAGATCAGAAAGACATTTTGGGATTATTTTCTTTCAGTGGGCAATGTAGATTTGGTAACAGCAACTTTCTTCAAATTTATATTTGCTTCACTGATTCCTTCTCAGAGGCTATAAGGGGAATTTTGAAACTTCATTTTGACATTGAATTTGTTACTCAGATCCAAATGTTTCATTTTCCCACTTTCAAAGAAAACGTTTTGATCTTCCCCTTTCAAATTTAGTTTGGTTAGAATTTGCCTTACATTTTATTTTGAAAAGTGTGCTCATAATCCAGCTGTTACTTCTCTTAAATCGACAAAAGAAATGTTTTGCTCAAACCAAGACGCTGCTTTTTATCTTTACTGGTATAAAACCAAAAACAATCTGCAGATTTTTGCACAACACCCTTTCTATGAGGGAGGCTGCCTCAGGAAGATTATGGAATAGTTTCTCATGAGCTCCTCCTTGGACATTTACACCAAACCTGGGGGCATAAAGGATATGGAGAAGGTTCAAAGAAATTTCCACATGTCCAGGCCTTTATCTGAGTAGGACGTGCTCCATTGCAGCAGACTGAGAAATGCCACTTAGAAGATGCTCCTGATTAAAAGGCTATTATCACAACCAATGTAATTTTGTGAGCCCAAATAATGATCCTAGGCTTGGCATTGGGGTCTGAGCAGCATCTTCTACAGCAGGAAAAATGTAATATGGTACCTCAGAATTAAAGAATCACAGAAAACGAGGGATATTTTTGACTTCCTTAGTCTGAATTCCATTTCCTTGAATTCCATTTCCTGGTCTAAACAATTCCTGTCTGTGCCTGAAAACTTCCTGTTTCTGACTCATCTCCTTGCATGCTCCACCTCGTTCACGGGATGAAGCCTTCTCCCCATCAAGCCGTGTCATCCAGAATGTGATCTGACAGGGACTGCCAAAGCTCCCGGGGAGGCTGTGAGTGCAAGCAGCTGCCAAAGCTGCACGAGCAGGGCTGCGTGGCACTCCACGCTCTGACCTGCACCCTGCCAACACATCACCCTTCCAAACACACCAGCGATGCTCTTTTGTTGGTCTGGCTGAGGAAACACCAGTGCCCCTCTCGAGCAGGGCTCAGAGTGCAGGGGAATGCAGGGAGACAAAAGCAGAGCTTTCCTCCTTGTCACAGCCCAAACCCATCCTGTTTTCCCATCCACAGCAGAGTCTGCAGGAGCAAGGGTGGAGGCTCTCTGCTGTGTGGTGTTACACTGCTGCATCATCCCCATCAGGCTCAGATGTCAGCAAGTCACAAGGGATTGGCACTCCTCATACTGATTTTTTCCAGTAGCTCACTCTGCTTTATCCATGGAAATCACAGCAAGTGCACTGTGCCAAGTCCTGATCCCGCTGAAGTCAGTGACAGAGCTCCAGCTGACCTCAGTGGGACTGGGGTTTAAGTAGCACTGTGTAATCTTGTGCAGTTTATGAAGCATATGTGCACTCTCTCCCTGCACGCTTATTTGACTTTCACACTCTTGATGGAAATGTGTCTTTATAAATTTACAAATAGCGCAGCAGCTGTGTGTTTATGTAACCTCATTTGAGGGCCACATGTATTCTCACCCTTGTGCTATTAATATTTATACTGTCACAACCACATACACACAAATACCTCACGCAAATACACATGCATGCAGTGGAACAATAAGGAAAACAGATTAAAACCTCTTCTGAGTCAGTCATGCCTTTGCAAAATTCCATGGAAAGGCAGATTGATGTTCTTGAAAGAGATAATTAAGAAAGTTTTTGCTAGATCCTCCTGACTTTGTGCAAACTTCTGTTCTTTTGCATCCTTGATTTCCGCACAGCAACACCTCTCCCTGGTTTCAAGTGACCTGAGTCCACAACATTTTGCGGAGATATTTCAGGCAGTTGGGAGACAGACAATTTATAGGGCAGCCAGGACTCCAAGTGCTGCAAGCTATTGATGGCAGGGCAAGGGACTCCAGCTGCTGCTGCTGCTGCTGCTGCTTCCCAGCCAGGATAATAGCTTTGTTCACAAGGCCACAATGGAGCTGGGGAACAGCTTTTCACAAAAATTACTTTTTTTTTTAGACAAAAAATGCTGCTTTACTCAGTTTGAAAATCACTCAACTTGCTTCAAGTGCAAACACGGAAAAACCTGCAAAACATACAGGCTAGATGTTTTATTTTGACAACTCAGATGAAACATTTTGATTTCCTCATGCTGAGAAGTTTAGCATTCTTGAAGTTACCTCCATTTAATCTAGTCTGTTCCAAAAGACAATAACTAGTAGTCCTATCCTAAATTAATCATTTTTTGAAGTTTCTGCTATGTTAGAGAAAGGGGTTTAAATTATGTTTTAAGGTTGGCCAAGTGCAATTTCCTCTCTTCCTTCTTCCACATTGACTTTCCAGCTCAGTCAAGGAACCATCTCCCTTTAAGGAGCCCAGTCCATCCCAGGTTCCGAGACCAAAGAGCAAATGCGAGGGTGTGAATAGGACAGACTTTGTGCACCCGTTTGCACAGGATGCAGGAGGCAGAGAGCAAGCAGCCCTGCTAAGTCTTCTCCTTTCCTTTTACAAGGCAACTTCGCTGTGAGACCGCATGGCTCTCTGATGCCAGCGAGTTCCCTGCAGATGGAGAGAGCAAATAAAAATGTGCATATTTACATTATACATGCAGATTAGATAGTGTGCATTCCTCACAGCCTGTCCCTGAAACACCCTCCAAAAGGAGCGTGGGGGAGAATGCAAAGAAGTTGAGTCCAACTCTGATATCCTATTGTCTCACTCCCACACTATGGGAATTAAACAATATGTACTCCCAGCTGATTAACCCTTTCTAGTGACCTGCATCATGGATAAAACTCTCAGTCTCTGGTAATGTCTACCTTAGTGCAAAAAGAGAAATTATTTGCTTCCAAAGTAGTGCTAAATTCAAAACTCAGCAGAAGTATCTGCAGGATGGCAGTGGTAAGAATGGAGAAATTAAATACTGCATTTCTGAGCCTTTGCATGATCTGGTGGAAGAAGAGAGTGGGACTGTGGGTACCCATGTGTGCACATAAGGAGTTACCCTGACACAGAGAGAAAGTACTGAAATATTGGACTAAGCCCTGTTGTATTTATAAAGAAGTTTTGCAACCAGGCTGACTTCCGTAGACCACTTCATCCCCTGAACCTCTCTCTCCAAATATCCTTCCTCACCACCCATAAGCCTGCTCCCACTAAAAGCTGTTTCCAGGCTCTCTGTGTTTCTGTCCCCTCGGTCTCACACCTCTTCCAGACTCGCCTTCCTACTGTGAGCTCAGCTTTGGGAGAAGTGGGCTCTCGAGGGGAGTAAGAAGCAAGCCAGTGACGGGCCACCCAAAGTCTGCTCCTGGGGAAGGTCAAATAAAGCTTCTTTGAAAGAAGTAGGAGGACAAATGGGGGAACAATATCAGACCCATCTCTCCCCAGACTGCACTGGATGATTTTTGGACTCAAAACTCTTTCCATATGCTGAGCTAGGTCTTGGATACCTGCCTATGGATTGAGCTGCTCCATTCCATGTGCAGTGAGATCACCAAGACCAGAGCTTGGGCTCATGGTGAAATGATCCTCTTGCTCTGGGTGTCCCCTCCTTAACAGGCCTGGAGCTGGATACCTGCAAATGCAAAGAAAATCTGCAAGGAAAGAAGTCTGGGATCATGGTTTGCTGACAGAGCCAGGGTAGGAAGAGTCTGCTCTGAGGAGCCACCTGCTGAGCCCACTGCTCCCTATCTCCTCTCCCACACTGCAGCACTCGTCTGCCCTCTCAAACGTGGTTCCTCAGGGCCTTTGTTCTTCTGTCTCTTCCTCAAGTGAGCAACACACTCACTCACACATGCTCCCCTCACCCTCCTACGCAGTTCAGCATCACAACAAAATTGGGAAGCCGTGCCCATTTCCCCAGAAAATCCTTGCCGGGCTCTGCCAGCTGCCACCTTGCTGACAGATGTTCCGCTCAGGCACACTCTGTCATTTTTACATAGTAGCAGCCAGAATAAATATTTCATGCCTCATGCCAAACTTTTAGTGCTCCCAGTTGGAGGGAATGGCATAACCAGGTCCAGCCTGGGCCATCCACAACTTTGGGGTGCTGGGTCCTGAACTCCTCGTGGTCTTTCCTAAAGGTGGGTCACAGAGCTGTGCTTGGGAAGCATCTTGCCTTTGAAGCGAGGTTGAATCCAACCTTTTGAGCTGCAAGGAGAACTGCCTGCACAGTACCAGCTGCAGGAAAGAGCTTGACTGAATATAAGACATGGAGGAATGAGAGATTCATGGCATTTCCCAGGCACATAAATAAATTATACTTTTTGATAATTTTTAAAGGTGCATTTTTCCAGTTTATGTCCATGAAGTATATGCCTTTGACTTTTTCCATATAGAGTCTGTTTCAGACACTAGTAAGCTCGTGTGGCTGTGTGAGATCAAAGCCATGGGAAAAAAATAAAACCACCTGTTTTAGGTCCCAATCAACCCCCAAATATATGTGCAGACATAAAATTAGGATATTGTTCTTGCATTTTAAAGGAAGCTGTTTGAACGTTCAGCCCTCATTCACTTAACATATACAATACTGCCCATTCAGAGCCTTGGAGCCCTGTTTATTTTAGTGTTACATCAATTTGGCTTTCCAGCACTGCAATTGTCTGGTAGGTCAATGCCAATCCTGTTCTTTTAAGGTGCAGTGTATCAGCTCACAGAAGGGCAGGGGCAGAGTTAAGCAATTAGCCCAGCACCATCCTAGAGCATAGGAAAATGTGATGATGACCCAAGATTTTACAGCAGAAAGGGAGACCCAGATGCACTGTGTGATTGAAGCTGACAGATCACTGCATTTGCAGCAACTTAAATGCAGGTCCGGAGCAATTTTGTTTAAAATTGAAGGAAAATAGTAAAGTCAATGTGTCACAAAGTACCATGCAAATGTTGTGAATAAAAGCTTCAAAGGGTACTAAAGTGCCATTGATTACCTCTGAGAGGTTCTTTAAGATCTCAAGTCCAAAAAAAAGAACGCACATATACACACATTAAACCATCATCTCTACATTTTTAGAAATCACCTCTTCTCCAGTAGATGAATCCAGCCATTAACATCCTGTCGGGGGTTCTCACTAAAAATACACAAGGAAATCACAGCAAGTTACAGTCCTGCTAAGATCAACAGTATTATGCCCTTCAAAAGCCACCAGTGGTCACCTCTGCTTTGGCAGCTAAGATTTAAAGAGGGATTAACATGTTTATTCTGAATGACAGCTTAATGTCTTGCGTATCCTGAAAGCCAGTCAGAATTCAGAGGTGGCAGCAAAATGCCTCATCACCTTTCTTTATATTTTTCTTGTGCCTCCTACCATAGCTTGCTTTATAGATATAGAATCTAATAAACTAAGACCATATACTTTTGGGGAGAGGAAAAGAGGAGAAAATTACATGCTTGGTTGATAATGATAACAAGATTGCCGTAGGAAGCATGTCATTTTGAGGAGGAATTTAGAACAATGCAGGGTGAGCGTGGCATGGGTGAAGTGGATTTAAACCTGACAGTGCAAGATGGAGATGGGGAATGAAAAGGGAAATCACTGAGCATTTCCACCTCCAAGGACTGCATTTCTAGCTCTCAGAAACGTGTCCATGAGCCATTTCAGGCTGGAACAGGTTTTTTAGCCCTTTTCAGCCCTCTTTTAAGGCAACGGGCTGAAGACAGAGAGGAAGGAGAGTAGGACGAAAGAGCTAGTATTAGCTACAGGCAGATATCCACACTGAAAAGCTGTGATGTGTCCTGATTTCTACAGTTCAAGAAAGGTGTTGGCAAATTAAAGGTGCTTTGGGGGAAAAAAAAAAAAGTGGAAAAAAATTAAATAAAAGGCTTTAATAATTGTTTCAAAGACAAGAAATATCACCCTAGACTCAAATCTCCACTCATGTACCTTGCCAGGGGCCAGTTGATGGGCTAACTTGGACACAATTTGAAAACTCTTACATGAGGAGCACTGTGGCAATAAACTCATCCTGGAAGACAGAAACAGCCAGTTACAATGGCTTGAGATAAGAGCCAGACAATGCATTTTAGTGCATTTAGCATAAAACATCCTTCCATCATGACTGCTTATCTCATCCTACTTCACTAGCACCTTTGTTGCTGTTTCAACCCTCGAGTGGTTTCTTTCATTTGTTTTTGACACTTTGGGCTTGTCCTAAGCCTGCTGAGTGATGACTTTCCCTGAGCTGCTTTACGGGGAGGTGGAGTGAGAAAGAGTGACAGCAAGGCATGTTCTGGGAGCACCATCCTCTGCTTGCTGGGCTCCCACGAGTATTTTTAGGGTCACACTGCCTTCTGAGGAAGGAAGTCAGCACCAGAGCCCCAGTCTCTGCGCCTGTGTGGCCGGTAGTTCTCTGCTGTTAACACCTAGGCTGCATGCACGGGGACAGGGAGCAGCTTGTGTTTGCAGGGACCTCCAAGGAGAACAGCCTGGAAATGTCAGAACTCCTTTCCTTTACAGGCCCACTCTGGGGAGGAGCAGGAAGACGCTCAGTCCAGCCACAGACTGCGGTAAGGGGGGTGCTGTCATGCAGAAAATCTTGGCAGAAGCCTTCGACTGCTGAACCCTCTCCCAGCCCCACAAACCAACCCAGCCAAGCGAGCGACAGCTCCTAACAGGCCATCTCCCAGCCTGGCCCAGATCCGACTGCCTGTCTGAGCCAATGCTCTCTATCACTGTGCTTTACCTAGACACAGTCGGCCAGGTGGCATTGGCAAGCTACCAAGAAAAGCAGTTCATTCCTGGGGAGTATCTTCC
This sequence comes from Atrichornis clamosus, assembly GCA_013400975.1. Taxonomy (NCBI): domain Eukaryota; kingdom Metazoa; phylum Chordata; class Aves; order Passeriformes; family Menuridae; genus Atrichornis; species Atrichornis clamosus. Next base: position 711,215 of record WBMZ01011338.1, read on the forward strand.
ATCCGACATGGCACGTGATAGGAGATGTGGTGCACATTGGCAGCAAGATCAGATGTGCCTTATAACAGTTTCTGATGCTTTGGAACTAGCTCAGGCTTGAAATTTAGAGAAATTTGGTTAACTTGTTCTGTTTTGTCTGAATAGCGCTTCTTTTTTTTTTTTTTTTTTTTTTTTGCATGTGGGTTCTGGCTTCAGCTCCTGTTGGGAGTGCTGAAATTCCATCACAAAAGCTGCCTCATCAGTTAGCTTTTTATTATAGTCTTTCAGCACTGCATGACTGTTAGTGAATCTCCAGCCATGCTGGAAATGGGAAAAAACAACCAACAGCTTTTTAGATAGTGCAAAGAGACTGTGTGTTTCTGGCAACTGCCACCCCCATTTGCATTTCCCCTCTCCTCCAACTACCACAAGATGGGATTAACTGGAGGTCCCCATTACCTTCAGAATGATTATTTGCAGTGGGAGGTATTTTTCAGTGAGTGACAGCACAGTGGTGGGAGGGAGAGCGATCCCTTGAGGGGTCTCTAATACCCCTCCTCGCATTTCCCATTCCTTAGTAATCACTCCTCTGCAGGCCTGTCCTACAGGGTTGGCCTGCTTAGCCAGTAATTGCTGAAGGAATCAAAATACAAGGTATGGCAGCTGCAGGCATCCAGTGGAAAAAAATCCCTGCATGCACATGCACAAGACTGAGAGAGAGAGAGAGGAGGGAAAGCACATTAAAGGAAAGGCAACACTTGCAGCAGGCTGGTGTGTCCTTGACCGAAGGAGACATCAAAGACAGCTCCAGTGATTTACTCTTTGACAGGTTGGCATCTCTGTGATTCACGGAGCTAATCAATTAGGTGATACATTTCCCCTCCCTGCCACCCCTTTATTTTTAACAGCTTCTTGCCAAGAGTGGAAACGCTCCAGGACTGGATGGGTAACTGCATCCAGAGCACGCTGCAGGAGCAGACAAATACCATCCCAGTGGATCCAAAAGGGGGTCAGGACTCTACTAAGGAGAATTTGTCACAGTTCAGCCCCATCAGCAGTGGATGCCACATATTCCTAGGTCATACAACACAGTCGGGGTTGCAAAGTTGCAGAACCTCTCTATTTAACTGGATTTGGGTCTATCCTGCCCCACCCCTTCTATGCCACATGCAGGCTTTACAAGCCATCCAGCACTTCAGACCTTCAGCCCTGTGCTAGCAGAGTGGCCTTAGGAAGCACCATTCCCTCTGAACGTACTTATCTACTCCTACAGGCAGCAGCAGTGACCCTTTTTTAAACCCAGTGTGACTCTTCATAATTCCTCCCCTCTGCTTTTGGGCACACCTGCTCAAATACGCACAGGAGTTAAAAGATGCACGCAAGAATTTAGAAACACTTCAGGCACCCACCCAAAAGTATTGATTATGTTCATGTTGATGATCTGCCACCTGAGCCACACTTCATGAACTTGCATATGCCAGCACTGGCTCAGTTCACACGGGCTGTGCCATGTGTACACCATCCCCAATGTATGCACCAGCTTTCAGCCAGTGGCTGCTCTGATGAGTGCTAATGGGAAAGAAATTAGTAAAGAAACAGCATTCTCACTGTCTGCTTCCTGTAACTATTCCAGGTGGGATGTAGGGAGGCAGAGCACGGCTTTACATCTCAGACCAACAGCATCCGCAATAACAAAACCCTTTAGAATTGTTCAGTGTTGAATCCTTGACATCTGATGATCAAAAATAAGACACATCAATCCTGCATTTTTCAAACAGTGTATCGAGGGAGAGTGTGCTCCTCTTCATGTGAAAACACCATGTTGGCTGTCCTGTTGTAAAGTGAGAGACACTGTCACAGCAGAGCAATTCTCAGTCCTGGGAGGCACAGAGGCTGGGGAATACATCACAACAGGCTGCTGGGACTGAGAGCTGCAGCTGGCCAGGTACTGTGGGAAGCATCCTTCATTTAATGTTTGTGCTTCCTCTCTCCTAATTAGAAGCTACAGAAATCTGATTGCAGTTTAATAGAGTCAGGCAGAGAGAGCAGTTTCAGGGACTGGGCAATAAACCCCTCCACACATAGGATTTTCTGATGTCCATGGTCATCTGAGGGCAGAAATCTTCTCAGGGACACACACAGGGACTAAACCATTTGGAGGCATAGCCAGAGGCTGAACGAGCCAGTCAGTGCTGGGATGCTGAGCCAGCCATATCAGTATGTGCAATGTTTAAAATTTCATTGAAGATAATCTCTAGATTATCTCTAGTCTTTATGGCTGCAAGATTTATCTTTAGAGCACGGCCACCGTAGTTCTCCCCATATGAATATTCTTATGCACAGCTCAAAGCAGCAGTCACGAGTCTAATGTAAATTTCTCAAAAAAGACCCCCAATTACTCCTGAAAAGTTATGCCTGAAAGAAAGACTTTTCCCTACTTGTCTCAAAACCCATGACGTGACAGTAACTATCTCAGAGTAATTCTTGGTGAATGTTTCACTAGTGATCTTTCTAGGAGAAAGATCAGAGGAGAGTGTTGTGCACTGGCAGAGCACCATCAGACAGAAGTTTGTTAAGAACTTGGGAAATCACACAGGTTTTATCCCTGCATCTTAGCATCATGAGGCATAACATAGTTGCATGGTGAAGAAATCCTCCTCTCTGGATCCAAACTGGACATCTCTCACTCTGGCTCATTGGGTTCAGAGAATTTAGGCAAAAAACCTGACAGTCTTACCCCATTTTCTTCCCCTCATAGCACAGACTTTCTTGAGCATCCTGGGGCACACCCAGCTGAGCCCTGGCTCCTGGCTCCTGGCTCCTGGCTCCCTCTTGCTGCTTGGAAGTTTCCTGTGAAAACAAAGACATTGTTGAATATTCTCTCATTTGATCTGGATGAAATCTCTCATCAGATCCTGCTGTTCTTCATGGCAAAATACCCACAGGCAACAGAGTCCAATTTTTACCCGTTCAGCTTCAGGCATAAATTTGCTGTTTTCAAAGTGGAGACAGCATCAGATGGCAGTGTGAAGGGGAAAAAAAGTCCTTCACCAGCTGTGAAAACTGCCCTTTTAATTTTCATGAAAAGATATGAGACAAGAACAAAAGAAATGTTCTGTTGGCTGTTTCATTCCTCACTGGTGTTGTCGACAGCGAGCATTTCCTTTCACCATTCAACTCTTAGAAGTCATTAGCTGCTGGATCTCTTTTTAGCTTCGCTCCTTTCTCCTTGGTGAATTACATCCTTCTAGCTATCACCTCTTGAATTCACATTCAACTGGGGGGCGGGGGGGGAAGGTTTATCTGTTCTGCCTGTGACATGAAAATTGTTGTTTCCTCTTCTGCTACTCAGGATTTTCTGTTGAGGCAAAGCCTTCACCTGTTTCTGTTACTGCACCTTGAGGTCTGAATTCAGATATTAGATTTTCTGGTTTACATCTACACTGTCTCATTAAAACAGTGCATCAGTCCAGAATTCTCCTCATTATAGCAGTCAGAGCTTGTGGGAACGCAGTTATAATGAGGGCAAAGAGTATGGCTCAAAAACAACTTCTAATAGATCATTAGCAAAAGAAGGGAAGTCAGATATCACTGTTGTTCCTTTTAAAGATGAGAGCCATCCCCTTCCCAGCCCATGGAGGTTAGCAACATTTAGTCTTCAAAATCAAGGCAAAGCTGTCTTCTTCACTGAGGTTTGTCTCAGAGCCTTAGAAGTGTCCTGGACTCCTGTGTGCTGGGGTAAGACCTGCAGATGTTTGGGAATCTCTTAATGTGCTCAATGAACATTTATTACCTTCTCAGTGTTCCCACTGCACCTGGAAAAGCATCACTACACACTGGCAACTCAACTGCTGATGCTCTTTCCTCCCCTACTTCAAGGCGGATCCACTCCTGCCTGATTCTGTGTCTCTAATGTTCTGCTTCTGCTCCCTCAGAGTTGCTGAGGTCTGTACATCAGCCTGACCCAGGTTTGTTCCACGTATTTGCCAGAATCTTGGTGGTGGGAACCTTGTCTGGGTTGGTGATGTATTGCACACATGGAGGATTTCAGATTTCCCCTTTTTTTTACACGAATAGACAAAGACAGAGAGAAATGTTCAAGCTTGCAAATAGGCTTCAAAAGAGCTCCCCTTGTCTTTTGTCTTCTACCCCTTCTGCAGGAACATCCGGGAGGAGCTGCAGTAGGCTTGGAAGTGTTATCAAGAGCTACCAGATCTTTCAGCTGTAAAGGAGCAGAGCTAAAGCCATTGCCTAGGATTTACCCTGCCCTTACCCAGGCAAGGCGGCTAAACACTATGTAAAAGAAGTGAAAACCAAGCAAGGACCTTAAAATTTATGCACTCATATTATTGCACTGCTGGGACATTTCTCAGGATGAAGCGATTCACACTGTAAAATATCGGTGCACTAAAAAGCTTAGGGGGAGCTTCATTGCATTGACAGTCTGGCTCATGTGTTCTTATTAGTTACTCACAGCACCTATCAGAGGAAAAGTCCATCATCAGTGATATTTAATGCTGAACTTTTGGCTCAATTCAGTGCAGGCTCAGTATTTTGACAGTCTCACAAGACGCTGCGTCTCCTTCTAAGGGAGAGGTGGCACGAAGGGTGCCTCTTTTGAATGGGTGATGTCTGGCCTTGGAAGGACTGCAGAGTGGTGATGCCACACCTGTGGAGTGCCCCATGCTTGGGAACAGTATGGCTGGCATCATCTATCAGGCTCAAACTCCTGTGCTGCAGCTGCAGGGCAGTTTGGGAGCTGGTGCTTTGGGCCTCAGCGTGTGGCTGACAGAGCTGCCCAGCTGAAATGGGAAGGTGTCATCTCCCCTGGAGGAATATGCTCCTCAGTCAGAGGCAGGAACACAACTATATTTGAAAGCATTTTATTTTTAGCTTATCATTCATAATTCTGCTTGTGTACGTCACGGTGACTCATGCTTTGTTCCTTCTTCCTCGAGCTGGTAGTTGCAGAAACAACACGGTTCTTTGTTTGCTGCGTGGTCCCTGCATTTGAGGGCTTCTGGTTACAGTGAGGTTTGGCACTAGTAAGGGCTCCTTCTTAACCAAGCACTGTTTTGCCATGAGAGATTGGATAAATGCCTTCTTTTTTTTTCCGTAAGGAATGTGTTTTTGGTAAAATGCAGATGCAGTAAATGCATATGTATAGGTCACATCCATCTGAAACAGAAAAGGCCTCCAAATGAAAAAGGAGCTATTAACACAATGGAGAAGAGCATCAAATCCTGTTCCTCACACCACTGCCAACCCCTTAGCAGATGTTCAGTCCAGATGATTCCCCAGAACATCTGTGCCATATCCTGTACCTGCTGCAAGCCACAAAACGTCACCCTGCAAGACCTCACAATAAACTTCAGGCCCTGTGTAGAAAAGACAAAACCTTCCAAACTGCAGAGTCTCACAGAGAAAAATGAGAGACCAAAGGGAAAGAAAGGAGCAAACAGCTCCTAATAGTTACTCCAAATGCTCTACATGCTCTGGTACTGACTTTTCCTAATCTAAAGCCATGGCACTGTGCTAACAACTAGCACTTTCTGTACCCTGAAGCTCACGGCTCACCTAAGCTTTCTCTGATCCCTCCAGTGAGCCATTAGTGCACCAACTGTTGTGAGGTTGTTTTAGCAACAGTTTGAAAAGTGATTTTTATGAGCTGTTTATTACCTTCTCAGATTTATTGTGCTCCATTCAGACTGATTATGTGGGGGAAAAAAAAAATCTCTAAAAAAACATGAAGTAAACCAAACCACACCAAAGAGGTTATATGTCTTTTCTTCCTTTTTTTTTTTTTTTCTTTCTCCTACACTTTTGGAATAAATGTCAGAATTAATTTAAGTCAACATTGTGAAAGGCAATAATTGGTCTTGAATATTTCAAAGTTTGAGTATTTAAATTAAGGTTCTTGTGAGTGAATTTAGTTGCAGGAGGTGATTTGTGGATTCATTCCCAGTGATTACAAGGTGATTACCTGCTCCTTCCTGTCTCAGGAATCTGTGTGTCTCTGGCTTGACATATAAAAGTGGATACACCTTATATTTTCAGAGTCTGATGATGCTGATGAGAACTTCTCCACAGTCCAGACCTGAAGCACTGCCAGGTGTTGCACCAAGTAGAGGTTGTGGGAAGGATTTCCTCTCCAAGAATATGGGGCTATGCAAATTAACATCAAACTGCTCCGAATCATCTCAGCTAGATGGTAAAGGGGAGTTCTTCTGCCAATAGCACTAATCTCTGTGATTGAGCTTTGGATAAAAGCTGATATGTTGACAAATTAGGGGTCTTTTTTTCTCCATTTATCCTGTATTTTCCTTTAATGGCTCCAGCTGGATTAAAGCCATACATTTCAGCAAATTTCCAATTTTTGCTGTGGTTTGGAAGTGACTTTTCAAGCAAGTGCATGTGCAAAATAGGTACCTGGCCAGCCAGAAACCCAGCACAGCTCCAACAAGCCCAGCACCCCTATATCCCAGCTTCAGTGGCAAGGGAGTTATCCCACTTCACTTGATGCCAGTGGGAGCCAGTCTACTGATGGCAAAAGAAGGTCTGGGAACTGCAAGATGAAGTCCTAGGAAATCCAGTGAGACTGCAAGTTGGACACGCAGTGAAATGTTTTCACTTTCCCTGGCAGTTAATGAGATGAAAGCCCGGGAGGATTCTCTGCCACTTGCAGCACAGGACGGGAATGTGGTTCCTGTGCAGGGATGAACAGAGCACAAGGGAGCAGCCTCCTGCAAGGAGCAGGGAGCCAATCTTCTTGGGATTGAACAGATCCCCTGGCTGTGTGAGGCACCAATATGTTTCTGACTCATCACTCCTCTTGTGGATTTTCCTCCTTTTTTTTTTTTTTAATCTTTTTCTAGTCTGTCCATTGACTGAAGAGGCCACAGACAATGAACTCTCCTTCAGCCCTAAAAAATGGGGTTTCTCAGGTCTATTTGTGACACCAAGATAGAAATGAAGATCTTCTGTCATCACAGTAGTTAATACCCATCCATCAGCTTTAAAATCAGTTGTGTATAATAAATGCAAGAAAATAAACTTCTTGCTGCTGTGCTAGTTGCTACCCAGGCAAGACAAGCATCCTGTCGAGGGCTCATTCATGTAATTCCTCTAAAGGCCAGATGCAGCCTTAAGAATATGAGAATTCAGAGATTTGCCCTGCTGCCTTGTTACCCTGCATGATCATTTCTGGTAAGTGTTCTTGTTTAATCATTTCCCTACATAAAGCACAGGGTTCTCTTATGTTTGTCTGTGTCATATTAATAAAGGTCCATTTGGGAGGACGCTGGGGGTGGAAATGATTTGACCAAGGTTAAGTAACAATTGTACAAAATTGTTTTGACATTATGTTAATATCTGCTCGTGTATTATCCTCAATTTAAAGTTAATCACCAAAATTACCGTTGCAGTTCCCAAAATCTAATGAAATAAGATTTGTTGAGGTGTGAATAACACAGAAATTGAGAAGCGCACAGTCACTATAAAAAAAAATAACTGAAATAAACCGCTGGCTTTAACTCTCTGAGTGCTCATATAAACTGAGGTGAGTTCACAAATTACATCTGAGCTTGGACCCTTTGAAGTGGTGCTGGTGGCTGAGCAGGGTCTGGAGCAGTGTGTCCTGCTTCTGTGTGCACACAGGGCTCAGCACAGCAGGCCCCACTCCTGCCCTACAGCCTGGGGCGTGGCTGGATGTTTCAAGCTAATAAATATGAGTTGGTGCTTTAATGGTCAGGGGGTTTGACCATGGCTTGGCTGTGCTGGGGCAAACACATCTGATCTGGGAAGATGAAGACAGACCTCTGCTATCATGACAAAGCTTTGGGGAAAAAAAAAAAAGCGATTACTACAAATTCAAATAAAAAATCAGTGGGGAAATGTTAGCACAAGGAACCAGAAGAGATGGAGGAGTCTGTCTGCCTCTTGTGTTACACCCGAGTGAATATGGAGAAAACGAAGGAAGGAAGATCAGTGCTCTGTTTGACCCAACAGTCTGGTTCACAGCTCACTGTTGGCTGATTCAGATAAAACAAATACAAAAATATTTTTTAAAAAATAAGCTAAATCCTTACCCACACGGAAGCTTGATGCAGAAGGAATTCAAAGATAAGTTATGTGCTACTGGGAGAAAATAATAATAGTTATTTTTGTAAAATGGGAAAATGGGAAATTATGGTGGATTTTATCCAGGGTTTCAACCACAACAAGAAAATATACAGTAGTTATGTCTGTGAAAGGACATCCAAACAGCACACCTAAAGGCTTTTTGCCTTAAATATGTGACTGGGTTATAGTGGGAAGGGTGGGAGAACTGCCAGGCTGCAGGCTTGGCTGGAAAGGAGTCAGAGACACAACTGTGAGCAAGGCTGGGTGGCTCAGGGTGTGTTTGCAGGAGACTGACACTCTCTGCTTCACCTGTGCCATGTCAGGTCCAGGAAACAAGTACAGAAAGGAGGAAACGTGGCTGTGGCAATGGTGCACAAAGAAAGGCACATGGATTGAAAAAAGAAAAAAAAAAAGAGGATCAAAGAAAGGATGGAGGAATGGAGGAGAAATCAAACTCAGACAATTGCAGTATCTTTCCAACAGATTTGCCACAGACATAACTAAGAGTTGTCACAAATTACAGAGCAGCAACATTTTCTCATGTCTAGACTGAAGTACAAGAAAGACAATAAAGAAGAAGCAGCCATAGATGATCCATTTTTTGATCCTCACTTCACACTCAAAACTGACTGACTTGCTGGGTGAGGCAGTAAAAATCACAATTTTTGATAGAAAACTCCAATTTTCATGTGCAAAATGAATCAGTCTGCATTTGCATCAAGTTTTCCTGAGGCTGGGTGTAGAAAGATCAAGTCAGTCACGGCCCAACCTGCTCTGGTACAGTAATTGCAGCCAGTTTTGTGGATAACAAGTACAATTTCAGCTGCAGAAACAAGCTTGAAGGAGACTGAAGACCTGATCCACTGTTTGCCTCAAAAAGCTACAGAATAGCTGCATTGTTGGCTTTAGTAATTTCCCCATGGAGATTTCATATCCTCTCTAAAGTGGTTCCACAAAATCCTGTTTTCAGCTTCTTCACCTACCATTATCTGTAAAATGATCCTTGTTCATCTGGTGTTGGGGCTTTTCCTGTGACATCTGAATGAGGATATTTTGATTCATAGAGGTGAAGAATTAAAGATGCTTTTCTCTTGAATTTTTTTATTGTACCATGGAGCCAAACATCTAGCAGGACAAAATTGATAGCTGCTCCCAGAAACAGGAGAAAAGTGCCTGGGAATAACATGCTTAGTTTGTGGACTTAGAAGTATTTCAAAAGGAAAACTAACAGGTTGAATTATTCCATAAATTATTGGAATTTGAAATAAGCCCACTGCCACAATGTTTAAGAAGGAGATGACTTTTAGAAGTGCTGTTAAAAGAGAGAACCTTCCTTCTGAAACTTTCAAGTTCTAAGTACCATGAGAAAATCGAGCTGGGGAACATGTCCTCTTCGAGCAAAGTGTCATTAATGCCGAGCTAAGTGTGACAATGTCACCCTCTTGTAGCTAGGAAAGTAACTGCAGGTGTACGCCTTGTAGTAGCACAACCACCTATGGCCACGTCAAACTGCCTACAGTCAGTGCAGATCTTGGAGGACAATTAGTCCCAGGCTAATTGGGAGTGGCTAATTAGCCACTATTTACTAACGGGCTAATACTGGAGTGCAAGAAAGGAGTGCAGACTCTGAAGGGTCAAGCTGAGACCTGAGGTTATAAAGGCAAAGTAAATATTATCCACGGAACAACTAATCAAATAAAAATAAAAAACAAAAATAAATGAAAATCTTTGGATCCATTGCTGCTACCACTCTGGCAGCAGGCAGGGATAAAAAAGAAAGATTCCTAGCAAAGACTAAATTAGCCAAGAGAGTGAGAATGTTAGAGGGAGCAGCTTCAGCAAAAAAAAATGTCAAAACTGTTCTGGTGACCTTAATCAAAACATGAGAGCACAAACAGACATCAGGAATACTTTAGTAGATTTATTATCGAAACTCTCCTCATTTTCTGTGTCACACTGCAACTGTCCCAATGTAACTGAATGTGCTCCATGGGTTGATACCTAATTCCAGTAGAGAAGAGTTTTAGGCTCTTCCAAACTGAGTAACTAGTGTAGTTAAGTCTTTCTATTGCATAATCTCTTGGAATAAATTCAATTTCTAATGTGGTTTTCTTAATGTACAGTTTTCCAAACTCATCGAAATCAAAAGCCCACTGGTTCTTCACAATTGCTAATTAGACAAGATCAAACACCGTGGGAACCCTCGCTTTATCCTTGACATGACAATCCTGCTTTTAATTGGTGAAGGCTTTGTGGACAGACTGATGCCTGCTCAGACATAATTGTTTGTCCTTTTCTGATTAACAGTCTCAGCACTCGCTGCATTTTATTTCTCTTAGAGAGGTTTCTGGGAGGTTACAAGAAACCTGGGGTTTCTACAAGACTGTTTTACAATTGTACCTGATACACATCAGATTATTTAATGCATTAAATTTATTTTGTATGCTTGTAACTAAAATTTCAAGCTGTACCTTCCATGTACAGGTGATTGCTTTTAAAGGTTGTCAACAGCCAGTGACAGCACTTTCCTCAGCAATCCCAAACTTCTCGTGGCTTTGGGCACAGAGAGTCTGTTCCAGCTTTACCTTCAGCCTAGGCGAGGAACCAGCTTGCAGGTTGTGTGGATGAGTTTGGCTGAGACTCTTCCCACAGAAAACACATCATCTGCACACTGAACTCAGGCCAGGCTTGCCGAATGGTTCACAAAGTGTTCACTTGGCCTGAAGCTGGGATTTGTGTTTTCTGAGCCAAATTTCAAGTGGAGCAGTGAGGGTTTCTAGTGTTGGGTGGGTGCCAGGCAGGTTGTGGAAGTTACGAGCAAGTGTTGGGGCCTGTTTCAGACACCGTTTTCAGAGACACAGACTGAGCAAAGTGAAACCCCTGGAAGCTGGAATTCTCATGTAGGTGCCCTGAACTGAAATTACAGCCCTCACTGCTTTTTCCTCTGGGATCTGGCTGTCAGCTGGCGCCCATTTGCACACAACCTCAGGTTTGCAGGTACCTCTTAGACTTCTGAGCCACGAGTCACTCCATTTGAGCTTGTGATGATGATGCTTTAGAAACCACAAGGAGAAACTCCTGCTCACAGCTCTCCTTAGCCATCTCTCCAAGTGACTCTGCAAGCTTTATGGCTTCTCCAGAGACCTTAGGCTGCTTTACTAATAGTTTCCATGGGCAGCCAGCCTGAGCGCTGCCTGAACCACCATCCAGTACCCTGCATAGAAGGATTAAATGGTGCATTAAAGCTCTGGGCTCTGGTGTGTGTGCTCTGCCCAAGCACTCCAGCATTTTCCTGGGCTGTCTTCTCTCTTCCCTGCCTTGTCCTCCTCTCTCTTTGAAGTTTCTTATGTTTCACCTGCAAGACCAACATCCTTCTGAGTTTGAAATCATAAGGCAATGAGCCCCTTAAAACCATGGCCAGGGGAATTTACAGGTTCAGCCCCTACACAGTGAGCCAGAGATTTTGTGAGAGACAGACAAATTGGATGGGAAAAGGGAGCTTGAAACATTGTTAGTCTTAAGGTGAGTCCTGCTTTGCGTCATTGGCCTAGGACTCTGCTCAGGGGAAAAAACAGATTATTCCCAATATAAATCTAGGATCAACAACAAAAGACTTTTCATGTTGGATTTATTAATCCATTTTCTCTTGGTCCTCTTGCTCGAGGCTTTCTAAACAAGAGAGCTGTGCAGCTTGGCTGGCTGTGAGGGAAAGAGGTTAACACTGAAGACTACACAAGTTTCTGCAATTAGACAATTTCTTTGTAGCACAATGTAGGCGCCAAGATGACCTCAGAGGCCTTTTTTGCTGCTGCAGAAGCATCCTGGACAAGTTTTCTCAGCAGCTGTGCATTAGTGTTGCATATTAAATGGGCCAATTATACATTACAACATCTTCACTAAGATCTTCCCATCACTTTGGATTTCTTCACAGCAACTTTCTTTCTCTCATACTTTTCCCTTGCCTCCAAGAGCTACTTTGTAAATATGTGCCATGGGGTGGGAAAGCAGATGGGGGGGATAATAAAAGTTATGCTTTATGGATTCATATGAAGATTGTTCTGTCCAGTTTCTAAAAAAAAAAAAAAAAATGACTTGCCTCATATTTCTTTTCAGGAAGGGAGGTTGGGAGGTTTCAGGCCAGCAGAGCAGTATGGGGCTCATTGCCATGGGAAAGATGGAGGTGTGCACACATCACAGTATCTGAAGAGAGAGAGACTTTGAGAGCTCACGATACAGGTGGATTTTTATTACTATTGTTTTTCTGCACCTTAAGCTTTTTATTTTTATTCTGGTTAATCCCTCTTACCCGTACTACCTCCCTCCACACAACAGCAAGTTCAACATATGGTGTATTTCTGGTTATTAAAGTAAAGAGCTCATGGAAGAAATTTGGGGAGAAGGGGGCAAATCACAGTCCGCAGCTGGCTAGGAGAGGACACACAACTGCTCAGCTGAGGGCAGGGACTTGCAGACCAGAGAAGTGACCCAGCTGCTGGGATCACTTCATCCCTCACCTCGATTTTCTCTGCACACTGAAAAGGCCCATGCAGGAGGATCTATGGTTTAGAGTTGCTGGGGGTCAGGAGAGGAGAATTTTTAGATCAGGTTTTTGGTGTTGAGATCCCCCCAGACTCCATCTGACTATAAGATGTGCTGCTGCCTTTGATCCCCTTGAAATGACTGCTTTTTCTGTATTGCCCATGATGGTTTTCTTTCTCTTTTGTGTTATTTCCGGGAGAAGCTACACGTGAGGACAGTTGGTCTGCTGTGAGCAACTAGCTAAAGCTGTATTCTGATGAGATACATTTAGTTTTCCAATTGCTTTCTGGGGATAGCTGGAGTGTCTGTTCCTTCTTAACTGAGGTGTGATGCTCTTTGTCATGGAGGAAAAGCAGCCCAGGCTCCTCTTCAGCTGTTGTTGCACCCATATCCTGTAATCAATGGTTCTCATCCCCACTTGCAATATGGGCCCCAAAAGTTTTTGAGTGGCATGACAAATTTCCTTGCAAGAATTTATGGCTTTGTTGCTCTCATAACTACCTGTTGAGAGCTCTTAGAAGTGGTCTGTGGATCCCAGGAGCCCTCAGGCTGCAGATTGAAAACATGGTTTGCAGTTGTTTGTGAGCTAAGCTCAGAGCCTGAGTATTTTGGCTGACTTCTGAGCTTTGTCTCTTTCTCTTTTTTTCCCTTCTCCCCAGTGCGTGCACCCACCCCAAGGGACCTGGAGATTCACACTCTAATTTTAGGCAGCTAAACAGAACCGTATGTTTACATAATGGTGTTACAAGCCTTTTGGAGCCTGAATCACAGCAGGAGGTTTAGGCTAATACAACCCAAAATCATGTTTGTTAACCCGGCCTTCATGTTCAGTGTGAGCAAAAGAGTTTTTAGGATGAGCTGAGGGGCATGTAGCACCTCTGAGTTGATGAGATGTGAGGGCATGAAAGCAGCCCCCTGGTCTTAGGCAAGGGGTCTCTCCGAGCAGAAAAATAGTGAAAACCCAAACTGCTCGGGCTGAGAGTGATGATGAACCAGTGCATTTTAAAGCTGCTGTACATCTGTTATGTACATTCTGCTCTGAAGCTGGTACACGGCAGAGATTCTAGGAGCAACTTGTTCACAGTTCAGAGGAAAAAACCACAACAATACTGAATGTTAGAGGCTTTTTAACCAGTGGAGAAAGGGGCATAACAAGATCCAATGTCTCTGTTTGTCTAACATTGATTTCCAATTGTGAAATGAGGTGGATGTTTTTAACAATGGGATGATGAACCCCTGGAGCGATTGCCTAAGGGATGTGGTAAGCTCTCTGTTACTTAAATCCAATAGATCGAGTTCAGATCACTTTTCTGAAAGGGCAGTCCAGCTCAACTAGAAGTACCTGAGCTCAGTAAAGGACCACCAGCTGAATTTTTACACCCACAGATAAGTGGGAGGTCAGATAAAATGATCATAATAGTCTTTTTTAGCTTCTGAGTTGAAATCCTTGAGCATATACTTTATAAAAGTGAAATCAAAGGGATGAGAAGGGATATTCCCTGACAAACCCAATTACCAGAACTGCAGTTCAAAGTGATCTGTGCCCGTGCTGGGCCAGAAGCATTTGACCACGGATTATGGCAAACAATGTAAGTGTTAGGAGAAGTGAGAGGCCTGCAAGAGAACAGTTTCCAAGTTCAGGAAATCTGCACTTTCCCCATGTAGAGAAAAGACTGGAGAGACTCATGACTTGTCTTAGACTAAGCTAATGTCTGTGTTTCAGAAGGGAACCTCCCAGAAGTGCAGGACTCCATGTGTCCCTGTGGCTGCAGGGAACAGAAGAAGCAGGAGTTTCAAGAATGCCACAAGGATGGACTCTGAGCATGAGCAAGGATGAAGAGGAGATGGGCAGCTAATGCCAAAATTATGACGTGGCTTGAAGCCACTGCTTCCCCTCCTACCCGAGCAGCCACGGCAGCAGTGGACCCCAAGCAGGTTCAGTATTTCCCCGTGATCCCCAGTGCAGGAAGGAGGGAGCTGGCAGCCCCATGAACGAGAGCTTGCAGCCAAGCCTGTCTTGCTTCCGATGCACTGCATGCATACAGGTTGTGAATGATTTCTTCCCCAAGAAATGAGCCCAGGTTAAAAAAAGCCTCTGCATTTAGCTGCGTGCTGCCTCCTTCTTGCTTACCGAGGCCGGAGATCTCTTGAAGGGCTGGCAGTCATTCTTAATGTGGAAATGTTTAGAAGCCAAAATTGTCTGGCATCTCTTGCCAGTATGGGGAGCTCTGGGGACAGCTGTAGGGCAGACAGTGGAGCCTGGTTTTCTCCTCACTCTGGCCTGGAAGGAAAGAGTAAGAAGTTCTCTCTGGAGACAACTTCTCCTTTCTCAATTCCAGCCTTGACTCTCTGCTGATTGTTAATGAAGGGCCAATTAACAGCGGGTAGATTTGTAATGTGGTACCTGGAGCTGGATCAAGATAAAATATGTTAAAGCTGCTACGCTAGAGACGAACTGAGCCTGATACTCTGCCTGGTGTGTGGGACAGCCTCCTGCACGTGTCACCAGCTCCCTGTCACCTGGTGAACTTGTACAACAAGGCATGTGTTTGGAGGGTTTATGGCAGCTCTTTCACTTGTCTTTCCCTGCTCCTCTTCTGTGACATTATCTCATGCAAAGCTGGACGGGTTGAAAATTAAGGACCTAAATTACACTGATGCTTTCTCATTAATTCTCAGCTCAGGGTTTGCAGGAGTTTGCCACCATATGAGAAGCAGGGGTGCAGAAAGCTGGTACCACATGATGATTCCCTCATCGCCTGCTGACCTGAAGGACTGAGTAATAGCCTAGAATGGCACTGTAAGTAATGATATGTTCTTGCAGTTTGCAATGAAATAATCAGGATTAAGCCCAAAGGCATGATTAAAACTATGCAGTTCATACTGTGGTGTGAAGAGGATGAAAACAATCAGGTATTTACTTACTGAACAGTTAATGCAGTGGTTTTTACTCTGACTAATCAAAGCTCTTGGGGTAGGCAGTGTTTGTCAGATCTTGCCTGAAAGAGATGGAGACTTTTGGTCTCTGTGCTTGGGAGGAGAGAAGGAAGGGGGAGTACAGAATATAAACTATCTCCTGGCACCCCAGATATCAAAAACTCTGTGAGGGATGTGCTCTTTGAGTTTCTGGCATACTGATCTCCACACAGACATGATCAATCATTGACGGATGATGCTAGGAAGGTGAGAAATTTGTTTTATATGCTGACTCCAGAAGAGTCTGGTCTAGGTGCTGGCTAGTGAGACAGTTTAATTGGAGCCTGAAGAGAATTGAGATGCTGTGACCTTCTATTCATGTTATTGAGGCCGTGGCCACAGGACAAAGCAGAAGTCACCACGCAAACCCCTTCCTCTTCCTCCAACACCTTGGAAAGATGCCATGGTTGTCTTGATTTCAGGCCTTTGGAGCGTGAAGTTTGCCCCCAGTGCAAACCTGACTGTGACTCCCTGCTCATCAAATGCAGCTGTGCCTTTGCTGTGCTGGCACCTGGAGCATCCTTTCCATGGGTGCTCTCAAGCCTCTCACTTCTTCCCTTCCTTGGCTGCCAGAGCAGAGTGTGTCCTCAGGTCTCTGACTTAGCCCTTCTCCCTTGTCTGCTCCCAGCCTCAGTGATTCACTATAAAAAATGATCCAGTTTTTAAAAGTCACAAGGTTCTGTGTCTTCCACTTAATTATTGTTTTATTTTAATAAGCAATTATGTTTTGAAGGCACCTCAGGGCTCCAGGCGTTAACCACTTATCACCTGCTGAGTGATTTAAAACTAGTGAAGCACATCCCATTTACAGGTTGGAATAAGGCCTGAATCCTATCAGCAGACAAACGGGTTCAGAAATACTCCATGTTCGTAACTCACTGCTTATGGTTTCATCTCCTGGTCCTCACAGAGGGACTGGTTATGTGCCGGAGGGATGTCTGCTCCCTGGCTGTTCTGATAAGAACCAAAGGGCTCATTAGAGGCTGTGAAAGGGAGAAGACTATCTCTTGGATGATTAGTACAATTTACTTTGCCAAGGATCTTCCACGAGTCCCTCTTCACTACAGACCACAAAATCCCAGCCACTAAATGGACCCACAGCTCAGGTATCCCTTGTGTGAGATGCAAATCTACTCTGTGGTGAGTTGTAAGGGCAGGAAGCCTGTGAGTCTCAGCTCTAGAACTGATATGGAAAATCAATACAGTCTCACAGGGCTGAGGTATTAGGTGCAGTTACAGGTTTGCCTTCAGGGCCTTTTATTCCCTACCAAGAGGCAGTTTGTTGAGCCTACTCCAAGAGCATGAGGCTCTCCTGCTGTAGCAATTCGGAGGAATAAACCCCAGAGCATTCCCAGAGATTGGAGGATGCTCTGAGCAGCAGCACCTTGGAGAACAGAGACCTGGGTTATCAACTCTAGCTGGCTTTCTTCTGGAGCTTTTATGACCTAATGGCTTGGTTTTTGTCCTCCCACATCTCCTTGACTGCCAGGTGGCACAGCTGGAAGCTTGTTTGAAAACAGAAACCCATTACATCTTTCTCTCTTTTTATGTCACACATTAAAAATACAGCCCAGCAGCCTGATCTCCTCACTGGAGCTGCAGCTCAGCTCGTGTGCACCGTGGAGCATCATTACTGACGTTATCTACAGTGTTAGTCAGCACACGGGCCATATGCTCCAAGGTGTGTGTTCTCCACCGAGTGACTGAGTCATTTAAAGACCCAGGGGAGCCTTTAAACAGGTTTAAATGTCAGGGGAGATTTAAAGGCACTGTGACCCACACTAGCCCTCAGTTGCCGAGGGGTGCAGCTCTGGTGCCAGCAAAATCCATGGGGGAATGCTCCCACATAGTGCACAGGGGGTTCCTGAACTGGGGAACCTCAGGGGAGCAGAGAGATGCACAGGGAGCCAGCAGCTCGTGCGACAGTGGCTGAAGGGACCTGTGCAGAGCTATAAAAAAAGACCTTGAGGAGGAAGGAGAGATGGGAATGAGGTGAGGTGAAAGAGAAGGTGGTGTCCTTACTACAAAGAAGGACTCCTTCTCACTTGCTCCCTGATGTATCCTTTGGGAGTCCTTTTCCATGCTTATTTTAAACTGTGGTTGCTTTGAATTAAGGAGGGGGGTAGAAGCTTGTGGTGAAATGTGATGTTACCCACAAATGTGTCCCCTGAGGTGGCCTGAGCTGGTTTAGCTTTTGATTCAAAGCTCCAACCTCTTGGCCCATGTAGGTGATGCCTCCTGGTCACCTTCTTTTTCATACTGCCCATTTTTCCAGCCAGAAATAAGGACAGTAACTTTCTTTCTGGAGAAACTCCACCATTTCCAAACAACAGTCAGCCTGAATTACATGTCAGAGCAGCCCTTGTTATGTTTCCACCTGTGCATCATCAGAATGGGCCCAATAAAAAGCCTCGTTTCTCTTTATTTCCTTGTGATTTTACCTCCCCTGTCCATTTGACCTTCTGTTGTCATCTGCTATTTCTTTCTGGCCCTATGTCTGCTCTGATTTAGAAACTGATGGCTCCAGCAAGTCTCAACAGGGAGAACAGGACATCCAGAAGAGTCTCTGTGTCAGTCTGGAAATGTGGAACTTCCAGGGGTTGCTCCTGGATTCCTTTCCCATGCAAGGTCTGGGCATTACTCGCTCTGTGCCTGCTTCATCAGCTTCCAGTCTCAGCTTTCCTGGAGCTGGGCTAGGGTGCCTCAGCTCTTTCCTACAGTCCTTTTGGTGTTCTTAGCTTGGATTTGGAGCACAGCTCAGCAATGTTTACTTGTCACATCCCCACCAGGCTGGGGACAGCAATGCAACGAATTTAGCAGAACTCTGAGACAGGATTTGACCCAAATCACAGAGGAGAAAAAGAAACAGCTCTGTAAAAACTGGAATTCCTCTGGATGATAAATTCTATTAGAGGCAAAAAATACAAAAGTCAGGTATGCAAGGGGCACATTCTGATTTTTCTCTTGTCTTAGTGTGATTTGAGCATAATTTGGTGGGGCTCAGCTAGGCAAGCAATGCAGAGACCCTGAGGAATGAGGCTCTGTTTGCTGAAAAGTCAACATCATGCCTCCACAGCAGTAGGAGAAGAGGTGTGAATGAGATTGCATAGAATCAGATCCCTTTCTCCCTGTTGGAAGCTTAAATAGATTGGAAATGCACTTGAAACCAAATAGACAGAGCTGGACTTGAGGACTATGGAGGCATTTTGATTTTTCTTAACCTTCCCCAGGGCACAGCTCAATGAAGACATCAAAGAAGATGCCCTCAGACAGATTTGTGAAGATAGGACTGGGCTCTAAACCAGCGTGCAGACCTGCCAGGGAGAGATGGTTCGAGGCAAAATTAAAGTAAGAAGATAGTGAACAAACTCAGTTAAAGTTGAGAAGTACCAAGAGTTTCTTAGGTAAAGATATCCAGCTGCTCATTACCAGTACTTAGCATATGATCTATCAATATTTATGAGCACATCCCTGCTTGATGTGGGGTCTATGAATTCTCTCCAGTGTAGTTATTTTTTTTCCCTGCAACTAGAAAGCAAAATTTCGTTGAAATAAGGCATTTTCCAGACAGCTGAAGGGTTCTCTGTCTGCCCAGAACTTGGTGGGAGAGTGAAATGCTAATAATTCAATTGGAGAGGTTTTAGGGCTGAATTAAGGAGCAGCAACCACCATCCAAGGGTGGAACAATTATGTCAGTCTCTGCCTGAACAGCCTGAATTTGCACATATAAGATAGACAGAGATACAGAGCTTGGCCTGACTAGTGATGTCAAAAGATGCACTCTTGAGTTGCACCAGAGGGTGGTCCAAAGGCCATTGAAGGATGTGACCCTTTAGAGTTGTAAAATGCAGATATTGGAATGGAGGTGGATCTTCGTGAGGTTTGGTGATGGTGAATCCATCTTCCTTGCACTGGAGGCAATGCAAATATATTTCCTAGAACATTTCCTCAAGTGTTTTCTTTCCTGTTGCTGTTGGTGACAGTGAGGTGACGTTTTTCATACATAGTCTGGTGGATGTGCCTGAGGAAACAGGAGTTCTCCAGCTCATCTGTCTCCCCTGTTTCTATACAAGCCTTGGGCTGGGGGATGAGCAATAACTCTGTAGTGTTTCCAAGCCACAGGGGAATGGCTGGAAATTAGAGGGACACCTTGATAGAAGAGCCATTTGAAGGAATATTAATTATCAGGCAGCTAGTTCTGGACAATTGAATCCCAACTCCAGATGTTCCCATTCTGACTAACTGCTTTAGCAAAAATGTTTAATTGATTGCTATCTTGTGAGCTCTGTGTGTGTGTGATAAAACCCAAGACTGCTGAGCTAGAGGGATTGTCTGATGATAGCAACACAGGGCACTGAGTGTTTCTTCACCTTTTTAAACTTATGCTTTTTTATCAAAGGGAAGCCAGGCCAGGTTCAAAAATATTCTTTAATTTATAATCTTTATTGTAGTGTCATGGTGCTGATTAAAGTCACTGGGCCCCACTGTACATGGATGTCTTTAAATAGACACCTGTGTTTGGTCTGAAAGGCCTCTGAGTCTTGTTTAATGAGGGACTGCAGATTTAAGGCCTTCTTGATTTTTATATATCTGTAGAAGAGGTGCAAGGACAGGAGGGAAGCTGAAAGAAGAAATAAGCCATTGAGATAAAATAAAATCAACCTGAGCGTTTACCCCAGGCTGTAATTGTACCAGCAATGAAGTTCAAATACGAAATTATTTTCCTCTTTTTTTTTGGCATTTTGTTTCCTGGTCTTTAAGCTCCAACCAAATTCAGAAATGTCAGCCGAGTATAAAGATGTTCAGGCTGACAATTTTGGGGCTGGGGCAGGGCTCTAAGCACCACAAGGTGAGGGAAGATGTATAATAGGTAAAGTGATATTTTGCAATGAGATTATAAAGTGCCAGAGATTTGACTTATATTCCTGCAGCTGCATGGGAAGAGCTTTTTGTTACAGACCAGATCCAGATTGTGATAAAATCATGGGTATCTTTTCATTTAAGTGGAAGCTGCCATGACCCTAATGGAGATACTTCTCACAAAAATGTTCTTTTTGTGATGATTAGTAGATTGGTTGTGAGTTGATCCAATATGATTTCTCACTGGGGCAAACACTTTGATTTCAGTGGAAACATCCTTGTCTTTTAGGTGCCATTCATTTTCCATACTCCAAAAGCTAAACTGAAAGTAGTAGAGGAAGTGAATTAGTCCCACACTTCTAAAAACATGAAAGCTTCTGTTAAAAATATGAGAAGTACTTAATGGACAAGGTTTCTGTACCAAAAAAAAAAAAAAAAAAAAAAAGCCATTTTTCCAGGCAATACTAGTGTCCTGTCATGAGAGTAATTTTATGTTTTATTTGTGCCTTTCCTCTCTAGACTTTCAGTGCTCAAAACTCTGTTGTGTTAAACACTGTTGTGAAGACCTCAGTGCTGCCCATGACCACTGAAAAAAGACAGATTTAACAAGGGGAAGAGACAAGAATGTGATTTGCTGAAATGCCCAACTATTTATTCCTTGGCATTTGGTTATGCTGAATGCTTTTGCTGCAGCCAGGGTTGCTCATCTGTGAGCAACAAACTTATGGGACAAGAGTCTGCACACAACCTTCATGTTTCTCTGTCTGTGGCTTCAGAAGGTTCACAGCTCACTTAATTTGCAGGCACTGTTTGGATATGCCAGTCTCTGCCATAATTGATGTGTGTGGAAACAGGTAAATGAGGGGGAAAAGCCAATTTGAGGGCAGCTGTAAGGTACACACTTAATTGTTTTAATATGCAGGAATTTAGAAGTTATTAATTTGTTCTTTTTGAAAATAGCATCTATTTTTATCCCTCAGAGGTGGTTGTTTTCCAGGGATTAGTGACAGGCTGTGCTGCCAAGGTGTGTAGGCTGATTTTGGAGAAGCTTCCAGCCAGCCTGGATGGAGGCTGATGTCTTGCAGGCTCCTTAGAACACACTGGCAATGGGACACTTCCTATTAGACTGGGACTATAGAAGCTATAGAAGAACTCTTTCTTTTTCCAGACAGTCCTAATCCTGCCAGCTCAAAGGGAACTGCAACTCTGAAGGAATCCAAGATGCCTTGGCAACCCTGCTCAATGACAAACTGAGTGTGCTTCCTTCTGAGAGCACTGCTGCAGGCCATCCTGGCAGCAGGATTTATGGCACAGTGGCTATTTAAGTATAAAGCAAAAGAAGGGAATGTGGGACTGGTTTTGTCTGCACACAGCTACCTGATCCCAATTCCAAAGCCACTGATCCTCAGCAGAACTTGTAACCTTCTAGGCCATGGACTGATTGGCTCACAAGGGATTACAATCCAAACACCCAGAATGTCATGGACTGATCTGGGCTCAAATCTGAGCTTCTGGCAGGGAGAAATCAAATCCTGGGCTGAATGTCTTTGAGTTTGTTAGTTCCCGAGCTCAAAACAACAGACGGTTCCTGCAGCTAACAAACTGCTGCTCCAAGAGAAGGAATCAGTGGGAGCAGTTGGGCAGTGATGAGCAAGGGCTGAGAGTCTGCTCCACGCTGTTTAGAGCTTTGTCATAATAATTAGATCTTAAAATGTGTCAGTTCTGCATGAAGCAATTCATCAGCATGGCCCAGCAGCACGTTTTCTTGGGAGTGTGAGCGTCTGTGATTTGCACAAGAGATATTTAATAGAGCTGGGCCATTGCATAGCCATATCCCAGTTTGCAGGCTGTAGGAATGGCATGGGAATGATGAGAGAAGGAAGCACTCTTGTTACCTTCGAATTTCCACTGCCTTCACCACTTCTGAATTGCACAAAGCCTTCCCCACAGAGCAGCAACCAGCATTGCAGCTGTAAAGGCAGTGGGGAGCATAAGGGTATTCAAATAACAGTTTTCCTTTCCCATCAGAAAAGTTGTTGGCTATAAATTGCCATTTGAGTGTTTTTAGAGAGAAAATTGTTATGTCTGTATTACTTTTGTTTATGCCACTTCTTTTGTCTCAAGGTTTTCACGCTCTGATGAGGGAGGAGGCTGTTCCTGCTTGGGAAGAGGAAGTGCAGGGCTGACCAGGGGTGATTGCAGAAGCAGGGAAAGGAGGAATGGTGGCGTGAAGTGGATTTGCTGGTCTGAAGTCACACTCTCTCCACGTATCCATGTGATCTGGTGGTACCATGGCAAGCAACCTCAGCTGGTCATACCTGACTTCTGCAGAACAGTAACGACCAGGGAAACTCCTCCTGCCTGTGATCTCCACCTTCTCAGTACTGAATCAACCTTCTATATTCAAAAGGGTGAAGAGGAGGCTTTGCCGACATCTTTGAGTCTTTCCAGGATCTATGACACAAAATTGCAGCTTGCTTTCAAGACAGCTGTAATGTTTTACTTTTTAAACTCTTTCTTCTTTTTCCCCCTGCAGTCTTGCAAATATTACTGACCTGGAGTATCCTCAATTCTGTCAGTTGTTGCTCCTTTCATTTCTTCTATGCTTGCTAAGAGCTGGCACAACATCCATTTCCTGTCCCTTTGAGTCTAGGTCCTGACCAGGTGTTTGTGTAGGAACTCAGGTGAGAAGGGATCTGAGGAACCATTAATTTTATTTGTGCGCTTCAAGTATATTTTTCCACCCCTGTAGAGAAAGGCAAAATGCACATAGGTTATGGAGCCTGGAGGCTGCTGGATTTCAGATGGATTTGAATGCCAGCCTCATAACTGTGACTTGGGAACTCATCAAGCCTCATGACACAAGAAAAATGTTGATACTCAATGCTGGAGAAGTCAACTGTGACAACGAGCCTCCCCCAGAACTACAGTTATAACTTACAGGGTCACTGCCTCAGCAGTGCCAGAACTGCCATTTGCACTGTGAACCAGAGTCCATGATCCTTGGAGGGAACCTACCAAGTCAGAGAGGGGAAGATGTGTTTCTTTCATGGCTGGATTGTAAACAGATAATCTCATTCTGTTATGCAAAATTCCCACTTAATTTATTTTATCTGTGAGGGGTACTGTCTTCCCTTCTGGCATGCCAGTGCTCTGGGGGCTGTGCTGGTCCCTACTGACCATCAATTTCTAATAATGGCAAGGGCTGCATCAAGGATGAAACCAAGTAATTCCTCTGTCAGCTCATTGTGAGATGTCCCTGGCTAAAAGCCTGGGAAACAATTTTCTTATGACCTACTCTTTGATGATAGTGGACTGCTTTATGCTGCTGCAATCTCCCCCACATGCTTGGCTTTGACTGATAAAGCTCAGCTGAGAGAGAGAAAAAAGCCCCAGTGCTGATGTGCATTGCTGCTGCTGGCAAAGGCCAGAGCGCTGCATGGGGCCCCCAAAGAGGGACAAGAATCTATCTGTTGAGATTGAGCCTCATTTAATTCTTCTTATAAAGCGTCTTGGCAACTGTCTAGATCTGACAGGTTGATAATAAGACTTTCCCTCAATGCAAAAAGGAAAGTAATTTACATTGGCTTCACACCTCTGGCAAGCAGGAAAGATCCTGCCCTACGTTAGCGTGAATGGGGAGCAGACGTGAGAAGGAGAGCAGGCAGCACCAGGGAAAGGGGGAAGGCTGGCTCCATGCTTGAGCAAGCACGAGAAAATGCCATTTGGAAAATGTCAGCGGGTGAGAGAGCTGGGCTTGGAATCAGCATTCTGTCCATGGCAGCAGTTCGGAACAGCTTTCCAGCCAAATCCTGAAGGATCACTCTCTTACAAGGAGCAGCAATGCTACCTGATTTCATTTTGCTCCATTTAGCCCAGCGCTTCTGCTGATACACTGCTCACTCTCCCTCGTTACAGCACACAAGCACCAACACCAAGCTGCACTAAGATGATTTTTTTTGTCATTTCGTTGATAAGCAGCTGACAGCCTCCAGGGAGGGACTGTGGCACTCATTGAGTGGAGAAGGTCTCTCCAAGAGGTGCAAAGATGCAATTACCCAGCCTCTATCTCGCCCAGTTCCTGGGCAGACACAGCTATTCTCAGGAGCACTGACAAGCCGAGTCTTAACCTGTATTGTGTTCCATCCTAAACCTGCTCTCACACTAGTTCTTTGTCTGAGTAAGGGCCTTGTAAGCTGGGCCTTGTAAGGGCCCTCAGCAGTTTTCTGCTGGTCTCAGGCCTCCAAAACAAACAACCTGAGGCAGCCTCTCCACGTGTCATACAGGGACTGTATTCCCCATACCTCACTGCGGGGCCATGGGAGGTAACAGCTCTGGGATGCACTTCAAAATCCTCAGGGTGAAGCACGCCAGGACAGTGCCATGTCCTTCAGGGAAGTGGTATTTAGAAAGTTTTGCTCTTCTCAACCCACCAGCCCTAAAGGCCTCTGCCTTTCCTCTCAAAATTGAGCTGGGATGTGGTAGGGAGGGGAGAACTGGATTTACGTCAAAACAAACAAAAGTGAGTGGGTGGGTGGTGAGAGCACTTGCTTTACTTGTTCCCTGGCCACTGGGATCATGCAGAGGGGTTTTTCTGCTGAAAGGCACTGACTGGGCCCCAGGGCCCTTTCTCTTGGAGCGCTCTCTGTTACAGAGACGGTTTTTGGAGACCTCGTTATGGAACATACTCAGCCCGGGGCAGTGCAGACGGGGATCTCCTGAGGGCTCTGCAATGCCCTGGCCAACCTTGGTGCATGAGGGAAGGAGGGCATTCAGGTACAGAGAGGTACTGAAGGCTGCTAGGAAGCAGAGCAGAATACCTTGTGCTGTAGGGACACAATCACTAGAATGTACGTTTGTTTTCTGACTCATTTAATCTGTCTTTAAAAGAAGCCCGGGTTAAAGTTTGCATTGCTGTATTCCAGCTTTGAAAAGTGTCACACCGTTGCTCTGGGGAAAGTGAATTTTCCACCTCAGGGCTGTGGCTGATTCAGGGTGTTGGCAAGGGTGAGTAGGGTCACAGAGTAGGGACAGTGTCATGTGGCAGATGGGAAAGTTCAGACGGTGGAAGAAGTGGTCTGAAAGGTGGAACTCATGGAATGGTATTTGGTGATGCAGTTGTAGAAGGTTGCTCAAGGGAAGGTACATGATCTGTTTTGGGGGAAACATTTCCTAAAAAATCAGGAATAAAAGAACTTGACTGAATATTATTAATAATAGTATTGGAAGAGCAATGCAACTAGTTGTGGAGATTGCATCCATATCCTGGCTGAGCTGTGCTGGAGGGCAGGGCACACATGCAGCAGGTACAGAGCAGTGTTGTTGGGAGGTCTTAAACACTGTCATTGTGCCAGGTAAATAGGGGACCCCGTGAGGGAGGCTCAGCCCTCACAACAATCTTTACAAATGAGAGATCCTGCCTGAAAGCAAGAGATGAAATTAAGACAAGTGCAAAGCACTCCTCTGGGGCAGGCAAAGCAGAATACACAAACACAAAATAGGGAATACACAATGAGGCATCTGGAGAGGGCCGGGGTTGCTCTGGTTCACTAGCAGAATATGAATCAACCCTGCAACGCTGCTGCAAAACACCTCATTGTCTCCAAGATTGTATTAACAAGAGTGCTCTTTGCCAGGCCTGTGAGGCAGTGATTACAACCTGCCTGGGGCTGGCAGGGCTTCAGCCACATGTGGGCATCCAGAATTCATGTGGAACTTTATCTACACCCATTAAGGAATTCTAAGAGTCCAGGGTGAAGAAAAACCTAACAACAAAAGAAGGGAATGATAATAAGTCAGGCAAACAAGTCCCGTGGACAAAGATTGAAGCCACTGCATTTGTTCATTTTAAGAGGGAAGTGATGGAAATGGGATGCAGTCAGTCTTCCTCACAAAAGTAGCACTTATAAAAAGGCTGATGATGAGTCATTTTCCATGGTCACCGGTGTAAGAAAAACAAAGTGATTGAATTCATAGTGAAGATTTAAGATGTTTATTAGGAAAACTCTTCTGATCTCTAGAGGGGTAAAACACTGAAACAGGCTGTCTAGGAAAAATGTGGCGTCCCCTTTCCTAGTGAGTTTTAGGAATGGGCTAGACAAACAACTATTATTTAAGTATATTTGACAAACAAGTATTATTTAAGCTATTTAAGTATATTTGATCCTGCCTCTGATGTTCCCATGGAATGCCTTTCTGCCATATGTATCTATAATTAAGCACAATATAAAAACACAGGCTCTTCCTCGAGGAGTTTAAAAACCCATCTATAAATAGATAAAGTCTTCATCTTTTAGTGGTAAAACTAGGTTGAACGTGCCTTATGTGACAGCTCTGTTAATATACCATTGTGGAGCAAACATCAGGAGGAGAAGGAACTCTTTAAACCAAAGAACAGCACTGCTGTAACAACATGAGCATAAAACTGGCCAGGCATAAATTAGGCAGGAAATTGAAAGAAAGTTTCGAGCTGTCAGAACAGCAATGTTCTGAAACACCCTTTCATAATGGGAATGCTAGAGGCAAAAATCAGAACTTGTTTTTAAAATAGAGCTCGCTAAATTAATTCAAAGGATATAGAGAACTACTGCCTGTCATAGCACAGTGCAGGACTAGAAGATCCCTTTTGTTGCTGGATTTTAGGAGCTGAGAGGAAGAGAAGTATTTTTTGTGCCAGTGGAACTGTTTTCTGCTCTTTATTGACACAAATGTGCCTCTTTCACCCCTCTACTTTTTCATGTGTGAGGCAGTTACTGATATTCCTTTCAAGACCCGAAGGTCAAGTCTCTGTTTAAAACCACATAATTGCACTAAGGTGAAGGAGGGAATTCCAGGTTTGGAAGACCTTCTTGGAGAGAACTACAAATCCTCAGGTGCTGGGTGTCCTCTTGACCTTTCCAAGGCTGCATTTTGTGCCACTTGGAGTGAGTGTTGTTTGGGGTTAATGTGAGCAGCTGGGAGAATGCCTCAGTGAAGAGCTGAGCCACTGTCGTCTGATAAACTGGAGCCAAACCTCACGTCCCAGAGGGTCACAGCTTGGCAGCTTAGGTGGGGCAAGGTGAGGTGTCAAAGTGGGGCAAGAAACTGCTGCAAAGCGATGCAGTGTGCCAAATGCAGCTAACAGGACAGCACAGGCCCTGTGCCAGGAGAGGAACTTAATTTCTTTGCTGACAAATGAAACAAAGATGTGATTGGAAGTGCCACGTTTTGGAGGTATGAGCAATTTCCCTATAATCAATCATCCAAACCAAATTGTTTTCATTTTGTTGCATTATTTAGCAGCCCTTTGATGGCAGACAGTATCAGCTGGATTTTGTTTTTCACCCGTCCCTTACACTGATGTGATTTGTGGGCTTTGGCAGTGAGATGCTGGGGTGAAGGAAGGCTGAACTGGGCTTCTCTATTCAAAAAACTTGGCAGAGACAATGTCTGTGATTATCAGCTAATCATTCAGACATAGACGTTGTTTGTCTGCTCTTATTAGCTCTGTAAAGTATCTGGCTGTGCGAAGCTGGCAGTGAAACACCTCCAGGAGAGGATGTCAGAAGTAAGAGGGAAGCAGTGAGGAGGTGATAAGGCAGAGCTGAGTTTGATAAGAGCCCCCGACTCCTCCAGTAATTGCAAGAAAGGTGAGACTGATTATTAGACCTATCAACTCTTCTGGGTACCCCTAGTTATGTGAAGCTTTTGAGGTGGTTAGAGACTGGAAGGAGGGCTGGTTCATGTATCCTGGGCTGAACCTTATGCAACAATTCTCGTTCCTTTCCTGGTGGGAAGTGTGTCTCTAAGATCTCGAGGGTTATTTTACTGTCCCTTGAACAGGAAGCAGTTGGTGGGAAGCACATGCATAGATGACTCCAGTGACTGGTTTGTTTCCTAACATGGATTCTGCAGCTGAGACTTTTTTCCAGCATTTGTTAGTACTGGATCAGGCTGAAGGAGAACTTCTTGTTGCAAATATAATAAAAAGGAAGATTGTGAGGAGATGTATCGAGAATAAATCCACCACAGAAGAAATACTTTTCGTCCCTTAAGTCTGATGACTCTGGCGCCATTTCAAGTCATGGCTAAAGAGTCTGTTTGCACCACACAGCACGTCAGCCAGAGCCTGATTTATAGAAGGGCATCCTACAAGTGCCAAGTAGCACCCTGTGTCCTTACATGAGAG
This sequence comes from Atrichornis clamosus, assembly GCA_013400975.1. Taxonomy (NCBI): domain Eukaryota; kingdom Metazoa; phylum Chordata; class Aves; order Passeriformes; family Menuridae; genus Atrichornis; species Atrichornis clamosus. Next base: position 739,857 of record WBMZ01011338.1, read on the forward strand.
AGGAGAGGCTTTTTCCTTCAAGCAGGTTGAGCAGGACATTCCTTTGCAAATCCAAAGCTGCCCTTAAGCTCCATTGTACCAGGGTGTGTCTCTGCAGGCAGCATCACACTTCGAGGTACAGATCTGTGTGTGTGTGTGACCTGTGATGCAGCAAATGTCCTGAAACCAGCAAATGAAGCCTGTCCCACTCTCCCCAAGGGATGCTTACTTAGACTGGGATCGTGTGATCCCATGGTGAGTAACTTGTAGGTGACACTGATGGAAAATCTCCACTCAGCACATCCCAGAACTGCCCAGTTTTGTTGCCCATCAGGGCAGGGTGCAAGAGCCATCTTTCAGAGAGGCTTTTAAGATGGACAGAACTGGAGATCCATTTAAGGATTCATTTCTGCTCTGACTACAAGGGTTTGTATATTTGTTTAGGTATCACTGGTGTGTTTTAGTTTTCATTTTGCTGGCTTTCTAACAGTCACTGGTGGGGTGGCATGCACGGGAGTGTGGGGGCGCCGGGGCTGCTGCTTGTTGTTAAATCTGAACAAATACAAGGGTGGGAGCCTGTGCAGTTAACCCTGGGAACCACAAAGGCACCAGGACCTCCTAGCATGTTCAGGTAAGCAAGAAAGGCATGTTGGTTATATCACTGACACAGCACACAAGCTCTAAGCACACGCTCACCTCTCTGTGGCTCAGCTCCTTGTGCAAGAAATAGGGATCATGATACTTTTCCTCCTGCCTTTGTCTGTCTTGCCTGTTTGGCTGGTTGCTCGTGGAGCAAGGAGTGTTTCTAGTGGAGTTTTTGTACTGGGCTTTGTGCACCCGCCCCTGATCGCAGCAGGGGCTCTCCAGTGCCACTGGCTTGGAGTGAGCAGAGACGTCTGAACCCTGCTGGAAGCAGCAGCCTGCGCAGCACTAAGGTGGTAGATTAGGCGTGTGCTTGTCAGGCTGCAATGTAGGCAAATCTCACTGTAATAAATGTTGCTCGTAACAAACCACCGTTTACAGGCATCCCAATGCTTATTTTTCCACTGCTAATTAGTTCTTGATAGGGCAAATGCTTACATCAAGTTGAATGGATACAAAGATCTTTATTTTCCTGCTTTTTCCCTAAGGGTACATCTTCCCTTCTCCTTCATGTCTTTATTTTCTTTTTAAACTGCCATTTAAATGTTGAGAAGTGCAAAGCCTCCAAGCAGGGTATTTATGGACGATTCAAATTGAGTGTTTTTCCTCATTATTCTGAGATGGTGAATTCCCTCTCCTTTTATAGTGACTATCAAGGTATAATGAAAATGTAGTTGGGCCTCTTGATGGCCACTTTGTTCAATACCAAAAGCCTTTATCTTTTCTTTCACTTCCTCCATCCTCTTTCTCCTGATCTTTAGAAAATAATATCACCTGATCATGATGCTTGATATTTCTAAGTTCATTTAATTAAGCCTGTTTTCCCTCTATTCTCTTCACCCCCAACTTGCCATTTGTCTCTGAGGTCACACTTGATGGAAGCAGAAGAAGTTTCAAACTTCAGAATTTATTCACGTGAAACCAACAGAAAATATGGGCTCTTCAGAAAAGTGATTGCTTGCTTATGAAGAGTTGGAGGGCAGGAGGAAGAGCAAAAGACATTTAATTCATCTAAGTAGAGGAAAAGTCAATCTTCCACACACAGACAAGGGATGCAACTAGCCAAATGCTTAAATAATGTTCAAGGTAAGGCAATGTGTTTGTCTGGGGAATACTCTGCAGTAATCATGGAAGGAACATTTCACTTGTCTCTGAGCTATTGGTGAGGGCTGGCATTTGGGTGGAGGCAACAAATCGAGAAACAAGGTTTTGCTTTGCTGAGCTGGTGAAATAAACCAGGCTGTGGATGCTTTTCCTATAAAACCTTATGTGGAATTACACAGTCAACAAGTCTTTAGTGTTATTGGGACCTGGAGAGGTTTAACCATCATTTTAACTCAGATTTCGCTGAGGCCCTGTTGCCTCAGTTCAGAGTTTACTTTCTTTTATTGGGAAGCACTGGGTGGGGACTAGAAATGGGTTGGGGTTTTGCTGTGTCTCATCCTTACTGGGGGCACAAACCAGCTGCTTCATGAGGATTATTAATATCCAGAATGAATCCCTCCACGCTGCAGCAACTGTTGAACCAGAATAAGAAACATGGCAAGAAATATGGACAACAGTCTGTATGGCGCCTTTTGCTCTTTCTTCTCCCATACTGCCCTCTGTGCTTGGCTGGTCTTTGCTGGCAAGAGTGCAGCAGGACTTCAGTACTGTACTCAGGTCACTTTTATGTCTCAGGATTAATCTTGGATAGGGATAGACTGGCAGAAGTGGAATCAGCATGTGCTGTACACTTAACTGCATGTTCATGTGTGCTCAGGGAGGTTGGAGAGCATGTGAGCAGAATGAAATTACCAGCTTTGCTTTTTTCCATCGCCTCTCCTGTTCCAGTGATCAAACCTTAGTAACCACCAGAGCCAACATACAAATACAGGTCCTTGAGATTCACGTCTCTTAGATGAAGGGGCAAAAAATTCCACCATCTCCTGCTGGCAGAGTCATTAAAAGCTGCTTTGCTGAGCTTTCGGCAGTAGAGAATCTCATCCTAAGATGCTCTGTGAGAAAAGTTCAAGTTACAATGGCTGCCACAGTCTGAGCAGCTTTACCTCCTGGTGTGAGCTGGTGATTACACGGCAGTGATGGAAGGCTTAGTCATAGCAGCGGGTCTCCAGGAAACCTTGTGTGGGGGAATGCTGCCTTGAGGCAGCAGACAGTGTTATCAGAAGCCTACCAGGGACATATGCAAAAAACGGGAGCTTAATTGCCAAATTTCCCCTTTATCTTAATATAATTAACAAGCTGGTGTCTCTGCAGCTCTAGTCGAAGGGAATGCTCAGAAATGTGTTATGGATGTGTTAAGGAGAATGGCAGTTGTGTTACTGTGCCTCCTTTCATAAAATCACCAGATATCTAAAATATTATTGAATTATTATGCTTTCTTATAAAATGTGCCAAAATAGCAGTTTTGCTATCAACCTTCTTGTGTTTGCTATCAACCTTCTCCCTCTCCTCTAGCCCTTGATACGCAGTGGGGCTTAGTTGACCGTTCACTTGTGCCAAGAAACAGGCACCATTTTTCAGATGAGATGCTCCTCGTCATCGGGGCTGGCAGCTCTCTGTGAGTGGTGACGCACAGACTCATTGGACAGGCGTCCACACACAAGGAAAAATTCCAGCAGACTGGTCACAGCGTAGTGCACAAGGAGTGGGATGACTCAACACCACGGCCTTGCAGCGTTGCATGCAAACTACCCAGGAGATGACGCCTGGCAGCAACAAAAGGTGAAGACTTGAGGTAGAATGTCCATTATGACTCAGGTCAGTGTCAGGTGGAAACCCACCAGCTCTGACAGGTTGTGCCTTTGCGTCCTGCAGTCACAAAAGTCTGCTCAGTTTGTGACCCAAGAGGCATTTTTCTGTAAGAGCTGAGTTCTACCCCTTCCCTGTGCAAACATCCTTGCTTTGCAGAAAAGATGATGTGTTTAGTCACAGCAGCAGAGCTCTGGAGTGTGAAAGTGAGCTTGGCTGAGCCTGGCTACAAGTCAGGTTCAAGTGGGACTTATCTCAGGAGGGACTGGCAATGTTTTTGAAGGCAATACACTCCCAGCCCCTTTGAAGCCTTATCGGGGATCTGGCTGTTTTATCTATAATGACTTTTCATGAGGGATGCAGGATGCTCCTGTATGTTACTCATGCATCGAGTATGCACAAATCATCCTGGTTCATAGAGAGATAGGTGGAATTGCAAAACTGCACTTAATGACTGAGTGACAGCCATCTGTGGTACGTGCTTTCAATGTGATATTATGAAGGATAATTTTTCTCCTGCCTGTGAAGCTGAAAGAAACAGGGGCAGATGATCTCTTGGGTTTATTTGCTTTGCTTTTAATTGATTTTGGAGATTAAAGCTAGAGTGAAAGTATCAGCTTGAAACCCCTGGGTACTGAGAGCTTCTGTTTTTATTGGACGATGTTCATGGGAAGTATATTGTCAGCTTGTCTGGGCCCTGACCAGAGACTGTCAGGACAGTGTTGGTTAGTCCAAGTGATGTTGTTATGGGGGATGTGACGCAGTTTTTACAAGCTCAATAGACTATAGAGGCTAAGTGCTTGGGCTGGAAAGAACTGTAGACCAGAAAGACCTCATAACTTTGAATCTGTCCCTCACAGCCAAATGCAGACAGAACAGGGAGCCCGCTGTCCTGGAGTTGCTGTAGCTCAGTCTGCAATCTGGTCTCTGCTGTGTTAGAGAGGATCGGATTTTCTGGAGAAGCAGAAACCATTCTCGTGGCAGGTACATCCCCAGTTTGTCTTTTTCTTTAGTGTTCACCCATCTGAATGTCTGGGTGAACACACAGCAATGGCTTTACAAGCACAAGTGGTGACTGGGTGAGCTCTCCCCTTGCCGCTCAAAAAAAACTCTGTAGAGAACTTGCTCTCCCCTCTGCCCCAGCAAGAAGTACCTGCCCAGTAATCAGTTTTATTTATGCTGGAGGTGATGGGACCATAGCAACACTGCTGTGCATTTGTCTGTGAAACACAGGCATGGAGATAAAGCTCCAGCCCTTGTTCTGGCTCTCAGAGCACAGTGGCATGTTGGAAGAGTTCCAGCTCTAGCCTGAACCCAGACACAACTACAGCAGTGCTCTGCTAATTGAGGTGGAGAGAACTACCCACAGGTATCTCAAGATATTTTGGGGCAGGATATCATAACTGAAGCTTGATTACTAGAGAGCTACTCTCTCATCTAAATTTGTTATCAGTGTTACTTTTTCTTAAATGACTTTGAATGCCAACTGGTTGTTTATACTCTCAATTTACCTTACACCTGGTATTATAAATCCTCCCTCAGTCGACCATGTATTTAATAAATGAACAATGCAGCCATCCTGCTAGAGAGCTCTGCAAATACACACATGCGTAATTCTCTTGTCCTGCTCTGTTGATGATTTTTAAAACAGAAAGCTGTACAACAACAAAGCCAAAATGCTTGGCCTTTGCAAATTGTCCCTAAAACTTTCCTCCCACCTGTCCTGACTCCATTCCTAATCTGCCTGTTTTACTACAAGCTTCTTTGGGCATTTAAAAGTTATGACCACCAATTAGAACACCTTTGAAGGACTTTCTCATAACTATGAAAGTGTTACTTGGAATAGCATGAACAAAGGCTTCCCAGTGTGAGGATGAACTGGCTGTTGGGCTCTTTTCCTGGGCAAACTGGGCCCTGGCTCGGCCTTCAGTTCTGTGGCATTTCTGCTTGCAGAGGAACTCCATGTTTCTGTGCCTTCCTCCAGATGCAGCCTGCAGAAGTGAATGCCTGCCTCTGCCTACCCTGAGCTCTGCTTAGGCACTGAGATAAAGTGCTTTGAAGATCAGAGGGGATGAGTCTTTGTACCTCTGATTAGGATGTATCCCACGGCAGGGAGTGTTCCTGGGCATTGAGTATGGAAGGGCTGGGAATCCTTGGTTGACCAGCATTTAGAGACACCATGGAAATATCAAGCTGGAGGGCTATAAGTGAACCCATCTGTCACAATAATAGGACAATTTCCCCAGCAATGGGTGTTTTCTCTGTATTGTGCTGTGGCCTGGAGCTGGTCTGGAAAGAATCCAGGATCACAGCAGTCAGCAGGTGAGACTGGAGTCTGCTAACTGATGTGTGTGTTCTATTAAAGCAGCTTAAGGAGTAAGATCAGGGCTTGACATAAAGAAAATCTTTATTAATGGGCTGATAATTTGTTGCAGGCTCTATAACAATTTTGTCCGGGCCTGTGCTAAGAAGGTGAGAGCACACACCCTGCAAATGACTGTCAAATTCATTACCTGTGTGAATGGGTGATGACAGCTCCTTGTGAGGACAGTGATTCGTGTTTTCTCATCCTGCTCTAGCTCAGTGGTGCTTGGTGTTTTCCCTCTTAGCCCTTCCCTCCAAATCTCTCTCCTACATAATGCCTCTTTCAGCACATGCCTGGCAGGTCATACAAGGTGAACAGGGGAGGTTTCTGTGATGGGAAAGACACCGGGGTGACTCCGGGGCAGAGGAAACAGCCTTAAATAATATTGCTGCTGGGACCTTACCACTGTAATGGTAGTGGCTGTAATGACCTTCATTTTCTCTCAGAAGGGCAGTGCGATGCTCCCCCTCAAGAATCTGCTGAGTCAAAGAGAAAGAGAAAAAAAAAATTAAGGTCATTTTGTTTGTGACATATAACCCTTTGCTCTGCAGGAAAGGAAAAATGTTGTCTCAGTGGTGTCTGCTCCTGCCATACTGGGAACAGGCTCCATACAAGATCCCAGTTTAGATCCTGTGTGTTTCCACAAGGCTTTAGAACAACAGAGGTCCCTTTCTTGAGCTGCTGACAGGTCAAACATTTGGGCTGATGGCTGTGCAGTTAATGTGAGATGTCAAGGGACATGCAAGCACAACCTTTCCTGATGCATAGCAGTTTCACCCTGTGTAGCCATCAGGGACTTTCATTAGGCTAATTTCTTTGGGAATCTTTAAAAACCTGTGGGTTCTTCTATGTTTTTCTTAAGGCACTCTGAAAACCCATTTGCATGATTAGCAAAAGTGCTCATGCAAATGACAACCTTGTGCTTGCAGAACCATTGATCACACGGTTGTAAGCAGACATCCTCACCAGTGCTCCAAACCATCTACCAACACGCAGCCCTTCCCACCTGGAATTCACCCTCAACTGCTCCCATGTAATGCATTTCTCTTCTCTGCATATCTCTCAGCTGTGACACTGCAGCTGTTTTGGTGGATTGCTTCTTGTAATCTTTCTTCTTTTTCAAATGGTAAACTTGTTCCTGATGTAATTACTGTGATAAAGTTCTGTGGCATGACGGATCATCCTTAACGGCACCGCTGCTCTTGACTTCAGACAAGAGGATATTTTATTCTGAACTTTTGTGGAAAGTGGGAACAGTTTTGTTTTCCCCAGCACCATCTTCCTCTGCATTATGTCTGGTGGAGATGATGGTCCCTGCATCCATCTTACAGCAATGAGGTTCCCTCGGGACTTCTGTGCAGCCTGCAATAATCCTAATGAAGTGCTGAAAAGTGCTTGCTCTGTAGGTGACTCGGTGTGGTCTTGGTCCTCCCAGGCGCGTGCCCACCGTGCTGGTGACCACCCCTGACCCAGTGCTGAGGGTGTCAGTGTCCCTGTGTCGGGCCCTGCAGGGCAACCTCCACCCCCCCCTGAAAAGCAGTGACTCTGCACAACAGGGCCAATGCTGTTGTGAGGGTCTTTCCCTGCTAAAAGCAGAGGAATTCAAAGCGCACTTGCAGTGAATGCAGAAGGAGCTTTTTATGTACTCACTGCCTGAATCCTGTTTGTCCAGGTGTGGAAAGGTCTAATAACAGTACGGTTCCATGAATTTCTGAGTAAGGGGAGGGGCAGGGGTGGTAGAAAAGCAGGTTTGGGGCCAGTCTGGTGCCTTGTCTCTTTTGTCAAATGTCTGTGACCTAGCTTGTCTTTTCTATTTAAAAAACCCCAAACAACTAGTTACTCTGAAACTCATTTTTACTGTTTGTTTTCACAGTCTTGCTTGCCAACTAAGAGTTGCTGCAATTGCAGCATTCCAGGCTCCATTGTACTGCATGCTGTATGCAGTGGTGCCTCAGAACAACTTACATTAAATACAGAATCCATGGCAAAGAGGGACAGAAACAGATGAGTTGTCAGCGTGATTACAGGAGCAAGGAGATTCCTGGGTTTCTGACAGAACCTCATTGCATTCTATTCCTGAGCAAAGGGGCAAGTGAAATGGAAAAAACAGCAAATAGTGACAACCTCATGATGCCTAGGGATTTACCAACCTGAAGGAAGTATTTGGAGGGTATCAGTTGTTTGGGAAGTCAGTGGGGTCCGTAGGAATTATGCCGCTTTGCATGTGTGTGAGATCAAGGACTGCAGGTCATTTGGGGGTCAGCAGAAGAGTTTTCATTGCCTTTTCCTGCACCTCTACAGGCTGCACAGAATTGCCTACCTCTCTTGCCAAGTCCTTTCTTAGCCTACAAAATGTTTTTTTCCCGAGTATGTATCCCTTCTGCCTGGGGAAAGGTCGATCGATTCCTGCTCTGCGAATGTGGCTACATGCTCTCCTCCATCACTTTGTGGGAGTGTTCACGTCACCCTGCTGTTCATTTTTAGGAGCCTGAGCAGTGTGTGAAGCCCAGGGGTCCTCTGGGGGCCAATTTCCATTAATTTGGTCCTTTGTGGTGCTCAGGACTGACCCTGATAACTCCTACAACCCCACCTGCAGCTGGAGGAGCCAGGGGAGCCCTGTGGCTGTATTTCTTCACTGACGTGGCTCTTCAGCACTCAAGGACAGTAATTGAATGTAATGTCCAAACCCCAAACCAGCCTGCAAATCCCAGTGCTGTGAACAGGAAGCTTCAGCAGAGCTGTTTCCATCATCTTATCTCTCAGAGACAGTTACTGTGTTCTTGATGTAATTAGAGTGATAAAACAATGTGACATAACTGCTGGCTTCTATCGTGGTATCACTGCTGTTGACTTAAGTGACAGGATAATAATTTTATAAGAGACCTTTTATTTTTCTTTCCCTGGCAGTCACTGGCAGTGTTTAAGCATGGGAGCTGATATCTCTGATAAAGCACATTATGCACGTTCCACAAGTCCTAAAACTTTTTATCAGTTTTATTTATGCACTGCTCTTCCAGGTGAAATTTCCATCTGTTCCTGAAGCATCCAGGCAGTGGCTCTCCCCAGACAGATCAGGGTCTAGTGTTTGCACAAATGGATTGGAGCTGCAGTGGCAGCAGTCAGTCATGCTCGGTGTTTGGGAGAGGAGAGAGAGAAAAAGGCCTTTTTCCTGCACAATTCCCTCACATTTCCATTGCTGGTGCATTGCAGACATGCCAGTCCCCCTACTCAGCTGGAGGAGGTGTCCTTGGGATGGCTTCTATGAGAAAGCCTGGTAAAAAATGAGACACATGCAGAGGATTAAAGTGGACTCAGACACCTCTTGTTTTTAATATATCAACAACCTGACAGAGTATATATCTGTTGCTTCAACAGAGCTGGGGAGATGCAGCCTGGAGGCAGATTGTGTGGGGAAAATTTCAAACCAATGGGAATCTAATCATATATATTTATGTCCCCGCAGTCCCTTGTCTCAGCTGCACGTTTATTGATGTGGTGTCACGGCAGTGCAGAGCCTTGCTGATCCATGCTGTTGTCCAAGGCTGTCAGCCAGACCTCCCAGGAGAGCACAGGCCAGCGGCTAAGGAGGGACATGTGGCACTCCTGGTCCATCTCACAGCCATCCACGCTGCCTAAAAATACCTAGGAGTGCAAAGCATAGATCTTCACAGTGACTCATGGCATATGGAAAAGGTGCTGCTCTTCTCCATAAATATTTCCAGGGCTGTGCACACAGCGGGGCCCTTCGTGGAGCACTGCTGGGATCAGATTAGCTGGTAGGACTTGCTGGATGGTGCTGATATTTCCTTAGCCAGACAGCCTGGATGTGAATCCCTCTGGGGGATCCCTGTGACTCTGCTGCATGGACACTGGTTCCTTGTCCATTTTGGTTGGACAAGCCCAGGTACATAAAGCTAAAAGCTGGCAGGGAAATGCCCTCATGAGCTCTATTTCACTGTGTGCAAAGTTGTGCAAAACAGTAAAAATACATTTTGTTTGTCAGGAGCGATGATGAACTCAGACAATCTAGTTATAGGCAAACCGAGTGCTTGTTTGCAAGATTTTGGATATCCTGATTATTTTTCTAACTTCCTTACTTTTTTTTGGTTCATTACAAGACATGATAGTATCTGGAAGAACTGTTGTTTGCATTTGGTGACAATCAAATAGAGAAAGGAATCATCCGAGAATATTAATGGGCAGCGAACCTTACAGGGTTTATGGTTTGAGCTTGTCAAAATGACTCTGTGAGGAGTTTTGACAGTTTGGAGGTTTTGAAGAGGAAGATTTTTTCATTGCCTTAAACCATCCCAGAGTGTTCATATGAGGAATATGTTTTTTATTTGGATAGTTCAGAATTTTCTGGGGTTTGCCTCTCCATTCAAGCAGTAGAGGAGGAGGGAGAAAACTCTAACTTAGTATAAAATAATTTTCCTGCCGTTGGTTTCTCTTGGAAAATAATACCAACAAATTGGGGTGGGGTGGGTGGACAGCTCTCTGGAGAAGCAGGGTGGACTTACAATTTTAACTTTATAAGCTGTAGTCAGAAACTAAGTCCGTCATGATGTCTTTCCCAGCATGAGCAACAGGGAACTGGTGCATTTTCTCGTAGGAGAAATCCTAAAGCAAGCTTACAGTAACTCCTGTCCTCTCCTGCACTGAGAAACCACCTTCTCCATGTTTTACCACAACTTTTAGGGGAAAAGGGAGGTCTCTGGCTGATGCAGGTGTGCCAGAAGCTGTGTCCCAGGGCCCTGTGCTGCCGTGGAGGCTTTCCTTGCTGGCAGTGTGGGGGAGCAGGAGCTGCTCTCTGCTGTGTTTGTCTGTGCTGCTCGTTTGTGACACAGTCCCCCGTGGCAGTCCCTAATGACAGGCTGAGAAGCTGAAACAGGCACCAGGGGTAAGAGAGGGATGTAACTGCTCTTTTAAATGCTTCTTTTGTAGTCCTTTCCGTCTGTATTGAAAGAGTCTGTTTAATTCCAAGTGACGACTGCCCTGACTGTCACTCTCTGGGAGATATTGTGTTTAGGTGCCCTCCTGGGCTTTTCAGGCAATCAAGTGGTGGCACACGGCCGTGATAAACAAATGTCTTTAAAAATTCCCTGTGTTGCTATTGAAGCACTGATCCTGCTGGACGTGGAGCTCATCACACAGCAGAGCAGGAGAGCTTTTCACCTGACACTGTCGTCCTCCCAGCCAGCAGCTTTTGTGTGGCTCCAAGCTGTGGTAGAGCTCCAGACAATGGAGAAAGGGATGTTTTCATAAAACTCTTCCTGTGATCGACCTGTTGCTGATGGGAGCCACCAGGAAGTTCCTGGGACTTAGGGCTGGAAAAGGAGCAGGTGTGTCCTGGCTCTTGGTTGCACAGCAAGTGCTGCTCACGGGAAATGATGGGGATGGAAGAAGCTGGGGAATGGGGAAGAGGGGCAGATCTGGGCTTGGGATAAATTCATACTGATTGTGTGTGTGGATGAGCAGGTACCAGACTTCTTCCCCAGTTACTCAAATGGACCAGCAAAGAAATGACATCATCCCTTTCCTTGTGCTGAGTTTAGCCATTGCTGTTGATAAGGAGGTGGTGGAATACTCCCAGACCTTGGGCCTGTTAACAAGCATAGGCTAAATCTTTATTTAGCCTGGAGTTGTGGTTCATGAGGCCAAGAGTGGTGAGATAAGTCAGAGCAAAAATGGGGTGTTAGTAACTTCTGAGTACACTTACCACAGCTGTTACCACCATGCAGGTCACAGACACAGGCACTCCATGCAGCCCAGTGTGGCGACCCAGATGTGGCTTAGACCCTGGCAGTTCCTCTTATTGCTTAGTCCCTGGTCCATGAGCAAAAATATCCCCTATTTCCCAACCTTAGCTATTGGGCAACTGGTGAAGAAATTGGCTGCAGTTCTGTGTGTCTGCTTACAGAAACATGGTGAAAAACAGCTCTTGAGAAGCAGGCGAGCTCCAAGGTGAGAGGTGCTGTCTTGTCAGGGTTCAAAGACGCCAGTGAGGAGGGAACTGGTGGCCTTTGGCCAGACTGCACGATGCTCCCTGCATGCACAATGCAAGGCAGTGCTGGGCAGAGCAGGGTAACAGGGAAACGACAGATGAAACTCCTTTTCCAATGTGAATATAATAATAAAACTATCTTACAAATAATGCCACATGCAGATATTCTCATAACCAGTGCTGAAACCGCAGAGAAATGTGGCTTGTGCGAGCAAGTGGGTGCTGCTAAGCGTGGGGATGCACAGGGGGTGGATGGGGACTTTAGGTCAGTTGTGCAAAGGGGGCACATTAAGTGGGGACCAGCTCGGGGAGATGTGGGTTAAGATCCTGGACCACACCAAGAGCACGTGGGAAGGCTCCTGCTCCCACCTGGATTTTCTTCATTCACCACCTCACCTGTTTCCTTCTCTCTTCATTTCCTCTCTCCTTCTCATTTCCTCCTTCTCCTTGGATTAGATATCACTGCAGCTCCCCTGGACTCTCCCCTACCATCCCTCCATCATGAAGATCTGTGCAAGAAAAGGCCTGGAGCTCCACAGGGATTTCTGTGCTGTTTTCATCTTTTAGACCCTTGGTTCACCCAGCAGATGGGCTGTGGAAAGGATGGGGCTTTCTTCTCTTGGCAGTGATGAATCTCCTCTTGCTTCATTTCCACTTCCCAAAGATCAGCTTCAGAGATGGATCAGCTGGATGGATCAGCTTCAGGGACAAGCGTTTCACTCTTGTGTATGTGATAGTTTTCAGAGTAACCTCGACCACATGAGTGCATTTAATGGCTTATTGCAGCATCTGAAAAGGGATCCCATGCCTTCTTCTAGTCTTTCTCTTCAAAAGGAATTCTATTGGGATGGTTCTGCTGCTGGGGGAGGGTGGGTGTACAGTTCTGTTGGGGAGCTGAGGGGTACCAGCCTGTGTTTTAGTTATTTATTGCAGGCACACTGATAAGGCTGTGCAGCCCACAGGGATTACTCCCAAAAAGTGAAATTCATTCTAATTTCAAAATAATATTTTGTTAAATTGGATAGGGAAAAGTTTTGCTTCTTTCTTTTGAAGCAGCTTTCATATTTTTAGGAGAAAGGAGGAGAGAGGAGGGAGTGATGAAGTTAATCCTCTGCTCCAGCTAAGCCAAAGTAATATCTCATTCTTATAAATATTTCAGCAGTTTTCAGTCACTCTGAGAGCATTATGATTTGGCCAGGTAGTCCAGATTTATAAGGGATGTAACATCAATTAATTTTCAGTCACAGTCATCTGTATTATGTCACCTACTCAATCACAGGCCCAGGAGAGCTGCTGACCCAAGGCTCCAGCATCTTCTTTCCAGGTCAAGCAACAAGTCACTTCTAAATCTTTCAAATTTCTTTCCCTTTTCTGATGATTTGGGGATTAACTTCTCATCTGCCAGCCCCTCTCCTTGCTGCAAGATGTCATTTTGGTTCCTGGCAAGTGAAGTCTGTGATGCTGAAAGAAATGCAAATTATCTGTTTGGTGCTTTACACCAATTTTCGCTCTAAATAGAAATAAATAAAAATCAGCCGCTCTGTAGAAGCAGTTCTGGTAGGTCAGTAAGAGGTGGAGAAGCCCAGCTTGGGAGAGGTGGTGTTGTTTTGGAGCTGGGCAGAGGGTCCTGTGTTCACAGCACGGCTGAGGAGCACAGGTTCCTGGAAGACTGGCAGGCGACCTGCCAGGGAGAGCCCAGAACAGGAGCACTGTGCTGTGAACTCACCCGGGTCCTCAAGTGTGCCTTCAGCACCGTGAGGTGCTGTCCCCTCAGTGCCCTTCAGCACTAGGAGCTGACCTGGGGCGCTTGCTCTAAGCCACCACCACGGGAGCTGGTGCGTGTAGAGGGGCACGTTCTCAGATCCAGGTCTGGACTCTTCACAAGAGGTTGGGCTGCTCTGTGTCTGTCCATGCACGAACACAAGAGGAGACTATTTTTTTTTTATTAGGGTGTTTCGTTGGGGTATTTTTTCAGCTGTTCCCAGTATCCCCAGGGAAAGGCGGGGGGGATGGAGTCACCCTGCAGCAGAGACAGGTCTGTAGACCCCCACATGGTCTAGGCTGCACTTTGAAGTACTGCTGGGTGGTGCCTTTTATTTCCTTTCTCCTGCATTGATTGACAGATTGTGTTCAGCTGAAAGGTGCCTCCCAGGGATAACTCCAAGTGTCTTCCAAGTTTTAATTTAAAGGAATTAAAGAGAGAGAGAGGGAGAGAGAGAGAGAGAGAGAGAGAGAGGGAGGGAGAGAGAGAGGGAGGGAAAGTAACATGTCCTTCCTTCCTAGTCCTCATTATTGCAAATGTATGTTTGATTTCCCACTTGGGTTCATCTGCTCAGCTGCCATTGGTTCTCACTATGCCTTTCTTTCTGTGTGTGAGCAGATACTTCTCTAATATTTGAGATCTTTCCTGCTGGAAGTTATTATCCTCCCATAACTATCTTTTTGATAAAGCGAATTGAGCTCCTCTTAGTCCCTTGCAGCAAGGCATTTTCCCCACTGTATCTGCTGGTTTTTGTAATTCTCTCCAGCACCATCTCTAAGTGCTTCTTAGCAACCTTTGAAAAACGTATTTGTGAGAGCTGTTATCAGCACACCAGCATTGGTTTCACTCGGGCAGTCTGAAGTTACAAGGCACATTCTCCGTCCCTTTGCATGCGACTAAAGGCTGTACCAGACACTACTGACTACAACCTTCTGTGGCAGCTCACACTCAGTTACTTCTTTATTAGGAAATAACTCCTTTTTGAGTGTGTGTGCATTGCTTTCTTTTCTTCTTCTGACTGCACAGAGACTCCCGCACACTTCCCTGCAGCTTTCCACCCACAGCTGGTACGTAGATCTTCCTGCTTTGTTTGCACATATCTTAGTGTTTACGTCTATTAAGGTGTTTGGTTTGGACAGATCCAGCATACCAGGAGGCCTGCAAAACTCCGTGGAACCTCCTGCTGAATTGCTCTATGCTTCTTCACCAGCTTTTGTGTTGCCTGCAAATCTTAACGGCAGGGATTTTTATGTTGCCTTCCTGAACAACACTGGAAAGGCTGACTGGCATCAGGCAATACCCCTGGAATTCTACTGACACCAGCCTTTTTGGATGCTAATTTCTCCACACTTCCATCTGTCCAGTTTTAGGATTTCAGCTCTTTGACTTATTCCCTCCTCCTTTCTCAGTCCAAGATTGGTGACTACTTTATAGCAATTGTGGAGGAAACAAGCAGTGGGGTGAGAAGGGCTGGGTAGTGAAAGGCATGAATGGGGAAAACTCCGGGTTTTACTCCAGGTACCACGTCCATCTGTGTGTGTGTGCATGTGAACGTATTACAATGCAGAGCAGAGAAGCCTGAAGTCTCCTTTAGCACAGCCTGTAATCCTATTAGAAGGATTACTGTGTTGTCCTAGGCTATCTGATCGTGGTAAGGACTCATTTAGGTCAGCTGTTTAGGAAATTTACACACACAAGGAAAAAAAAATTATATAAGCCTCTTGCTCTATTTCATAGGGATCGACAAGCTCCTTTCAGACTTTCTCTGTGCTAGTGATTACATCCCTGCTCTTGTCGTTTCCCTGCATCCCTCTTAAACCCTCATGTAAATGACTTGCTTTCAGGTTTTTACTTCTGACGGCAGATGTGGGTAGACGACGTGGTAGCTGGACCCCAGGTATTTCCAGACCTTGAAAGGATTAGAATTCTTAACAGTAAAGCACTTTGGTTTTTGCTCTCCCTCTGTGCATTTGTGCACATTATAACTTCAAGAGCGAGGGTATGGGTAAGTCTGATTTGTGGGCAGAACTTAATGAAAGCTAAATCTGGTCTGGCAAGGCCCCAATCAGTTTAATCCCTGGTCTGCTGATTATCAGCAATGTTATAATTTAATTTGAAGCCTCTGTATTTAGAAGGTCAGTGAAGCACTCCCATGCTTTCGTTTATGGAGAGAGAAAGCAGGGTGGCAGTCAGTTCGTCTGTCTCCCTTGGTGCTCCAGCAAAGCCAATTTTAAACAGGAGATCTTGAAACAAGCAATAAACAAAGCAGCTGGGCACAGAAATATAATTATGGAGCCAGGTAGGAGCCCTTAATTTCAGAAAAAGTATAGTGGGAGCCTTCACCTCCCAAACTGGAGTAAAGCCATCACCATCCCAAGTTTTCCTTTCTATTTCACAGTCTCCACCCAAATCCTTGTTGCAGAGCTAGGAGGCAGGTGTGCATCAGAATTTCACCTTTTTCTTCCAAAACACAGCTCACTCATGAGGGACTTCACTCTGGTTGTTGGCAAGGCTGAGTCTATGACAGGCAGTAGAGCTGCTTTTTTCCATCCAGTTGTGCTGTTTCTATCAAGAGGGAAATGTTGTCAAGGTACACCGAAGGATGGGAATCCCTGTTTTTACACAGTATTTTGGGACATTAAGCTCTCTTTGAGGAATCTGCCTGCAGACTAAGAGGGCTTTGAGGAGATCCATGATTTGTATCTGTCCAGGAGCTCCACATGTCTGGCAGTCCAGTGTGGATCATGTCTACTCAGGGTGCTGCACACACTGTAATCCCAGTCATTTCTGCAGGAAGCAACCAGACCAACTGTGCAACCTGTGTTTTTGAGGTGGGAACCCTTCCAGAAAGCATCAGACATAGTTTGAATGTGCTGTTGTAGATTGAACAGCTGGTCTGGTATACACAAGCTGCATCTGTAACAACCCCTCTCCTCCTCAGGCACCTTTCTTTCCTCTCTAGGTCCCTCACAGCAAGGATCTCATTGAGAGGGAGCTGGGGCTTTGTCCAAAGTCTTCTCCTCCTCTTGTCCCATGCTGGGATTTGAACAGCAGCCAGGTTGAGATCTTGTCAAGGTTGCTCTTCTCTTACACTCTCCCAGGGCCTTGGGGTAGAGAAGTATTTGGTCAGGTGAAAGGAAGTGAAAGGATTCTGTGAGCATGGAATTCCAGGAGCTGATGTGCGTCAGTAGACATTGCTCATTGGGAGATGTCCATTTGGGTGGCAGGTATTTCTCATTAGTACTGACATGCAGAGCCCTTCTGGGGAGCCCTTAAGGCATGTTGTTATCCAGGATTTGCCAGGGAAGGACCAATCTTCTCCAACACACCACATATTCTCCTTGGCCGTTGTTAAGGTTTGTGGGTTGTTCACTATCTGGGAGACCCTCCATCATTCTTGGTCTTGCTTTTCCCTCCAAGTTTGGACAGCAATTTCCTTTCATCCTTTCCTTCACCTCCTCACCTGGATATCTTTGGCTGGATTTATTCTGGTTCTAGAGTATGCTGGATGATCCTTGTTGATTCATGCCCAGCCAACGCTTCCTGTAGCTAACCAGACTGCTTGCTTTAAGAGTGGAGGTTTTTACTGCCAGATACCTGCTCACTCCTGTGTGTTTCCAGTGGAGTGCTGGTGACATCCAGTGTCTAGTTTGGCTTATCACTGGCATGCGTGTGTGTCCTATGCTGATATCCCCAGGGGATGCTATGGATCTAAAGACTTGTTTTCCCCCTCAGCTAGTCTGCATTTGAATGAGGAATCATGCACCATGTCGGAGGTGTTTGTGACATCTGTAATTCACACATGAAGAAAAAGGAACCTTTGAGGCTAGAGCTCCCAGGAAAAGCTGCCTTGAAGAGGAGAGGCAACTGTGTACAAAGAGAAATGAGAACTGAGAAACAAATCAGAGCTTCCACTGGAGATAATGAGAATCTCAGATAGCAACACAACGTGCAACTTACTGAGGCCAGAGCAGTCCTGTGTCTCCACTCCCCAGAGAGAAGCTTAGTGGTTTATGATACTCACAGGGTCACTGCCTCCTACCCTTCTCTGAAAGCAACAATGGTCCTGCAGGAAAAAGGCTGGGAAAAGGTGCAGAAGAAATGCCAAGGGCCAGCAGCACAGGTAGCTCTCCACTTGCTGCTTAGTGGCTGCCTGGGGCACATGCACAGGGACTCTGCACGGGCTGAGGAAAGGAGGCAAGTCCCCAGTGCATGGATGCTGAGGTCTCAGCTGGGATGCATCCTGGCAGGAAGGACTTGGCTGCAGCACTCACGGTGGGAGGTCTGATAAAACCTGGCCCAAGCACTCCAAACGTGCAGCACTGGCTAAAGGCAATATTTAGCCTCAAACCTACTTTCCATCCCATTTTGTTAACTGAGGTAAACCCAGGCTCAGCCTCTTAAGTTTTTCTGTCATGGAGATTCCTGAAGCTGTAGAGTCGTTCCTGAGAGAGTAAGTAGAAGCCCTGGTCGCTTGGGTCATTACACACAGCACAAAGCACAAGGGAGGGATCTGTCACTGTTGGGCTAGGAGAGGCAGCAAATGGGCCTTTCCATCCCTAAATGCTGTGATTTTCTCCACTCCTCATTTCCTTTATGAGATCCAGCCCTGAATGTAGTTGCTGCTCCCGCAGCTGCGTGCCCAACCCTGGGGGCAGGACATGCTGCTGCTCTCATTCCCAGCATCCTCTCTCGTTTCGCACATCCTATAAGAAAATAGTCCTTCCTCAGCAAGGTTCAAAGGTCACAGTTTGGTGAGAGTGCAAGAGAAGCCCCTGAAAGTCAACTTTACACTTCAGCAGTTTACAGATACCTGAACTGTGGGGCTGAGATTTAAAGAAACAGAATTTTGCTGCACATTTATGAATCTGGGATGGACTGTGCCTCTCTTGGCTTTGAAGAAAATAGGAGGAAGGCAAGTGTTTTGATCCCTGAAGGGGTGAAGGGGCCCTGGACTGAGCTGTCAAAACCACTTGCTGCAGGACATATTCTGTAACTTCACCTCCTGTGTGGTCCTGTTCTCCCTGACCCCTTCTGGTGCAAGAAGTGCAGAGGAGCAACATATTTGCCTGCCCAAGGCCAGAGGCAGCTGACTCCCAGCAGGATGGTTTCCCTGTCATCTAGCTCTGATGATCTTAGTTTATGCTGTTTGTTTTCTTTAATCGAATATTTTATAAATTAACATGATTTCTGCATAATGTTTATCTTTCTCTCTGTGAGCCTTTATGACCAAGACAGCCTGGAGTGGGCTAATTAAAACACTCAACCATGGCTGTGTCCCTGGCCAGGGAGTGAGATGACCATGTAATGTATGTGGTGCTGATACAGATCTGGGAGCTGGCGAAGCAGAGCGCCAGAGGATCTGTCTGTGACCATCAGTCTTACTTAAGGAGCCTTTTCTATTCATTGTTGTTGAGGCCTGTCTCTTCTCTGCCTTAAGTGGATGCTACGATTAGGAGTCTCTGGGTGAACATCATCCTCCCAGATACCTGTGCTGCCAAGGATGCAGTCAGGCACTTGTGCAGGCGTTAGTGGAGAGCTCCTGGAATGCTGCACACCCTTATCACCTGGAAGGGCTTTTCCTCTGCACTTTATGGGCGAGAACTGCCTTGAGATGAAGCTGAAGCTGTCTCCCTGCCCCCTACGATGGGGAGCTGTGAATGGTGTCTTCCTGCTTATCTCCCTCACCAGAGACAAGGCTGAGCTGTAGCTTTTCCCACCCTGGGTGCACGGAGGAACTGGGAGAGCTGTGCCGTGGGGGCCGGCGGCGTAGGAGTTAAGCCTTCTGTGTTCAGCTCTGAGGAAGTCTTCAGGGGACTTTTCAGAAGGCTGCCTCCTTCCTCTACAGGCCTTTTTTCACTATTGTTCTTTCAAGATAAAGAACTTGGCTCTGTAAAGGAGTAAGCCAAGCACTGTTTTATTGCTACCAGCTGAATAGTAAAAAAGCCAAGCATAACCCATTTGCTGTTGTGCAGTGGTTAAAATCCAGCTCAGTACTTTGCATTCCAAGACATTCTGCCTCATCCTTTTTCATAGATTTCCTGCAAGCAGTAAAAATATCTTGCAAATGACTTATGCCCAACCACAAAAGCCCCCATGTAAATATGCTGGTGCTCAGTTACAGAAGGGAAAGCATTGCACAACAGCAGCTTTAGGAATCTTTGTTTAATTTAAATGAGATAATTGCTTTCCTCATCTGTAAAGGCACTCTAATGCTAACCTCAGAGTGAAGGATGGTTACCTGCACAAACAGACTCAGATCACAGCCAGACTGTGCTAATCACTTAGGTCTTAGCTGAACAAAAGCCTCCTCTGGGCATGGCCTTTTAAATGTTTGTGGTTACAAACTGTATGTGCCTGTATCTGGCTCCTCCACTGCACAACCAGACACAGGGTCCAGAGCAAGTGAGCATCAAAACTTGTTACATGTTCTCCTTCTTTCCATCTGTGGTCATCTTTACCTCTGTAACCCACACTCCTGTGCTGAACCTTGCCATTTCAGCAGCCTTCCTCTTCAGGACAGCAAGGCGTGTTCTGTATGTTGTCTTGCACTGAGAAGATGGACAAAATGGGGGCCTGGAGGAAGAGACTGGAGGCAGAAGCTCTTCAGGGAAGCAAGGAGACACTGGTAGGACAGATGTCCTGAGCCTATTTCCTGCAGAGCTGTACGCTCAGAATGAGAGAAGCCAACCAGAGCTGTGATGGATGAATGGTTCCCAGTGAATTGGGACAGCGTGAGCTGCTCTGTTTAGACTCATTCCTTCCCTTCTACGATGTTCTTAAGGTCTCTCCTGAAGACCCTTAACATATATTGATGAGTACAAATTCTTCCTCTCACATTGCACTCTTTTCATTTGGCTTAATTTCCAGTACAGATCTGTCTGGGCCTCTGTTTAATTTTCATTTACCAAGAGTAGTCACTTGTGAGATCAGCAAATCCAGTCCACTTTCCAGCTTGTCATTCCCCTCAACCATTTCTGTATCGCAGTT
Source organism: Atrichornis clamosus (assembly GCA_013400975.1). Taxonomy (NCBI): domain Eukaryota; kingdom Metazoa; phylum Chordata; class Aves; order Passeriformes; family Menuridae; genus Atrichornis; species Atrichornis clamosus. The sequence continues at coordinate 760,350 of WBMZ01011338.1, forward strand.
TGAGCTGAGCTTTTATTAATCCTGACAGCTGGGGTTGTGGTCTCTGCAGAATGGTTTCCCCAAACCCTCTGAGCTCTCTGCCAAAATTCGAGTTAGCTATTCTCAGATTCAGCAGCCTCCAGTTCCCCACACAGATCTCCAGCATCTCTGGCCCAACACTCATTCCTGCACAGCTCACCTTGTCAGCACTAGGAGCGACCTCACACTCATTGTCGCAACCTGACCCCACTCTCTGCCTTTAAAAGTCTACAAATAACCTTCCTTCTAAGATGCTGCCAGTAACACCACCCATGAGTGAGAATAATGGTAGGAAAATAAGTTCACCAGGCTGCTTTCTGTAATTTTTTTTTTCACATGAGGGACTTGAACTGCGTTTGTAATTTTATAATTCATGTAAAGCAGGGAGGAAGAGCTGCAAGTGTGTCTGTGAACAAGGAAACAGCAATTTTGTTCCTCACAGTCTGAACCCAGCAAGATGAATTTCTGACTGTCATCCTTGTTGCAGAGACTCTGAGAGCCATCAGGACTGGATTTCTCTGCTTGGAGTGGAGGTGGTCAGGATGTCTCCATGGTGTGCATGGAGATGACAACGATAGAAACCTTCAGAACTTATTCCACCTCAAGATTTTGGCTGTAGCTGCAGCAAGAAAGGGTTAAAGCTGTTGGTGAGGTCCCAAGTTCTTCAGTGCTCACCACTTCCTTATGCAGATGGGGAAAAGTTTGGCAATCTTGCTGTGGTGCTGTCATTAGCCTGCATTCATTTCAAAATAATTAAAAGCGAAGATGAGATTCCCAAACTCATTTAACTTCCTAAGCTTTATTCTCCAGGGATTGATAGTGGAAAAATGACTGGAGATCCAATGTGTCCTTTAGAAAGGGATGAAATGCAGTTAATCCTGGTTATATCAAAGGGAGCAGAAATGAAGAGTAAATTCCCACTTGAAAAGAGGAGGTTTTTTTCCTCTGTGCATTTTCCCCACTCTGTTTTTTCCATACAAGAATTTCTTGTCCAGGAAGGTTGGAAGATATTTGTAGCCCTGATTGTTTAAATATTAATCTGTACTTTAAGATTCGTTTGTGTGCGTGAAAGAGAGAGACAAGTGCAGTGGAAATGTTACAAATGTGCTTTCTATCTGCTGGATAGAGCTGCTCCAGAGCGTGCAGTGATGTTAGTCAGAGCCAGAGATGTTATGTGCTTTGACAGGACTAGTCTATTATGGGTTTCAGAAGTACTAACCTGCAGCAGCCCCACAATATTAGATGGGGTGTTTGGGACCTGAGTTGGCCTAAAATCCATTCATTGCTGTCCTAACCTGGAAAAAATTGCCTTCCTGAGCTGAAAGTCTTTTCAAAAGTGATATCTGTGTTACATAAGGGATGGTGTTTCTTCTGTAAAGGGAGGAAGCAGAGATCAGGCTGAGCAGGTGGGCTCCCAAGGTGCTGGCTCTGAAGAAAGAGGTGTACGAACACTTTACTTGGCAACTGAAATGTGTGAGTTGAGATTTATGTAAATCTAAAGTAAAACTCTGCTCTTTCCCTCACCAAATAACCCTCCATGTAGCTGGTTATTATTTTGGAGCAATTTTGCTCTCTGATGATTCGGTGAGGGAAGCTGCTGAAACAAAACAGAGGTGAACTGCAGAATAGTTAGTATTGTAGAACAGCATAGGAGGCACATATCATCTTCAATTTTTGGGTCTCAGCCCTCATTCAAGGCACTTAACCCTCATCCAGCCAGGGGAGAGTTGCAGTATCTGTGGACTGGCCTTCATTCATGATCTGGCACTGAATATGGAGTGCAAACAAGCTCTAGTCCAAGAAGGTAAAAATCCACAATCAGCCTTGTGAAAACATTTGAATAATTAATAAATAGGAGAGAGATGACAGTTTATGCCAAGGAGAAACAGGCAAATATTTTCACATTTTTATTAATCTTCCATTAATTGGCATTTTCCACTAAGGTGGAATGTGAGGCTGGAGAGCCAAGGATCGTGGAACTGAGGTTTGGGATGTCCCAGTAGCAGTGGTTCTGGGGACAGGCAGAGCTGCTCTGGCAACATCGTTCTGGTGCTGCGGGATGTGATGGAGCTGCTCTGAAGCACTCACTGTGTGAGGAAGTTTTCATAGCACCTGCCCACGGTCTGCTCGGCTACAGCCCACACACATCTCAGGCTTTCACACGTAGCTGTTGCGGGTCTGCGGTTCTTCCAAGCCAATATGAATGATGGAGGAAACGAGAATTTCCTCAGAGAGCAGCGAGTTAATTAATGGCTCCAAAGCACATCATTATAGCAATGAGCTGATGCGTTAGAAATCACTTCCAGCCAGCAACTGAAGGTCATATCCAAGTGCCATGGACCTTGCACTAATGCCCACCTTTGATGAGCATGGGACATCGTTAACTGAATTTGGAATTCAGACCTTTAAAGTGAGTGGGCATAGAAGAAACTCCTGAGGTGTTTGAAATAAACCCTGCATCTACTGCATGTCTGAGCTAAATAGGTTCTGGTGGGCCTCCTATGGCTTTGGAGAAGCCTTTCCAAATGCCTGTGAGTCATACACCAGTTAATCATTTAGGTACTGATATGCACTGTTTGGTTGTGAGTTCTCTTCCTTCTTCTGTAAATTGAGTTGGGTTTTGGGGGGAAAGGCAAGCATTTGCTTTGTTGTGAGATGCAACTGGCCTGCAGTTGCTTGTTAAAACTGGGCTGTTCTTCCTTGTGTCTGTATCCCTGAGAATCACCAGCGATGGAAGTGCCTCCCGTTTCAGGCAAGAAGTCATGAGGTGTTGTTAGGGAGACTATGAGAGGAGAGGAAAGGGATAAGTAGAGAAGAAGCCTGTCCTAATATTGGCTGGATTGCTGCATCTGTTTGAATGAGAGCATACATTTGCTGAGCAGACTCACTGTTTCACTGGTTTAACTGCATCATCCTCCCGCTCAGCTGCTTCTTGTGGCCGAAGGAGTTAGCATTGCATCTCTTTTCAATGGTTATGTTTCATTCTGCCTCATTTATGATATTTTCATTGGAAATAAATTTATTTCCACAGTGTAGGCTTTGTTTGACAAACGTTGATTTTATAGCTTTTCTGAATCCCGTAGAAAATGTCAGTCCACCTAAAATCTGAGGTGACTTGAAAATTGCATTAATGAGCAGTTGCCTTTCTTTTACCCGTGCAGCCAGAACTTCCAGACATTTTCTTGAGGCCAAATATATCACAGTGCCTGATTCTACTTAATCCAAATAAAAGTAGAATCCAAGCTAAAGTGGATTTGGAAGTACTCCTGAAATATGAGAAAGAATAGATCAAACTAAAGTATAGATTTCTGGATGGGGTAAGCTGAACTGGAAGCATGCACTGTTAGACCTTCAGGACCTCTGTACCTTTTAACTTTGATTTCAATCCATCTCATCTTTCTCACAGTCTTTGATTTCCCAAGTGAATAAAAGTTCCAAATGTCATATATCTGAGGACTGGCATAAAAGGGGGTTTAAAAGGTCTTATTTTGGAACAGTAGGAATCACATGCATCCAGCATTGAACAGCTCCCACATGCTGCAGCTTCATTTAATTGCTGAAATCAGAGATGTTGGGAATGGATTTCATCTGAAAGTCTGATCTCCTAAACTGAAAGGCACAGGACAACATTTGCTCATCCCCTGGAGATGCTGCCAGAAGTCTGTCTCTGATTAGCAATGTTAATGGAGTATTAACATAAGCCACGCCAGCAAGGGAAACTGTAGAACACATTATCATCAGGCGAGCCAGCTGTGTAAAGGCGTGTAAAGATGATGATAGATGTAGTTTGTGGCCTGGGGAGCTGGTTTCTGAACTGCTGCATCCCCTAATCCAGAAGGAATGGAGCAGGAATGGACACACCAGCCTGCTGTTCTCTGTGCCATCGTAGCAAAGAGCGATGGAGCAGGGAAAGAGAAGAACAGATGTTACCTTCGTAGGGAAAGGGAGATGAAGGGGGATTCCCAGCCAAGTCAAGACTTATGCTGTCACAGGTTGAATACTTTTGGCTCAGCTCCATCTTTCAGCTGTTTAGGATTTTGCCTTTTGCAACGTCTGTGGAAGATTGATCCAGGATCTAAATATTGTGATGTCTCTGATTTCCACTCTAAACATCTCCAGAGATACTTTTCACTCTTTGTTCTTGTTTTGTAGGTTTTTTTCCCCTCTTGACTCAGAATACGTGAATAGTCTGCTCTGAGAGTGAGGCTCAGAGATGTTGTAAAGATACTAATTTCCTTTATTACCTTGGATCCTTCATTGTCAAATATTGGCCGTACAAGCCCTACAAATCCTCACACACTTGCCCCACCATATCCCTCAGGATGGCAATACTAGTTTGTCTGATTTTGTGCTTGAAATCCAGAACCTTCAAGTGGGCAAACTCAGTACCTCAGACCCATAAATTGTGATGTGCTCTGCTTTGCCATGTGGAGAGAGCAGTGAGCTCTAGATCAGCTCAGGAGTAAAATGTTTGTGCTTCAATGTGACAGGACCAACAGGAGCTTTGCAAGACAGCGCTGAATCCTTCTGATATGAGCTTGTTTGCATAGTTTCCTGGTGGAGCCACACATTTCACCCAATGCCCTTTTTGACATTTTCCTGGTTTGCCTCCTGCAGGAACACTTCAGCAGTGAAGTGCCATACTCTGCTGAACAAACTTGGCATCTCATCAAGCTGACTTATTTGGTATGTATTTACACTTGTAGACTTTAGTACTCTCCTGGCAATTGAGCTTCCTTCCTGCCTACATAAATATGATTTCATTATTAGCTTTGTTTAGTTGTTGTTGTGCATCTGTGTGCTTTCCTTTCCAAAACTGCCAAAGAGAATTGCAGGTGTTGATCTCGATTTGCGCCCAAAGCATCCTGAACTCTCTACCCCACCTGCCAACTCTAATAATGAGCAGCACTCTTGACCTCCTGCCTAAAACAATCCATGAAAACTCACCCCAGTAATTTTTTCCATTGAGAAGCCAGTAACTTCTGTTAGGGCTGAGGCCTGTGGTTTTGTTTGTTTGTACTTAGACAAAAGTATTGGGTTTGTCTCAAAGGTACTTTTCTGACTTTTCCCTCTTGTACTGTTTTGGTACAATCTGCAGTGTTTACTCAAAGCATGATCTGAGCCAGAGAAGTTGCCTTTGCACAAAGGGCCCCAAAGTGCGTGAGATTCGTCCAGTTTAAGTTCTTGTGAAGTGCAGGAGAAGGTGTTACGAGCACGATCTGGGCAGGAAATAAAGCTCTTATTCCCACCATAAATGCAGTCTAGTGGGGCAGGTCAGATGAGAGGTCTCCTACAACTGCTCATGGTGTTGAGCCCTCCAAGGGTGTTGGCAGCCTCAGCTCCCACTGACAGTAGTGGTTGGCCGTGTTGATCAGGCTTTGAGGCAAAGTGCCTCCTTGGATTACAGGCCAGCTTCCACTTAGGGGAAAATGAAGGGCCAGTGGTTGGATCTCCACTTCCTCCTGCAGTCTGGGCACTGCTTGGCTGTTCCTGGAGCAGGCACTGCCAAGGCAGCTGGCTTTGGCACCTCAACAAAGGGGCAGAGGAGATGCAAGCACACAACTTCCCACAGTTCTGAGCTAATCCAGCTGCTGTGCCTTTAGAAAGGAAGGAGGCAGTTTCTGCACAACCTCTGGACAATTCCTGTTTACTGAAACTCACCATAAGGGCCTTCTAAGCCCCTGCATCACTTTCATTCATGCAGTCTTTGCTGATATATTTCTATGTATTGGACTGAGGATGCACCGAAATTGTGCAAATGCCAGGGGTCTGTACATGCATTATCTTCTCTGTGATCTCATATCCCATGTACCTGTAGTTCTCTCCAGAGAATCTCAGAGTCAAAGGAGAGCTGTAGGAAGTGTGGCATTCACTGCATGTTCAGTCTTTCATGGGCAGAAATATTCCAGACGACCATTCACTTTGAATGATTATTCTAAATTTTCTTGCAAGCTTTTGCAATATTCTGGAGAGCAAAAAAAAATTCCTGCAGGTTTCTTGGTATTAATTTCTACTCTGAATCCCAGAACTATATTTGAATTAAAGCAATTTTTTTCTTCTAGAAAAAAATCCACAATCTCACTTTACTAGGTGGGGACCTGGCTCTGTAGTGGATGGAGAAGCTGCTGGAATGAGGTTAGATTGGTTTTTCTCCTGGGAGGAGGCCAACAGGAAAGGTTTTATGAGATGAAGGAGAGACAAAGAAAGAAAGTGAAACCAAGCAGTCAACTTGGTAGCTGCGATCTTTGATCTGTGACTGTCTGCAAACAGCATCACAGCTCTGTGATTAGATGTACATTCTCATTATGTGTTGTACTCTCCAAGCAGGCATTGTAAATACAGCGCAACATATTCCGCTTCCTTCTGCCCAAATATCTTTTTTCATCTATATTGCATTAAGACCTTGAGGCCTATCATCAGGGAGAGAAAAAATACAATTTTCTTATTGTACAATGCATTTCATTCCCAGCTGCTGTATTAAATTTATTCCTATTTGAAGTGGTGTCTGTGAGTATAAATCATTTAAGTTTATATGTTTTTGTTGCTGTGGCAACTGTTTGACTAATTGAATTCCAAAGTGTCTCTCTTTATTTCAGAGCTACGATAAAGGGCACACAAATACTTAGCAGCAGGAGTCTGAAATGAGGAGGAGGAGGGGACAGGCAGCCCTGTCAAAATGACATGTCCTCATTCTCCTGTGCACAGGCATGGCAGTGGCACCTTTGGCAATGGGTGGGGAGGAGGGCAAGGGCTGGGGAGGAGCCAGCCTGTGAGCCCTCACTGTGCATACCGTGCTCAGAAATGCTGTCCGTGTCCTTAGCAGGATGGATAAGGCATGGAAAGCCGATGACTTGGCATTGGGAAGATCGTGTTTTACCTCTGTGTCTATTTTCCCCGTAATTCATCAGTTCTCAGTGGACATGAAGTGCTGGAGTGCTTCATGGTTATGAACAAGCCCAGGTTATAGGAAGTTCCATCTTCTTTCCATGGGGACTTTGAATGAGCTCCTGGGGCTGATCTCCTATCTGGGATCATGCATGTGTTCCTAAGGGATTTCTTTCTCTGTCAGTTTTTAGCAGGAAAAGGCTCCTCAGAGCTATGGTAAAGGACTAGGGAATACTGGAGTGTCCTGAATCTCTCCTAGGGGACTTGCAGGGACAATTTCTACCTTGCTTTCTCACATTTTTTTTCCAGCTGCAAAGCAGAGGTAGACGTCCTCCTAGACTGAGGCAGGAGGACAGAAGCATTAAAACGTAACTCTTTGCAAGGGAATAGTCCCAGGTGGATGTAAAGAGCAATTCCTTTGCGAGCAGAAAGTTCCAGGCAGGAACCAACCTGCCTGTGCTATTCCCAGCTTGTTCTGGCAACTCCTGTTAGCCTGGAATGGTCTCGTTTTTGTGTGTGTTAATTAGGTAGGTGTTTATTACAGCCACAAAATGTTAATAGAACGACTAATGGAAATCAGACTGGCTAATGAGAAGCTCCTGAGTACCTGCTCTTTTTCTCTAGGAATAAGAGAAGCCACATTTGAAGAGGAAATAATTTGTCCTGTTCCCGCCCTGTGCTTTTACCCTGTGATTACATCGTGTTGTTAACCTTTCATCTGGCTTTCTCTGCAACCTGGGGGAAGGCCAGGACCTCTCCCTTCCCTCTACCCAGAGGGCATGCAGGGGTCTGCTTGCCTTCCTTGCTTTCTAAAGGGTAATTTGTGAGAGGTTTTATGGAGCTTGAAAAGGTCACAGGGAGCCCTGAGTGGATCCAGTCCTTCCATTGCCCACTTCCCACAAGGGATGCTGTCCAGTCTGGGGCAAGTTCCTGTAGCCTGACAGCCTGGTGGTAGGCAGCCTCCCTGGCTGCTGTTTATTTTGGTGGGGTTTTATTCCCAGCCCATTCGATGCTCCACTAACTCTCAACCCCCATGTAGTTTGACTTTTTTGGAAAGGCAAAGGCAAAGTGCAGCAGGTACTGGGAGGGGGCAGAACAAGGTGACTCCTAGGGAATTCGGTCAAACTGTGATTTTTTTTTTGTTGTGTTTTTAATTAATTTCAAAAGGTCTTTCTTTGTTGCATAAATGCCTTAAATCAATAATAAAAGGGAACCCTATCCATCAGAATGCCTGGCCAAAGTTAATGTGGCAAATCATCAGCTGCTGGTTTATTATTCTGATGCAGAGAAAGGAAAGGGAGCTGTGTTTGGTGAGGAGTGAGAGTGAGGCCTGGTTTGGGAGCTCAGAAAGCAGCAGGAATGAATAGTTGGGAATGAATACAATTTACAGGGAGAAGAGCAAACTCCTGTTGAACGAGAGCAGGAGAAGGCAGAAGAATGGTGGGTTGGAGTAGGGGGTATATGTGTGTGTGTACAGGGTGAGAAGGGGTGTCACACTGGGAGGCTGCTGGTGAGAAGGTGGGTGTGTGCTGGATTGGGAGTGGGATGTGTCAGCTTCTGGGAGAAAGGGTGGGTTTGGCTATGACCAAACTGTGTTTTTGTGTTCTGCATGAGGAGAACACACACCACTAATTTCCACAGGGGAGAAAATTGTCCCTTAGGGAAAAAAAAAAAACCCCCGAAATGAAACAAAAAAAATTATTTAAAAAAACCCCCAAACTGAGGAGGCTAAATCAATTGGAGACACTAGAAAGCTGCATGGTTAAAGCTGTGAATGAAATAAGAGACTCTTTTCACCAGGCAATACGGAAACTCCCAGTTGGGACCAAGTTTCACAAATTTTCCCTCGTGGGCAGAAATTGAATGCTTCTGTCTTTGCCTGCCAAAAATAATAGTTGAAAAAAAAAAGTGGTCTTACTGCTGCAGGAAGAGCCAAACATTTCCCTCGTGGGCTGTCTTAAAGAACAGTTGTGAAAACACCAGATTTCATTGTAAAGGTGGGATTTCTCAACGGTGAGGAGCTGCAAATGAGGCATGTTGCAGGGTCCATATGGAGTTGCTGGTGGGAACTCAGTACCAGGCTCTTGGAAGCATTTCAGAAGAGGCTTTCGGGAAACAGCAGAAAAGCAGTTGAAAAGACTGGCTCTCAGTGATACATAATGCTGTAAAAATAGCATCTGAGCATCTTCTGTTACCTGGGCACTGGTACCCAGATCCCATCGAGTGATTTCTCTGGCATCCGTTCTCCCTGGTTTGACTTTAACGGGTTGTGCAGTATATTTTATGATCAATAAATATCCAGGCAGACACTGTGAAATTCCAATCAGAAAAATTTACAACATTAAGGCAGATATTGTATAGCAGGATATAAATAAATAGAAATTGTCAGTCAAATTTCTGGCAGCTGGAGTCTGGTGTCAGTTGCAGTAAATTAAGTGTTACTTCACAAATCATCTTTATAGTTTCTTACAGTAAGTATATCTGTGAAAAGAGGGGTTTTTTCATCTTGCAATGGTAAATATCCTCTGGTTCCTGTGATTTCAGCATGAAGCCAGTATAAGGAGTCAAGGGGAGGCAAGGGACAGCAGTGGATTTTGCCATAATCCTGAGTCTTCTTCCCAGCCCCAAGATTTACTCAAGGGAATTGAGTTTAAATGCTGAACAATCCAAGCAGCAACAAACCAGCAACATGGCAGGGAAGTGACTGGATCCTTTTAAGCCAAGGGGAAATTCCAGCACTGTGGGAGGGTTGCTTGATGTAATAGTGCAGTGACCCTCTGACAGGGGAGGAAGAGGAGAATGGACTCCTGTTGTCTCTACCAGGATGAGGGGGCCTGTGGTTGGTGTAGGTTGTACCTGGAGGTAGGTGGGAAGGATGAATTGGATCAGTACTGCGATCCTCATTTACTGCAGTTGGGACAATATTTTACCTACAGATTACTACCTTTTATTAACAACTGTTACACTTACCGGCCTGACCAGCAACACACAATTCCTAAAACACCATGTGGAGGTTTCTGCACTGTTGGGATAGTTGAAAACTGCATAAATTTAAAGCGTCAGACTTCTATGAATTAAAGCTGATTGTTCAACATGGAACAAAGTGCAGAGGAGGACCTGCTGGTGGTAGTTTTGTACTTTATTTGAGAAGAGAGAGCTACATAAACTATGTCAGGAGGGTACAGGTCTACACACAGTTTCATCAATCAATAAATGGAGTTGTTAACATAACACTGAGGATATGATACTTTGAAGAAGACATAGACACATGACCAAGGAATATTTACAGCTCTAACATACAATATATTTATACTTGAGAGAGAGATTTGTGTGCATCTGTGCACACAGGTACCACTGTGCACACACGGTGCACGCACGCGCACACGTAAATAGGTATAAAAGGCTTTAAAAAAAACCTTACAGAATTCAAGAAATGAGTCTGCCTGTCATTTGCAGCAACTGACTGTTTTCAAGGTGGAAATGGTTCCAGTTTGTGGTGGTCTGGAGTGGAGGTTTCGGTTTGAAATCTCTGTTCTCCAGCGGTCATTGGCTGAACCTGAAGCAGGTGTGTGGAACGCTGGGGTGGGGTGGTGACAGGGGATGTGTGAGGTGGATGACAGGGAGGGCAGTGGAGTCATGGGAAGAAGGGGATGCACAGCCTCTGGGGCTGGGGCAGTAACACGGTGATGAAAAAAATGACCTTTGGTGATGCCATTAAATCATCCTTTATACTAAACATAAATTATCGACACAGTTTTAAAAAAATAATTTTCTGTTTCATTTCAAGGCTGGGGAGGGAGGAAGGGCCAAAGCAGGGCAGGAAGGAAGGGAAGGTCTGGGGAGGGTAAATACCTCAGCACTTTAAAAGGTCCCTTGATCTCACTGCAAATTCTTAATTTAAAAAGTCTTAATGTAAGTCTGACTAACACTGTATCAGTCATCCCCTTCCAGGGTAGCAGCGGGCTCGATGCACATGATGTGGCAGGTAGGGGAGAATCAGAAACCCTGCCTTGGCCAATACTCAGATCAGAGTTCCTCATCCTCTGAATTGAAGCCAGTGGAGGTGGGGTGGGCAGGATGAGATCATGACCTCCTTGCTCTCACCAGATTCTGTACAAAGGGGTAACCTGGCTTGTTCCCAGCAGAGGAAAATGGTGAATTTTGATCTGGAGAAGGGGAGACTGCAGGATGGAGAAGGTTAAGAACCATCAATTCAGTTGCAAAATGGCAAATAGGATTCAAAAGATGCAAAAGAAGCCCCAAACAAAGCCAACGTGGATTGGTACACAGTGTAAAAAAAAAATCTGCCAAAAAAAAGTCCATTCAGCATACATCACCAGAGGATTTGTTCTCTGCTCATGCAGAATTTCCGTGACATTAACTGAGATTAAAATAAGCTGTTTTAAATAATAGTAACAACTCAAATGCCATTGAAATGTCTTTCCTCTGAGATGTAGCCCCATCCTCCTCCCAGGACCAGTTCGCCTGCCAGAGTGAGCTGTGGAGCAGCACCTTCTGGGGGCCAAGTCTGCCTGTGGTGTTGCAGAGCAGTTCAGCTGGGAGGAGCAGTAGTTTCCTGGAAATTAAGTCTACCCTTGCAGGTTTCTGGAAACAGCTTGTTTCGTCTTGAGGCAAGACTGCCAGCACAGGAAATCAGAGTGATTTTTCTGCCTAGGCCATCACGCTGCCACGCAAACCACTGATGGACAACACTGCTTCAACACACACATCTTGAAGAAATTACCAGAGGCAAGCGCACAGTGCAGCCCCTAGACACATTCCCAAACACAGCCTGAAGACCCCAAGACAGCCTTCACCCAAGAAGGTTGTGTATCTTTACCTGGGGAAACCTTGCCTCCTTGCCTGACACAGAAGATTCAGAGGCAGCTGCAACACTCATGGAAAGCTAAATAAATGTTGATCATTTGCCTGCCCCAAAATACTTCATTTCTCTTGAAATAACTTATGTAAAACAGCACTTCATTAAGACAAAGTGGGGGAGGGGGAGGTAATTTAGTAGAGTTATTTATTTATTTTTGTTCTGCTTTAAGCCTATCTATGTAAAGCTCTCATGCAAAAAATTGCCTTCCAGTTTAGCTGAAAATTTAAAGGACACTTCTGGAAATAAAAGTTAAAAAAAAAAAGCCATTTCTCCTTCACACAAGGAACTGACTGGTTGTGGGGGCTGAGCAGGAGGAGTGAGGGGAACTAAAACAACCTAGCCTGCTAGTTCTGAAACCAGAGAAAAAAAAATGCAGTAAAAATTAGAGTATTTGTAGAGTATTTGTATGGTATTTGAAGCAGAGAATGTGGGCCCAGAAGAGACCCAGCAGGGCTGAAGGTTTGGAGAAACCTTCAGGACTCATTCAGATGAGCACACATCATTTAGTAGCAACTCCTGCCTCACATCTATAGTTCTTCCCCAGCTGAGGCTCTCTTCTGCTTCACCACAGTTCACATCTGACTTTCATGGCCCCTCATGATCCCTGACCCTTCACTGGGAATTAAGTCCTTGTCCATTTCCTTCCTCTCCCTGTGTCCCAGTAGACTTCCTTGATCCCTCCTCTTAGCACCATTTGTTCTCTAAGCCCCTTATTAAACTGTCCTTGCCAACCCCTGCAAGTTCATCCTTTCTGACTTCCAGACAGCCCTAGGCATCAGAAGTCTGGCCTTAATTCCTCATTTTCAGTATTGCTACTTACAAGTTTTGAAGACTTGTGTCTCAGGCACTTCCCAGTCCTCAGTGTCTGTGAGTGTCCATCCACATGTCCCATTGTAGTGGCTTCCAGTCACAGCTGGGGAGTGTGTGGGAGGTGGGATACAGAGGAAACGGCTTCTAGAAAGCAGCATATGTTGAGTGGGGGGAATGGCCCAACTTTCTGGCCTACTTTTCTGGCTGTTCTTCACACTAAATTTTTCAGAGATGTAATGAGCCTGCATGCTCCTGCCCAACAGCTTCTCACCACGATGAATAGGTCCAGGAGATGTTCAACCCTAATTTGAGAGATATTCTCCTTAGTACAATCCAGGAAAAGCTGTGCGATGAAATCCCAAATATGTGGGCTGAGCAAGACGAGTATTGAAATACCTGCCTTTCTTTCTATGTGAGATATGACTGCTTCACCATTTGGAGCCTTGCCTGTCGATGCCTGCATGGCTCTTCATCTTTGTTTGACTCTTCAAGGCCTGGATAGACAGGGCTTTGAGCACCTAGTCAGGTGGAACATGTCCCTGACCATGGCAGGGGTTTGAAACTACGTGACCTTTAAGGTCTCTTCCAATCCAAACCTTTCTAGGATTCTGACAACTCTCCACTACACATTAATGTGGCTTTCTTTTTTTTTTTGTAGATTAATATAAAAACAATTTTCAGGGGCCACAGTGTCATTTAAATGTCCCTTACTTGCAATTTTTCAAGAGATTTGTCTGTTTAGCCTTTACCAACACTAAATGTAATTGATGGCCAAAGCTAAATCACATGTTGCTTCCAGTAAAATAAATACTCTCTTTCAAAGGGCTATGAGTGTAGGATCTCTCCATTTGTCAAACTGTCCCCATGGATGAGAAGATAAGAACCTTTCTCAATCCAAATTAGAGATGGAGCCTTCATAGGTAGAACACCAGTGCAGGAAGAAGTGGGGCAAAGGGTTTAAATCTGAAGGAAAAATGGTTCTCTCTTGCATTGGAGTGATTATTTTGTGGTTTAAACCATCCCTCCTCCATCACTTGAAAACAAGATATCGGATAACGATTTCACACCAGAAAAAAAGGAGGGAGAAAAGAACGAAGGGTGGGACAGCAGTTCCCTGGCCAGCGGGGACATGATTCCTTCACAAGTGGAGTTCCTTCTTCAAGAGCGGGGTTCCTCCGCCAGCGGCGGCCGGAGCGCCGGGCCGGGAGCGGCGCGGGCGCGGCCGCTGTCCGCGGTGCTGATCCGCAGGGACGCGGCTCACCACGTCTGTCCGGCTGCTGAAACCTCCGTTTCACCGAGAGACTTTTTTATTGCTATTCTTGGGGACTGAACTGGTTTAGCCTCGTTGTGAACACTGCTTGCACCAAACAGGGGTTGTATGTAAAAAAAAAAAAAAAAAAAAAATTAAAAAAGAAGGGGCACACCAGGCACTTGCTACTGAAAGGTGCTGGGCTGTAAAGCTGTTGTATCATCCAACAGGATCTGGTCTCTCTCATCCTCTCCCAAATCTGCCTCTTAATTTCAGTTTTCAGGAAGGCCATAAGCCAGGATTTGTTCCGTATTAGCAGGAGAAGGAGAAAAAGGAAATTAAAAGTGATAGGAAGTTTGTAGGATATAGAGCTGCTCTTGTCCTGGTGGCCAATGTTCTTAGTTGCCAGGGTGAATATTCTGAGTCTTTTCTCTTGTGCAGCAGCAGATTTTTTTGTATTATAAACCAACCACTGTCTTTTTTGATGTAATATTTGTTGTGGTTGGTTTTTTTTTTTTCTTGTAGCATTTATCTTCCTCTCTCCTGCCATTCTGTTCCTAAAATCATTGCGACCTTCAGTGCCTCTCAGTATCAACAGCCTTTAGGGACTTCAAAGTTGTGGGTGTTCAACACCTCCAGCATTTAGCCTGGTGTTGCACAAGGAGGTTTAGTTACGCAGGAACAACAATTCAGTATCTTGCTGATTTCTATTGTTTCAATCTAGCTACATAAGAACGAGGCTGGACTCGAACAGGTCACAGCCGGAATCAATCCCAACCATCTCTCCAGCAATCAGAACAACCTGCTGGGAGCTGAGTAACGGCTGAATTCTTGGTGAGAGAAATTATAGGCATAAAAACAAAATCAAATATACTCCTTGTGCTCATTCAACATTTCAAGGCATATTTATAGGTACTGCTGTATGGCATCTTAAATATCAGAGTTTAAAAAGGAACTGGATCACTCCTGTTGGGGAAAATAATTTTTCTGTTCTGTCACATTCACTATCTTTGCCCCTGATGAAAAAGGGAGAGAAAGACACTGAATTACACACCCATTCAGCCCCTGTCATCACTTCTTTGGGCTGTTTGGATAGGCCTGAGAAGGACCTGTGAAGATAAGAAGATATGAAGGTCATCTGAAGGTCATTCCTCAGAACTGGAGTAGGAACAAGAGAGCTGGGCAGGAATCTGCTCAAGAAAAGCTGAGGATTTCTTCCTGTATGAGGCTGGCAAGGGCTTAGTAGGTGAATAGATGACTTTGCAGCCTAGGTCCTGGTTGAGTCCCTTCCTTAGACTGCTCCACTGTATTCTTCTCCCCATGCACCCAAGTTTTGCTGTCATTGGAAGGAAAAGCTGAAAAGAAATTTTACCACTGATGAAAATCCCTACATAAGGGAGATATTTCCACTTGATTTTTTCACTTTTACTTTCAATAAGGCATGATATTTAAGAATTTCTTACATTTTAAGAGGGAGAATATTCTTTAAAAAAATTCCCAGGAACACTGAAAAAATGGATCTGCATTCATTATAGAGAGGTGAGACAGAGAGCTACAGCCGCCAAGGCCTGGGCTCATAATGGTCTGTGAGAAAAAGCACTGAGCAGCTAAGAGTATTTGTCTTGGGAACGGCAGCCAGGGAACCTTGGGTGGGAACCAAGCTAAATCAGCAAACTCGCTGTTGGTCCAGGATCAGAATGAGCTAAAACTCCTCTATCGCATGCCTGAGTCTCAATTACTGAGTAATCTCTGTGGCATAGACATCTAGGAACCTCTGTGGATAGCAGATGGCTGCTGAATGGTGAGAGCAGATGACAGATTCTGGGCAGTGCAAACCCAGAAGACCTCAAATCCTGATTACAAAAGTCAGTTCTTGAGGTTAAATCAAACCAGGCACCTGAGCAGGAGGAAGTCATGCAGCATTACACAAAGCCAACACGCTACCAGACATGGGAGGGCGCTGGTAAAAAACTCCACCTCCCTCCTCTCCCCAACACACATCCACACGCACTGCCACATTCAGCAAAAACTATCAAGGCTATGTGTTTCCTGAAATATGGTTGGCTGAATAAATACACTTACAGAGAACTCTTTGTAGAACAATAGCAGAATGAGTAACAGTGCATCACTGCCATGGAAAATAAAAAGAAAAGTAACCCAACTGCAATTCAGCCAGAATCATTCCAAACCCCAAAGGTTGGCCTCTTTTTTTTTTCTTTAATGTGTCTGACATTTTATGGCATCAATAATGCAAACAAAGAGGAAATCATATTTGCAGAACACTAATGCACGGATGTCTAAAGCGAAATACAATACTGATTACTTTTTAAATGAAGCCACCAGGTTTTGATGTGCTGTGGTGGTTTAAATTGGTCCATCAAATCCCTTCCAAAGCAAATTCCAGTCCAAAGCAAGAGCTTGACCTTTTCTATAACCTTGGGTAGCCTTTTCAGCTGTGTTCTGATTGGGGAAAATAAATGTTAGTTTGAAGGAATCTTCCTGATGGGTCGAATTACTGAAATGTCACAATTCCTTCTGAAGATGAGGGAAATTGCAGACATGTCCCCTCTTCATGGGCTGTCCAAAACCCTTGGCAAATACAATGGCAAGCCTACAATGAAGAGCTGCGGGTGAGAGGATGGATGGGCTCTGAAAGAGATTTCTAGAAGTACTATTGAGATTTTGCCCCTTGGGTTAGTGGCTGACCTGTTCAGCACCTGATAGCTTGTCTCTTGCCTAGAATCTCCTGCAGATGACTGCAGAGCAATGTCTAAGTAGGAAAATAAGTGTATGAAAAAGCAGGTGTGGCAAAAATATACAAGAACCTTTCCCTTCCTTTTCCATTTTTTTTTGTATGGTTTGGGGTTTTTTTCACAAAGTGCATCTCAGAGATGCGTCTTAAGAACTAGAGACAGGATTGTCTCTGCCAGCACAAAAGTGAAGCTGTTGTGCTCCTGCCTGGGAAATCCTGCTGCTCAATCTACTCTTAGAACAAAAGAGAGAAGGGCTTGGGGTCGGGTCTGTGCTTCCAACTTACCAGAAGGAGCATTCAGTTCAGGAGCCAAGGGACTTCTTTTGCAATGTCCTCTGACTTGCACTGAGTTAACTCTGAATTTCTTTAATTCATGCAGTTTTAGTTTGGTAGACAGCATTGATTGTGCGGCCATGGGGTGGTGAGGAGGATTGGATGCCGCCATCTCACATCAGTTGGGAGTTTGTCTGCCATTTAGGTCGCATCTGATCAGAGCTTTGTGTGTGGGGACTGTATGTCTTGGAGTTAATCAGTGCAAGCAGCTAATTGCCACTGCTTAACCAGTGCCTTTTAATTAGGACTGTGTTGCTGGGTGGATACATGAAGGGAGCTGTTTGTCACTGGCAAAAATTTCAACCTTGTGATGTAAACCTCTTTGGGGAATTAAAAAAAAATATATATGTATAGGCTGGAGCTACTGTCACTTTAGCAGAAAATCAGTTTCAGCAGAACTGGCCTGGGTGAGGTTGGAGTCACGCTTTGCTGGGGTCAGAAATGATAGCGGCTGCTCCCCGACCCTTTCTCCTGTGCAGAAGGGTGGGACACTGTGGGCTTCAGCTGGGATTTACAGGAGATACCCCCCATGCATTACAATGAGCTTTGCTGTAAAATTCACTGCACAGAGGTTAATCTAGATGTCAACACTGCCTGACAGCAGTGAAATTACTCCGGGGCAGTGCTCCTTCTGAAGTCTTAATATAACAGTCAATTCCATCCTGCCTGCAGGAAATGAAAGTTTTCTGCTTTGTGTGCGGAATCATCCGGCGCCAATTTTCTCACTGTTTGAAGTCCAAACTGTTTGTGGTCTTGGGATTCACCTCACATTAAGACTTTCACTTCATTTAAAAACTCTGCTAGTCAAGTCCTGAGAACTGCAAGGACAGGAGCTGCACAGGGAGAAGAAGAAGAGGGCATGGAGGGAGAAATCTTATCTCACCTACCACATCGAAATCAAACAGCTTCACCTGCTCTCTGTGCTCTGTAAAGGGAGGGAATGCAGAAACTCAGCTATCTGAGTATCAAGAAGCAAAGACTGGAGAGGCTGGAAGCCAGCAGAGAGTGAGAGAAAGCATGCAAGAAGACATTTGGACCTCCCAGAGCTATGATTTTCTTTAAAGGTATTTCAGTCCTTCCCTGCTGGGACCTTGTCCTAAGCAGCCAGTAGTGCAGCAGTCAAACTCCCCCTCGGCACAGCAGATCCAGTTTTCAGCAGTGGGATCAGTAACTTGTGCTGGGCGGGAGATCAGTTCCTACGGAGGACTCCTGACAGTGTGGTGAAGCAATGGTTAGATTTGTTGTGCCTCCTTTCCCCTTGGAGAGATGCTAAAATTGTGGGACTAGCAAAAGGGAGGAGGATCCAGTGATCATTCCTTTAGCCTGAAAAGAGCTGTTAGGTTGGGTCTGTGAGAAACTCAAGCCACCAACATGAAACCAGCCTACCAGCTTACTTAACCCTTGGAGAAAGCTGGAATATTTTTGTCCTTCCTTCTCTTTGGTCTCTTATCTCTTTCCTCAGTTCAGTTTTTCAAAGTTGCAAGCAATACGACTCCAATCACTTCTCTCAGGGAGCGGTTTCATGGCTCAGTGCTGTGCTGGGAAGGAATAAGAGGCACAGGAGAGATGGAATGCTCCTCCATTCCTCTCAGAGCAGCAACTGACGTCTCTGCCTGTGTCATTTGTGGCACTGCCAGCCAGAACAGATGTTTTGAAAACACCTACTTTCTTCAGGCTTGAAACTCAATATCTCTGCTTTCAAGGACAGTGGAAAAGGGAAAAGAATTTTTAGGACTTAGCAGCTACTTAAACATTAAATGGGTACTTACGTAAAAGACACCTTGGTCTGGGAGTGGAGAAGATACCTTAGAGTTAAGCAAGTCTGTCCACTCCTGAAAAGCAGTGCTGAGAAAGGAATTTTCTCTTCTTCTATTTTTGGTACTCATTCAGAGACAGCACTGTTATGCCAAGGCTCTGTGACCCCACCATCCATCAGAGAGCCACTGCATGTGAATGGAGAACAAACCTTTTGGGTTGCACCAGGACAAGCCTGAGCCTGTGAGTCTCATAGCAGAGGAGGCCTGTGGATGACCAGAGCCTCCCAGCTATCAGAGGAGCCTCCACAGTGTGGTATCACAGCCAGGATCTCATTTATTACCCTTGCTTATCCTCATCATTGCCTTCCAACCAGAGAAGACACCTGGAGCTGTTACAAAAACACTGGGTACGAGCCATGGCTGCAGTGGTTCAGCTGATCCCTGGCCAGATCAGGGAAGGATGTAGATACTCCTTGGGGAGGGAGGAAATTAGAAAGATTTTTTTAAAACTTTTTAAGATGACACGCTGAACAAAACACCGTCTTCCCACAGACTGGCACATGAATGCCTGTTGATCAAGTGTTTAGAGCTACCTCTGGGTTTGGGGGCTTGTGGTGATCATGTCTGCATCCTTCACCCATATCCTAAACTCAAGGAAGCCTATATATTTGAGTTCTGGGAAATAGAAGCCTTTCACGTGAAAGGAAAGAGCTCATGTAGTATTGTACTTCTGTCTGTGCCCCTGAAAAAGCATAACTTTTCAGACCTTCTTTTAGTTGCATTTTCTTATAGGAAAAAAATCACAGAACAGCACAAAGCCTAGTGATTTTGTTTTCCACCTGCATAAATGGTCCCTTGATTTTATTGGTTTCTTCCTCCTTTTTAAACCAGTATTTGCCCAACTTTATAGCTAACTTCTCCTGGAGCTGCAGTACGTTGCTATTTTCTTTTGGTTTTGCTTGTATCCACTGTGCTACTTAAAATTCAACACCACACTCCCCAAATCTGTCTCGATTTCCGAACCCAAGATACTCACTTGCCTTCTAAAACCAGCCTTTCCCTTTCCTTGGCTCTTTTATTTCCCCACATATTTTCTCACCTTGTTCCACCCACTCCTGGGGACAAGCAAACAGCTCAAAGCTAACGACGTCTCTCAAGCAAGCAGCCTCTTTAAAGGCATTCCACAGTTTTCACATTTGTCTGTGCAGCACAGTTCCCCAGAGTCACCCTTCTGCAATTCAACACCCTGCAGACCCAAGGAAGGGCCTGACATGAGGCAGCTCAGACTTTTTCACCCCTGCAATGCACGCATTGAGGGACATTTGAAAAGACCAGATGGGCAAGTTTTGCAGGAGACAGGATGGACTTTCATTCTGGCAGATCACTGCATGTCTTCCCTTTGCTACATTTCAGCTTCCCTCTTGCAACCTGACAGACTGGGGTGAAAGGTAAAAGAGAATGGCTGGAGAACACAAACCAGGTCACTGATGAGGCCCTGAGGCTGGAGCCTGCAGTAATGCCTGCAGTTTGCAGCCCTGCCACACAATTTCCACCTGTACCATGCACCAAAATAGCACCTTCACCTCCAAGAAAGCATCATTTCAGTGACACCCTTGGGTGACTGAGTTGGTGCAAACAATTTTAATTTTTAGGGAGCAGGGTGCAGCTGGGACAGGGAAGGTCTTATGGCCCCTTCTCAGCTGTGCTCAGACTGATGTTCCTTCCACTTCCCTTTCACAAGTCTCTTGAAACAAATGCAGATGGAAGAGTCTGGGTGGTGGGAAGGTCTGCCTGGACGTGGTGGGAATTAACCTGGTTTGTCCCAGAGCTGGGTGAGACCTGTAGGTGTTCTCAGGCAGCAGGGATACCTCTCTGCTCTTAGTAGAGGCAGGGCATAGGGAAGTAGCTCTCCTAGAAATAGAGAAGAAGCATAAACTCATTTCTCTTTGACTCCAAACACTCAGATGTTGATACTTTGTAAGAGTTTCCCCCAAAATCTCTTCTTCTTCTTCCACACAGTGGGGCCACCACAGAGCCCATCTTCCTACAGGCAAGATCACCATCACCCATTCTGATGGGCGGCTCTGCTTCTGGTCCAGGAAACGTGCTTCTGGAAGCGAGGTCTCAGGGTGTTCACCAGGAATGCAGCACAGCTGCTTTCCCTCTTCCCCTCCAAAACTGTCATGCCAAAAAGGAATGCAGCAGCTTCCATCGTGTCTTTGAACAAAAAACAATCTCCTCCTTGCCCCCAACAAACCTCCATCCAGCACTGACAGGCCAAGGGGCCCAGACCACTGACAGCAGCAACAGGGCAGATGTCACACGGCAGAACTGCAGCGTTTCCAGCTCTTCTGAGCAATTGTTCACAATTAACTTTGACAACAGGACCTTTCTCCAAGGCAGTCACTGCACATGGTGGGGCTAGCAGTAAAGCAGAGCCTGAGCATTGGTCTCAGCCACTTCCCATCTTCTGGGGACCCATTAACTCTCCCCATAGACCACCTATTCCTAAACATGCAGCGTCAAGGCTCAGTGTCACGCTCGGCTCCTGAGCTCACCTCTCTGCTGTGACCGTACAAAGACGTGGTGAAAGGGACAGGGTGGTGGTGCTGGGGAGGAGGGGAAGGAGGAAAGAAGTGAGGAGGGGAGGATGTAGCTGCTGTGCAGAATGGTGACGAGAAAATCAGCTGGAAACAGCTGGTGTCTCTGGGTGGTTTGATAGTGTAAAAGCCCTTGACATTGATCAAAAAAGAAATGAGAGCATGAGAGTGAGAGAGAGGAGTGGACAAAATTGTGGCTTTGCACAATCTGGCACAGTGCTTGGGAGCCACAAGAGCAAGAAGCCACTTGGGGTAAGAGACAGGCAGACCCAGGAAGGGGTTTTCTTTTGGAGATGCTGGTCAATTCAAGCAATTTCTTGTTCTTTCCCTGTGCAGAATCTCCAGCCCTTTTAGCCAAAGCAGCCTGCACACAACGGGAGGCAGGCCAGGGCTAGCACCTTTCAACCAGTCTTTTCCCCTTTCAAAGTTGGACCCAAGGAGGCAGATAAGGAAAACTGGATGTCCTCTCCCAGAGGAGCTAGATCCTGCTGTGGTACACTGCTCTTGTGTGCGGACTCCTGGTGCTGGTCCACACCCCTGTCCATGAGCACGGAATCACTGGTGTTCATGCTGTGAGCAGCTGGTGCCTGTTCAGTGGCTGTCTGTCCAGCCTCCACTGGCACGAGTCTGCCACACTAGCTCAGATCTCTCTAACACACAGAGGAAGGTTGTGTCCTTACTCCCACGTGGCTCCTGCCACCCATCATCTCCCACCCCAGGCTTGAACTGCTCATTACACAAGCACAGCATAAACCCAGGGCCGCTGCTGGCACCACAATCCTCCTTGTAGCTGCGTCCCCTGCCCCTGTCTGAAACCATCAGACAGGTCATGCCAGTGCCATGAGTCAGAGGTACAGATTGTCAGAGGACAGGGGGGATGAGGAGAGGATTCAAGATCTTCCCTTTCAGTGCAAGCCATAACCAGCTACCTACATCCTGACTATGAATACTAGTCTGGCCATGGGGAAGGAGCCGAGATCCCTTCTCTGTCCCCTCTTCCTCCATCTGCATTCCCTTCCAGGCAAGCACCACATCCGAGCAGGCTATTTTTGTGCCGGCAGTTGTTGCCTTCTCAAAATTGCCTTGACTATGCCTGTGTCGCCCGTTCCCTGCCTCCTGAGAGCAGCTGCCAAGTTGAGGTTCCCCCTCATCCTCCATTACCCACACAAAAAAAAAGACCCAGAAAGGTTTTGTATTCTCAGCCCAGTCTGGACAGGCAGGATTCGGTGTCTGACTCTGTTTCCCCGGGTCGGGATTATTTTCTCCTCCAGGGAGATAGGCCGTAGGGAGGATGCTGCTGTCTCTCCCTCCCTGTCCCCACCACCCCCTGTTGCTGCCTGTCAGGCCTTTCTCCTCATTGAGATGCAAGGCTGGCCGCTGCGGCCATCCGCTGAGCCGTCTGCTCCTGAAGGCACCTTCCCCTCCTTCCCCCCTCCTCCCGGGGCTGCCTGTGGAGCCATTCTTCAGCCTCTGCATTTCACAACAGCTCAAAGGCAGATGCATCAATCCTTTCAGGGGATGGGGACGTGAGGAGAATGGCAAGGGAGCTGCAGGCAGGTGTTGGTAGGTTCCCAGCCATCTCACAAGCCTTGTCCCCCTCCCTGTCCCCCGCTGGCTTGTGCCTGAGGCTTGGACTGAGGCATGGGGCAGGAATGGGGAAGGGGAGAGGATGGGGAGGAAGAGTGCTGGGATATACTGACCCCACAGGCATGCCCAGCTGGGTTGCGGGCCTGTCCCCAGCTGTCTGCACCCTGTAGCCTTTCCCCCATGCGGGGAGCAAGGATCCAATCCTGCTCGCTAAAAGTTTACACCAGGGAGCAACGTGACCCTGGTGCAGACAGCTGAGGGAGGGGGAACAACCCCAGGGTCACTGACAGCCACGAAGGGTGGGAGGAGTGGGGTTGTTCCTCCCGGAGCGACCGCCTGCCCTGGATGCCCGTGGGGAGCAGCACTCCTGAAATGTGTTGGGGATGGTTGGGGACCGGGTCTCCAGGACCTCCCTCGGCTCCCAGGCGCAGGGGCTTGGATCCCGCTGCTCTCCCAGCACGGGCAGCGGCCGGCACGGGGCAGAGGGAGGGCTGGGCCAGGAGCCTGCAGTCTGCGTGAGGGCGGCTGGTTCCCGGTGCGTGTTTTACCCGTAGGTGCCACAATCCTTTGACTGTGTGTTCGAAAGCCTTGAGTCTATACATTTAAGAATCAGTAAATTAGAAAAATTGTCCTGAAATGTTGGAGGGAGGAAAAAGGCAGGAAGGCAGAGAGGGATGAGGAAGGACTGAGAGGAAGGGAGGGAAGGGGTTTAAAAGAGAGTTCATCCAGGGGCACTGCCCTGGCTTTTTGCCCATCACCTGCGGGCTCGAAAGGAGGGTGGGAGTCAAGGACGAAAAGGGAGGACTGATTTCACACATTCAGTGCATATCATACAACCAGGGCAAGGCTTTCTTCCCGGGGCTCCTACTCAGGATGGCATCACTGCCATAGCCAGTCTAGAGCCCTGCCCAGCAGCCCGAAACATACTCACAGCAGGGTTACAATTCACTGCTTGATTGCTCGGGGGAAAGATACCTTGTCCTTTCTTTCTCTTTTTTTTTTTTTTTAATTATATATATATTTTTAAGTACTTTTTCTCCCTTTTTTGTTTCTCTTTTTTTTTTATATATAGTCTTACAATTTTCTGTAACAGCAGCTTCTTTCTGTATTGGCGTGGAAGTTATATATAGAGAGATATCTATAAATATATATAAGCCAAACTGCCTTACAGGTTGTTGTTCTGTGGGATTTTTGTCGGTTTGCTTTTTGTTTTGCTTTTTCTTTTTTTTTTTTTTCAGTGTTGTATGTGTAGCAGGCACTTGAGTTTATATGAAGATGTTTGCTTGGGAGCTGAGGGGCAAAGGATTTGGGAGGGGAGAGGGAAGGAAGGACGGAAGGAAGGAGCAGGGACTTCCAACAAGTGGCCACTGCTAGCCAAGGATGTCCAGGTAGATTGGTGTGGCCTTGCCCAGAGCGTGAAGGATCTTGTAGATCTCCTTGATGTTGAGCCTTTGCTGAGGTTCCCTCTGCCAGCAGCCCAACATGATGTCATAAACCTCCTTGGGACAGACTCGGGGCCTCTCCAAAACTCGGCCTTGGGTAATGCACTCAATGACCTAAAAGAAAGAAAGAAAAGAGACATGGAACACCAGCTGGGCAGTTTCTGGAGGGTGTGCTGTGCCTGCTACTGCTTGGCTGGTGTGGTACCATTTAGTGAATGGGAGCACTGAGAAGCCAAATTTCAGACCTCCAGACCCTCAATTCTCACCTGTGTGTTGCTAATGATAATTTTACCATGAAAAGTTTGTCTCCAGCCGCAGTTTTTCAGGTCCCAAAAACCTTTCCTGTTTGACACCTACCTACCTCAGTGCACTCTCCAAACGGGAGGTCACAAGCAAATGAAATGGATTTTAATTTATGATGTCAGTTTTTGCCGCTAAATGAAGAAGGAAGAAAAGTCTTAAAATCCCCAAAGTAAAGCAACATTTTGCACAGCTGAAATTATATTCTTCTTGTCTGAAAACCAAGAATCCCTTCCACTGCAAAGCCCAGGAGAGGTTTATAAGGAAGAGTTCAGCGCATCTTTTCCTACATACTTCTCCAAGGGCAGCTTTGCCTCATTTTGACATAGAAAAGCAACTAAAAGAATGAAATTTCACGTCAAATCACATCTGTGATGGAGAAAAAAATTTTGCAGTGCTATCACTCTATTTTGGGTCAGGTCGGTGCTGCTAATGAGGAACATGGGAGTTTCTGGATAGCAGTTAAGTCTCTTCAGAGGGATGCCATTGGAAAGGACACCCCCCAAGGATCTGTTTGTGTATTGTTTACTGGAGGAATGAATGCAAAGAGAAGGGAAATATGATTTGTCAGAGAGCTGCTATTACTGTCTGGCCTCCTTGCTTGGGGTCGATGCGTCCCAGCACTGCAGAGTGAGAGGGACCTGCCACGCTCTGCAGATAAACACCAGTCACAGGCAGCGCGTTGAGGAAGCCGCCCAGCAAGAGGTGTTTGGAGTTTATCATTTATGAATAGTAATGGTCCCGCCACGCAGCTCAAGGGATACTTATCACTTTACTGTTTGCGTGTAAATACAGAGGGGAGAGATTAGGACCTGCTGAAAGCGAGGCAAGGAAGGCACAGCACGCAGAGAAGCCTGCATTGCCACAGAGCTGCCGGATGCTGACTTGTGGGAGGAGGTGAGTTATGGTTTCTGACAAGACATCCTGGATGTGCACAGGAGCCCTGTGCTGGGCCCTTTCTCTCCAGGGCGAAGGAAGAGCATAGAGAGAAGTTAATGGCCTGGCTGAGTGGTGCCCTGCCTCGTTCCTCTGCTCAGACTGGGTCTCTTCCAGCCTTGGAAGCTTGGCCTGGAACAGGTTCATTAATCTGCCTTTCCAGGGGGCTCTGCCTCTCCATGGTGCTGTGTCACAGCATCTGGGCTGCCACAGAGACTTGCTCTGAGGCCACGCCACCCAGGAGCTGGTGGAGGTGTCAGTCCTCTGCAGCCACACAGGTTCTGCCCATCTCTCCACAAATTGTGAAAAATGAACCAGATGAGAGCTAATGTGGCTCCCTCCCACCAGGTTGCTGTGGTCAATAATGAGAAAGAAGTGGGTACACCAGTAGGTAAGGGAAGGATGAGATCTATCCCAGGGATGGTAGCAAACCATTACAGCCACACCTGTTCAGATTTTAACCAACTCTGCCCCTCAAGATTAAGGGTGAGTATTCTCAGCGCCACTTCCCTGCGAAGGAAACTGAGGCAGAGGGCACGGGCGTAGCTGAGCTGTCACACTCCAGCGTGCCTATTGCCCATGCACAAGCTACATGTGCTCATTTGCGTGCGTGTTTGTATTTACCCTCGCAGGGAAATGCAAGAGCAGCTCATTAAATAGCGTGACAAATACCTTCTGTCGCTGTCGATTCCATTGTTTGTGTCTCTGAAATGTTTGCGTGTGCTACTTTGGGATATACAGTCAGGCCCCATTGAGCACACGAATGGGCAAGTGTTAGAGCTGTAAAGCAACACCTTGGATTTGCCATCTCTGCAACTCACTTAATTAAGGGATCTGTATCCAGAAAGCAGAAAATGCACATTTTTCATTACAAAAGGTGAAATTTCTGAAATCCATTAGATACACAGTAGGATAAAAATGTTCAAGGTTCCCACACACTGCTATGTCAATGCATCTTTTTCCTCTTCTATAATGTCTCCTGCTAGTCCAAGCAAAAATCTTCCAATGCATTTCTGCTGATGTGCCTCAAACCTCAGCACTGACACTCTGCTAATCCCAGCCAGCCTTCCCTCAACATTTTTACAGTGCAGCACCCTACTGGTGGGCTGCAGCTTTTGCTAGTCAAAGAAATAACCAGGAGAAACAAGCTCCTTGTGTTCCACCCTCAGTGAACTGGGGCAAACCATATAATAGACATCCCAATGGCAAGAAACCCCAAGAAAATGAGCCATGTGCAATATAACAGGCTTAAAATGATTCCTCACAAACTGGAGATTGCAGGAAGAGCCTCAGCTACAAAATGAGAAAGCAGAGGAAATTCAAGGCATGACATAGATCTGAGCAGTAATTTGGGTATCCCCAGTTCTGGCAGTACCCCGAGAGTTTATCATATATGACAGATATGTCAGGAACTTAGCAGCAAGAGGCTGAGGATTAGCCAGTCCATGGCTTTGGCAGAGCCCTTTGATTCCTGCAGGCCTCAGTTTTCCCAGCTTTTAAACTGAGATAATGACACTTATCCTATGGTTTCACCACGGGAGTGCCAAGGAGAGACCATACATGTATGAGCTGCTTTGCAAACAACCTGGAAAGGAGAAACAGCAAAAAATACAGTTTTCAGCTGAGGTGTCTCAGCACTGTTGTACCTCTGTGTTTGAGAGCTGGAACCAGGGCTGCTTCCCATAGGTGAAGATCTCCCAGAGGATCACCCCAAAGCTCCAGACATCACTCTCTGTTGTGAATTTCCTGTACATGATGCTCTCCGGAGGCATCCAGCGGATAGGCAGCATGGTGTGTCCCCCAACCTGGATGAGGACAGAGCACAAGGAAATCTGAGTGGTGAGAGTCCTGAGGTCATACAACCAGATCATGGTGTCCAACTCCTGGCCCTGCACAGGACACCCCAAGAGTCACACCGTGAGCCTGAGAGCATTGTCCAAACGCTTCTTGAGCTCCGCCAGGCTTGGAGCTGTGACCACTTCCCTGCGGAGCCTGTTCCAGTGCTCCACCCCGCCGTGCCATGTCAGCCCTGACACGATGGGGACAAACTCAGGGCCTCCCTGTGAACTACTGCAACAAGGAGCTGCTCCAAAAAGCTGGGCTGGCTCCTGCCTCCCCTACCACTCCTGGGCTTACCCACCAATCCCACCTCGTTAACGTGATGCACAGGGAGTGAAACGGGTCATGATAAATTGCATCCTCTCCACCCAAAATGGCCTTGTAAGGAAATCAGATGCAAAATTCTCCAGTCCTACAGTCTGGTGAACTCAGAGACAAAGCAAGAAAGAGTGTTCAGCAAAGCATTTCAGGGCCTCCAAGGCACCCACCAGAAATGGAGTCTGAGGGTTTTCCCTCCTCGGAGAGGTTCCCTAAAAGCCATGCACAGGCACCTGTGCATCACCTAATTGCATGAAAGATTTTGGGCTCATAAAACTGTGCTACAGGCTTTTTCAAAGAGTGTTTTGAATATGTAAATAACTGCATGACCACACTTCAAAAAGGTGGTTTGTTGGTAAAGAACAGGATCTTACAGGCAGGGTTATGTCCATCATTTAATGGAGGAGGGAAAGCCAACCCCTTTGGAGAGTTTGGAAATGGAAGAGCCCATGGGTGTATAAAACTGGGGTATCCAAACCAAGCAAAGGCACTTTCTCAGGTAAGAGTCATCCCTTCTTCAGGGTACATGAATCCAACAGGAATACAGGAGGCTTGCTGGATACATGCAAACAGTTCCAAAGTAGATGGATTTACCTTTGGATTCACTAGAGATTCCTAAGTAACTTTCTCTGAGCAGGACAAGTTTTCCTCTGTTCTGTCCTCCTGCATAAGAAGCTCCATCTGTGGGGAAAGAGCTAATTGCTGCAGCCAACCAGTGCTGGAAGAAGCAGGGCTGCAAGTCTCCACACTTGTTTCTGCTGAGGGTAAAATATCTGAGGTTTTAGGGGCGATGAGAAAAAGCTCTTTTGTGGAGCTGTTTGGAAGACTGCTTGTCTCATTAGGAACACCAAAAAAGCAGTGCTAATATCTTTGTAGCGCTGCAGCTGAATCAAACAGGCAGCAATCTCTCTGGTCCTACGAAGGATAAGGGGAGAAGGTGTCTGCTGTCTAGGATTCCAGCATATGTGTGGGTATTCCAAATAATGAGATTGTTGTGCTCGCTCGGATGAAAACACTTCTTGTACAAACAAAAGCCCTCCTCTGAGCTGCCGGTTTTTTCCACAGGTTTCTTTGACTGATTAAAGCAGAACTAGTGTGGGGAAGGGTCAGCACAGGGACGCTGCAGCGCTTGGAAGCAAGAGGGAGGTGTGTTGGAATAGGGTGTGAAAGGGGTAGGATGCTCAGCTGGCTCTCTGCATGGTGGGGTTCAGATTCTGTTTGACAGAATTTAGACTCAGGTTTGAAAGGTTGTACTCATTTTTCCTTGTTCTGAAACAGACCCTCCCTCAAAAAAGAGATTTAAAAATCTCAGAAAGATCTTTCTTTCCTAAGTGCAGATGCATGAGGATAAAAAGCTCATTGCAGCTCTACACCTCCTGTTTAGAGATGCCTTGGTGTGTTCTCAGCTTGCTGCTCTGAACTCCCAAGAATGTTCTGCCATAATGGAAATGGAAATATACATTTCTTTGTTTGTTTCTTTGAAACCCTGGCTGCAAATTCAGCTCTTCCCTGCATTCCCAGCTTTTACAAGTTGCTTTCCCTTCTTGTGAAGGGCTCTGAGGAAACATTATCAGCAGAACAGGACATACATCAAACTTGATTGTTGCACAAACTGTTTTGTGTTAATGCTTATTTTATTCTCCTTTAAGTAGCACTAACTCTTCACTTTTCCAGCAATCTCAAAATGATTACTTATTGAAAAGCTCTCTACGTTTGCAATACCCTGAATCTTGCAGGATCATTTGTGATTACAGGTAGTACAATGCACTGAGCACAGTTAACTCCCTTCTGAACAGGCCTTACGTCAGTTCAGACTGTGTGAACCAGCTCCTCAGCTTACACAGATGGTATTACAGCAGCACTGCTCAAATGGGAGGTCTCTAATTTACACCACTTGAGGATCTGGCCCTGAAAGCAGAGCAGAGAAGCCAGTAGTTCCATCTCAGTTCTAATCAGCTAAAATAAAGTCAAAGTCTTTGGTCTCCTTTAGACACCTCCTGGCGAAGGACTGCCAGCAAAGCGACATGCACAGTGAAGAGTTGTCCCAAGGATGTGATGACACAGCCTTGGCTTAGGTCTTATGGTGGAGTTAGGAACAGCCAAAACATTCCTCCCAGCCATGTACGCCATGTGAGAAACACTTCTCCTTAAAATTAATCTGGTAACAATTAATAATCAAACAAATTTGGGGAAGAAAATTACAGACAAGCAATGCCCAGAAATTTGTTGGTCCCAAAACATGGCCCGGCTGTGCTCAGAGATGAGGAGCATTCCTTGCAGAGGTATCCTTTGCATCTCAAACAGGGTGCCACGTTCTTGAGAGCAAATGTTAAGCCTTGCACTTACCAGCTCTAACAGAACAGGCATCAATTAAACTCTACCATGAAACCACTTCAATGTCTAGCCTAGCACATAAGGCTGATTGCTACGTTTTAAAGAATCGCCTTTGACTATCCCTTACTGCTTCCCTTGCAAACTGATTAGGATTAAAATTCCCATTTCACAGATGAGAAAACAGATGCAGGAAGGCAGGGAAAGGCCCTGCTCTGAAGCTGTGCAGTAAGTGAGCACCAAGTCAAGTCTTCCTGGTCTGCAGTCAGCCATACCCTGTTATTTGAGGATGTAGCAAAATGATTTAGAGCTGAGCAAAGAGGGATGGTGCTACTGATGCCACAGGAAGCAGAGTGTGTCCAGGGTGACAGAAATCATTTGCATAACATGTAGTGACTGTGAGCTGTGGTATGCCACTGCAGACTTGCACGTGAGTGCCACAGCTACACACTTGTTTTACAGGACCAGCCATTGCCAGAAGCATAAAAGCAGAATGATGCTATTAAATCAGGCTGAAAAAAAGGGATGCTGCTTTTACCTTTTGCAAAGCCAGTTTACAAGGCATATCTTTGACTTTGGAAAGAATCATTATCATGCCTTTAGGGAATTTTAGTCAAGCCTCTGCTTGCTCAGAGTTGGGCCTAGCAGGTTTCAGAATTAAGTGACCATGCAGGACTGGTGTTTCTTAGGTGCACGTTACTTCTGAGACCTTTTTTAAAACAGACACATCATCTTTCCACCCCATCTTCTCCATTTCCCTTGGGAGCTAGGGATGGGGGGGCCCAGCCATCAGGCAGGCTCATCTTCCCTAAGGGGAAAATGTCCTGAAACTGTGGCATTACAACATCTCCCCTGCCGACACTCCACAATTCGGAGTAGGGCTTTGCTTGCAAGCAAATAAGACAAGTAAATCCTCTTCTGCGCCTCTCTTTAAATCCTATGATGCTGCCAAGCTCGCCCTTTCTCCTTGTTATTTTAATGCTTCATAGACCTGCAGACTGGCCTCTTTATCCCATTGCCATGGCTGTCTAGCTTTCCTTGACATTTTTAGCTAACTTTCTCTCCCTAGATCAACTCCCCATGCCCACACTGACATGTTATTCCCAGTGCTCTGCTCTTTCTGTTCGCAGTGCTATCCTGGTAATAAATGGAGCAATCAGTGCACATCCTCTGAGCAGCCAAAGTTTTCTTCCTCTCTCTCCATTTTGAGATCACAAGATCACCTACTCGATTCCAATCCTTTCTCATGGATGCTCCCAAGTGCATGCCCTGATCCGCAGTCATGTGTTTCTGATATTCCAGGGCACCTGGCCTCTGCTCTGAAGCCTCATTACACATCCAAGCCCATGGACTTGCAAGATAGCCAGCCACTCCCTCTGAGCAGCTTATTTCTGGATTAGATATGAGCCTCGGGGAGCTGGGGGAGGTTCATGAAAGGCCAGTGTTAATGGCCATTAGGGAGAGAGATAATTACTTAATGCTAGTACAGCTCTTTGAGGATGTAAAGCTATATAAGTGCTGTGTACAAGTAGTATTATAAGGCTTGAGGTTTGTCTGCTACCAAGGAAAGCTGGTGTCTGGGGGAAAAGTTCTCCTTGTCCCAGCTTTCTGAATGACATCCAGCTGATTAGGAAGGGAAAAGATGATATGTTATCCTCAGTGAGTCTGACAGTACAGCAGCAGGTAGCGGAGCAGCAGTGTTCAGCAAAGACTGTGCAATATATCCACAGTTTGGGCCACCAGCAGAGATAACATGGAAATCAAAACCAGGGTAGGGCTGAAAAACCCTCATGAGAACTTAGGGCTGCTGGGAATACAGATGCTAACACTTTAAAGGCAGCCCTGTTTGTCCCCTTCCCAGCTCACATACAGCACCAGGGCTGAGCCCAAAGTAGTATTCAGGGGGGAACTACTGAGTCATTTGCTTTGTGCCCACAGCTGGAAGGTTCCTTCATGGAATCTCAGCTCAGAACAGGATTTGGTCTCTGGCGTACTCTTAGGCTGTGTCTTATTTTTCTTTTTGTGCAGTTTCCTTCACAATGTTGAAATTAAAAAAAAAAAAAAATTAAATCAGTGCTTTTGTTTTCCTTGGCCATTTGACATTTGCTTCCCAAAGTCATTTGACACCTTTCTTCCTGTTTCTGGCATTCTTGATGGAGGCTCTGCTCCTGCTCCTGCCTTGGGAGGATCACAAGGACCACTGTAGGTGTCTCCATTTGGTGCAGCATTGTTTGAACTTCCCATTTTTGTGCAGGGAGCGGAGGCATCTGAGTTTGTACAGAATCACACAGTGGAGACCTTGGCACCATTCCTCTCTGGAAAAATCCACTCAACACTCAATCCACCCCACCTAGTGATAACAGACACATTCTCTGACTGCTTTCTCCATTCCTGTTACTCTAGGTAGGGATGACCTGGGTTCTTCTTTAATTGCAGACCTGGATGCCATCCCAGGCTGGACCACACCAAAGCACAGGTCCAGACCACAGCACTTGGAGCTGGGTGATCCCTGGAAGATACTTAGCTCTGAGCCTTCCCCCAGCAGCCAGCTGTCAGTCCCCACCAGGACACACTGATTCCTGCTGTGGACAGGATGTGTTGTTGTTCAGCAACCCTGGACAGCCTTGTGTGAATAAGAGCCACAGGTGGCTGGGTCATCTGAGAGGATGTAAGGGCAAAAAAAAAAAGCGATGAAAGCAAGAAGCAGTAAAAACCGCTCTGTTTGGATAAGTTGAGCTCTTGGAGAAGAACAAAAAACAAACAAAACTGCTGTAGATTGTGCCTTTGTGAGCCTGTGTTTGTCATTTCAGGTTGGGGCACAAGGAGATGGCTCCTCAGGGGCTATGCAAAGGGCAGCAGCACATGCTTCTTTTCTGGCTGGGGATCCAGGAGGAGACGCTCCTTCTTTGCCTTCAGCCTGGATCCACCTGCACTGAGAAATATTTCAGATGTGCCAGTATTTTGCCTCTGTGAGTCCTGACAGATTCCTGGGCACCTCTTGCAAAGCAGTGGGATTAACTCTGATGTGCCAGACAGAGCAGAGCTTTGCTGAACCTTAGCTGTCCCCACTTCATAGTTTTAACTGTCACCTTACTAGGCTCTTGAGTACCCGAATAGTTTAGATCAGAGGTAGCTGAATTTAACTGCAAATTATGACTGGATGTGATTCCCAAGTGTTTTATCTGTAATTTCCTTTCAGCTTATCCAGGAAGAAAGGCCCTAGCTATATTTGAGACTGCACCGTTGCCAGAATTACTCTGGCCTCCAAAAATCCCCAAGGTGTTCTCCTGGCAGAAAGGCATCGTGTGTTATGGCTGTACCAGCCTGGGAGCTGAGCCTCTTCTAAGTGATTCAAAAGCCATCACAGCCCTGTCCTTGCCTCCACTTTTGCAGTCACTGCTGTCATGGCCAGTGCTGAACATGAGATTGAACAGTCAACAAACAACAAAAAGCTTCCATCAAACTTTTTAACTTACTTGACTGACTGTGTCCTCACCACGTTCCGCTCTCTGGGAACAGCAGATGTGATCCTCTCCCAGTTTTCATTGGCTACCCCAACCATCTCCTCCACTGCAGGCTCTGGCAGTGCCACAGCAAAAGGCTGGCTGGCTGCCTTCCTGCATGCCAGAGACTGAAGACATCTCACAGCAATTTTCAGGGGATTTTTGAGATTTCCAGAATGCACAAAGCAACGTGGGGCTGTTTCTCCTACTTGCATGGAGCTGCGCTGGGTGTCCCAGCCTGGCCCAAAGAAAAGGACATGCTGGCTGCCTGCTGCCAGAGGGGAGAGGGTTGGATTTACCCAGAGAGAACATGGGAAAAGGAACCAAATGTCCCTGCCATGAGGTGATGTAAAGAGCCAGATGGACTTGCTCAGGAGCAGGAAAGACTGACCAGGCAGGGTTAATGTGAAACTGAGAAAGGGGTGAGAGCTTCCTGCTGTCAGTAGGACTGTTTGGCAAGGGACTGTTTGTTCCCCCTAGATGCACATACTGTGTTTAAACATGAGTCTAAAAATAAAACCTGCCATTGACATTGTTTTTCCTTACTTCATTTAACAATCTAGTTGCTTTATGACCTGTAATTCTGAATCACGTTGAATCAAGTGGTGTAATTTGCAAGCAGGGACAGCGGCCTTTCCCCCCCCTACTCCTCATCTCTGCTCCACTGAGTGTGTTTTAATCCCACGGTTTTCAGCATTCCTAATGAGCCATTAACAAGCTGCCAATTACTTATGCAAATGAGGGAGGGCAGACATGGAGGGGTGGCTGTAGCTAGAGGTAAATTCTGCTACCTCAGAATGGTCTGAGATAAATCACTGCTGCTCTAAGAGCTGCCTGTGCCCAAGAGTCCTCTCAGCTATATTATCTGCTGTCTAAAAATGCCAGAAGTAATGCACAGGATGGTTAGGAAAAGAGAAACAGAGGAGTAATCACACATATATTTTTAATTATGTTTGCCAATAAGCTGCTTGGTGTGCACCTTGCTACAACTCACCCTTCGCCTTTTCTTCCCAAAACTCAAAGCAGCAGCACCCACTGCTCAGAAAAAGCTGCACAATCAGCCTGCAGAGGAATGGCCAGTTTCACATATTCATCTGAGTAAAAGCACTAGAAGCTGTGATCTCCTACACCAGGACTGGGAGAAACCTCATCCAGCTGGGGAGACATGGGAACAGAGCAGCTGTAGTTTGCAAAACATCTGGTAAAGAGGTCAGAGAGGTCACCACCAGTTCCTAGCACGTCCTAAACCTTGTCCTAAAGGTTGCTGGCAGAGCCTTCCTAGGTGAAGGAGAGGTGACCAACCTCCTGATTCACTAGGTCACCTACTGAAATCTTCTTCTGGCCCAGAATGACATGACCCCACCCTAGGATCTCAGAGAGGAAAGGGGCAGTGTTGGGGAAGGATTCACTGGTAGGCTTTCCGGGAGTCCCACTGCTCCACTGTGAGTGAGCACTGGGCAGCTGTGCAGAGGGATGTGTCAGGTGGTGGCCTGTGAAGCCTTCTGCAGCACAGCCACAACATGGGCACACATCTGGGCTGGCCAAAAGCTACCTTTCTCCTGGTCACTGCCCAGATAACAGCAGAGGCTGGGAATGCCACTAAATCTATTCAAACTACAGCCTTCAGGTATTTTGTCAGGCACCTTACAGATTTACCAATTTGTCCCCACCAGGCTGGAGTCCCTTGCACCACAAGACACCTTTTTAGTACAGACCTGCTCAGAGACATGTAATACCCATGAGACAGCACAGCTCTCTGCTGGTTCCAGCTTTGAAGGGGATCTGGAGTCTGCAAAGACTGCTTGTGCCAACAGAAACTGTGCATGACTGATCTGCATAACCATTTTTCGGGTAATACTACAAAAAGTGTTTAATAGTTCAAAAGCTAATCAGATAGAAGTTAAGTTAAACCATCGTGATGCAAGAAACATGTCCATCAGGATTCTGCTCTTTTGCAATACAGAGAATTAAAACCAACTCAATTTCTGGCTTTGGAAAGGAGGAAGAAGATTTGCCCAATAAATCTTAACCTGGTGATATAAAAGCCAAGTCTCAAAACAGCCTGAGAAATGTAGCTTAGGAAATAGAGGCAATAAAGAACTTGCATGTGTGATCACTCCATGCTGAAATGCTTTCAGATGGGTATCTCATAATCTCCCTTTCCATCGTGTCTCTCTCTCTGTCCTGCCAGTGACTCCCCTCTGGGTAACCAACAACGCTCTGTCTTCGTCTGCAGCCAGAGCCCCTCCTGACTGAGCACTACACAAGATTTTGATAAGGCTCCATTACTTGACTTGCGGATACTGGATAATCGGTTCAACTGCCTTGGCATTAATCATAATAATATTCAAAATTCATTAGGCTAGATTGTTTAGAAATCTATTTCTTGTTACTATCAGATTCACTGAGCATCGGGCTGGCAGCATACAGACAGAAAACTGATACAAGGCAGGGTATGGCACTTCTCTATGGAAACATTCCCTTTCTTTATGTGTAGCTGGACCACAATATGGCAGCTTCTGCCTGGTTTGTGGTTTGTGAATCTTGTCAAGAGCAGTAGAACATGAAAACACCATGCTGCCAGCTCATTGATCAATGCATAGCTACAAAAATATGTAGCTGGATATACAGTATATAGTTAATAATATACATAGCATACCCTGGGGGGCTTCAAGGGGGAAGGTGGGTGCTCAGATGTGCACCCACAAATCTTAATAGCTTCTGTATCTAAAACCTGGACAAGAAACCCAGAGACTTCTATGTGCAATCATAATATGGAGGTACACAAATAGAAAAAATTTTAAAAATTAAAAAGTGTTCCTTGCTTTCCTGAAAACTTACAGCACTTTAGATTAAAGCATGGGGTCTTACTGCTTTACCAAGATGAAAATCTTTCAGGAATGAAATAGCTGGATCATTTCTTGTAGCCAGCTTTGTGTACCAATTGAGGATTTTTTCAAAGAGTGCACTTTGTAATGGTCTATTTGGCCTGTTTAAGCATTTTGGGTATTGGTGCTTTCATTCAGGTGAGGGTTCTCACCCTCTAGTTGAACAGTGGTTTCTCAGCAGGGAAACATCACAGAAATAGAGACCAACATCAGAAGATACATAGGCTTTCTCTCCTAATGAAGGCAGTGCAGGCACAGATGGCAACTCAGACAAACACGCTGAAAGCCGTGTTAAAATAAAGAGCTCATCATCGGAGGCTGCGGTGTCACACCTACTAATGATGTGATTAAACTCATCAGTGCCGGTGGGAAAGCTGTGCCAGCTCTGGCACTGCTGAAGGAGAGCTGCATTTCACAGCAGAGGCAAACCCCAACCTGCAACCCCCACCCGCCATGAGTCAGACCACTGTAGAGACACACGAGGGATAATGATGTTCATGGCTGCGTTTCCTGAGACCTAAACTAGGGGAAGTTGCCATGGACGTGTCCTTTCCGTGCCTGCCTCGAGCATCCCTGTGCAAAGCTGGAGTGGCAAGCAGAGGAGAGGCTGCGGGTGGTGACAGCAGCCCAAGAGGGACAGGCAGAGGAGAAGACAGGGACAGCACCTAAATGAGCACCGCTGTCATGGGGGAGCAGTAGCAGCACCAGGGTGGGGAAGAACTAAAACCAGCAATAGCCAAAATGGTGACACGTGCAGATGGTGAGGCTGGGGGTTGGCTGCAGGATTCTGATGGAAAACAAGCTAAATTTTATAATTTGAAGGAATCAAGCTTTACGTCCTCGTCTCAGTTTTTCCAGCTGAGAATTTCTGTGCATTGAAACCCCCTCTATTCTTTACCAAGTTTTCTGTATGCCCTTGGGTAGGACAGAGCTGCTGCAGTCCCATGCATTTCAACCACTGTGTTAAAATTCTTCCTCCCTACTTTATTTAGCCGGGAGCGTAAATAAATAAGCAAACCCACAAACACAGGAACCTGGTTCCCAGATGCCATTAGAGCCCTCAAGCAGTAAGTGGCCATCACAGATATCACTTCCTGCAGCCAGTCAGACACTCCACCCCAACGAGCCCCACTGGGACCATTGCACAAACCCAGCACCCGGTACCACACATCTGACTGGTTTTACCCTAATACAGGACTGCTCCTAGATGGTCAGCTCTCCAAACAGGTAAGTTTTCCTAGAGGAGTCTCTAGCCACCAGCTCTCCATTAGGGTTAGCCACAAGCGGAAGGATGGAAGGAGAAAGTGAGTCTAAAAAACCACTAATGTTCTGCAGTGTCAGATAGGATGAATGACCCCTGCAGACATATGCTGAGCAGACAGGACAGTCCTCAATTATGTCACTGCTGGAGCATTTACTTCAAGGATAAACATGCCTACAAATGCTGTGCTTAAAGCCTTGGCTGCTTTCTCTGCCTGTGGATAAGCTGCTCTAGTCCAGGAGCGTTGGGGTTGTGTGTGCACCGTGCCCCAGCAATGACACACGTGCCTGCCTAGGAAAACGCTCTACAGCGGAGAGAGTAGAGCTGAAAAAAAACCCTATTAAATTTCATTCTTCTCCCTTTCCTTTGTGAGAGCAGGCCCTAAAGGATTTGCTGAGGTATTGATGGGTGCCAATCCATATATCCCAGGACACAACCCACAGCCTCCCTCAGGAAATCGTGAGCAAATCTTGCCTACACGATCGAAATTTCCTGCTTGCCACACTGATTTTCCCCACTCTCATCCTCACCACATCATCAGTGTGCTAACTTCTATATAATTCTCCCAACATTTTCTAACCTTCAAGCTCACAGCTTTGTAAATATTTGCAACCAGGTAGCACATCTCCCCACTCTGGTCATTCTTTAGATAAATTATTTACATACAGCTCTTTCTATCCTCAGTAATCAATGGCTTCACACTGTCTTTGTTTCTGCCACACCTCTCCAGAAGCTGTTGGACATACGGATACTCTTTGTGGGGCTGAATCAGAGATGTGTGACTGAGTAGTAAATGATTGTTGTAGAGGCACACACTGCTCTTTGACTTGGGTTCTTTACCTGGAGGGCTTCAGAAGAGCATTTGTTTCACTGGCACACTGAAAGCCACATTTTCTAGAGAGGTGCCACCCCACAAGAGACTGTACTTGTTTCAAAGAGGACATGGTTTATAAAGACAAAATGCAATGTGGCCTGGGGCAGGCACAATCTCACTTTACAACACTACTTGCTGTGTATTGATCCGAATGGGCTTGGTGCTTTATTAGCCACCCGAGAGATGCAATGAGCAGCCACTGGAATTTGTGCTTGATAATCAAAGGCATTTGTCACTCTTGCAAATGCTCTGTGAGTAGGTGTTTGATTTGGGTGCGTGTGAGAAATGGAGGAGAGCAATCTGGAGCAAGAGGCAGCAGGCACGGGGAGGGTGTCCTTCTGCCCACCCATTGTCCCGATCCATAGGGTGTCCCCACTGCAGCATCCTCCATGGCTCCGTGGTCTGTGGGTAGGGTCTGTGGCTCAGCCCAGTCCTTCACCACTGGCAAAGCTGTCCCTGGTGAAGAGCAGCAGCCTTTTGCCTTTCAGCTGCCTGGCACATGGAGCTCCCTCACAGCTCTCCTTTCTGTTTTGGCTTTCCTGCATTTCCTAGACAAACCGCTCTGGATTTTTTCCACTCCCTTTCTCTGACAGGTACAGGTGGCCTTGCTACCCTCTCATTGCACCTCCCCCAGCTTGAATTTTAAACTATTTAACAGCTTTAAATGCACCTAATGAGGCTTCAGCCTGCACTTTGCTGCCATCCCTCTGCTTCTCTGGCACTGGGAAGTAGAGTGGTTTGGAAACCTATCGCAGACTTCTCTGCGTTGGAGGTCTAATTACACAGTAACTGGTGACCCCGTAAGTACAGGGTAATCTGCTGTGTAATACCAGGGTAAATGATCCCAGCACTCCTGTCTTTTCCACTGCAGCCTTCCACTAAGATGGACATACAGATGGTTAAATGGTAATTAGTCTTTGAACCACCTGACGCACACCCAAGGTGGTGAGGAATAGCCAGCAGAAGTGCACAGGCTCTGCGCAGGGCAAGGGGCTGGCTCAGGAGCCGCTGTTCTGGGAGTGTCTGGTGTCACCTGGCCAAGGCAGGGCCTACCTTGTCACCTGGCCTCTCCAGGTGCCAGCTGCCAGGGGCAGTGGGAATGGGCTGCTTTCTTAGAGCTGGATGCAGCTGGCTCCTGCTTGCCCCGCGTTAGGCATCAGTTATTTGGAGGGAAACATCCAAAGTCATCTGCAGGAGGAAAGGGACACCAAGGGCATGTGGATGCCAAAGGGGAACAGGCACCGGTGCTGTCAGTGCAAGAAGGTTGAGGCCAGAGGTTCCAGGCAGCGCACCCATGATGAGGATGAGCTGTCTGGAGCTCTTCCTTACCCTCACTGCGAGGGAAGTGCGTGGGAACAGCACCAGTGCTTTCCTCTGAAACCATCCCAACCAGCCAGACACAGACCCAGGCATTCACCCTGCAAAACTCCAGGAAAATCAGCCAAAAGATCCATTTTCTCCCTCCCCACTGTGAGATGCATTTCATCCCCTCCCACGCTAACAGCCTGCTGCCCTGGGGCTGGGGGCTGCCTGTCTGACCCCTGGTACCTTCATGGCAACAAAATATATTTGCATATATTTCAGACCCACTGACATCATTCCCTCTGAAGACCTTCATTTCTTTATAGTAAGCAGAGTAATAATTTTCAGATTATAGACTAATAAAATATTTTAATTTGCTAGGCACATTAAAGTGGGCACTGTATGATTCTTATGACATTTAAATAGTGCTTTAAAAAAAAAAAAAACGAGCGGGGGAGGGTCTGCTTGCATTTCTTTTCCAAGCAGGAGCACTGAAATAGAAAGTCAAAATCCCACACGTGGGTACCGAGATCAGCTCTGACACCTCCCCTCCGAGCCTGTTTCACTTGAATACCTGCCAAGTTAAATAAGCAAACATGAGATTGCAGCGTCCTAGTTCCAAACCTGTTTTTGGCAAACGAGCCCTCCTCCTCGGTCACTCTGTCCATGCTGTGCAGCAGTGGCCCGAGCTAAGCACCGACTCCCTGTGCCATCAGGTCACAACGGGGCTGGCTCACATCTTGTGGGTAAC
Organism: Atrichornis clamosus; assembly: GCA_013400975.1. NCBI lineage: Eukaryota > Metazoa > Chordata > Aves > Passeriformes > Menuridae > Atrichornis > Atrichornis clamosus. The sequence goes on from WBMZ01011338.1 coordinate 800,968, forward strand.
ACTGAGTTTTTACACCTCAGCCTATCCTCACCAGCTTCTCCCCTCTGCCCATTCATTGTGCACTCTGATGACCTGGACAAATCATGGGTCTGGGGCATCCCATCGTTTTCATGGCATGCAGTGTACACTGTGGACTGCTGCACCAGCCACTTAGACTGGGTAGCAATTGCATGGTTTGGAGTGAATCAGACTGCACTGGATAAATCAGGGCATTTTGGAAGGGGAAAGCTGCCCTTGATGCTCCATGGGTTGGTATGATTGACAGCTCTGCAATTCCTTTGCTAGTCTGTAAATGGGCAATGAAACTCCACCCTTGGAAGGGTCTGAGACCAGGCTGGATGAGCTTTTGAGCAGCCTGGTCCACTAGAAGGTGTCCCTGCCCATGGCAGGGGCGTTGGACTAGATGGTCTTTAATGTCCCTTTCAATCCAAACCATTCTATGATTCTATCAACTCACTGACTTCTCAAAAATGCTCTGCAGGTAATGACTTGTAGAGTGAAGCTATAAATGGCATGGAAAAGCCCGTCAGCCAAAGGAAAAAAATACTCAAATATTTAGCTCAGCATTAGTTATACCTGGCAGAAGAGACAGAGGGTTACACAATGAATGTGATGGTAAAGAATAGCAAAAAAGTTCCTTTGTTCTGTGAGTGCTTTTGTCTTGTTCCTCACCTGGATCACACAAGCTCAATGGCAAGAGATTATGTAAAGTCTGTACTACAAGGCAGAGGCAAGTGTGAGCTCAGGCCTCCCCATTATCATTACCTGACCTTGAACATCCTCTTTTGCAACCTCAGCATTTTTTTGTGGATAGGATTTCTGGGTGGTTATTTTAATAAAACTGTTAAATTTCTTGCTTCTATGCCAGCTACCTGCTGTTTAACAAACAGGCCATGACTAAGCACAGACTGGAAATCAGGAGCATCTACGATTTAAAGCAATGAGATTCTGGGACTGCCTTCTTCCCTTAGGAGCACGTTTAATAGTGGTGCTTGATTATGAAAAGGATAAATCTGATATGATTGATGCAACAGAGGATTGGGTTTGATGATCCAGGGAAATCCTTCCAGATCTCTTTACTCCTAATGAAGCCATTTTTGAAAGGATTTTTTAAGGGTGTGGTGGGGATAGAGTGCTCTCCTGATGGCAGACAGTGGTGAAGTGTGTAGGTACCTGCTGGTGGTTAGTGGGCCTTCATCCCCAGACTTACCCACTTCCCATCCACAAGAAGGTGGAGCAGTTCTCTTTCATGGTTCTACCCATCTTGAATATACCAATCAGAGATGCGTGCAAGGATCCTACATGCTTCCCTCTTTGCATTTTCCAGCTACTGAGGACTTCCAAAATTCCCTCTCTGTGAACCAGTACCACAAATGTTTCAGCTCACAGATTCCCTACGTATTCCTAAGGTACTTACCTGTTTCCCAACACTGTAATGACTGTGTCCCTTGCAATCTTTTTTTCCTGTGAATCTCCTTGGTGAGTGTGAGGGATCAGCTTTTAGCAATGGGAAGCTGAGGCACGGGAGAACTGACTGAATTTCCTGTGGTGGCAGAGGGCATCAGTAGCACGGAAGGGACCTGCAGCCCATCCCGTGTCTGAGATCTCACTGCTGGACCCTTCTCCCCACACCTAACTGTGCTCTCCCTTTCACAACAGGAGTAGCAGAGCACAAAGGTTTTCAGCCCAAGCATTCACTGATCTGGGATTCCCATCTTTGTCAAGCCATGGGGGCTGAGGGGGTTTCTGAGGGCACAGTGCAAGGTTTTTTCAGAAGTGATGCCCAGGGAAAGTGATTATATTCTTTTTTTTTCCTGTGAGTAGTTTTAATTCCTTAATTCCTACTTGCTAATAAGATAAAATGCTGTGATTTCTGCAGGATCAAATGGAGCAGGATAAGCTAAAGGAGTTTATTAATTAACAGGCTTTTAGAGCTGGAAAAAAAAACCAAAAAAAAGCAACAGGGTAGTAGATAAAAGCTATGAATACTGCCCCAGCATTACCTGCCATGACACTGTAGCCAAGGGGAGGCTTTGTTAGTGCTGGGCATGGCATTCTGATAGTGAATAAAAATCATAAATGAGAGGGTAAGGCTTTCTCTCTCCAAAATGTGGCTATTCACAGATGTGCTACATTTCTCCAGGGCCTGATCCTGCAAGAGATACCAGGTGCAGCACTTCTGTGCTCCTCTAGCTTCCCCAGGGATTGCTTGGAGCAGGGAGTGCTAAGCCCAGTGGCAACTGGTTGCAAGATCAGATTCATAGTGTGCCAAGCATTTTGAATGAAAAGAGCTATAAAGAAGTCACATATTATTATGTCACATTGCAAAGGTCAACCCCAGTATTTGTTCTGTCATAAGGACATAATTCAAAGGCAACAAAATAGTGTCAGGGCACAGGGGAAAATAATTTTTTTAAAACTGCCTTCAGGGCCAAGGATACAAAATTACATCAGTGCTTAGAACTAAATTCCCATCCACACCCCACAATTCAATTTCAGCTCAGAAAGGCATAAACGTAACAAAATCACCTTTCAGTGGCAAATCTTCTTATCTGCTGACATATCCCCTGCAAAATCAGCAATATCTAAACTCACACTCCCATGTGGTTCTGGCAACAGTCAGGAAGTGCCAGAGCCTTGTGCCGTCACAGATCCCAGGAAGGATTTGCAAGATCCACTCAGCTGCTTAACACTATGTAGGCATACACTGGAGCGGGAGGAGTGGTGGGACAGCTCGTCCTGCATCACCTGGCCAGGAGCAGACAGCTCCCCTCACAGTGCCACAGGGAGGTTGGAGTGACTGCGCCCAGGTAATTTGTCCCAGTCATGTCTACCTTGCACATACTTATGCCCATCTCTCTGGGCCTGCTGGCACAGGGAAGCTAATGAGAAATAAAGTGTGGAAGCCACTGCTTTCCTGCCTTAATATATGACATATGAATGCATAACTGCTCTGCCCAGTGTCTGGGTGGATTAGCTCCATCCACTTCCAAAACGGACTCAAGCAAAGACCTCCCAACTTTCTGGATCAACAAAGCATCTCCTTGTGTGCCAGCAGCAAAATCCCACAGGACAACCGACTTCATGTTTGCTCCTCTCTCGGGCTCACCCCCAGCAGCCCTGGAGGAGGCTTGTGACAGCTGGGGACACGCTGGGCTGAGGATCCTGCAGCACGGGAAGCTGCCTTTGCTCTGTGGGAGCGAGGGCAGGGTGAACAGGGGTGTTACCGGCCCTCAGCAAGTTCACACAGCTCACATGGCTCCCATCTCCTTCGCTCTGTCAGAGCTTCAGACTCACACCACCCCCTGACTGCCTCTGCTCTGGGCAGGGGACGGCACAGCAGTGGGCAGTGTTGGTTGGCATCCACTCAATCGCAGCTGCACACACCCCGCCAGTCAGACAGCGAGGGTGCGTCCAGACCAGCACACAAAGGCATGTGATGATCCAGCTGCTCAAATGGTCTGGTCCGTGTCATTTTGACTGTCCAAACAGCTGCTGAGAGGGCAACACAGGTCAGGGACAGTCCTAGTGAACAGTGTAAATGCCACCCTGTTTACAGCACAGGGTGGTTTAGCTGCACAGAGACAAACCGTGCTGCACTCGCTGCCACCAGAGACCAAGGACAGCCCACGCTGTCCACTAGTGCAGACACAGCCTGGACACCCACAGAGGAAGGTGGCACTGAGGATTTCTGCATTCATCCCATAGTATCTCACCATCCAGAGAAGCCCCAGAGAGTGGCTACAGTAGAAACATGTGCAGTTCCCATCACAGACAAGAGCCCCTTCGCTGCCAAACGCACTAGACCCGACCTATTCCCAAAGCCACTCAACCCCACGTGTCATTTCATGCTCAGGCAGCACCAGTCCCCCACTTCCAGCTGCCCCAGGGGTCGGGATCCACTCACTGTTGCAGCTGCCGACGGTGCCAGTCTCTGTCGCTGCCACGCCGCGCTGAACTGGCCCTTCGGACGCGGCCCTTCCTGACAGTGAATGGGTGAAAACAAGGGAAGGAGACAAACAAAAGAGAAGGGAAGGGTGAGAGAGGGAGGGAGGGATGGGGGGGATGAAGCAAGGGGACAAGAAGGGAAAGGGTATGTCTTTAACTGAACCAAAAGTCTTTCACTGGCTGCAACATCCCAACACTGCACAACCCTTGCTGTTAGGGCACCTTCACCCCACGTGATCACCTGCACCAGTGCAGAGAGAGGGTGAGCTGGGCAAGAGTCAAGGGGCACTCAGCCTCCTGAAACTTCTCCTTAGTCTGTCAGGCCACCTAGAATGGTTGCTCAGAACGTCATCCCTTGGGGGACCCAGAATTCCTCTCCAGACAAGAGAAGTTTTAGGATGCTTGAGCAGTTCCACTGTATCTGGTTCTTCAGCATCCTGCTTCTTGCCCATTGCCAGCCCTCCTGGGCACGGTGCAGGGACTCATCTGCCTCTGCCAGCAGAACAAGACCCAGGCCTGATGTCTTTACTCAAGCAAGCTCAGGCTAGCCAGAGTTAAGGGTATTGTTTGTCCAATGTACCAGTGAAGCACCTCACACATCTCTACACTTGCCCAAAAGTCTTTGTCCCATCAGTACTGTCACAGGTTGGGAAAGAAAACACCTAATCCCACAGCTTCCAGTCACCTACAAACCTGCCAGCACTCACAAAACTGAAACTGAGAAAGGGACAAGGGAAGAGAAATTCTGGAGCAGAAAATACAGCACTGCATTTTCCTCTGCATCAAAGTAGGAAAGATCTGGGGAATGGGAGAGAGGAAAAGGGGTAGGGATCTCAGTAAGCAAATTTAAGAGTGAATGAGAGGCATAAGGTCTGCTGACTTTCCAGTGAGGTATTTGCGTTCCCATTGGGACAAAATGCCAAGATGGAAGGGCAGTTGGTGAGCATGGTGGTTTGGGGGTACAATTCTGGCTGTTCTACTGAGGAACACAGGCTGAGAGCTGCCTAGGGAACACCCAAAATACGGCCTCAGGGTATATCCAGCTGGTCATTGCCCTGGGCACCTTCCCACCCTGCACCAGCAGTGGAAAGTGAACCACTAAAGGTAGCTGACAGCTCATTGTGCGTGGGGAATTGCCCCATCAATGACTGACTCACCTCCCTTCCCAAAAAGTTGAGGTAGGAAATGTGGGGGGAAAGGCTTACAAAATTGTTTCATGCTGGTTGTTTAAACTGCCTCTGCATTACAGTGTTACAGTTAGGGGAAAAGAAAAGAGAAGTCTGTGCATAAAGCTGCATCCTAAAGCCAGCTATGGCAGAGGTATGGACGTTGGAAAAAAGCAGAGGAAATGAAGTCATCCGGCATTGGGGGAAAAACATCAATATAATATAGTGCAGAACATAGCAAATTCTACCTCAAACACAGAGCTGAAAGGGAAACATCTTCCTCTGTCAGATCTATTACCATGCATTTATTCCAATAACAAATAACTAACCCAGAGAGTAACCCAAACCTGATTTATTTCTCCATCTAAGTAAATATGAAGAGGCAGCCGAATTTGACTGTAAAAACCACTGATCTCATTTTTTTTTTATATATACGTTGGAAAAAATAGGAGTGAAGTTTCTGCCTTGCTGCCAGGGGATGCTGGCAAAGCATTTGAGCTATAGATATTGTATCTTGTCACTAATGACTGCAGGGAACTAAAAGGGATTTGGATTTTTTAATGCTTCACATTAATTGATAATTTGGTCTCAGAATCCACTGTGGAACACAGGATTTGCTATATTGGATCTGTCTAGTGGCCCATAAAATCTGGCGTCTTGCCTCAGTGATGCTCAGAAAAATTATCTTCCAGTGTCTTTGCTTATAAGGTTGTTGGCAATTCCTGTAGGGCCACACAGCAGCAAGGGGCAGAAGGTCCCTCTGTCCTACACAGCAAACCTCTTTAAAACCCTGAAACATGGGGTTGGCAGGGTTTTATTACAACTTTTTAAATTTTTTTTTTTTTTAAACAAGAAAGAAACTCTGTAACTACAACCATTTTCAACAGGCACACTGCTGCTCTTCCTCCTGGTCTCCACAGCCCAAACAGAGAGAAGGTGAGCTTCTGTTTTCAGAGGGCAAATGGGAACATGGCTGAGGCCAGAGGGGGGGGATGCCTTCTGCTGAGCAGAACAGTATTGATTAGGCAGTATAAAGATTTCCCTCACTAATTCCTTTAGCAATCTTATCATGTGTGGCCCACGTAATTGGATGGGGAAGAGAGAGGTGGAATCACTTAAGCGTTCAAAGCTCAGCACGCACTGAGAAAAGATTCCCATTTCGTGTGTGTGTGCAATTTTGTGCATCGTTGCCCCTTGATTGTACATTGAACATGCTCTCTGTGACAGCCGAGCCCTAAACAGCCTGGATATTAAAGGCAGCTGCTTGCAGAGAGGGGCTTTCTCCATCCAGCTGGCTGGGGAAGGATCTCGCTGGGGCTGTGAGAGAGGCAGGACTAGGAAACTGGGGGGGATCAGGAAGGGAAAGCCTGCAGAAACTCTGACCATGAAGGAATCAGCAGGAAAAGGAAAAGTTGTGGCTTCTTTCATGCAAGCATCTTAACCGAGGAGGTTGATGAAGACACTCGCATTTTAATTTTTCTAGGGAGGTCTTCAGTTTGTCATGAATTTATCCATGCTCTCACTAAACTGGCTTATAACTTCCCTGCCTTCAGCTCCTTTGCTGATCATGCTGAGGTTTGGGGGTGCTCCCCACCTTTCCTGACCAATGTGTGATCTCTTGGCTGCACCCACGGTACAGGAGAGCTGAGATCAAGGTCCTGCAGGTGGGAAGGCAGGAGGAGGCCATTGGCCAGCTGGAATTCAGTGAGGAAATGAGTTCAACAAGCTAGGCACGATGAGAGGGGAGGATTTTGCACTTACACATTCCAGACTCCCTGGATTGTAAGTGGCAGCACTCTTCCCAAAGCATGAACAGTTCATGACCTGCGCTCTTTCTTGTCCACCTGTGCTGGAATAATGAATCTGGAATAATATGCTGGCACATGGTTCTCTACCTTCTTCTGCTCTAGCTGCAGTTTAAATCAACCCACCTTGGTACAATCCAGAACCATCAGCATCTCTGGCCTGTCCTGTACAAAATTCTTCCTTGTTTCTGGTGACACCACAGTGAAACATGTTTTGGAAGACTCTCCACAATGGGAGAGTCTATCTTGCTCAAAATGGGGCATTGAGCTGTTTTCCCTGTATGTCAGAGCTTCCAGGCTCATGGGATGTTCCAAGTGAGGACAGCGGGAGGAAGCGGGCACACCGCATGCAGGTAGCCTCTAGCAGGTGTTGGGAACCACACTTGGACAAAACAAATTAGAACAGGGGATAAAAACAGATTCACAGTCAGGGGGAGGGAGAAAATACTCAAGGATAGATAAGGATCACAAGTAACTACTCTTGCCTCTCTAGGTCTCTTGGCTGCACCCAGAGAACACTGAAAATAGAAAAGAGTCCTGCCCTCCCTAGTAACATTTCATGGGAAGGGAATTGCTTTGAAGGAAAAGGTTCCTGATGTCCCTGCAGGAAATTTGGCATTTTGAGTATTTACAGAAGAGGTGACAGGTTTGGGTAGTTTGGCTGCTTTGAGAAAGAACCCCAGCTATCTGAATTGAACTGAATATAACTCTCACTAACCCTCATCTGGCTCCAGCATTTACCTGGTTAGTCCCACTACTCTCCCCAGATCCCAGAAGAGCAGAGATCAGCCTGGACAGCTTTTAAGAGCAGCCAAAGGTCCAGTCAGCATGGGCAAGGACTGGAAGAATCATCTCTGTTGAATCCGAACCAGCCACGTACATCATCAGGTGTTTTAGGTCGGGAAATACTGAACAACAAACAATTCCTCCCTGTTTGGCTACATCTTTGACCTCTGCAAATGGAAGGTTAAAAACCATCAGGAAGCTAAAATGAAAAGCTTTGAACTTCCAGCCCTCTGGATCTCAGCCCGATGATGGGGAGAAATCAAAAGCCTCAATTCAAATGCCTGGGAATGGGTCTGAGCTTTGATTGTAAGATCCTAAGTTTGATTAACTCTCAGTAAGTGTGTGAGGGTTTGGGTGGTTTGTGGGGAACACAGGGGGATTAAGCATGGAGGTCAGTGTTTAGGTGAATAGTGAGACTGTATTAAACAAAAATTCTGAGCCAAATGACTTGCAGTGACAGCAGCAACATACCCCGAGCAGGAGAAGAGGTGAGCGTGGAGGTCAAGTATCAGAACAGGGAGTTTTTATTTCCCAAAAACAAACCGCTCTTTTGTGCCTGTGCTTCAAAGAAGATGTCACCAGATTGTGAGAGCTCTTCACCTGCCACATCCCTCTCATTACTGGAATGAAATAAATGGCAACAGCATGAAAACAGCAACTCAAGCAGGAGAACAACAGGTAGACAGCGAGAAAGAGGGAAGGGGGAAAACAGGGTGCGGATGCAGGTCCTGACAGGGTGGAGAATTAGGGCAATTACCGTTTCTGAGGAAATGCCAGGAATACAGCACAACCTAATTTCCCCAATTAATTCCTCTGCACTTGAGCTGCTCTGTGTGAAGGGCTCTTAAGGTTTCAAACAGAAGGGGGGAAAAAAAGGCTCAACATTTGTTTTTCTCTCAGTGTAGAAATGGGGAAGTGTTGAGGGAGAATCTCTGGCTAAAACACAAGATGATGCTGTTACATCTTCCTTTCAGGAGATAAGGAGCTGTGCCACAAATTCAATTTGCAGAGGTTTTTGTAGGAGCCACAGAGATATCAAAGACCAGCACGTTCAATATCACACCGACTTTTGCTGCATGCAGAGCACACCAGCACAGGCACAGAGACATTAAACACCCACACACCCACGTTGAGCCATTCCCTCACCTCCCCTCTTTCCAATCCCACTGCAACTTAGGAGGAATTGGGTTCCTTTGCCCCCAGACTCCCAGTCAGGGCAGTTGTGAGGCACCTCAGCATGAAATGTTCACATCTCACAGGGCATACAGGTGTCATCTAGGGGGAATGGTGGCAATAAGAACTAGGAAAGAAATAGCAAATCAGGGGTTGGGGTGATGGGATACATGGGGTAAACCGATGTTGAGAAGGGCATGTGATGCTTTCAGACATGGGCTCTTGCACATGGCCAGACTGTGGCTCCGCCTGGCTGGCACATCTGTATCATTCACATCTCCATGTCACTATGAGACTTTTTTGCCCTTACTAATGTAGGTCGGAAAAAGCAGATCTGTTTCCAGAACTTTTCACTTCTAAGTCCTTTCCCTAACAGAGCACATATTCACAGATGTGAAACCTTCCCAAAACCCCAGCAGAAAGGATGGAGAGAGAGCAGCACATCACATTTTCCACCTCAGAGAAGGGGTAGAAGAGGCAAAAGGCAGTGCACAGATGCTTAGCATCAGCACAGCACTGGGGTGCTGGCAATGGTGCTGATGTTGGAAGCTGAACGTGACACACACATTGTGCCTTCTACAGGAGATCCCACGCAGCAGCCAGCGTGGCCAGGGACTGAGCTTGCTCTCTCCCACTCATCAGCACTGAACCTGAGCCTGAGGACACTGTCTGGGTGCAGGGAGCCGGGCTCATTCTCTGTCCAGAGCTGACTTACTGCCAGTGTACACAGGCTCTACCATAAAACCTGAGAGTGGCAGCTTTTTTTTTCCTCCCAACGTGAGGCAGTACCATATCCCAGCTAGAAATTCAGAGGGAGTTTCCCTCCCCTCTGCCTGTTGGCATTCCCCTCCGTAGGTGATGGTGCAGAGCCCCCACACACTTTCACAGGGCTCCACTGTGGTGCTAACAGGGCTGGGCAGCAGATTCCCTCTGCAAGGATCCACCTGTCATGCTGTGCACACACTGCATGAGACGGACAGCAAAACCACAGACAAAGCACCAGGGACATGACAGTGGGTGGTGTGCAGCTGGTGGATCCACTTGATCACTAAAGGGGCTCTGGCAAGTCTGCACAAAAATGCTGTTGGGAGAGCACAGCTGACCCTCAGCAGAGAGTTCAGAGCTGGTGGGAGCAGAGCACCAGTGATGGTGTGGTTATTTGGAATCCTCTATCAAGAAGACTGTAGGTCAGACTAATCCAGTTTCAATGCCAGGCTTGTCTATTAGCCTTATCTACCATGCTGCATGAGCCTCCAAAGGAGCACGACCCAGGCAGCTGCTAAATCTCAGTGATGTATTGCTCACATGGAAACTTCACTGGAAAAATAACTGGCTGTACCCATGAGAAAGAAACCAATCTTGAACTCCAGAGGAACAGAACTAAAGTAAGAGATAGTCTAGATTGGAGATGGTCATCAGAATGCAACCTTACAATGGGTACTGAAAGTTATTGGGAATATGGAAGGTTTGCTGGCCACTTTAAAGAAAGAGAAGAAATAAAATCTTCACACAGTAAACCTTCATGCTTCAGAGGAGGAGGGATCCCAGACTTTTTAAGGAACTGACCTAAGGCCAAAGTCATAGCAGAAATGTTTTGGTTCTGATAGTCTAAGGGTGTGAGAGCCAAGGTTCATGGAAAGAGATATTAATCTTTTATTAAAGCAACTGATACAAGTGAAAATAATAATAAAAAAAAAGGACTCAGAGAGAGTTTGTGTACCTAAAATTCATTCTTTCTCCCCCTTCTGACAATATTGTGTGTACTATTAAAAGATATTACTTCTTCCTGCAAACCTTGTCTCTCCAAAATCTCAACAATGCTCCAGAGTGGTGAGGACACAGAAACAGGCAGCAGTTTTGTTATTATGTTTATCTCTGTGTTGCTAGAAATACAAAAACATTTCCAGAGCTCTTTTCAAGTCCTGCAAGTGTCTTTTTTTTTTTTTTTTTTTTTTTTTTTTTTAACAAGCAGGTGTGATTTGCATGATGAACTGTGACCAGGCGAATACTCAGGACAGACCTCTGGGAAAGGATGGAGCTAAATCCCCAGGAGGTTTCAAGCCCAGCCCAAGATTTGGGGCAGGATGCCAGAAGGGTAGGACAGAGGAAATATGGACAGAGGGATGTCTTCCTGAGGTTTAATGACTACATAAATCCTTCCTCTATTTGGCATGTGTCTTCACTGCTGATGTCCCACCTATGCCAGGCCATTACCTTGGGAGTTATTAAGGAGTCTTGACTGCAATTTAAGACTGTGTTCTCATCTAAAGATTAAGAAATACTGCCCTTTCCCTGGACAGTTTTGTTCGGGAACTGAATTGGTCATTTTGGGGGACAAATGGAAAATTATATGGATTTTACTGGAGCTTGGGTGGGTTCACAGTCACAGTCTTGGAGCAACCAAACCCAGTGTGAAGGGTGAAAGAGCAGCTGGGGATTCTGATCTCAGCCCTGGTGACGGCCCCAGCTCTGACACTCCCCTGTGACACCGTGGCACCCTCCTGGACAGCACTGGGCAGGCACCCTGTGCCTCACTTGCTGCGATCTCCATGCCACCCTCGGCTTGGCTGAGGCACTGCGTCCCTGACCTGCAGCGTCCCACCACCTGCTGTCACAGGCCTGAGTCATACCTAAAAAAAATCGCCTACTCACACAGTTTTTTAAAGAAAACAACAAGGAAAATGAAATCCGCCCAAATCTTTTCTCTGCGGTATGGATATATCCCGTCCTGCCTTCCCACAGAGACCCACACCAAAGATTGCACAGCACATTACACAACACGGCACAGAAATGCTTCTTCAGCATCCCCGCCTTCCCTCTTCACACAGAAGCTGGGCTACTTCTCCCCGTTCCTCCACTTTCCTCTGCTTTCTACTCAGATGCTGTTCCACCTCTCCCCACCACTTCCACCTCCACAACCATTTTCTCTCCATCCTATCTTGTTGAAAGGAGGTTAAAAGGCAACAGCTGACGGGATCCCTCTGTGGTGCAGGAGGAAAAGGATGCATCTGTCTGCAGGCAGAGCATGGAGAGCCTTGCAGAGAGGGGAAACAAGCCTCTCTGCTGCTTTTGTTACGCAAATGTTTGTTTTCTCTATCCAAATGTGTAACAGAAAATTAAGCAGTTCACCTTTGTTAAAGCAATTTTGCATCCCACAAATGCAGGAGCCAGATGGTGTTCTTTCTTTGTCTTAAAAGATTAAAATATGGGAAAGAAAGGAAATGGCTAGGAACTAATCCTCAGCCTGGAACACAGTAATATATCCACATACTCAGTTATCCAGGCCTGTGGGGCCTGGGCAGGAGCAAACACAGGGCTCTGTTGGATTGAAGTCTGTGTGCAGTGAGCTCCAGACCTGTCACTTTGTGTCAGCTTGGAGGCGGGATTTTTCCCCGTGTTTCCAGAAAATGACAAATTCCACCTTCTCCCAGGGCTCCAGCTTGGACACACCGAGCAATATTTTCTAGGAAACACCTGAAGCAGAACTTTGCTCCAGGTCCTACTGGTGGCACTGGCAGGCTGTCCAAAGGGGAAAGCTGCCATGCACAAACGCTGGGAAACAGACTTGGGAGCTTCACCAGGCAGGCTGTAGGCATGACCAGGGAGAGCACCAAAGACTTTAAAAGTTCAACCCTTCAGCCACATCTCCACCTTTCATTGGTGAGACCCAGGAGCAGTTTGGTTCTCCCATTTCAGCTTCTTTGCTCATATTCTGCGAAGAGTGTGGTTGAACTGTGACTGGAGGAGAGATGGACACCTAGCCCCTAGACTTCTGCTCTTAGTGATCAAAAGTTTTAAAAATACTATAAATAAGTGAAAAAAAAGAAAGGAAAAACAACTAAGAACAAAAGGCTATGCTGGTGTGAAACTCAGCTCTCGCTCTGGCAAATAGGTGGTAAGTAGTTACTACTTTAGTCATGCATGGCAATTTGTGTATGCAAAGAAAATCCACTAAAGAGCCTTACAACGCTGCATGAGACAGCACAGAGCAGTCCTCAGCAAAGCACTTTGCACAGACAGGATGAGTTCTACAGGACACCACCACAGAGAAGACAAAAAATCCCACGACAACAAACTGGCCTGTGGAGATCATCTCAGTTCTCACTTTTTGGGGGCCCTCCCAGCCTTCGCCTGTCAAAAACAGCAAATTCTGCCGTTGCACAGAGAGCTCTTGGTGCTGCAGGAACACAAGCTCAGCTGGGACTGTCTCCAGCAGTGTGACACTGCCTGTGGTTGGGGCAGGACTAACAGGGCTGAAGGGAAGAAGGCAGGCAAGAATGTGGGTAACCACATGTGCTGCTCCTCATCCTGCCCTGGGCTCTTCTCTTTTCTACTCGCTCCCTCCTGAAGTTTCAGCAATGATGGGACCACATCACCTCTCTTTCCTCATCATTGCCCAGTAACTGCACTGAGACTTTTTCCCGGAATGGACTTTTCTGCTGCACAGTGAAGATTGGTTCCCTCACCAGTAGTTAAACCCAGTGCAATCCAATGTTCTGTCCTGGGAGGGGTGATATGTCTCAGCACAAATCTGATCAGGTTTTTCCTCCTCCCCAACACAGTTACTGCACTTGGCAGCTGTTTATCACATAATGAAAATTTTCTGAATCAGAAACAATGGGTCAACCCTTTCTTTGGTAGCTGATAGAAATCGTCCTCAAAGCCAAACATCCATGTTTGAAACAGAAACAAACCAGCCTGAGTCCAAGCATCAGGCTGGAAACCACAGCTCCTTAGCCTGAGAAGCTCTTCTCTGCTGGTGGATGGTCCGGAGACAATTTCCTACTCCAGAGTGCTCCAAACGCTTCGCACATCACATTTCTCCTGTAGCTGGGGAAGGGTGGGAAACACGCTGTTCCCCCAGGGAAGCTGCCATCCCGGGCAGGCAGGACAGTGCAGACAGGTACAAAGGGAGTGTGCGAGACAAGGGACCAGTGTGAGCACAAATCACAGGAGAAAAGGCTGGACAGGCTTTGCTGGTTCATTGAGTCTGTCCCCAGAGACGAGTACAGGATTAGCCTCTGCTGTAAACCCAGGCGTTTTTATCTAGTTGCTTCCTGAACTTCTTTAATGACAGGCCCTCAGCAACCTACCCCTGGCAAATTATTCCATTGTCTAAATGATGACCCTGCCGGAAAAAAAAGTGTTCTGAGGTCAAACCTGAATTGACTATTATTTCCTCTTCCATATTTTATGCACTTATCAGTCAGTCTTTTAGTTGCCTTCTCTCTACGTCCCTGCATTAAGTTTCTTTAATCTAACAGCAGAGGTCACAGCCTGTAGTCTTTATCATCTCTTTGGATTACCTTTAATTTATCAATGTCTTCAAAAACTAAGGAATAAAAATAGGCAGTAAGGATGGAATGACTTCACAGCCATCCCAAAGCATGTGACTGTGTGCTGGGATATCACAAAGTCGGTGTGTAGGCATCTGCATGGATGTCTGAACTACAAGCATGGCCAGGACCTAACAGGTTTAAGGACAGTGGTTTTGGGATACATGATCAACATCTGTGCACATGTTTCAATGAGGGAATAACCAAGAAGCCCAAGGGCTCCAAAAACTGATTTACTGTAACATTCCCTGGTCTCCCTTTGCTCTGAGCATCAGACTGCCACTGGAGATGCCTTACCCTGTAGTAATCAGTGCTGTAGACATCTCTTGACATCCCAAAGTCTCCAATCTTCACCAGCAGGTTGGCTCCGACCAAGCAGTTCCTGGTGGCCAGGTCTCTATGGACAAAGTGCTGGGAGGCAAGGTACACCATTCCAGAGGCGATCTGGCTAGCGATGTGGAGCATCTGGGATAGCCCTAGCTCCCCTTTGGCTTGTCGAGGCTGCCCATCCACGAGGATCATAGCATCTGGGCCATGTGCCCTATAGGAAGGAAGAAGCAAAAAACTTAAAGTTGGGTCTCTAAAGTGACCAGGAGATGGGAATCCCACACAGTTGCTGTTGTTGGTGGAGCGGGGACCAGCCCCTAGCTCTGCACGTGAGGATGGACACACAGCTTCAGTGGAAAGGAAGAGAGAAAGGCTTAAGAAAACAGGAGGTTGGGGGAACATTTGGTGGGCGAGTGGGTGCCATACATCCTGTCCTTAGTCTACTGCACACAGCCCCTTATGGCCACAGATGGAGACAGACTGCCAGGACAGAGGGACCGCTGGCTTGAGGCAACCGGGACGCTCTTCTCTGGCAAGATCTGTGCAAAACTAAAGACCCGCCAGATATTCACGTTGGCTCCAGTTAATTCTTATACCTTTGCAAACTCCCCAGAGGTAGAGATATCACCGCCTTTTCTTCCACAGCTGCCATATTCCTGCTACCTAATCTCTATCAATCCCAAACAGCCTCCTCTCTTTTCTCCATATCACCAACCAGCCACCCCCTGAGCGATATCAATACAGTCAGAGATCACAGAAAATATTTTGGAGGAACACTAGCAGCTTCATTCCTGTAAAATCCCCTTTATATCCTGAGTCATCCCAGAGGTAACACAGGTACTGTGGACTGTGACAGCATGAACACAGGTGCAAAGTTTAGCCCTGGATGTCAGCAGGTGCAGAGAACATCCTGGGCAACAAAAGGAAATATTTTGCTGAACCAAGTGCATTGTAAATGCAGGACTTTAGGTCAATCTTATTCCTGTCCTGTTCTTTTTAGTTCCCTTCCTTGCTGTGTACCAAACCTTTCTGTGCCATGCTCCCTCTGTGATGCCTCTTCTCCTGGTAGAGCTCACCTCGTGGTAACGTGTGAGGGTGGAATAACAAAAGCCCTCATATTTAGGGAAATGCAAGAGATGTTGCTGTGACCTTCCTCCTTGTGACTAACACATGGCACAG
This sequence comes from Atrichornis clamosus, assembly GCA_013400975.1. NCBI lineage: Eukaryota > Metazoa > Chordata > Aves > Passeriformes > Menuridae > Atrichornis > Atrichornis clamosus. The sequence goes on from WBMZ01011338.1 coordinate 816,688, forward strand.
CAAATCCTCTGGTGCTTTCGTAGTGTTCTCTTTGAGATGATTCTTGGCATTTTACTCCTGTCATCAGCAGTAACCCCACAGAGAGACAGCACACTGAAACTGTGCATTCAGAGCTTTCCCTCCTCCTTGACATGGGACTGAACGAGGCACCACAAGATCCAAATTGTTTCCCACCTTCCTCTCTATTCCTGAAATGCTGTGTTGGGCTTCAGGGTGCACCAAAGGGATTCACAGCCAGGTGTTTGGTGTTCAAGCGTTAGTTTTTCAAATGCCTCCCTCTCCAGCTACCTCCTGCTGCCCTACTACTGGCAACATGGCTCTGAAGGTCCTCTCCTGGTAGAAAGGGCAGCTGAAAGAGGAGAGGAACTCCAGAAACAAGGGCTGAGAAGCCAGGAGTGGTTTTTGGGAGCCACAAGTGGGTGATGGTGCTGAATGTGGGATGAGTTGAGCAGCAGTGTGAGTAGCAGAGCTGCGGCTGCCAGAGGCGTCTCAGAGCCTCGTGGGTTTGGTGGGAGCAGCACTGGAAGAACTGCTGAAGGAGCTGCAGAAGTGTGTGTGCAAAAATGACTGCTTGATGTCTTATTTAACCAACCCACAGACGTGTTTACCCCAGGAAACTGCTTGGTGGTGACAACAAATAGCAACAGCAGGTGAAGCTGAGCCAGGCCTGAGCAGGTTAACTAAAAACAGCAAAGCAGGACAAACAATAGCTTCTAAAACTGCTGGAGAGTTTGTGCCAGCCACGCCCTGCAGTTACACTATATTTAGCTGCTGCTGCTACCTGTTGTCATCGAAGGTAAACATTCCTAGGTGAGAAGTGAAGGAGGTAGAAGTGAAGGATGTATTACTATCTCATTACTGCCACCCTTTTCAAATACAGTAACGGCCCCCAAAGAAAAGTCTGTGTCTGAAGGGGAGAGGTGGTGTTTAAAAAATGGTCATCCAACACCTTTATTTCACTGGCTCTTTGTACAATCTCCTATATAGAACACATCTTGTATGTCCTATACAGTGCATACGTGTCCCTCCCTTCCTCCCTCCCTCCCTTTCTCCATCCCATATGGTTATAATCTGAAAGAAGAAGAATCAACATGCTTATGAGATAAACAGGAAGGATATTAGTACATTTAGTTGTGTCAAGAAGTCTGTAGGGAATACGAGAAGGTTATGCCCATCTTTTCTTGAGGAAAGGAGTTTAAACAGAGAGGCCATAAAATTGGGTGGATTCTCTGTTAAAATAACTTTTGGAGTTTTTTTCCATTACAGAGTGATGGAGGCTTTGGGGAAAAAAATCCCCGTTCTGGCTTCCTCTCTGAAATTCCTCTTCTGTCCCAAGGCAATCTGATTGTGGTGCTGCTTCACCAGAAGGGCTGACACAAAAACACCAGAACTTTGCAACTTTTCTAAAACCTCTTGCCTGTCTGAGTTAACAGCAAATGGCAACAACCTTCTACAGACTGCAGAGAGGGTCTGTAGTGGCAACCAGCAGTTATCCCTACTTCAAAATCGCTGTTGTCCCCGACAGGAAACAAAAGCTAGAAAACCAGTGACCAAAGGAAAGGGGGAAGAGATGAACATCCCTAGTGAGCAGAGAGGGGTGTGGTCCCTGCAGACCCCCCAGGCAGAGGGTGTGTGTGCTGGGAACACCCAGCCTTGCCACCTTTATTTCTCCACACCAAGACCTTTCCTATCAGTATTTTCTATGAGGCAGGACACCACAGTTGCAATCTGAACTGGGTCTGTTGGTGCACCACCAGCGTGGCAGCCCTTGGAGGCATGAGGAGCCATCCCAGTACATGCCACCACTAATCCAGCTGGTGCTGTTGATCCTGGTGCTTCCTCTTGCCACAACAGCTAATTTTCAGACCACTGAAACTCTCTGTTCTCTGGGAAGCACACAAAGTTCTAACAACCCTCGAGGGAATTTATTTATTGTACTTTTCTCTAGGAAACTGGGTCTAAAGTGAGCCTCTTCCATTTTACTGCTTTTCCAATTTCTGCAGTTAAACTAGAAGTCCATCTGAGTGTCTCTTACAGACTCCCAGTATCCCTAGACCCAGTGTCTGGGAGTCACTGTCTCCTGCTGCAGGCTGTGTGAATCATGCCACTATAAAAACTGGTGATTGCTGAGGGATGCCAAGCAGCTCTGCACCACCAACCCTTTCTGACCCCCTCACAGCCCCCGTTCCCCAGAGTTTTCCACCAGCAGACACCTGAGCTGACAAAGCCCAAACTTTCCGTCTGACCCCATAGGCATTTTGAGTCCCTGTTTGCTGAATATAAGCTCCTTTGTCCCCAAGGCCACCTTACTTTGGGACACAAAGGGTGTTCACTGCCTACCACACTCCAACATGAAATAAAGGAGCATTTAACTGCTTTTTCCAAGGCTGTACGGGAAGGAGACGCTGGCAGCTAAACCCAGATGGAAGATGAGAAGCTGCAATCCCAGGACCACACACCTGGAAAGTTTCTTTTCCTTCATAAAGGCCAAAGATAACACAACGAACTTCCTTTTCCAGTGAAACTGGAGAGGAATTTCATCAGGAATGAGTGTTTCTCAGACGTGTCCCAAGGGTTGGGGCATGGGAGTGAGGGGGTCCATGGCTCCAGCATGTTGTCAGCCTTAAGGACACGCTGTTGTGTGATGCAGTGCCATGAGGCATTGGCAGTGGGCACCAAACATCTTTCTGAGACAGTGAGAGAGCCTGTTCTGGACTATATTCGTTGTGAGGTCAGCTAAAGCAGTGAGAGAGGTTGCAATATCTGACTCCTCTAAGGGAATAAGGCTTCTGGTTCTGCCAGGAAAAAGGATGGGTCAATTTTCCGCTTTTCTTTGTGAAGCACTTGAAGAACAGAGTCTCTTGTGCTCTTTTTCAAGCTGCCTTCCTTCGGTCACAAGGCTGAGGCACTGTCCTTAACACTGCATCACCAGGCTGGGCTAAAACACCCTTTCAGCCCAGCTCATGTTTTCACGCTGGTCAGCAGAGTTCAATCTGCTGCTGCTGGGAGGTTCCTGAGCCCTTGCAGGTACCACAAAAGAGGGTCCCAGAGTAATCAAGGTTTATCCCCCTTGAATGTGGGTCTGAGGATCTCTAAAGCCAGCAGCCTTCGCTGGCCCTACCTTGCCAAGGATATCCTGGATCTATCCAGAGGCTGAGACAGGTACTGAGCTATAAAATCATATTCAATCTACCCACAACTATGCCAAAATGAGGAGGAAAACCAATGCAAGAGCGTTCCCAGCTCATCCACTGCCCTGTGAATGCCGCAAAGGAGCTGAAGACAGGTTGGCACTACTTGACAGAGGAAAGAAATCTTTAGGGTCCTTCCTCATATTTTTCTGGTGTGGGTGATTGCTTAGAAGTGAAAACCTCAGGGAAATACCTGCATTTCCTGGTCAGAAACTGACCGTGATGGTAGAAAAATACTGAGTGTATTCCAACCCTAGATCTAAACCTGCAGTGCACAAGATTCTTGTTCCTCCTGCAATCATATTCACACTCAGCAGTCAAAACAGGAAAATATCAAGGGTCCAATTTTCTAAATATTGGGAAATAAAACTACTGATTATTTCAAGAGGTAAGTACCACTCCACTTGCACGCAGGTTTCAGAGTGGAATTTCTGTTTCGTGGCAGAAGAGCACCATAAACATCTTCCCACAGCTGCTGCCTGGCCCTTGCTGCTGGTGGATATGGAGCACACAAATGATCTGCCTCAGGGTGGTGAAATGATTGAATTATGATGGGGGCACTGGGGGCTCTGGCAATCTGCATCTCTCTCCAGAGACAGAGGAGGTAATTATGGCACTTCCTCAGGCCTTCCCTGATTTCTTGAATAACATGGTGCCACAGGTTAGGGACCAGGGATCAGGGATGGACTCCACAGGCACTGCCTGAGGCCCCTCCAACATTTCTCAGGTCTTTTCTGAAAACAGGAATGAGAACTAGGGACCAGTAAATGCCCAGGACACCAGTCAGAACAAGGACTCCACCGAGGCTTCTCAAATGAATATTTTGGGGGTTGTGCTGTTGAAGCAGCAGCTCTGTGACTGAGGGAGTGATGGCAAGTGGCCTTCCTGCTTCAGCAGGACATGGCTTTGCTGGGTGTACAGGACTCAGAGCTGCTGAAAGCTGAGGCTTCATGTCCTTCCACCCCCACAGGGCAGAGAAGGATTTCAGCCACGCTTCCTGCAGCTTCAGACTTGAGGTGGGAGAAGAAAACCCTGGTTTCCACAGCTCCTGGGACTACCTAAGAGGAAATGTCAGGATAGGGTTAATAAAGCCCCAAATCTGGTGAGGATCATCATCTCCTCCCAGCTGTCCTTGGAACAACCATCCCTCGCTACTCGGCCCACTGAACAGCGATGCCGTTGGTGCACTGCTGAGCTAGGACAAGCTTCACTGAGGCCGTGGGGCAGCCCCACAGATCCTCCTGTGCCCTCCTCCCCACGCACCTCAGGAACTTGTTCAGGTCGCCGTGCTTCATGTACTCGAAGACCATGATGAGTGGGTCGCCGTCCCCGCACACGCCATAGAACTTGACGATGTGCTCGTGCTGCAGGTTGGTGAGCAGCTCTGCCTCCCTCTGGAAATCCTTGCGGGCTGCCAGCGTGGGGTCTTTCAGCGCCTGGAATCAGGGACACAGACACGCACAGAGTGGGCTCAGGTGGGGGAAAAGCCAGAACAGAGGAGCTGATGAGGGAGGGGGGGCGAGAGGAACCACTGCCAGTTGTACTGGGAGGGTGGTGGCACCACGTTAGTGTTTTGTTCATGTAGTTACTGTCCCAGTGGGTTCCCCAACTCATTTCCTAGGCAGCAACAAACATGCCTCAGAGGGTAATAGCTTCCAATTATTCCCAGCTTGGGCAGAATTTATACTGGTGACCCAGGGGTGAATGGCTTCATATCTCATTATTATTAAATTCCTGAGCCAGCCAGTCCTTGCTATCTGTCTTTTATTTTGAAATAGCTGACTATACTGCCTTTATTCAGAAGATGGATTTGCCTGGCTGTGCACTTATTGTGTGGATTTTTCAAACTGCCTCTGAAGAAGGACACTGTCAAGTCTTTTCTCATAATTTTTAAAATCATGTTTTTATTCCCTGCTGTTTATAACAGCTCCCCTGGCAGACTGATGCTGAAATCAGTATCCTTATTGAGAATATCTCATCTCCCACAATTTGAGCGTGCCACTTTGCCTTTGCAAGGCAGCTTGCAGGCTCCAGGTGGTGTGGACCAGCCTGACATTGCACAGTTGCCATGAAGATGTTGCTGTGGCTGCAGCCGACAATAAGAGAGGATTCCCCAGGGTTGGGTTCTGACTTGTCCGTGCATTATTGTGCAGTTGCATTGGAGAGTTAGTTTGAAAGCAGCTTGTTGTCGTCTCAGGGTATGAAGGGAGGGAACTTGATAAAAAAAGTTTAAGTCCAGACCATTTGACTAGGTGGGATGGCCACGGGAATCAGCAGGGTCTTTGCAAACATTTAAGAAAATGAAGAGCCAAGTCTGGTTTTGAGTTGCTGGTTCTCAGTTCTATTCTCTGCATCCTCCACATGCCAGGATTGTTTAGGACCAGTTCTGACTTTAACTGTACAGCCTGACAGGAGCTGAAAAGGACCCAAGGAAACTTGCTCCAGTTATCCTCGATCAGTCTGATGTGCACCAGTTCCCCCTTAGTGGTGGAGGACCCTGGGTAGCCCCCCCCCCTCACCTGCACACAAATATACCTTCCCCCTTTTCTCCAAGCCTTGAATCTCCTCATGCAGACAACTGAGGTGACATGAGCAGCTGCAGGCTGCAATTTATGTGCCAAAAGGGATGTTAAGCATCAAAAAGCTGCTTATGGAGGACGAGGCCCAGCACCTGGGCTGGCCCATGGTACTGTTGGGTGTAGCGAGTCCTCTGTTTTTCCCCTTGGAGCAGATGTGCTGCGAGGTTTTTCCCCAAGCCTTAGGACACTGCCTCATCTTATCCTGCCCCCAAAACTGCTAGTCACATGGCATAAATCTGTTTTAATTCATTGCCCTTTGGGATAGCTTGGCTAGAGATATTTAGATGAATGTTAGTTACACGGTGCAGATGGCAAAGCATCCATCCTTATCTCAGGCACCCAATTACTTTTAGTCATTTACTGTATTCATAATGTTGATGCCACTCTATTTTTCTGCAGGAAAGTAGTCCCTTCCCCCATCACTCTTTTCTCCCCCTTTTTCTTGTGGTTGCACATAATATTTCAAGCTGCAGTGAGTTTAGGTTTCCTCTCCTTCCCACACAATCATTTCTATAAGGTGTTAAGACTGTAAGTTTGTAAATATCACACAAAGAAAAAAAAGTTATTATAAACCCTCACATTACTAAGGCTGCACAGCCAAGCATTTAGAACTGAGTGAAACAGGAGTTGGAAGGGATAGAACAGGGAAAGCAGACCAGGATCGGAGGCAGAGAAGGGATGTCTCAGTAAAATCACTGGAATGCGTCTCCCAGGAAGATTTGGGGTGGATTTTTTTGTGCACACAATTCCTCCATAACTTCTGGCAAGTCCCCGAGCATCTGCAGGTTGCAGCTCTCATCATGAAGTGCCAGTTGTTCCAATATTACCTGGAAAATCCCCTCTTATGCAGCATCAGGGCCAGGTCTCCACAAGCACCGTGTGTTTATTGCTGCAGCAGGGCTCACTCTGAGTTAGGCACCTCCTGCCCCTGGGGCTGGAAAGAGAGGTTGGTAACTCCATCCTCCACCTATGTAGATGCCTTCTGCTCAGTTTTCCTGCTTCTGCATCTGCCCTCTGCAAAACAGGGGTGACACAACCCCAGCAACTTTCTGGGAGGCTGTGAAAACAGCTCTACTCACATCTAGGGAGGTCTCAGCACAGGAGTGATCATCACCATGGAGCAGCCCACGGAGAAATGAAAAAGAGGTGTTCAGAGGACATGCCCCGAATACAGCCCCTCCAGCGTTTCTAGTACTTGACTCTGTCACCTTAGCACTCTTTGCTGGATATAGTGTTTGTGCATTTCTTAGGATGCTTTTAGAAGCAAGCTGAATAAAACAGGAAGCTTGTCCATGCCATCACATCAAAACTCAGCTTATCTGCGGGGCTGCAACCTTTGGATCTGCTGAAAATCTGAGTCCATTTAACCGAGTAACTCAGCCACTTCCTTTGGCCCTGGGAGAAGTCCCGGAGAGCAGGGCAGAGGCAGGCTTGGGGCTGTGGACTCAGCTGCCATTAACCAGCGTGTCCTGCTGCTGCCCTGAGCTGCAGTGACTGGGGAGGTAGTTCTCAGCCTCTGTTGGGAGCATGAGATCTTCAGGAAATGCAGCCAAATCTCAACTTAACTTTTAAAGTCTTTATTCCTGTCTTTTTTCTTTTTTTTTTCCCTCAGACTTATAATGTGGCCCAAATTAGAGGGATTTTTCTCCCTGCCACTCCCAGAGCTGGCAAGAAGCCAGATTCCAAGGCCTTGCTCCAGAGCTGGAATTGTATGATCTTGCAGGATGAAAGGCACTCTGGAGATGTAAGCTCATAGTAGCAATTAACAGAAACAAGTTCGGATGCTGTTTCTGCCTACATGCAAATGAAACTCAGAAGAGATTCGAGAGCCGGGCTCACTGAGGGATGGCTGACACTGAGAGGCAGGTACCAGCCCTCTCATCAAACAATTAATCATGTGGGTGTCTTCGTTGCCTCGGCTTTAACCAGTCTCAGAGGTGAAAGGTGCAATCTTGCGCTTCACTGCCAGAGCAAAAGGGGACATAGGAGCTAAAAACAAAAGGCTTGAGCTGTCAATGATTAGAACAACACACAAGTAACTGGATGCCTCCAGTATTCTGGAGTGTGCTGGAACCTTTTTCCCTGTAGAGCATGGGTTCAAATGCAGACCTTGTTCCAAGGAGCTAGGAGGCATCGGTTCAATCCGAGGGATTAGACTCTGTGTGTCTGCCAACTGGTGCCACTTGACAGGAGAGCACAGTTCTGCACTGAGCTTTCTCCTGTGCCCAGAGCCACGCTGATGGGGCACAGCTCCCACGAGGAATATCACAAGGATGCAAGCAGCACGGCACAAGCCAAGCTGAACTGGTGTTGGTTTAAAATACCCAAAACAAGAGCGACCTGTGGCTAGGCAAGCAGGAGCTGAGTGGAGCCGAGCCGAGTTGCTTTGCCCATCTTGCAGAAAATTGATCCCAGAAAATTGGCTCATCATGCTCAGCTTTTCAGTGCTCATTTTTGCTGAGGCCTTTTTATGTTTCAGCTTCTGCATGTTACACAAATTATAAAATCCAGAAGGAGCAGGGCCCCGGTGCCTGGCGGACGGAGGTGGATCCCCACTGGGCTGCTGCAGCTGCACAGGAGTTCACAGCTTCCAGACCAGCCTCTCCCCCCTGCCTGTGTCCTGGCCGTGTCAGCAGGAAGGGAGGCTTTGGCATTGGTGAGAACAGACAACCTTGAAGTGAAACACTGATACTTTGTGTGACTAAGTGGGTTTACCACAACCCTTGGCATCAGATAAATCTCCACCCGTGGCCCCCAGCCCTCCCCTGCTTCCCTCTCCCACGCAGGCTCATCCAGTTTTGCTTTTCTGGCCAGCCCCTGCCCTACTCTGCCATTTGCCCTTGGGATTTACCTTCACTGCCACCAGCATTTTGTCGTTGGTGGGGCTGAGGTTGTAACACTCGGCCAAGAACACCTTCCCAAAGGCACCTTCTCCCAGCTCCCTCTTCAAAACGATGTCTCTCCTCTTAATATGCTGGACATCTGTTGGAGGGAGGGGAGGAAGAGGGAGAGGGTTGAGGGAAGAATGAATCAGGGTTAATTCAGGGAATGGAAAACAACTAATTCAATTTTCTTGCAGGCTGCAAGGGACCTGAAATTGCTTCGCAAAAATATCTACAGGAATCTTTTCACCCACCCACAGAAGGCAGCCATCTCTGGGGTGGAGTTAGTCTCATGCAAAACATCTGCCAGGAAAGTACTTGAGGTTTATCACGTTCTCACGACAAGCTCGTGGCAAGCTTGTCCTCGGGGAGAGGAACCTTCGGGGCAAATTCTGCTACAAAGACCTGAATCTCTTTGGAATGATCCTGGAAATAATCCATCTCCTGTGAGGTGTTGCAAAGGTCGCATACTTCCGATGAAAGGCCGGGTGAGATTAGAAGGCCCTGTTGAGTTTTGCATTTTAATTTGGATTAGTTTAAACTCAAACATGGCAGATTTTTGAGGCTGAAGCTTGGCAAGCCAAAGCATTCCTGGGAGGAGGAGGACCAGTGACCCCCATGCACCTTAGGGCACGAGCAGGAGCTGGAAGTGGTGAGTATTGCCTCACAGCAGGACTCTGACCCTGCAGCCTTCTCCTACGTGACTGTTCCCTGAGAAAAAGGGTCATCCCAGGATACAGTCACTGGCACAATGGTTAAACGGAACCCATTAGTTTCAATGATCCTTTCCACTGACATTTAGGACAGCGAGGACCGTTGGAGAATAGCAACCGAGGTTTCAGGAAGAATCCGAAGAGCAGTAGCTATTAATTTACCACAGGTACAGAGGCTGGATTGAACTGTGGAAGCAGTTAGAGAAGCACAGCCACCACAGCATTTTCTGGAGGCACAGCAGCTAAAGCTTCATCTCTATAAACTGCCCTCAATGGAGCTTTCCATTTCCCTTGGGAAGTGTGGCAGCACAGGCCACTCTCAGCTTCAGCCTGATGGTCATGGCAGGGCAGTGGAGAGCTGTGCACTCTTCTCCAGTGCTTGGTGAGCAAAAGCTGGTGCATGAGAGGTCTCCTCAAGCAGAAGCATTATGTGGGACAGAGTCCTCTTTCCACTCCTACCCTGGGACATTCACAACCCTGAACCTGTTTGCTCACAAACTGGATCGCTTTGAGTCTTTTCCATCTCTTCCGTGTGCCACGGGAGCTGTAGAGGTTAGATTAGGGTTAGGAGCATTTTCCTCGGGGCACTGCAGATGAGGGAGGAGGAAGTGACTAACTCCAGGTTTCAGTCTGGCTGCAGGGACACATCACTAACACTGATCACATTCTGCCACCAGCTCCTGCCACCCAGGCACCCGAGCAGGCACCTCTATGGGCCCAAGGGGGCTTGTGCCCCATAACAACATGGGTACCACTTAATGCATCAACAAGCCAACGGATTAGAAAACATCCTAATGGATTTCATACAATTAAGCTTTTTAATGAGGAGCTCAGAGGCAGGTTTATGGAGCTGCCCTCTCTGGGCCTTTGGCTTGTTTGGGAAGTGAGATGCTGTGAGATTGCATAAGCAATGGGCCTTGTAATGAAAGATGCTTCTTTAGGGAATTCCCGTTGACCTTTCCATTAATTGTTCAATAGACTGAAAACTGTTACTTACCAATATTAATAATATTAGTAACATTAAAGCACGGGTTGGAAGGCACATCCAAAATCACTTTGGTTTTAAACCTGCAGTGACAGCCAGGGAGAACAAATCACATGTGGACTTTGCCTTCTCCACCTGGTTTAGCTGAGTGTTTAAGGAGTACCTTGAGAAATCTGAGATATAACGTGTTGAAATGTTAAGTGATGCACTTGGGTGAGGAAAGTCCTAATCTAAGAACAGCTCAAATGGCACCAATTTACATAAGAGAGTAGAGGAAAAGGGGTTTATCCTCTTTGTCTTGGCAAGCATTTCTATAGCACTCATCACTGCATTACCTTGGTCTTACTGTATTGACAAACCACGTATTTGCATTCTCCGTCTCCTGAATAACAGCAGTCAAGAAAGCTGGGGGGAAAGATCTTGCACTAAAAGGAGCCCAAGGACACTTAAAAATACTCAGAAAAGTAGTAATTGCAATCTGATTGCCCCATTTGGTGTGAGATGAAGTTGAAAAGGAAACTGCTTCAGAATAACCAGCAATACTATTTAAGAATTTTTACGCTTCTGATGAGTAACTGCATGAGAACTGAGGCAAACCTCTCCTTCTGAACTCACCAGGATCTTGCCCAAAACTTTCAGCTCCTAATTTTTTCTCACAACAACACCTTAATAAATAATGAGACATTTCTGAGAGCTGGCATTTAAATTGTGTAATTATGTCTACGTTATTAAAATAATATCCCATCTGTCTTCAAGACCAAATTTTGCAGTAAGTTGTTAGAGTCACCTGAGAAGTTTCAGGGAAAATTTATGTGAAGAATTAAGGGTGATATTGTGACAGATAGGGTTGAACTGAGGGAGAAGCAATCCTTTTGCAATGGTAGCACTGCTGGATTTAAAGTAAACTTGGGTGGTTATAAAAAATAAAAGGGTCATGAAGTTAAGTAGTTTGACAGCAACCAGACAATCTTAATGTAGAATCAGAAAAGTACTTTTGCTGATCACAATTTCTCTCAACCTTAAACAGCCATAAATTTTGCTACATAGTATTTTAGACGCAAATGGAATAATAAGTGAGGTATAATAAATTGCTTTCTCACATGCCAGAGGCCTAAAACAGTGAAGCTTAGATCAAATTTTTCCCTTCACGGCGAGATCAGCACTATGATTAATTCTAAACTACTATTAAATACAGGCTTTAGCCATCCAGCAGTGACAAACCCCCCCAGGCACGGTGCGGCCGGCGGTGTTATTGTGCTAACCTTGCACCTCTGTGCTCGCCCGTCCTGGCCGTAACTCATGAGGAAGGCCAAATGGCCATGAAAGATGCTGTGCTGCAAGGGCACCTCAGAGCTTCATCTGCATAAATCTGTTTACCTCCTCCTGGAGGAAGCCGAGCCCTGTCTGATAAACAGCTGGTGTTTATTTGTTTTAGGCAGGCAGTGGTGTGCTAATCTGTCTCGGCTGTGTTGCAGTCAGCCCTGTAGACAAGGTGTGTGCAAACTGCCTCTCCCAAAGTATCACTCTTTCTATTTTTTTGCTCCCCATGTACCATTAACTTATAAAAACAAGACAACGAGACAATTCATAAGAAGATCCTATGCAGAAGCCACAGCAAGGCCTGACAGGAAAATAAGTAGAATTGACAGCATGATGTGAACTCATTCAAAGCCATGCTGTATCTACAGGAAGGATGTGAGTGCCTGACACTGAGGTAATTCCAGTTTAAAATGAAACATCTTCCAGTCCTCGTTTTGGGATTACTATATTTCTGCATGACACAGAAGGAAAGGTGGGCAGATTCCCTACCTTCCTTCTTGTCCCTCAAGTTCTAGAGAGAAGGTGTTACAAACTTTTCACTGTTGCTCTGAGTATCCCGCTAACCACACCAGAAAGCACCTCACCTGCAGCGGGTTACCCAGCTGTGAACCCAGCACAGCCTTGGGATACAGGGGAAGAAAAAGAGGGAACAAGATTAATTCTGCTTTTCTCATTCATCAATCTACCATGTCCTGATGGGTCACTTCTGAGCTGGTCCTTGTGACAGAGCCTGGAAAAGCCAGGATTTTCCCACTTACATTGCTGATTCAATGATTTTCCTCCCATCTTTTACTCTCATATTACAGAGTCTCTTTTATGGCAAGGTCAAGGCAAAAGGACCCCAACTCAACCTCCAAATCCCAGGTGGAGCATATGGAGTTGGTACCAGACTGTGTACAATGAAAACACCTTGTTTTGAATAACCTGCACATTTCAATCACATGAGCGGATATTGGGAAGTTGTATGAGTACATTTCATGAATCTAATTTTCCAATTACTGTCTCATTTCTAAATCAGTCCTGGGCATCATACGAAGAAGAGATGGGTTCAGTGACACTGCAAATTCTGCATTTCAAATTCCCATCACAACCAGCATCCTTAAAACCATGGTTTGATTATATTCTTGAAACCTGGATGCACATGATTGTGTTTGGATACAAATGACAACAGTGGGAGGTAAATGGACAAATCAAACTCCAAACACAGTAAACCATACGCAGTGCCAGTACCTAAGTTACAGCAAAATGCAAAACTACTAATGCTGGATCATTTACACTCAGTCAATTTCAATTGTTAAATTAATTAATTTCAATTAATACCTCATATCTCCTTCTTTCAACCTCCTGAACAGTGAGCAGTCTGTCTTGTGGTATTTCTAGTGAGTTTCCTGATATTGGACTACTAATTCACAAACAACATGTAACTGCTGGGGGAACAGTGTCTTCTAGCCTAGAAAAGACCAATATCAATTTTCTATAAATTGTTCTTCTTCCCCCTCACACGTGGCCCCGTATTCCCTAAAGATAGGCCCCTTCCTGCACCTCTTCTTCACCAGCTCCTCCCTCCCTTTGCTTTTTCACATCATGGCATTTCTTTTCTCTTTTACTTCTTCTCTGTTTTTTGCCCCACTTGCTGTTCAAGCCCTGTTTTAAAACTGACTTGTTTTAGATCTGTTTCTAGGGTATCCTGATTTGGGTCTTATCCTGGGCTCTTTGTAGATATGGCCTTGATTTTCATAAGCTTCTAAAGCCTCATTTGCATCAACAGCGCTTTATAAATGATAACAACAATGACATTTTTCAGTAATGGCTGAGTCATTTGCTGTAACATCTAATTTATGCCAAAGAATTGTCTCTTTTCTTTCTACATAAGTTGTCCGCAAAAAGGTAGCAAAGTTCTCCCTTAGTCAATATGATTCATTCATTTTTTTCTCGACACTGCTGAATTAACTCTTATGAATAAATGCCGCATAGTTTTGCTGCTCCATGACAATTAAAATCAAATAAGCAAAGCTTACAATTTACACTGGAAATCTTGTCACTACAACATGTAAGTACCAAGCAGAGAGCCTTTCATGTCAGGCAGTCAATTGCAGCCTGGATGTGAACCAAACGTGTTGATGAGTTACCCAATGTACCTGATCAGAGCTAAGCACGCGTGTCGGGGAGGACCAGATCAAAAAGCCCTGCCACTGGAGGGCTGGCGAGTCATTCTCTCACAGATTTGTCTCATAGTGAGAGAAGATAACACATAGGCAGGCTGCACAGAGCCCAGGTCTCCCTCCTCACCTGGTGCAAATCCATCAAAGTCAGTGGAGGATATTGATTTCAATCACGGACTGCTGTGAAGTACATGTAAACAAAGGGAGAATCAGTCCCACATCATTTTTAAAAACGGAGACATAACCAGGCTGTCTCTTACCTCAGCCTGGACTCTGAATAGGTAGCCCTTCACTTCTGGTGGCTTCTCTCCCAGCTCTGACATGAGCCACCTCTGGGAAAGAGCCCAGCTACACGTTTCAACAGCCCGGCACAGTGCCCAGGTGCTGGTTCTTTGCCAAGTTCCTCTGTAAGGCACCCTTCAAGGACTCGGACTCAAAAGAGTCATAATTATAAGCACCAAGCAGTTCTGACACAAATCACAGAGATTTATGTAAAGCATATCTGAATCTTTGGGAACTTGGTGGAGCAACTACAATTTTTGGCTCAGCTAAGGACCACACTCCTTCATGAAGACCTGAAGAGAAAGCTGTTTCATGTTTCTGCAGTTCTTTGTGTTTTCTTACTATCCGCTTCATTCCTTGGGAGCAGCACAAGGCATGAGTGCAGATCCCAGGTGGGAAGGAGGCTTTATTGTTCAGCTGACCCAGCAGACCCAGAGCTAATGCACTACACACTGCTAAATGGACCTTGGTAAAAAATAACAGGCCTTGACACATTTAGCAGGACAATCTTGGCTAAGAAAATTATCCAGTTATACCAATCTACTCCAGGAGCTGAAGTTCACTGTAATCGAGCTCAGGAAAACAGAAGAGCAACCTCTGCATGCCAGATACCTGATGCTTTGGAAATACCTTATATCCACCTTATATCCAAGCATACCTCTGGCAATCGGGACATTGTCAGCTCCTCTGGCTTTTGCTGCTGCAATAGCAGATGGAGAGGAAGTCCTCCCCCAAAGCGCTGCCTTTCAGCTTTCAGCTGGCTTCAGCCAGTCCCGATCTGAGGGAGAGATGCCTTTCTGCAGAACAGCCCTCAAGCTCCACAGAGGGGTGTGACTTGCAGCATGGAGCAACTGGATTAGCACCCTCTGCGCTGCCATAACCTGAGCTGCGGCACCAGTTCCAACAGCAGCCACACCGAGACCACCGACAGTGACAGTGCACAGGTACAGTGCTCTCAGAGCTGAAGGCACATGGAAAGGGAGTGTGTGTGTATGTGTGTGTTTGTGTGTGTGTTTGTAAAGGAGCTGGCAGAAGGGCAAAGCACAATCACCCCTTAAACCAACAACTCATCAGAAGCAACTCCAGAGCCTGCCTGGCTCCCTCACCACAACACGCTGAAAACCACTTGGAAGCAGGTGACATCACCTGGTGTGACATACCTGCAAAGCTTAAACCCAAACCAAAGCAAACTCTCATTTTCTTAACGAAAAAAGTCTGAAAAATAATAAAGTTAGAACGCACCACTCCACAATCAGTGTTTAAGCAAAAATTTCTGTCTCAGCTTAAACCATGTGACACTCCTATGAAAGCAAAACACACCTTCAATCCTTCTCATCCATTTCAGTCTGAGTACAAACCATTTAGCAATTATTTTATGACAAGAGCAATACAAAGTGTACCACAGCTGCTGGGTGCTGAGCAGTCTCAGTCGGGCTGCACAACACTGCACAGTCCTGCAGAACCAACAGTCATCCCGGGGAGATCCCAAACAAAAGGAGCTAAAGCGAGAGGATGGATCCTGAGCATCACCTCCAGCAAATGTTTGACAGTGACCACAGCAGCAGACAAAGGAATCCTTCAGAACATCCATGCCTTGCACAGCAGTGGGCTCTTGCCTTTGAGACAGCATCCACCTCCTCCTCTTCCTGCAGATTTGTGACTTTCTGGAAGTACTCAAGCAAGAGCTCGTATCAACAGGACCCTTCCCTGATCCAACAAGATAAATCCCTTCACCTAAACTGTTGTCAAAAGTTAAAATGTCCTTTAATATGGAGACCTTGAAGACTTGCCAAAAGAAATCTAATTCTCCCAAGGCTTCCTGTGGCTGCTGGGGTTGGGTTTAGGGAGCAGGCACACAGCAGCTGTGAGCAGGTTCCCAGTTGTGCCCCAACCCACTCTCTGCCTCTGCCCAACCTGCTTGTGCTCAAGACAGATCCCCTCAGGCTGGGACAGTCACCCGGGTCCCCCTTGCTGTTGTCACCTCTACAAAGCCTGTGGGCAGGTTCACTCCATGCTTGCCAATGTCCCTGTATGCACCAACTCCTCCTCAGCTGGCTCCCAGGGGAACGCAAAACACGGCTGGTGGGACCAGAACCTTATTAACATTCCAGACAAAACACTAAAAAACCATCCAATGATTCCCGACATATTCTGCACCTTCTCAATTAATTTCTGTTTGACACCAGGCTGGAAAGATAAACTGCCTCTCCAGCTTCAGCAGTCTGTCTCCTCTCCAGCACCAACTTCATATCCTGAGGGGTGCTTGGGCTCTGCCTTTTGTACATCAGGGTTAACACACAATGGGGCTCTTCTGAGGAGGAAGGATGAGACCATCAAGAGAGAGGTAGGGGAGGGACAGGAGTGGGCTGCAGAGGTTTTTAGCTGAAATGCCCAAGGGACCCATGGCAACGTATCACAACAGGGATCCTACACAAAGCATCGTCCTCACCAACTCACTGATACACTCCAGCAGCTCTTGGTAGCAGGGACTGGGATTCTTGGCAGGGTGGGAGGGAAAGGTGAAAAGAAAGGAGAAGGGAGTCTTTCTGGTGAGCATGTTTTCTTTCCACCAGCCAGGCCCCCAGGTCCCCTGCTGCCAAAGCACTCAGAATAAAACATTAATTCAATACCACACATTTAATTACACATTATTTGAAAGTGAATTTATTTAACAGAGGAAAATAGTCTTCAGAGAGCATCTGCCTCCCTCAGACTCCTGCATCTGCAGGGAGGGGGACTTCGGGAGGAGATAGGAGGAATAATGGTTTGTTTTACATCAGCAGCTATTGCTGTTCGGTTCATCCCTTCAAAAGAGGAGATTTTAAAGAGATAAAGTTGTGTTTTTCAGGAACTTACCAGCTGATTTGATTTTCCAGCTAGTTTTCACTTGATTGGAAAGTGCTGCTGCAGACAGATACCACTTGTCTTTCTGTTTTATTATTTTTCCAAGGGAAAGGAAGGATTACTGGTGGAGGGTCGGAGGAGGATTGGCTGCCCCTCGAGGGACCACGTGACAGCCAGATTTCAGGCTTAAGGCTTTAACAACACAGTAATCAGACACTTAACAGCATCCTATTGCCGAGATGGATAATCACAAGAAAGCTGGAAGTGACCGGGTCTCAGCAGCAGCCCCACAGCCTGGAGAATGTCTCCCAGCAGGAACACAGAGGCTTACCTTCCACCCCCGAGGTCCCAGAGGCTCAGGGCTATGGACTGCCCCAGCCTGTGAGCTGACTGCCATGGCTCTGCCTGCTCCAGTGAGGCCAGGAGCCTGACACAACCTGCTTTCAGGCAGCATCCAGCCTTGTATTTCCCCAGTCAATGCTCTGCCGCAGAGATAGGAACAGAATCCAGAGCCTGGTGCAGGCAGCAGCCCCTCCATGTCTGTGTTGATCGTGCTGAGCTGCTGCAAGGTCAGAAATGAGCTCCCGGATCCTTTGTAGGAGTTTGCTCTCAGTAAACTCAGCCTGAGCTTTTGCCTTTGCTGTCCTCTGGATTTTGGCACCCCCACAGCATTCCAAGCAGGTGGATGCCACACAGGGCTGGGTTAACTGGCTCATGCCACACGAGCCTTTCTCCCAACCCTCATCCCTGCACTGGCCCTCCCTCACACTCCTTAATTTGGCAGCAGCACTGAAAACCTCCCTCATCTTTGCAACAGCCTTGATTTGGCTGCATTGCCCCTCAGACCAGAGTGACAGACAGACACGAAAATGTGCCGTGCACCACCAGTGCTCCCCACAACAGGTAGCAGAGCTCAGCCCAGCCAGTACCGACCCCCACAGCAGGATGTGTCTCTGACCGACAGACACCCCATGGTCAGTCCTTGCCCTTTTTGGCCTCACCAGCCAGATCCTGCTGGTGTGATCCCCATTCCAAACACCAACCTCAGTGCCATGCTGCATCCTGCTTGCACACCGATGTAGATACTGCAGCATGGGGTTCAGGTCACAGCATTAAGCGTTTCCTTGTAAAATAGAGGATTTAGGGGCTTTTGATACTACTGTTTCTGTGTTGTTCAGTCTCTGCCCTGATTCACGGTTTGAAGGATCTAGCCCACGCCATAAATGCAAAACAAAAACCATATATATTGAATATGTTCTGGGAACTCTGGGTACTAGAAGGGTGGCACTAAAGAAAGAGGTCTGGTTTGGAAGTGGTTCACGTGCCACACTGCAACTGTGGTCCCCACTGCAAAGTCCACTCTGGACAGAGTGCTTTTATTTTTCCTTTCTTTTTTTATTGCTTCTGTGAACTCCAAGTAGTAAAATCTTTTCTTGACCCATGCCCAGTCATTTTCCCACCAACAACTTCATTTGGTGGTCTTTAAACTAGTGGCTGATGTAGCCAATCTCATGGAACAAGAAAATTCCAGAAGTGAGGCCATATGGAGTAAAAACATGAGGTGTTGAAAGATAGATCTCAGGCTCAAGTAATGATTTCATTAGAAAGTCTCTCTCCAATTTGCCCAATTTCCATTTTTCCTTTCCTTCCCACCTCCTCCTTCTCACAGGACTGACACAAGAGGTGTCTTTACATCTCTGGCTTGATGAGGTGTTCCCTCGGACTCGTGTTTTCCTAACACCCCGCATGGACCTTGCTCCGTCTTTGTTTCTCCCTGAGATTTCCTTGGCTTTCTCCCTACTTGTTCTGTCTGCACATCCCTTTTTCCATCTTGCCAGCTCCTCCTGCAGAAGGAAACCCCAGAAGGAGGAGTAATGTGAGACAGCTCTGCCTGCTGGGCTCTAAAATTACTGTGGTTTGGGTGATTTAGGCTATTGTTAAGAGGCAGCAAATTATGCAGAGAGGGATAAAGAGGAGGAGGATCATACAAAGGAATTAGCTAATCTGATGGGGATAGCAGCTGGTCCTCATTTAACCCTCCGGGTCTGTGCTTGATTGGGGTTTCCTGTTCTCCTTTGGCCTGTGCCTGAGTCACAAGTAGGATGCCATGAATATTGTACTGGTGCTCCTGTGAGGCTGCACACCAAGAGAAATCCACCTTTCCTCTAAAGTTCCCCTTGCTGCTGAAATAAAAAGAGGGAGGTAACAGCAGGGCAGTTCTAGATGAGAGAAAGGAGCCCACCGGTGCCCTGGATCCATGCTGCAGAAGAGGATCCCTGAAAAGCAGAGACTCAGCCATGTGTTGGCTCCAGAGCTGTTCCATGTTTCACACGTTGTTTCACAGCACTGGCTGAGCAGAGGCATTGTCCAGCCAACATCACCTTCCTCTCCTCAGCAGGAGCAGACCTCTTTGAGGAGTGAGAGGTGAACCAGAAAAAGGTCTCCTTGGATAAGGCTTTGAAAATCCCTCATCACCAGGAGTTCAGCACTATTTAAGGAATCACATGGTCTTCTTAGAGCATCCTTCCCTGATGGCACTGCTTCACTGTATCCCTGCTGCATCCTGCCTTTGTTGTGATTATAAATGAGAATCCATCTGGTTTTATTGTCTCTGACAGTCCCAGCATGGGGAGGACCCAAGGTGATAAAACAATATATATTTGTCCACTTGTCTGTCTGTCATCTTTCACCAACGTCTCACACCATTTTGAGCCAGATGGTTGGGGTGAATTTTCACAAAATCGACCACAAATTTCACTGAGTGCAAGAGGGGGGAAATAAAAGAATCCTACAGTTTTCTCCTGTGGCCAAACATCGGTGTCTGCACCAGATGAAATATACCTGGTTAATTCTTCTTAAAGGCCCTGGTGAGACTCAAGAAAACATTCTGCAGTGCTGGTAGCCTCAGAAGACATGATTAATTGCAGATGGTGAAAAGGTGCATGTTCAGCTTTAACCCAACTGTGTTTGAGGACTGGATGATTGTTAAGTTGGTATTCAAGGCACATGGAGAAGGCAACCATGGATCTTCAGCTACAAAACCAAAATTATGTATATATATAGTTTTATATATATCATATATGGCTTAACAGCTTAAATTTAAATGTGTATTCTGAAGTTTTACAGCAAGAACATACTGTTAGCGGAAAGGACCGAAATCAACAAGATTGTTGGGGAAGGTGGGAAAGGGTGATACTGTTTTGCAGTTACCTGAGGATACAGAGGCATAAAAAGAACCTCCCAAAGCTGGCAACAGCAATTTGTAGATGAATATATGTGGGTGATGCTGCAGTGCACAGATTGGGGTATAATGGTGGAAAGATCTTCCATAGACCTTTAGTTGTTTTTCCTCACTAGCTCAGAACAGGTCTCATATCATCCAAAAATGCCTTGAACAAGACTATACGTGTTGCTTTTCTGAACTGCCTTAATTGGAGGGCCAGCATCAGGTATTGGGATGGTAACATGGCAAAATGAGAGGCCAGTGTCCACTAATCCAATCCATCACTCTCCCTGCAAATCCTGTTTCCTTATTGCAATCTGAGCTTGGAAAGTGACCCCAAATTCAGCTTGTATTGGAAAGGTCACCTTAAAGTCTTTTCTTTGTCAATCAGAGTTTAAATCAAGTCTCTTAACCTTTTCCCAGGGCAGAGATCTTTCAAGCAGGTAGTGGGAAAAACTACCCAGATCAATATCTGAGTGCACATGAGCACCCAAAGTTCAAAACTTCACTCAGACTTCTTGCATTTACACAGTCAGGGTGCAATTCTCCTGCAAACAGAGCTCACATCAAGTCATCTGAGGTCTCCAGACTAGAAACTGGAATTGTAGCGAAAGAATAAAAAATAAAAAATAATGAAGGAATAAATAATTACTGAGCTGTTAAAAATCACATCTTCACTTCTGGAAGGAGTTCAAGGAAGAAAAAATTTCTATGCTGCCCAGTTTGCTTCATTTATCCTTTCTTAAAGGATAGTGCTGTGTCTCTGTGGCATAAATTGCAGTCTCTCTCTCTGCTTCTCTTTTGTCTCTAGGGATTTCTCTCTCAAACACATCCCAAATCAGGAGAGGCTCTGGGTGTGTGTGGGTCCCTGGCCTTCATCAGTGCTGGTGAAAAATCCCTCAGTCCATGATGTTACAGCAGGGAGGACTCTGGGTCCTGCCTTCATTGTTTTCTTGCAGATCATTAGCAGGCATCATGAAAAACACAGGTGGTTAAGAGTGACTTCCAGGACACATCACTTTCAACCTTTTTCCAATTGGAAACACTTTTAGCAACAACTCTTTTCTATCTCTTAGGCCAGATTGCTACACAGGCTCTTATTTTAAAACCTCCATCAATGCTTCTACCCCATCATTAATCTCAGATGCTTGTCAAATACTTGTGAAACATCTCAGTGCACTATATCCACCAAATTTCCCTTAGATATAGTGGCAGTGAGCTCCTCAGGGAATGCCAACAGATTAGTTGAGTGTGACCTCCCACTACTTCAAGCCACATTTCTTGAGCCTCCACAGAGCGTTGCTTCCTGGGTGCTCCCCCACAACATCCTTTAAAGTTTAAGAAGATCTCCAAGAATTTCCCAGAGCAAACATTAAACTTACTGATCCATTATGTCCCCATTATGTCCACCACCTTCCAACTCTCATCCTTCTGCCCAATTTTAAACACGCAATTTCAAATGTCAGTGAAGAGCTTGGCAAGTCGTGTGCATGCCCTCAGGTGTTACAGGATGTGCTCTCCATCTATAGAGGATGCTCACCTTTTCCTGTGTCCTTGAACAGCTGGCCACTGATACGAACTCTTCATCTTCCATAAAGTTGGATGCAATTTTGGCAGATGAAAAATATTTAATAATCCTTCTCTCCTCTTATCACTGATTTGAGGTGGCTTTTATTCTGTCACCAGTCTCAGTTCTCCATATATCACTCTCAAGATAAACACTTTCTCCTCCCTATCCTCTGTACCAGCTCACTGCTTTCCTCAAAACTCCAAACCCCTCCTTGATGCAAGGCCAGTTTTGTTGTCTCAGAGATGCTTATGTGCAAAAGGACCTTCTTGTCAGAAATACACCCTCAGCATCTGTAGGGCTGCTGCTTTCCATCCCTTTGTTTTCTCCTGCATTCCACTTCCTCCCCTCTCCTTTCATTGTGATACTCCAGCAGTGCCCCATTATGGTCTCAATCTCTTGCTTATCCAGCCTGGTGTATGTCAGTCCCGACATCCTACCTTTTATTATCTTTATTTTTACCAGACTGAATGTTTAGGGCAGCCTTCCTAACTGTGTCTGAAAGACCTGCATTAAAGCCCAGCCAGCTTTCTTCCACTCATTTGGCATTCCCTGTGAGCCTGCTCTCCGAAAGGCCACTGGTTTTGTGTGGCTGCCCTTTCTGCAGACCCTCCTCAGCACTTCAGCTCCGCGGGGAATATAATCACTTCAATTTCAAGTGTATTTATTACAGCTGCTCAATTTCCTTTAATCTGTCATTTCTCCTTCTCCTCCCCCCGCGATTGCTTTCTTTTCATTGAGCTGTAAGTGCACTGGAGGAGGCTTTTACCTCTGACCCTCGCTGCCGGCTCCAGGCCCATCCCTGCACTGGCTCACACCGGGTGCCTTGTGCGCAGATTATCGCTCGTTGCCGTGTGGCTTAATGAATGTGTTGGGCCCTTTGCAGGCAAATGCTTATGTCACAGACAGCAGCTCCCACTGCTGACCCCGTGGGACTAATTGAGGGAGAGAAGACAACACTCTGACACGCAAATTGCGTGTATCATCATGACCGAGCAGGAAAGAAAGACCGAGAAACTCTCCCAGGCCTGTCTGAGAGTAGGAAACCTTAACAACAGAGTGCCCGTGTCTGCCTGAGTCTTGTAAAACAACATATTTCTGGGCAGGGAGAACGATGTTTTTATGTAGGGGATGCATGTCCCTTAAGTGACAAGGTTGAGTGCAAAACCACAAGCATCCCTTCAGAGCTGGAGCTAAAACAGGCAGAAAAGCCCCAGTTGACATGAAAACCATCAACATGCCTCCCTGTATGGTAAGCTGTGTGAGCACACACACCTCCCGAGGTTTAATTGGTGTATTAATGTATTAAAGCACTGACACAAACAAACAGGGACTGCTTTCATAAGCTACAAAATCCTTGAGTACATTGTAATTAGCTGGGCTTGTTAAACCACTTAATAAGCAAGAGATAGCATGTGTCTGATGCCCCTGCGTCTTGGCTCAGAGGGAAAGACAGGCAATTGCTTAAATATGAAACGAGTTCAGTTCTTAGGTGAATCCTAAGAACTGCTCCCCTGACATAGGGAACTTCTGCCCAGGGCAAACACAGCGGAGACCAGCGCCAGGGTCACTCCTTGCAGTCCCCACTGCCCCCCTGGTGTCCTGTTCCCACCTGGCAGCTCCCAGGCTGTGTCTGGGGGTCTTCAAGGAAAGGTGGGAAGAGCTGGCACTGGGAGCCAGCAATTCATCACCAGGACTCATGCTGTGATCACCATTTTCCCACTCCGTGAAGAGTCCCACGAAACGGGAAAAGTCATCAGGGACGCAACCAAAACCGGCAAGACAACTGTAGAGTTACCCAGCATCCCTGAATGCAAATGGGCAAGCAGTGCTTTAATTTTATCCCAAATCCCAGCTTACTCCCACAGTGATAGCACCCGTCCATGTGCCCCTGTGCAGTCCAGCTGGCTATCCAGCTCCAAATTTAACTTTCCCCAGCACATCACCACGCACAACCGCAGCCTTCCGAGAGCGGGCAGAGCAGCTCCCTAAAACACCGCCTCCACCCAAGTCCACCATGGGGATTTGCAGCTCTGCAGCTATTCCTAGATCCCAACTGGATTCTTCTTTTCATCTTTGTTCTGCCTCCTATTCTAGTGCTGAACCCCAGGCCTACTGCCTTGGAGCTTCCTCCAAATGCTGCATTCATCCATTTTTAAAGGTGACCTTCCAACTTTAAAGGAAGTTAGCAAGCCTCACTGTCTTCATTTGCCCTCTTCTTCTTTTCAACCTGCTCTTTATTATGAATTAAAAAGGGGGCCTGAAAGGTTTTCTCTATTAAAAAATAAAAGCTTTAGAAAGAGCACATTTTTCCAAATAATTTCTCTCCCAGTTTTTTGCAGCAGCTGTCTTGCGTGTCATGGTGTTTGCTTGCTGCAAATTATCAGCTGCCAGCTCTGATGTTCTGATCTGGCCACTTACCTGACCTTGTGGGTGCCTGGCACCCCCAGCCCACCCCACCCCTGGCCACCCTCTCCCTTCTTCTGTCACTGCTGTTTGGCAAAGCAGTGCCCTGAAAGGTTTTGGGTGAAAAATAACTTTTGATGGAGCAGGATTGGAAGAGGGGTTATTTTTGACTTGGACCATACTAGACACCTGGGCTAGATTGTGGCCTCATCAGCTCTTGTGCTGGCACAAATGAAGAGCAGCAAAAGAATGAAGTTCTCTTTATTTCACCTAACTGCCAAAAGTGCATTTTACAAGCCCTGGGGCCATACAGCGATGGAAAGGGAAGGTGTTTCTAGCCCTCAGCAATAAGATTACTCTTGCCAATTATTTGGTGACAGTAATTAAAAAGGAAATAGCAAAGCAACATGATCGTTTCCTGCTGCTGTAGTACAGCATTTTGTCGTTTAATCAGGACAAACAGAACATGAATTTTTGCTGTAATACAACTTATATAAGAAAGAAAACCATGATCTTTTAAAGTGAAAGCTCAACTTCCAGCCCTTCTCTTAGATTACAGAATGAAACAAACAACAACAAAGCACCAAAACAAATGCAACCAAACAACCAGTCTTTCTTCCTCCCTTTCCACTCTTTTTGCTGTGAGATCTGCTGCTGTCCAGACACGCTGTGTCGACTGTTTCTTTTTGCCAAGAAGTCCAAACACCCCAAACCAGCATTCTACAGCCACACTCTGGATTTAATCTTTGGCATTTGCTTCCTTCCAGAAACCACAAACATTTTCTGAGCTCTGGACATGTGCCTGCCAGGCATGAGGCTCACACCCACAAACACATTTCGTGCTGACCAAGAGACCACAAGTGAGCAGGAGCCCTCATTCACAGCTGACTTGTGCCACACTGACCCTGAAAGTGCCTGGCTCAGCCAGAAAACACCCAGCCTCTCTTCCCAAACCATTCCATGATCCTCACCTGCCACTGTTTGCCTAAGTGTTAACCCTTAAACCCTGCTTGATCCTATAGCATTCCTAGGACTCTCTCACTCTCCTTCCAAGCCAACATGTCCATGCTTTTCCTGATAGTCCCACAGTGAGCTCTTGCATGCCCACCAGGACAAACACTTCTTCAAAAGCCAACCATCAAGCTGCACAACAAGGGAAGCAGCTAATTATGGTCTTACTACAATTATCTACTGAAAGTAGGTGAGTAGTTCAGATTTTTAGGAGAAAAAGAGGGCTTCCCAAAGCAAAGGTACTATCAGGTCAGGATTTAGTACAATACATAATGGAAGGCTCCTCGCCTCACCACCTCAGCCTTTCCTTAGCTCTGATGCTCAGTTTTGTCTTTGGGCTATGAATGATTCATGGAGTCTTAAAATATATATAACCTATATCTCCTAGAACAAAGAGTCTTTTTTTTCAGGGGGTTGTGAGGGAGCAAGGAGCAGCAGTTTGTGTGATGCCTGCACTTGGGCTTGGATGTGCCTTGGGAAAGGACCCTTTTGGCTTCCCACTTCTTTCCAAACCCAAGCAACTGTTCTGAGCGTGTAGCTGAGCTCTGTGGGAGACCCCAGCTCAGTCTCCATGACACAGAGATGTGCTGCTGAGGGTCTCAAGAGCTGCTGTTTGGAATCAGACCCAGGACCAGCTCAGAGCCAGGCCATTCTCATCCATCACTGGCAGTCCCAGTGCATGGATACCATCAGTGCACTCTGGGGGACTTAAATCATTTATGCAGAACTGCAGATGGGGAAGCTGCAGCAAAAACTTACCTCCATGTCACAGCCCCATCCCCTGAACGCTTTACCATCCCGACCTTCAGTCCTCTGCCTTGGGCTGTAGATCACCTTTAATGAATGTGTTTCTTCCCTTGGAAATCCAACACCACCTTTCCATCATGAATATTTGATTCCTACTACACATACAAACACAAACATACCCACCTGCACCACGATCAGTGAGTATCTACTTGCTTCTCCAGACAAGAACATCACTTTAGGCAGTTCCACGGATGTCATGTCAAAGAAACTTCCTTTCCAACCAAAGAGATGGCCATCCTCTGATTTCTTGTTCAGGAATCTAAGCATGGGGCTGCGTAAAATCTGATGAAATCTCCAACCAGTGAGGACCTGTTCTTACTCAGAAGGGAGCTCAGGGAAACGAGAGATGGAGAGGTCTCAGACAGGGATGGCTTGGCAGCAAAGTTCTCTGTGGCTCGTGTCCAGCAAGCTGTGGGATTCTTCCCTCCCTGTGCTCTCACACCAACAGCCCAGGGGGATGGCAAACTGAGCTTCACAGTGCTGTAAACCAAGTTCACAGACATGCCCCAGAAGGTTGAAACAACCCTTCACGGGACCATCCAAATAGATTCCTGTGCAGCCCTTTTTTTTCAGGGCCCCTTTTGGGATCAAAGAGCCAAGTTTCTGTCTGTGCTGTATCTACAGCTCATGATCACCACATTTCTTTGCTCTTTGGAGTCTTAGAGATCTTCCTTGGAAGGGACAGTGTCGATCCTTACCTATCTGGGTGTACATGACAGTATCTTTTATGCTCAGGAGTCTTTTTTGTTTTCTAAGGATGACTCTGCCTTTTTGGTGAGAGATATTCATCTTCCCTTGTGAGACTGCTATTAATATCAATCTGCCCTTTTTTTTTTTCTTGAGGTTCAGGCCAGCACTGCTGAATCCAGAGAAGGACATCTGGCACAACATGAGATGCTTCACACATTACAGCCATGCAGAGAAGCTTAAGGACCTACAGAGAACAATACTCAACTCCCAAGGGTCCCCTCTGAGGTTAGGATTAAATTGAGCTGTCTAGTCACAGGATGATACTTTCATCCGAGATACAGTTAGGGATTTTGTTACCTTCTTCTGAAGCTGTGGCTATACAGATCTTCTGTTGGGGTTGAGTGGCAAGCGTGTCAGATGGCTGCAAAAGAGGAGATCTGCCTGTGACGGACGCGCTGCTGGCCCCAGGCAGGAGGGTTGGGGCACACCACAGCCTTGTTTTGCTGATTGCTAATGAAAATGAGAGACTGGCACTATCATCAAGTAGCCACCCTTGCAGTTCAGTGCTCTCGAGTTTTCTAAAGGAGTCAGCAGCAACGCCAAACACCTCCCACAGCTCTGCCATACCTGCTGGCATCCCGGCTGCATCCTCCTGTCGCCAGACCTGACCTGGGTGGTCAAACAGGAGCAGCCGTGGGCGTTAACCCCGGTCCCCAGCAGCACTTGGCTCTTCTGGTTCTCCACTCCCACACAGTGCCGGATCTGCAGCATTTCCAGCCAGAAGAGCCCCTGCTTTCTCCTGAACAGGGACTGACAGTTTCCCACTGATACTGTCTAATGCAGTCAGTTATCGTTGATGCATTTAGAGCAGATCCGTCAAAATAATTCCTGCTAGAGGTTGAATTCAGCACGTTACACACAATAGCTCCCTAGAAGGAGAAAAATTGCACTTACCTGTCTTTAGGTGAGGCCCTTCTCAGTCGCCTGCAGCGTCTGTGCACGGTGGCTTTGGGGGACTCGTACCTCTGGAGTTGTTCTAGCAGTGCTGAGCATGTGACTGGAGCTTAAACACTCAAACTTGCAAACCATCTGGGACCATCCAATAAACAAACGTGTCTCAGAAAACACGAAGCAAACCTGCAGCCACCTTCAGAAGCCTACGGGGGACTGGACCAGGCAATATCAAAGAAGTGGCCACAAACGGCTGCTCCCATCATCCCCAAATATGACCCGGCACTGATACAGCACACCCAAAATGCTCTGTTGATCATGAGGAAACCTGAGGTATCGCTCTTTAGCCTGACAAGATGAGCTCACATCAGTGGTGTTTGAAATGTGCACTACATTAGCGTGATGTCACCTTGCATGCCTGATATCGGCACCAGGGACGGAATCCTGGCAGGACCAGGCCTTGGATACATCAGCTTGCAAGACCTTGAGCTCCTTCTCTCTTGCATCAGATGTTGCAATATGCTCCACCACCCCACCAGCCTAGTCAACG
Source organism: Atrichornis clamosus (assembly GCA_013400975.1). Lineage (NCBI taxonomy): Eukaryota > Metazoa > Chordata > Aves > Passeriformes > Menuridae > Atrichornis > Atrichornis clamosus. The sequence goes on from WBMZ01011338.1 coordinate 844,851, forward strand.
AACTGCAAACATCCCTCCCTCCCTCTCCCAATTATCTTAATAAACAGCCTGGACACATCTCTGACTCACTTAAGAGAATGATGACCTGGCCACAATCAGTTTATTCAGACATCCTGGCAGTTTACTGAGCCTAATGCAACTCCAGTCTGGCTCTCCCTGACTCCTCTTGAATGAGGCTGACCTCCAGCAGTGGCTGCACTGCCGTCAGTGGATGGAGACCCACACACAGGTCAGACACAGGCTGCTCCCACAATTCAGACTGGAGCCATGACAGCTACTTGCTCTGAAAACAAGCTCTTAAGTGCTCCAAGGCCCAGCCAACAGAAGTTTTTCTTGCCTGCAGATAGACCTGTTGGGATGGTACTAATCACAACCTATGAAGAAGAACCAAGGACAACCCCAAATAACAGAAGATGGAAGGGCATCTCTGCATATTACATTTCTGGCTGCCTGTCTGAAACCTTCACTCACCCAACCTGAGAGCAAAATAAGCACCATCACACAACACGAATATTTGAAGCAAAACCTCAGAGGCAAAAGGCCAAATACTCTGAAATCATAAACAAATGTTTACAGAAAGTCAAATCCTCTGCAGGAATCAGGCACAGATCACAAATGACTCACTAACAGCAGAGTAAATCATTTAACCAGCGCTTGGAACAAATCCCTCCACTTTGTATAGAACAACCAAAATTTATTCCTGCTGATTAGTCAGCAGTTACACTCACAAGTTCAAAATAATACCAAAATTCAAATTTAGTTGTCTTGTACTTGCACTCTGCTTAACTGCTGGAGAAACTATCATCTTCTCTTTGCGAAGGAATCCTCCTGCAGTTATTTACTGGTGTGTGGGTTGGGATTTATTCTAGCTCTGTGGCATCAGACCACATGCTGGCACTACCAAGGAGCCTGCCTGTCATAAGGAAAGTAGTGGGGACAACACTGGAGAAACCACAAAAGATGCAGGCAAAGCCAAACGCACCACAACAGCAGAAGATACATCATCACTTCACCAGGTAAAGCAGATTTTCCAGCTGTGAGTGTGCTGATCTTCTATCAAACTACACCTACACTTTCTAAGCAGCTGTATGCGCTTCCCCACAGTTTGTTAAACTTTTCTTCCAATTGCTCAGGCTCTGCAGGCACTGATAAATACATGGTTAATAAGGACTCTTTGACTCATTGCACAAACAGCACCAGAAGCGCTTCCAAATGTTCAGAAAAAACGAAGCCACTCAGCACTGATTTCTTGTGTGCTCTCTTGCTGCTGCTCCTCCAAACCCATGGTTTTTAGCTTTACTGCTGTGTCTAGGCCTCTTTATCCTCTGCTAATGCCAGGCTTAACCCTGAGGATCTGCAGCTTGTTCTGGGTACAAATCAGAGCAGAGCAGTGATGCAGTGCTGCAGTTTGCTGAATCAGCAGAAGCAGATTCCTCTGACTGTCCACAGCTCCCAGAAATTCCCTGGACAGCAGGACACAGATACAGGGAAAGGGCAAAGACCCAGTGGTAGAAAAAAATCATGAAACCACCACCTTCAAAAGAAGCCTCAGCCTCTTGGGAAAAGAAGGGGTGACTCCTTCAAAGCACATCTAAATAAACAAAAGAGCATCAAAGAACATCAGAACTCAGTGCAATGTGCATAGGCAGCTGTGGAGACTCCATATCCCCTGCTCATGACCTACAGCATCCCACACATCAGGCTCTGCCCTGTAACAAGTCTGAGCCCAAGGTCCCATTGGGCCATGCACTGCTTCCTCCCTGGACAGAGCTGTAGTGCCAGAAACACACAGTGCCCATCATGTTCACTCCAAGCAGGAACTGAAAGAAACATGATTCCATCTTTTTAGAGTCAAAGAACAATGAACCAAAACTTATTCAAACATAGGCTCCACACTCTACAAGAACTGAGGAGGCAGGAGGAGCTGATGTGCACCACCTGCACCCCACCAAAGCAGTCCTCTGAGCAGCTTCAGTGACAAACCCTGTAATCATCTCCAGAGTCATTTGAAGCCACTGTGGGGAGGGACAGCAGCACAGCAGTGTCAACTCATGGTCCAGCTGTCAGGAAGAGCTCGGAGCCTTCACATGGATACATCAGGCAACAGAGACAACCAAGAAGCAAGAACAAGGAGAAACAAGTGCCCAACCCCTCTGGAATTCCTGTCAGAGCCTATAGTTAAACCAGCTCCTTTGGAACTGGCAGCATCAAAAATATTGTGGGAACTCATATGTCAGGAGTCAGTTGCCCTGAAACACAAAGCAAAGTGAACCAAAGCTGACCATACCAGCAGCCTGAGTAATTGGCTAAGCAACTGTTTGCAATGTTTCGAGGCTGTGAAATCTGATAACAGACCCTGGAGAGGTGGGAAGGACAAGGCAGAGCTTCCAACACACATGTTTGTTTCCCACACCTCAGAAAGGAAAAGGAAACAGAGATGAAATCCAATGCAGTTCAGCTGCTTATTCCTACTGTAAGGTTATGTCAGGAGACAGCCATTTGTCTTGGACATTGCAGACATTCATGGAAAGGTTAAGGTCTCAGCCCTCACCTAATTCTGTGAACCACAGCACCCCAACACTTCTACAGACATACTCAATAGAAGGGAATGGCATGCAGAAATTCACTCACAGCATCATTTTGTGACATTTTCTTGAAAGTCATGCCAGGAAGTTATAGGAACAGAAGGATGCTGGAAAACATGTTTTTAATTTGCTCATCAAAACTCTCACCAGGTTTTCTAAGAGGGTTCCAGCACCATCCACCAATATTCACTGAAACACAACCCTGGCCTCATGTCCACATTCACCTGCAGGTTGGCACAGAAGCTTTTAGTGACATCAGTGACGTCTCCCATTAAGAATTCTGAGACACAACCACCAAGACACATCCTCATGCCAAGTCCCACATGCAGCAAAATGGTCCCTCTCTCCTCCTGAAGCATCCAACCACCCAGACATGAACTTGAGTACAGTGTTCATCTGTACCCCCCTGCCTCTACATCAAACACATCCTTGATAGCTCAACACAAGTTTGATTGTTCCAGGGGAGGGGACAACAATCCAACATCCAACAGGTAATCATTTTTGCATAGCCAAGCAAGGAGACATGAAGCAACAGCATGTCCTGAAAAAAAGGACTGCAGCCAGAACAGTCTTTTACTGTCAAACTCCCTGAGAGATAAGCCTTCTAATACAACTTTTCCCACTAACTATAGAAATTTGTCTTGGCAAATCCTGACACAATATCCCTGCAGTATGAGCTTGTCCCTGAGAATATGACCATTCTGTGCTACAAAAACCAGCAGGTTGTCAACTGAGATCACCAGCAGCTAAGCTCTCAGGCAAGAAAACATCTTTGTGCCTGATGAGAGTGACAGAAACAAGACCTACACCTGAGCAATGTTCCCACTGCAACTGCAAATCCCACCCTCCACACCCGCCAAAGCAGAAAACAAACCAAACTCCCCACACGTGAACCATCTCACGAAGAAGTAGACTATAGGACATGTCATTCTGAACATTTATTTATTTTGTCTTCAAAGAAGAGGCCTGGTGCAGCTGTTTCGTTAGAAAATAAAGTGTTTATTAAGAAACTAGACATTGAACACCCCTATAGTCTCTGTGAAAAGGGACCGTCCCATTTCCCATTAGCACAGGATGACAGTTATGGCAAGATAAGAATGCTCAAAGATGGAGGAATCTCATTGACAGAAAATGAGGTAATGATTTACAATAATTAAAAATAAAATAAAATTTTAAAAAGGAACATCCTTAGACTTGCTACTTAAAGCCACCAATCGCAAACAGCCACGACTGGCTTTCGTTTTCAGCAGTGAGGAACCAGAGACTTTAATTGGTGTTAAACAAATTGAGACATCGATCACAGTGGGGAGAACTGCTTTTAATTATGTTGTACGGTCCGGAGGATTTCTTCTGAGCAGAGATGGACCTGAGCTGCAAAATTCAACCCTTCCTCTGCTAGGGTGTTTGGATATAGGCTTCTGGTCCAGGCCCACGGATGCATCTCTACGACTGATACACACAGTTGAGAGCAGAGTCCCCTGAACAGTGCTAGGGAGAGGAGACAGTTCAGACGGACAAGACATCCCCAGGTCAGGTGGGCGACTTCCAGGAGATGGGGAAATTCAGTTCAGACAAGCACCCAGTGATTCACGCGCTCGGCGAAGCCCCTCCTCACTCTGTGAATCTGCAGAATTGAGGTGTCAATGGCACACGGCCGCAGGTCCTCTCTGGCAGTGCACCTCTGGCATTTCCAGCTCCGATGCGGGCAGGAAACGTTGTTGTGAGATTTGGTCATGGTTTCTGAAGCCATCCAACCTGAGCCAGGTCTCCTCGTGCTAACGCAGATGCCCCCCTAAGGCATGTCCGTTAACTTAAAGCAATCTGCCACCATCTCTCCAGTACTCTTCTATTGCACTTTACCTTTTTATGCAAGTGAACCAGGAGGAGAAGCAAGAGAATGGAATATTCCCAGGGATATCCCTATGGGACAGCTGATAAAAAAACCTCCTGGCAATCTCCAGGGTGGTTCATGCAGGTCACCTGTAAAGGCAGGATGAAGCAGAACATCCCATTCTGAGGCTTCTGACCAGTTCTGGTGGAGAGAGACTTGACTCTTTCCAGTGGCAGTGACCCTTGAGGGCTGGTGATTTAGAGACACCCCTGATGTGGTAAGGTCATCTCGGGCCACCAAGAAGGCAAGCAAAGCTGAGTGGCTGGTGAGCAAGCTCCTGGTCCAATATTCCTCTCAAAAGGATCTGGCCACACCTGAAGCTTTTGGAACATTTTTCGTCCTCTAGAGAAAATCTGCTTTGCTTTTAGGTTATCACTGATACGTGTGAGCAAATCTGTATTTCCCATACACATGACATCCAGAGAGTTCAAGGAAAGCCTTGCAAATTGCCATGAGGGCAGCTGGCTTCTCTTGAGGACAGGATGAAAGGGTTTAATTTTCCATCTGAGAGGCTTTGGATGAAGTAAGACAAAAGTGGGATGGGAGAGGGGGATAGAATACAAATATCGGCTAGAACAGGATGATACTCCTGTTTTTGCCAGAGAAGAAGCAACAGAACGGTTTTTTCTCCTCTCCTTCAGTCAGCCAGCCTCCAGCTGATCGTTCTGGGTACGTGACTGGGCTACAATCAATCTCTAGTGGGGTGAGAATACAGGGGAGAGCTAAAGGGGGCTGGAAAAGGCCCAGCAATGGGACCTGCGTGCGTCTGATATGCTTTTCCACTTTGCTTACTGCTCTAGTCCTGGCAAGGACACAGACCCTCCTGCGCTATGGATTCTCCATCCATGCGGGAAGTCCAGGCAACTCCTCAGATAAAGCTCATCATTTAAGCAGCAGGGAGAGACCAGAGTACAACAGCGATATAGTCAGATCCAACGAGCCGCTCTAACACACACAGACAGACAGACAAACAAAAGAAGCCTCCTAGAATATGTGCACTTCAAAGATAACCACACTCTCTTCCTGTCAGAGAAGTAAGATACTTCTTTTCTTTCCATCCTCATTCCTTCCAACATTATTTTCTGTGCAAGAACTGGGAGCGGGGCTGCCTTTGTTCTTACCAAAAGTCTTCCTTCTGCTTTAGTTTCTTCCGGGCTCCCTGCCTCGGCTCGCTCTGGGAGACCTCCCATGGCAGTGCCAGGTAAGAGGAGATGGCAGCATTCACTGGGTGTTGCGAAGACACAAGCTTACAAGGAAAACTCCAAGCAGGGAGGACATGACTAAAGATGTCAGTTTGGTTGGCTTGGTTGGTTTTTTGTTTTGTGTTTTATTTTAAAGCAAAAGTACAATTATTTACTGTGTTATTAGGATGACTCCTTTCAACTGGGTTTTAATTCTCTTTATTTGCTCTCATTGCTGCTGTTGTGCCTTGCAGGAATATTTAACGAACACAGCGACCATTGGAGGAAAAGAACAACCCTGTTATCTGGTGACAGAAAACCACAGTTTCAGTTGGCTTTAACGTGTGTACAGGCAGGGCTGTAGAGTCCTATTAGGAGGAGACCTCAATCCATACAGACCACGCTTACTGCTTCCCACCATTTTGAGGGCACAGCCTATAAACTTGACATCAGAACAGGGACTTTTAAGGAGTTTTTAAAAGCCATGACGTCCTTTGCTGAAATAAACACTGACATCCTCAACATAAATGCCTTGGTTAAGAGGTTTGGAATGTCCAGGGAGGCTTATTGGATTCAACATAATTTCTCTGAAACCTAAAGGGGGAAAAAAAACAGAAAAAAGAAAAAAGCAAAATAAAGTAAACGAAAAAACAAAAAAGAGCAAAACTAGAAAAAAAGAGAGAGATATCGACACACATGTAATTATATAAAAAAGAACCAAATGAATAACTAGCAAACGGCTGCCATTAAATTAAAGCCAAAATGTCCTCTCCAGGCAGGGCTACCTCACTCTGTCTTTCCATAAAGAACAGGCAATCATTTCATGTGGAGCGTGCAGGCACAAGTGCTCTGAGGACAAGGGGCATGCAAGAGGTCTGGACAGAGAACTGGGAACAACTCTTTTCTAGAGGTTCCCACCAAGTTCAAATTCCTACCTAGTCCATCTTTTCCCTAGGCAGACAGTGAGGAAAATGGAGACTCCTTCCTATGCCTACTTTTCTCTCATGATTTATCTAATCTGTCTTAACATTCCTGAAGCCAAAGAGTACCATTGCAAGCCTGGGGAGGCCTGACTCTCGTAACCCCACAGACCATTCTCTATCCCAGCTGTCCCATCTACACCGAACCCTGCATGCTGGAGGCATCTTCTCCTGACATAATCCCACCTCTCTAAGAGTGATTTGAAGGTTTAGGATTTGCCAGAAATACTGGCCGGAAGAGAAGGAAAAATAAGGGGAGCAAAAAACACAGGCAAGCTCCTTCCTTCAGTCCAAAAAACTTACAGGGCAAATATAATGTTTTAAAGGGCTGTATGAAACATCTCTTCAGAATGTTCCAGCCAGGGGAAGTTACTTGTTTGTCATGACCAAGACATGCATGGCAGAATCCTGGGAACTCCTCTAATCCATCCCAGGTTCTCATGGGTCCAAAGGGCTTTTCCAATAAAATTACTGGGATGTCTTGTCTACGTAACTGCTCTAAGATTTAGAAAATGCTCCTGCTCCTCAAACAGTCACAGGGTCCCCAATGAATCAGGTAAGTTAGCCCAAGCCTGGCATCACCAGAGCAGCATGGAGCAACTTGGATGCCACTAAGAATTGATCTCAATAGGAAAGGTGTTTTCCAATAGGCTAGGAAATCCTCTAACACCGTATCTACACCAGCCAGAGGATTTTTCTTTTCCTATTTCTTTTTTCTATTTTTTCTTTTATATCTATTTATATGTCTTCCCTGCACTTACTCCATCTGCTCATCAAACACATGCTTCCTTTGATGGACCTGAGGATGCAGACAAAAGCCGATTGTTTGGTTTGGAGCTGTTTAAACTTATTTGGGGGAAACTATCTGTTATTCTCAGTGGCCATTAAGGGCTGATCCACATGGGAGAGTAAACCTTCGGTTTCGTTCACGTTCTTTGGTTCACGTGCCATAAACAAAATTCATAGGCAAATTCCAAGCATTGAAATATCATTAGTAGTGAGAAAGAACCCAGCTCAACTCTCACAGTTTAAAGTGATCAGAGTCACTGGGACGCAATAAACATGGCATCCCTGAACGTCACTATTTATTGTGTTTTGTTTTTCATAATATAAATGTATTTTATGGGCACCAAAGGATAGCTGGGAAAGTCTATCCTCAACAATACCGAGTATCTCTAAGGAGAACTCCTGTCTGCTTTATTTTCTTTGTGTTTCTTAGCTCTGCTAAATTAAGGCAATTTCACTTCTGCCGGACCACATCCAACAAATCTAAAAACCCACTGGGGACACAACGTCCCAGCAAAGGGACATGTGAAAGATCAGCAAGACTGAAGGCTGGGGACACCAAGGGCTTTGCTCTCTGTCATCAGTGCTGTGCTGCAAATCCCAGCTGCAGGCATGTCCAGTGACAGCAGGGTCTTTGCAGAACGGGGCTGCAGCGGGGGTTACCCCAGCACTGACGTGCAGTGGCTGCTGAGGGACGACGAGGAGCGTGGCAGGAGCACAGCCCACGTTCCTGAAGGTGAAGGGCTGAGCACACATCCCGCTGGCTTGGGAAAGCAATGCAGCTTCGGTTCTTTTGGCATCCTCTCCTGCTGATTTATTAAAGTCCCCAAAGAATCTGAAAAAAAACATGCTTCTCTCCTGACTGGGTTTCTCTCTCTTCCTCACTGCTGTTTCCCATTTTGTACTGCTACCTTTAACCCCGTTCTCTTGTATGGAGCAGAAACCAACAAGGCTCTTGCTAGGTTTATGTCTTCACTGACAGATGTGAGATGGATGATGCTCACTGAGATGTCCAGGGTTAAAATGGGTGAATCTCAACAGGTTCAGAGTTTGGATGCTGCTACGACAAATGTCATCTACCATCACAGCTATTAGCTTCTAAAAAACTGGCTTGGAAATGTCTTAAAAATTATGGGGGCTTTGCTTTACTTTTTTTTTCCTCTCTCTTTTCAAAAGTTAAAAAAAAAAAAAAAAAAAAAAANAAATAGAAGTGTTTGACTTCCTGGAAGGACTTGGGTAAATTTTAAAAACAATCCCTTTTTGTGGAGTTTCACATTTGTCAGTGCCAGCTGGAAAATGGGAGGAAAAATACTATCTTTGACATTGGTTGTAGATTTGTAGGGAAACTCCAACATGCAAGCCTGAAAATAGCAAGGAGGTAAAAATCCCCACCCTGTAGATTCAAATCAAAAGCATCTCCGAAGACCTACAAAATTGGGAAAGGTCTGACATACTAAATTTTGTGCTTCTCCCTGTTCTAGTGAGATCAGTTTTTAAACTAAAACATAGTACTGTCTCTACTAATAGCCTTAGTATGGTAGTGGAATAAATGTATGGAGAGTGTTGGAGAACAGGGAAGGAGGAATGAGCTTGGATTTGCTGTGCAGCTCTAACAGCTTGAGATGGAGGGAGCAGATGGGGCATTTCTCTAAGCAGGCTGGATGGATGTGGCAATGAAAGGACAAGAAAATTGAAAGCAACCAAACCATGCAATCGATTTTGGTCCTCAACTCTGGCCATCCACTTAGTCCTCCAGAGCTGTCTTGTGTTTCCCAACACCCTGGCTAGTGGGTTTTGGCCACTCTGCCCTGTATCCATAACAATCCAGGCTACAGATGGTGCCCTGCCAGGAACACACTTCCTCCACTGAGGAGGGAGAGACTGAGAGAGCAAGACTAAGGAGACAAACCAGACCATTTCACCTTGCCTTCCCTCTTTGTCATCTGGTAAAATTGCCACTATTCAAATAGAGCGTGCTTCCAAGGCTTTGGGGACCTGAGGCTGCTCCATATCACCTGAGAAGAGCAGCAGGGATTGTGACACAGGAAGGTGAGGGAATGACACAGAAAATGGTGCACAGCTCCTCACGGCATCGCTATCTGCCATGGCAGGAGTGGTGCAGACCAGTTTTGAAACCCAGGGGTGGAAACTGCTTCTGAAACAGCAATATAAATTGCTGTGGGAACGGATGAGAAAAGCAACGGGATGCCATGTAATGCCTGGCAAAAATGGGTTAAACAAAAATAGCAAATTAAGGGCAACAAGCTGTCCAAACATAACTCTGCTATCCACACAGCTCACATTGGGCAATGGAGCTTTGAGCTCTCGTCTGTGTTACTGCAGAATTTATGATATAAAGGAAAAGCAGTAGGAGACTCCAACAACAGTGTACATTTTATCTTTCTCCATGCACAGATATGAAGCATGAATAGCATCAAAGAAGGCATGAAAACCATCGAGCCTGGCCCACATCCAGAGCAAAGGAAAGAGCCATCCCTCTAGTCAAAGTCAGCACTGATATGTCTATATCTGAGGGGGAAGCAACACAACAACCCAGGTTTCCTGTCATGGATAGGTTTGTCTGCTGGGCTAGGAAACAAAACCCTCTTTATTTCCTTCCTCTCACAGCATATAGCAGGGTGAGATGCAAGCCAGCCTGAGGCCTCGCTTGCCACAACAAAGTAGATCACAGAAGATCTGCAGAAACACATTCTGAGGCTCTCCCTGATGCTCTCAGCTCCAGATAAGCACATCATCTCCTCTACTGTCCAACGTAAAGTCAAAGAGACCAGATCTCCTCTCATTTACACCAGCCCAACACTGTTGACCACCATGGAGAACCAGGAAAATATTCAGTCCACGGATGAATTTCACACTGATACACAGACCTCAAGCAGATCTTCAAAAGATAACACCTCCTTTTAGATCAGAAAGGCTCCAAGGCTACAAAATGCTTGTAATCATTCATTTCCATGGAAGCAGGGTCCTTTTTCCACTCCATGGCAGCTCACCTTGTATCTGTTTCCATTTTCCATGGTTAAACCTCTGTCATAAGTGTCTTTCACTTTAATTGATAAGACTTGACATCACTGGAAACCTCTTGGGAATGCTAGATGGAGCTCTAGCTACAGTTTGTACCATCTTCATCTTCTCCACAACCCAAAGTCGTGAGCAGGGGATCACAGCACTGAGTGTGTTTTTGAGGGAAGGCATGAGTTGAGGGCACAAGAAAAGCAGAAGCAAACGGATCCAGAAGACCCCATCTCCACATAAATTTCTCTAATGCTTCACTAGAGCAGACAAAGGGGTAGGAGAATTCTGGGGGCACTCAACAGCCAAACAGCTTTTCCTTGAGGCGTTCGGAGCTTTCCATGCGGTGAACTCTTGAAGACTTTGTAAGATTCATTAAGCCTCTGATCGGAGGAATTCCAGTATCCGTTGCATTTCTACTGTTGCCACCACTAACATGGGCCATGTCCATATTAGCCAGGATCACAAGTCTGTTTTCTCTGGAACGCCTTCATGGATGGAGTAGTTCCAAGATACTAAATGATGTAGCCTGATAGTTCAGGAGGCAGAGCTCCAAGATTCCCCACCAATCCCCCTTAGGAAAAGCCCAAAGCAGAAAAGCACTTAACAGGGTATAAAAGGAAAAATAAGATGGAAAAAAAAAATTATTTAAGACCAAGGAGAAAAAAAAAAAGCTATTTTCAGGTCTGAGATGGCCTGTGATTTGAGCCAAAGCTACGCTCTTGTCCAGAGGCACAGCCAGTGCTTTTCTCCAGCCTGCACGGAGGTGCAGCTATTTAAAGCCACTCAGAGGCCCACTGCATGATGGAAAGCAGCCAGATCAGTTGGGCCTCATCGGTTTTGTTTTTGTTAGATTGAAGCCAGAGTATGTGAAATGACTTGTAAGAGGACCAGGGAAGGGGGAAAGGCTGGGCACCCAGCAGTCTCGCCCACGACATGCAGAGCTTAGTCTCTGCCTCATTTGAGTGGTACTGGGTCACAGAGAAGGTCCCTGAGCAAAGAGAATGGCTCTTTTGTCCCTCACAACACCCACGGCTGTGCAGAGACACATGGCAAAACTCTTGGGGTTTACAGGTCAGCCATGAGAACAAGCTGCAGGAACGTGTTTGCAAAGTTCAGTGGTAGCTGACATCCTGGGCACTCTCCAGCTGTTGCCCTGCCTCTGTCTCTCTGTGTGCTTGCACTGACACATCCAGGAGCCTTCTTCCCTACCATTCTCACTGCTGGGAGGAAAAAAAACCTGCCTCCCTGCCTCCACAAGTCCCCAGTTCTCACCACCATGCACTCTTGCTGTCTCTGCACTCCGCAAAGCCCAAGGGACAGGGCATGAAAGATCCCGTCCTAGCAAGTAATACATCATTTTCATCACTTTGGTTTTCAAATATATTCTTTTGTCAATTTTTAATTTTTTTTTTCCAAGTCAGCCCTCGGAGTGCTGCCAATTTAAGCACTGTGCACAGTGCTACAAGAGCTTCTTATTTCCACTTTGCCTGACAGGTATCCATGTCCCTCTGACACCGCCTGTACTCCCCAGCTGCTTCAGACAGCAATAGTTACCCTAAGCATTTTACACAGTTATTGAAACCACTGACTAATGTGCCCAGAAATGAATATCCACTGGGAAAGAATCTGGTTGGGCTCGTGTTCCTTAATTGCTGTTTAATTCCAATTATGGTACAGCTGATCCACCAGTACCACAGATCACCACATCAAAGAGCCAACCAGCAAAGGAAGCCCCTGAGTTAGTACAGCAGAAACTCTGTTTCAAACTTCTTTTCAGCTGGAAAGTGCTTCATAAACATTAATTTGTTATGCCTAGCTCATTCCCTGGGGAGGAAGGAGCTGTTATATTTATTATGCAGGCAGTGGCACAGAGCAGGACCATGTTTTCTCCAAGGTCTCCAAAGGAACCAGTGGCAGTCCCGAACACTCAACAGCTCTCATCCTCTGCAGGAGATCTGGGCTCTAGAAGGGTACAGAAGTGCTTGGTAAAGCCAGAGGGCTGGGATATGAGAGCAGACACCAAGAAGAGACACAGATGGTGGATGGGAACGCACACAACTGCTGCAGTCTGCAGCTGGGACCTTCCCAGCCCAGGCAGTGCCAGGGATGCTCTCCTGCTCTTCAGAGGATGGGAGGAGCTGATCAAGGCCAGAATAAATTCTTGCTTGTTCGAGCCTCTTTACTTTGCCATCTGCTCTAGCAACACCTTATGTCATCTAGAAAGGCCAGAGGTGCCCTCCAGGAAGCCCAGGAGCTGTACAAGCCCGAGAGTCTGAAGTGTCAGGAAGAACATCCTGTGGGAAAACACGATTTTGTGGAGTTTACAAACCGAGGATGGAAACTGAGGAGCGCAGGAGATCTCAGCAGGCAAAACGGCACCGAGCACTACAGAGGAGTTGTAAATGGGAACAGAAAGAGCTGAGGGCTAAAACACAGTGAGAGCAGCAGGGAGTTTCGAGGAACAAGGTTTTGTTTATTTTTTAAGACTGTTTGGATGCTGCATTGTCCGGAATTATTGTTCTTCATCTGTGTCTCCACAGTGCTCCTACTCTGCTGATTGCTTTGGAAACAAAGGCTGCCACCACAGCTCTTCTGCTCTTGATAATTGCCGCACTAGATGGTTTGCAAAAGTTGTCTTCTGCACCAAAATATGTCAGAAGGGTGTCTTTACACTTCCCAAGGGAGAGCTCCGGGCTCCAGGTTTTGTTTCGAGACCATGTCTTGGTATCTTCTGGTGTTTCACAAGCTCTAAAACACACACCCCAGGGCACAGGGAAGGCTGTGCTCTCGCAGGGGAAGACAGAAAAACATGGCTTTGTGCTGACACCATGGAGCTCCTATGCAACTATTTGGATAGTGCCAACCAAATGAGTATCAGGTATTTGTGGTGGCCTTCTTTCTGCAGGAGAAGGGTCTTTGCTCCCACAAAACACACATGAAACGTGGCATGTTTTTGCAAGAGAATGTATTAAATGCCTGGAAAGCTCCTTGCAGCCAGCAAAGCACAGATGAGGTGAGTGAGGAGCCCTCAGGGGGCTGTGCAAGGAGACCCTCTCTCCACCCCACAGCAGAGGGTGAGCTTTGCAGAGCAGGGAAGATCTGGCACAGCACAGCAGGGCAGCAATTCAAGACCTAAGCCCAAAACTTGTGTCCATTGTCAGTTAGGGATCACCATTCAAAGGACAGAGGAAGAACCAGGGTTTCTTTCCTACCAGTTTCTTCCAGCAAGTGGTCTCGCTGCGAATTTTTGCTCCAGCAGTCAGCTCCAAGTTTAACAAACTACACATCTGCCAGACCCTTCTCTGCCCCAATTTCATTCTGGGTCTGAAAATAAGTCTCCCTCTCTCCCTTTTCCCTCTCACTTCAAGTCACCTAAATGCACAAGGCATTTAAAGCACTTGAGCCCAATCTTATTTTACACCACATCACCCTGTGTAAGCCTTTGTGTGTCTGGCCCACTCGAGCCCTTGGCACGTGCTGATCAAACATCAGCAGAGGTGAGGGGTGGTGAAGGGGCTGAGCTCACAGACCTGCGGGTGGGGAGACTCTGCAACATGGAAACTCCTGGGAACATGGCTATCCAAAACCCATTCTCCCTCCGCTGGAGGCTTTTGTCTTTGAGAAAGACGAAAACAGCTTTACTTAAAAAATAAGGCAAATAAGTCTTTCCTCTTCTCCATCATCTATCACCAAAAGTCCTGCCTACCACCACATCTAGGACATCTCCCCCTCTATTTCAGCTGTTCCTTGAAGCAAGGACTACCCACACCACAGCAAAAACATGCAAAAGAACATACACTCCCAATGGCACTTTCATACTTGCACATGCAACTACATGTGAGAGATCACAGTCCACAGCCCTGAACTCAACCTCACTGTCAAAAACAAACCGGGCAGGGAGGAAATCAAGCTGGGCGATGCCAAAAGTGCCAGCAGAAAGCAGGGAGAGTGTGCACACAACCTGCTGCATGTGGGACACGTGGGATGAGCGGTGGGGAAGCGTGTGAGAGGAAAGCAGAGAGCGATGCTGCAGCACGGAGCACGTGGCAGGGAGCAGAGGAGTGCGGGAGAGGGGCCGGAGAGCCCGAGCTCACACGTGTGGGGCCGAGAGCGCAGCGCTGCTCAACACTCACTCTCACATTACGGATTTAATGGCTTTTAACTGGAGACTTTGTAAGCGATCAGGAATTGGAACAAAAGGAGCTGTGGGAATAATTATTCTAACCAGGGGAGCTAAAGAACATGGCAAAATCCGTACTAAGCAATCATGCTAATTAAAGGCACCCAGAAGAATCAGGATAGAAACGCCAAATGGTTTTCACTCTGCTGCCCTAATCCACTGACTGCCTCAGCACTTTGACTCCCACCAGCTGTGGGAAGGACGGCTCTGGGTGAGTTGGTTTGTAGCAATAAACGACAGAGATAAACAAGTGCCACGGGGGGGTTGGTCCCCTCTGCAGTGGAGCCTGAAGCGATGCTTGGCCCGCCAAACTGAACAGTGGCTGCTTTGCAGCAGCAGCCTGGGAGAGGACCAAATGCTCCCACAGCCTCCAGCTGAGCAGCAAGGATCCCAACATGCTTCCCAGACAGCAGAACAGCTGCTGGCAACTACCAGCATGAGGCTGAACACAACCCACAGGCACAAGCCCGGTCCTTTCGGACCGCTCAGCCCTGCTGCGTGACTGCCCCTGCAATGAGCTGTGTTACGCAGCTCAGCACAGTGCTCTGGCCTGGGATGTGTTCCCAGTGCCATGCCAGAGCCCTGGCAGCCCTGAATATGCTGCTTCCTTGTTCGCACAGCTCCAGTCGCCACAGGGTTGGGTCCACTCATTTGGTGCAGGGGCTTTCAAAGGTAAGGACACCTTCTATGAAGTGGGCATCATTTTGATTTTCAAATGCTTAAAATGCCAGCTGGGGTTCTTGCCGTGCTAGCACCAGAAAAGCAACAAATAACCCTGCAACATGGGCACATTTTGACCCAGAAATGCGGGGACTTGCAAATGTCGATATCATAGGGAAAGAAAACAAACACTATTGCTCCAACAGACTACAGGCTTTACAGACCCAGATAAAAATTCCCATGCACTCAGCTGGCATAAGACCCAATCAGTCTCCTCAAGGAGCTGTTGAGTCTTGGCCTGATGGGGATTTCAAGGCAATATCTTCTTCTTCATACTCAAAGTCCAACAAGACATCACATGTCAAGGCAGATGGGTGCAGAAATACAATTAACAGAACAAGGCACAAAGTGGTGGAATCACATGCTGAGTACAGAGAAGTCTCTCTCTGCCCTCCACAACCTCCAGGAGAAGATTCTCCTCAGAAAAAATGCTTGGGCGAGATGTGAGCGCTCTTCTCCCCAGGCGAGCAGGCCTGGGTTTTGTTGCAGTCACCTGCATTGGCACAGAATGAGAGCTGCACCACGGAGGTGAGGTGGCAGAAAAACCAATGCTAACAATCAAAATCAAGTAACAGCTTTCTATTTAAAAACCTCTGGGTTTTTTGTTAATCAACAGGTCCATTAACATGGAGCAAATGCATCTCTAATGGACACCCACAGGATCACAGGCTGAACTATTTGTGTGCGGCATCTTTTGATTGATTCACCCTAAAGATCATCACGTAAATGAGGGAGGATGTAATATTTCTGCAGGAAACATTCCACAGCGGATACATTGATTGCAACACTCAGCCAGCTGCCTTGTAACAGTCTCTTCTTAAAGAGACTTCATATTTGATTCTCTGATTAAATATTTTTTAATGGAGAACAAATCAGGGTTCAATTTGTGCTTGGTTCATGGAGACCTGGTATTCTGCCAAGGAGGATCTCATGAGTGACCAAAGTCCAGTCTCTTCCCTCTTTTCTGTTCTCAAGACTTACAATCCTATTCCCTTGGTCTTTGCCCAGCCACACAGACCACTGTCACTCCACTGCCTGGCCTCTTCCCACTAAATCCTTGGCTCAAGACAAGAGAGCCTGCTTGGTGGCACACCAGGAGGCCTGTTGACTTATTCATTCAACTCCTACGTGCATTTTGCCTTCCAGCGCCTCTCTGACTCCTGCTCTGTCACCACAACAGATCCATTTTCAATCGAAAGCCCACTGAAAGCCCAACAGGACAGGAAAAGACAGGTCTGAAAATGAGGAATTCCCTGAGAACAACGTCACAAAGTCCGGGACCCATGAGGAAATTAGTAATTAAACCATCAGGTGAATAATTTGCCCTAGCAGCAATCCCAGCCAGCAGGGACGGCCCAGGAGCCAGAGCTGAGAGCTTGTGCTCTCTGCAGCTTGCAAAAGCAGGTTCTTTTCCCACAGACCAAATCCCAGGCTGACACCTCCTTCACGAGCTGCTGAAAAACACCATTTTCTGGACGAGCTCTGCAAAAACACAGTGACACTTCCAGTTTATGAGCAAGCCCTGCCACTGCTCACCGAGCCACAGCCTTGGAGCTGTCAAAGCCGGGCTGAACGAGAGCAGAGAGGCCAGGAGACTGCTGGCAGCACTGCTGAAGTGACGTGCTTATTTCACATGCAAATGAGCCACACAAATTGAGACCAGACCCTCCCTTTCCCCTCTGAGCTCCTCATAAATTACAGAGGCGGAAGGGTCTTTGAGGCAGGTGAAACACCGCGGTACAAAGGACCGAGCAACTAATTGGAGACTAAAGGAGAGAGCTGAACACTCACCCAGGACCCACAGCAAGACGCAGCTAACCCTCCCCTCGAGATAGTCTCCATCAAGAGAGCGTCCAGCCTGTTGGATTAATGACTCCTCAAGGCTAATCAGCAGTGCCAGCAGCTACCAATGAGTGCCCTTCTCTGCTGTAGCTTCCATCCTTTCTCCCCTTCAGTACCACCAGGAAAATAAATAAATAAAACCAGCCTGCAAGTCCCACTCAAGCTGAACTCCGTGGGCCATTACAGCCTCACAGCCAGGCAACAAGGTAAGAGCTGCAGGTATAAGCTTGGCTGTGGATGCTGGGCTCCTACCTCCTCTTCCCTTCTTTTTAAAGAAAATAAAATTGAGTTTGTATTGACTACTGAGAAAATGAGACAACATTATACAGGACACGACCCTCTACAATCAAATTAAGTCATTGCAACACCATAGCCAGCCTGGAACATGTAGCCTTCATAGGGTATAGGATCAAGGAGAATGATTTTATGCAGCAAGCATTAAAAGACAAAAGGAAAATGAATCATATGGGAATATCCATCATAACTAGAGTAAGAAATAAGTTTGGAGTGGCAGAATAAGCAGCACTCTTGTCTCAGGGCTTTCCCACCAAGTCCTTCCAGTGTCCCCACTCAAACGGGCCAGATACTTCTCAGAGCTGGTCACTAAATACATGGCAAAGGTTGGGAAACACTTTTGCCACTTGCTGCACAGCTTCCTCTCATCATCTTCCTGGAGGTCTGACAGTTTTCAAGGGAGTAAAGCCACTATTCAGAGTTTCCAGCCGTGGCCCTCAGTGTATCAGTAAAATGCCCAAGAACAACATACCCAAGGTGCTGACTTCAGGAGTGCTCAGATCTGTTTAGATACGGGACTTAATGCCCTACTTTTTCTGTAAGTCACCACTTCTGTGTCTATAGATCCATTGCACGTGCATGGTCCAGCTGCACAGACTTTTGCCATCATGGCAGCATGAAATCTCTCTTCCCATCTCCATTCCTCGGCTCGCACCTTTCAAACATCCCCTGCCCACGCCCTCTTCCTCGATGTACTCCCACCCCAGCTCTCTTACAGCCCAAGGACTTGGCCACCCACAGGGCCTCATCACCCAACTGCTGAGGAATTCAACCCAAAGATCCCTCTACAAAAGGGGAGGGATGTCTCCAGCAGTCCAAGTGCACGTGTTGGTAGGTATTTGTAATGATGTGGAGGCCACCACATCTCTGGAAAGGTGCAGGTGGGTTAGCACCAGGTGAAGCCGCAGTGCTGCTCATCCCTGTACCAGCACTGTGAGGATGTAGATGTGGAGCCTGGGCTCTGTGTAACCTGGGAGGTGAGTTCTGCCACCCCAAGCTGGTCAAAACCTGGCTCAGCCGAACTGCCCCAGTGCCAGTTTCACTCCATTGAGCAGAGGGATATGCACCCACTACATTCACCCTGCTCCATGAGGGAAGGAGGACACAAGCCTTCCTAAACCCTTGATTTACATAGCAGTCTGTAGCAGTGGTTTCCCAACTGCATAATGAGTACATTAACTTTGGCTAAGCCGATTCTCCAGAGATGAAGAGATGGAAAAAGTAATCGAAACAAACTGTGATAGAGTTTTTGATTAAGCAGCTGATGATCAATAAAAGTTATCTGCAGGGCACAGGGTGTTAATGAGCTACCATTCCTGTAGCAAAGAAACACCTGAGCCCACAGTCCCTGCTCCACAGAGCCCACAAAGGTCAGCAAGACCTGCTCCTCCTGGACTGGCATGGTGAGAACATGGGCTAGGGAGTCCACAGATTTAGCCTGCCCTCATTCCTGTTAAAAGGGTGATGGTGGAAAAAGAAAGAGAAATAACCTTAAAGCAGGGTATGGCTAGAAAGAGAGGAGTGAAAAAGGTTAACAGCCTGATTCAGACTTGAGGTGTTATGTTTGGGGGGAAAAAAATAAATTGAAAAGACATTCATAGCCTTCTCAGACAGCTCTATTAATTTAAAGAGTCCTTGGAGCTCTGCAGCTGTAACACCAGCCCCAACACCTCTGCAGCAGGGAGCAAGGAGGACCAGCCAGTTGGGCTACCAGCTCCCTGCCACTGGTGACACAAGGCACAACGTGACCCACACCATATCCTGTGATAACCCCTTATCCTTTCCCCTACAACGTCACTGCAAAGAAGGTGTTAAATCTCAATACTTCTTAATATCTTAAATTCATCCCCAAAGATTCTAAGGCATTTAAGAGTGGACTTTACAGAGAATTTCTCATAATAACACAGCCACCTGTTCAACAGCAGACAGCAGCAATGCTGCACAAGAGTTCCAGAGAGCAAGTGGAAAGGAGAGCTTCATATTAAAGCTACAGAAAAGAGACAATGCTCAGATCAGCAGAGATATAAAATATCACTACCTCCGCCTGAATTTAGCTATTTCACTGTAACTAATCATTTTACTCTTCCAGAAATGTCTGGAGAACTGTTAGTGACCACAGGGAGCTGCTAGGATCTTTGTATTACATTTCCTCCGAAAGTTGCCTCCTCTGACAGCCCAGCCCAGCCTGCCTACAAAAGGGATTTGTTTTCCCAAAACCCACTTAGCCTTCCCGTCCTTAGAGGGTCTAGGAAAAGCTGAGAAAAAATCAGCAGACAGGATACTCGTTCTGAAGTGTCCCACAGGGAACAGAGGGGATGAACAGCACATTAGGATTTCTCCCCCAATTTCTCAAATTCTCACGGAACTGGGGTTTGCAATGGCCCTCTGCAGAGCCCATATCAAGACAGGTCATTAATACTACTCGATGCTGAGGATCTCTTGTATTAAAAAAGCACAGCAATTGCTTAGTTCAAATCTCTATATTATTCATAAGATCTGTATCTATCATGGATATGGTATTTACACTGCTATGGGGAAACGTAATAAATAAGGCAATAAGCATTTCCTTCCTCCAGGTCAAGATGAAAGTCTGCATCTTAGAGAGCAGTGGTTTCCTTGGGCAGCCAGGCTGATATCCCAACCTCCCTGCCTAATTCCTTCAGCCGGGAGCTAAAGCCAAGTTAAAAAATGACTGCTTTTCCTCTGAGCCCAGCACTGGGGTTCCAACCCACTCCAGTGAAGCAGGCCAGGAGGCAGTGCCTAGGTGGAATGAGATCTGCAAGGAGAGGTCTCTTCAGAAGTAGTCAAGAGGGCAAAGCAAAAATGTATTAAGACTGTAGTATGGCCACCATGAAGGTGGAAAGGGAGAATCTGATCTAACCTATCTGGAAAGGAGCAGGGAAAGCTCAGAATTGCCATTTTCTGGGATCATAGGATACAGCTGACAGCATCAAGAACGTGTTTATCCATCTAAACCCCTGACTCTAAAAGACTGGCTGTGAAAGGACTTCAGGTAGGGACTCATAAACATGGTCCAGTGGGCTGAACATGGGCCAGGCTGCTAGCTGTCAGCAACCTGGTGTGACCTTGAGCAAATTGATGTCTTTCCCAGCTGCCTCTCCTCATCCATAAAATGGAGATGAAGATGCTTGGCAGCCCTTTGATGGGCTGGGAGGGAAAATGCCTCTTTCCAGGAAATAGTGGAGGCACAACATGCCAGGCTACTTCTCCTCATTAAGAAGAGGATAAAATATTCCCCAACCCTCAAATTCTCAGCTGCCTGCTGTGCTCTCAGGAAGGTTCCCCTGACATTTTGGGCTCAGCTGGGATCTGGCACGAGAGCAGAACAGTTCCACCCCACCCCGTCTCTGGGATTTGCCCAGAATTTATTTTTAACACAGACTCAGTGTGAACATTTGTGGTGGGATTTGTATGAATTCATGCTGGTCCCTGACTCTGAGCTCGTCTCACCCCGACTGTGCCAATAGCCGGGGCTGTCAGGAGAACAGACAGCACAATCCCCCCATCCTTCACAAGGAGTCTGACACGAGGCAGACCCAAAGCATCCCATCTCATTCCACATGTAGGAAGGACTCTTTGGGCAGCCGCCTCAGAGGGAGCTACTCCTGCTGTCCAGGGTAACTGACTTGTTCTAGAGCATAAGACATACTAAACAGGGACCTAAGCTGGGCTTAAAATGACCTTTCAAAATAATGCAGCCCTTTTCTAAGCTCTTTATTTCGCTTTCACACTGGAATGTGAGCAATGGGATAGAGCAGAAGCTGTGGTCCATCTGAGAGAAGACCTGAAGATCGGCCTGCAACTTTTTGGCATGTCAAGCCCTCAGGTATGGCTTGAGGCACGAGGTCTTTGCTTTTGTATACACCTGATGGCCACCATCTCCCTTGCTCAATGCTCCCCATCAATTACAGTGCAGAGATGTAAAATGACTGATACTTTTAATACAAAGGGCCTGTCATTTATTTATTAGCTGGCGACAGGCCCTGCAGTCCAGGATGGATGCATTATAAATCAACTGCATTTCTAACCATTAAAAATTCATCCAATTCATAATGTAGGATGCCTATAATTTCCTTATTAGTGTTGAGTGTGAAGGATTTTTCTTTCTCCTCCCTTGGCTCTTTGCTTTCCCAAAGATCTTGCTCATCTGAGGATTAGCTCGGCTTAATCCTGCAAGAGGGAGGTGGAGGGGTGAGAAGGGCTGGGGGAAAGAAGGCAAGGACTGAAGTAATTTTGTTCCAGTGTTTTCTTCTAATTGCAATTTACCATATATCCTTAGGAGATTTAGCTGCCTTGTCTCCTGTCACACTTATAGGAGCCAGAGAAACTGCTTGTCCTGAATGTAAGAGTTGCTTCTACGGAAAAAAAAAAAAAGGTCCATTTTACCTCGCAAAGGGAAAGAAGGGAGGTGAGGTGGTGGGACAGGGAAGGATGATGTAAAACCTGATAAAATGTATTAGTAAGATAAGAACAGGTGTCCATACATTATAAACCAGTATATTTAAAATAGATCAAACATATATATATAAATATATATGAGATTTAGGTATAAAAATAGGTAGGTATAGTAACCTTCAGACTCAGTGCTCTAATTCAACGAGGAAAAATAGGTTAGTAGGGCTGAAAAAAAGGTGTGACATTTTTAAAGACCCACAGCTGTGACAAAAACCTTCAGGTGCTGCCACAGCATCAGCCAGAACGGAACTTGGAAGGAGCATCAGAAAAAGCTGAGTCTACATGAAACTGTAAATCATCTCTTAATTTGAGTCCTGCATCCCATATTGACCACGCTGGGCTGCAGACACCAGGACAGTCTGATCCACGGTGTGGTACACACAGAAGTATTCACGCTTTCACTGAGTCTCGGCTTGTTCCCCCCATCCCTTAAACAGATCTATCCAGGGAGGGGCAGGGGGGAGAGCTTGAACAGATTCGAGCAAGGTTCAGCATTAGGTAACTTGCGGTGTGTTTAGGAATGAGTGTGCAGGAATCTAAAAATGGATTATGCAATAAACTCTGCCTTAATGGGAGACAAGCCCAGGCATTGAGAGCAATCCTCACATGCTGTGAATTCAATGTACTTTTCACCTCAAGACACTTGCACACAAATCTTACATCAGCTGCACATGGAAATGCGTTTGCTGAGTTCTCCAGTGGGTATCTTCACTTCAGTAAATCACATCTTGTTCAACAAGACCAGTGCTTTATTCTCAACCACGGTGCAAAACAGCTGCTTCAGGTCAGGGCTACAGGAGCACAGTAGCAGAAGTGCTGCTTCCATGAGCAGCAGCATCTTCCTTCATCCCACTGACCCCATTCCCTGTTCACACCCACCAACAAGAGCAAGACAGCTCAGAATGATGATGAGGTGGACTGGAAATGTCCAGCAATCAAAAATGACAATTTCTGCATTTTTGTTATGTAAAGAAATCATGTTCTGCTCCACCTGCCCCATGCTGCTGAGAGCCATCTCTGTCTGCCCACCCCATCTCCTCAGAGCCAGCCACCACACAAGGCTGGGAAATAAAAGCCTCCTTTCACACAAGGAACTCTTTAGGCAGAACAATTTCTTACATGGGTCTTTCCCCAGCTTTCAGTACTGAATGGGTTGTTTTGGGCTGTTTAGACCAAAAGCAGCACTAAGAGCAGGTTTCTGTTTTTTTGACCTCTTCTGACGTACAGATTCTCTGATAGATTCTGGGCTGTACTCCTTGTCCCACAGGGCAGCACTTCTAATAATGTTCCCGCTGTGTGTGCGGTCATGCAAAACTGCTCCAACTCCTAAACAATAGCAGCTATTTTTAATTAGGAATCACAATTTAACCAGACAATGAACAAACAATGAGAGCCTGCAATCTCCGAACCAGAGAGACATCTCCTGTCTGATCACAATGAGGCCCCACGCACTTCTGAGAGACTTTAAACCTGAAGAACAGCCTGCGTAGACTAATAAGTCACTGCACAATGTCCTTGCAAGCTCTGGGAGCTCCTGGTGCCTTCAAGGGTGCCCCATGGTCAGGTGCCACAGGCACATCCCCTTTATTCCAGGAAGGCAGAGGTAGCCCAGCCTCCAGAAGCTTTCCCAACAGCCAAGCATTATAAGCCACAATAAACTCATTCAAAAGCAAGACAAATGTTTAAATGAGGGCCAAAAGAAATCAATACCACAACTCTGCCCACACACACATACACACACCAGCTATTTTTACAGTGATCCACAGCAAAATCCACGCAATAGATGAGCCATTAAAACACCCTTGACACCAGTGCTGCCTGAGTCTGCAATAGCCTCAGGTCATGCCCTGTGTTGTTACCCCTTGTCTTGCAGGGATGAAACTACTGGCATGGGGAGCTTGTGCTGGTGAACAGAGCCCTGTTCTCTCAGGCACGGACTCCTCCTTCAGGTTTAAGCACACTACAAGTGCAAATGGATAGGGAGAAGCACCAATATCTAGGCACACAGCTAGTAACATAGAGAATGTAAACCTATTTTATCCCTATTTTGTCCCACTCCTCTCACTCTGCCATGAGGAGCCTGGACTCACACCAGACCATGGGTGAAAAGCATGCCTGTGTTCTGAACACCCCCCAGAAGTTGGAGACACACCCATCTTTCCCAGGTTTGGGCAATCCCTGGCAGGGGAACTGCCTGGTCGGCAGCGTGGTGGCACCCCTGGCTTTGCTGAGGAAAGGCAGAGCTGTGAGGGTGCTCAGCAGAAACGCGCACGTGCTTCGGCAGCAGCAGCGGTGAGGCGGAGGTGATCCGTGTGTAGGTGTCACTGGGCAGGAAGCTGAGCCACGGGGACACAGGGATTGCTGATGCAGCAGGTGGTTTATGCCATGCCCATCCCACAGAGCATGGGTGGGTGGGTGGGGAATGCACAACCACCCACACAGGGACAGTGGTGGGTGTGTGGAGACCAGGGAATGCTGCAAGAGCAGTGGGAGGGTGTGTGAGCTCCTATATGAGAGGAGCAAGGAGCTGGATGCGAGGTGGAATATCAGGGTGTACATACACATCCTCCATGAGATGCTGCATGTCTGGGGCAGTCCAGTCCAACCCAATTCACGCAGGGACAAGGCTGCCAGGCAGCAAGAGCAGCCTGCTGTGCTAGAGCTGCTCCAAATCCAGTAGAAAACCAGGTCAGGATCTCCTCTCATCTGGCTTGTTAAATTCTTGACAGTTCACACATCATGGGCTCCCTTTCTGAAATCACCCCAGGCAAGTCAACCCTGCTTGCTGGCCCCATAGACACAAGGATTAAACAGTCCAGTGGAGAAGCTTTTAGGCAGAGGAGAAAGCAGGGTTTTGTATGAGAAAATACTTCCCTGTCAACTCCTTGATATCTGTATCCAGCAGTATTTCCACCGCCAGGGCAGCCTCTCTACAGGTGGGTTACCATCAACAGCCCAAAGCCACATTCTCCTTGATTTAAGTGTTTCTCTTCCTCGTGGATCTTCAGCACCAGGAACATCCCCAGCCCAGTGTGCCATCACTCAGCTGTGCTGCCAGCATCACTTCCCCGTGCCGGGGCTGGAGCCTGCTCATCCCCCTCTGATCCTGGGTGTTGCTACAAATACCTCCAATAAACACACCTTAAAGCAACAGAGAATGGATTTGAAATGCCAACAGCAGCGGGAGGTGATCGGCATGTGTTCAAACCAAGTGAGGTGCCCCTCACATCTGGAGGAGGCAGGACTGCACCGCTGGCTAAAGCAGGCAGGGAGCAGGCAGAGCCACGTTGCTTTTCCTTCTCATGGTAGAACCACACAGATCACACCTGCAGAGCTGGCTGAGGGGCAGGGTACACACAAGGGATCTTGTCAGCCTCCAAGACATCCTAGAAACATCTGATTTCTGTAGCACCATCACAGCAGGAAGGTCTGAAGTGTGAGACTGCAGCTCAAAGTTTGGGTGCAACAGGTGGGATGGGCACTCCACCTCTTCAAATACAAAGGTTGGACTTCTGGAAAATGAAGATATTTCTTCCATTTGCTCTTTTAGGGCTGGATGAAATGATGCAGAGCAGAAAATAGCCACAGGTAAGAAAACTATCTGAGAGCCGAGCAGGTTGGATCAAGCCCCACTGCCTGTGGCATGTCTCCTGTTGGTCAGGTGTTGCAGCACGGGCAAGGGGACAAGGCGGTGATTCTGGGCACAAGGGAAGTTCAGTTCTGCTGCGGGGGAGGACAGAGGCAGTAACTTTGTATACTCACACATTTCTTCAGATACCTACAACATCTGCTCTGGAAACAGCCAGCCAGAGCCTACGAGGTTTCTTCAACATCAGAATCTTTTGCAGGATGTTCACATCAACACTTGGAGAGCAGTAGGAGGCAGGGAAATTTGAAGGCAGAAGGTCATTGCAGAGACCTCCAATGCCTTCACCTGTTGGCAGCTCAGCATTGAGGTCAGGGCTCTTCCACAGACCCAAGCCACAAACCCAGGCTTTGCTAGGACCAGCGAGGCGACACAGAACAGAGGAGCAAAACACACATAAATGATTAAACAGCTTCTCACAGGTCCTCATTAAAACCCTGGAAAGTGTCTCACATGAGTTGAGTGAGAAGGACAACACTGCAAGACAGTGTGAGCTCCAGTGCAGAAGAGTCTTGACACACAAGTGCCTACAGAAGAGTAACAGGAGCTGGGTTGCACTGGAGAAGAGCCTGGGGATTTCATTTTAGAGGAGAGAAGAGGGAAGGAAAAGTTTGGAGAAACAGCAGAGCTCTGTGGGAGGGACTGAGACCTGTAGAACCAGGCCCCAAGCTGGGCATGGGGAAGCAGAGTGCTGCTGTCACTTCACCCTGCACTTCACATTTATATTACATGAAAAGAATATTTGACAAATCCTCTTATCCCTGGGGAAAAAAAAAAAAAAAAGGAAAAAAAAGGAAAAGTTTCTCTTTTCCACTACCAACTGAAACAGTTTTCATTTTTAGGCAAATAAAACTACAAGCACTTATGACTTTAGTTTTATGTTGTTGTTGGTTTTGGCAAAAATGGGAACATGAACGGACCAAAAATAGAAAGGCTGCATACTTTTTTAGCTTCCCATGCCCAGGATGAACAAAGCACACTAGGCAAACAAAAAAAAATTAACAGTGGTAAGGGTAAATACCCTTTTCATTTTAGTTTTCAAAACCTATTGAAAGTAGAGGTAAGGAAATCTATTTAAGAAATATGAGTTTTGAAATGACCACAATGTTCCTTTTAAGCTGCACTGAAACACAAGATAAAGACAGGGTACTGAGTGAAAGAGTGCTGATGGCGCTTTTATTGTGTGATTTGCCTTGTTTTTTTCTGAAGTACTTCTTTTTAGCCGATTACCATGTATTTACAGTTAGTGTAATTATATCTAATTACTTAATTAGCATGAATACATGTAATTACTAACTTCGAATATGTAATTATGTCAGGGCAGCCTGTAATAAATGAGGTTGAAAAAAACCCTCATTAGGACTCTACGAAAGGACGGCTGCTCCACCCGTGTGGAGAATGCATCCCAGTCCCCAGACTGCGCCAGTCCTGGAAAACACAGCCAGCTCCAGTCATGTCTGGCAAAAAACTCCCCCAAATGCAAATAACTTGCCCCAAAAGTCTAGCTTCACCGTGCTTGTTGGAACTGAGCGTGCACTGCTGGGATGCAGGTGGGGATCTGCCCCCCAGATTAATTTTCTCCACCAGGGTTTGGATTTTTTTCACCAATTTGTGTTGTTCTCCAGAAGACCTATTTTGTTAGATGAGAAATACAAGGGAACTGAACAACTCCAAAACTGTGCTGTGGCATTTGAGTAAAGCTCAAGAGATCAGATCCAAAACTAATCTGCATCTGATGCATTGTGCTTAGAATTAATTACTACTTAATTACTATTATTAAAGTCAAACAATCTTCCAAAATGTTTCTTCTGAAACATTACCAATATTTCACAGCAGAAATCTCCAGCTACTCGTAATTACAAAACTTGAATTTTAAAAATTCAAATCCTTAACTTCAAGAGGAGATAAGGTGAGAAGCTGCTGTTAATGCCAGGCCTGCCCAGAAGGACTAATACCCACCTTCTGGCCACAAACGTGGGTAGACTGGGTCATGTTTTGCATTACCGAAATCTCTGATCATAGGTTGATGTTATGTAGTCCTACACTCTCATCCGCATCACTTACTCTGCCCACAGTGCTTGCCACAAGTCCCATTCTTCTCCTCTGAGCTGTTTGTTTCCAAATATAGAGAGGTGCAAACTCATCACAACCTGTCGCTCCTCCTGCTGACATTTGCCAAGCACATATGCACTTGGTTTGTCTTCTGTGTGCAAAAGATCAGGAGAAAAAGGCAGTTTCAGCTTATTCTTCTGAAGTCATGTGGTTGGACTGTCCACATTGCCAAACTCTTTGCTTAACCCTCCAGGTAGGGCCAGGGACAGCTGAAACAAGGGCAGGATGCAAACCCCAGTGCTGCCCAGTATGGCATGGAGTTACAGTGCAGAGATGGGGGAGCATCTTCTCAATGATTACATGAACATCACAAGAAAACAGGGTGGTGCTGGTTTCCTCCAAGGCTCTTTGAGAACCCCTCATCCAGAAAGGGAAAGAGAATTCTGAGTTAAGCTTGTCCCACCATCTCTGCTAAATCAGGCAGTAGCAGAAAGTGGGTAAGAGAGACTTGCAAAAATCCCAGAAAGTCAGAAGCGAGAGCTGGCTCCTGTGCCTTTCAACCCATCAACATGAGGCCAGCACATTCACAGTGAAGAACAGGTCTCTGTCTCCTTGAGGACACGTTAACAAGAAGATCCCATGGGACAGCACTGCACAGTGGGAGCGAGAGGCCTGCAGCTCCGCAGGCAGGGAGCTGCTCTCCATATTTCAGCTGCAATTCCATTATGCAGAGCTAAGTGGCTGGGAATAAACATCCGTCATCCCTGCGTGATAAGTGATGCTTGCTAGTATAGAGGGTGACAGAAATCTATATCACATCAATGCACTATTAATACTGCATTAAGCATATAGAGTCTGCTCCCCTCACTGCAGCGAGGCAGTGGCTATCGGCATGTCCTCGACCCAGGCAGCAACCAAGAGCACAGGGGTGCTTGCAGGAGGAAGGAAGGAGAAAAGCTTCGTGGTGGAGAGGGAAAATGCTTGCTGAGGATGTTGCTCTAGCAACAACTCTGCGCAAAGGAGAGATGCTGGGTGCCACGGAGCACCTTTGCTCCTCTGTGGGAGGTGGGTGGCAGGAGTTTGCACCTGTACAGGCTCAGATGGGCACCAAGGCACTCCCCAGCCCAGGGGAGCTCTCTTTACAAGTGACAACAAAAAAAGAATTGCTTGTGTCCAAGCTCTGCACAGGGGAAGAGAAAAACCCTCCAGCATGACAGCCGTGGGGAGAACAGGAGCAACAAATATTCTCCAGCCCAGGCTTACGTTGAGTAGAACATATCAGATCAAACAAACCCCTTACAGCAAAAGCTCCCCAAATCATGGTTAATTTAAAAGGTGAATTATTAAACTTTCCAGCCTCCAGCAAAGCCACCAGTAAAGTCAGAAGTTTTGACCAAGTCTTGGGGACTAAAATACAAAACACACACCAAATTCAACACTGCTGGAGGGTTCGAGGCCTGGGTTTTGCCCCTTGAATGACAAAGAAATCTTAAAAAATTAGTTCTTTCAATCTGCCAGCATCCAGCTGTGATTTGCCTCTTACTATCCCCTGAAGGAAGTGACAGTGTGGTGGGGTTTGGTTTCAGCCCCTCTGCCTTGCAGCCTTGGAAAACCTGGCTCATTCCCTCCTGTGGCACCTTTCACAGGAGAAGCGCCTCCGGATGCCACCCCAAGCATCTCTGTGAACTCTTCAGATCCTAATCAAACAGCTCCGTGAAACTCTGAGGTCAAACCCTGCTGTGAGTGACTTCCCCTGCAACCTGTCCAGCTCTGACAAGTCCCACAGGGCAAAGGCTCAGAGCAAAACTTAATCCTTTGAGGTTTAAGCTCTGCTACAGCCTCAACAGCACCCACGTCTTGCAATGGTCGGCATATAAAGAGATTTGAGACAGCACAGGAGGGAAAGGAAAAAAAGTAAAGCGGGGGAGCCCTCCCTCCCAAGCCATCAGAGTTTGTAAATCATTTTGAGATGAGGTGCTATAAGAAATGTAAAATATATAATTAACAGCACAGAAAAACCACGCTACATTCAGCTTCTCCACTCCTGCTTAATCACCGCCCTCCTCCTCCCCTCTCTACAAACAGACCAAATTTAGCACATTAAAACGAAAATCAAGGGGAAAGCCAGGCACGTTTTTTGGGTACATCCCATCACTCTGGCAAGCAAAGGACAGTGATAAGGGCTCGGCCACAAGCCAGCAGGACCCATGAGGGTGCACAGCATCCATGGGAGCAGCACCTGCAGCTCCCCTTCCCCTGATGGAGGAATGGAGGCCAGGAGGCCAGGGCTCCTGCCGAGCACTTAATGCCTAATGGGTTCCTGCATGTTGGGAGATGGGCCTTCTCCCTCTTTCCAGGGGCTGAGTTCTGTCTCCTGCACCCATGAGTCAGCAGCAGCCAAAGGAAGAGCAGAGGTGGCTTCAGCACAGCACTCCCTGCTTCTGGCTGGGCCAGAAGATAGAGATAGTCCAAGCTGAGCATTTTTCACCTTTGGTTTTGCAAGTTTTTCACATTTCCAGTTCTACCTGGAACCAAGACACACCAAAAGGATGAGCAATAGCAAGAGAGGAATGCTACCCAGACCTTCTGCATTGCTCAGCTTGCATCTCAGAGCTGATAAGAGGCCTGGGAGAGCTCAACTACTGCCTGTGAGCCACGTGCTGGGGAGGGCTGCAACCCACCACTCGTGTGGGAAGTGGTGCAGGACTCCCAGAAAAGCATCCTTTTACACAGCACTTTTCTTTTATGCTCAGAATTTAGAATCACAGTCTAGAGAGGGCCACTCGATCACCTCCGCTAATCTAATGAGCCCAGTTTATGACCCAAATTTATACAGGAAAAATGCAAAAGCTTTACAGAAGCCCACAAAAACAAGACATCCAGCATCTAAAACTCCTGGAGACAAAGATATCTCCAGGCATCTACCACACCTATGCCCATGTGTCCTGAGCTTCTCCCTGGCCCTTTGGGGAGCCGAAGAGGCAGCCCCACAACTGGAAAACTGCTGGAGGAGGAAGGGGAGGCAGGTCCTTTCCCCAGCCAAGCAGGGGTCACGTCCATCCCCATGCTCCCAGGGGGCTCTTGCTCACACCTGGGACCTCATGCTTGGAGCTGATGAGGAAGAGCCCGGCTTGGAATGGCACTTTCAGGCAAGGGGGGAAGGTGACTGGTGGGTGGCGGAGGGAGGGTGAAGGGAGGTGAAGGTGAGAGTGGAAAGTCTTTTCTGGAAGCATCTACATGTATGTTGTGATTTCTGAGACCTGAGATTCACTTTGGTTTCTGGACCATACCAAGACCCACTCTCCTTAAAAACCTCCTTCTCTTCTTCCTCATCCTCTTAACCTCTTCCTCCCGGCCCTCCTTCCCCCATCCCCCCAGCCCGTCCCGTGACCCTCGCAGGGGCTCCGGCCGGATCGGGGCACTCACACGTGTCTGGCTTGTGGCAGTTGTGACCCTGTCGGAAGTACTGGGGGTTCTCGATGACGGGAATGCGCGTCATGCCGATCACCACCGTGTCCGGGCCCGCGTCCAGGGAGGAGGGGGTCGTGATGCCGTGGTTGATGTGGTGGAGAGGGCTGGCTGAATCCTCCTCTCCGCTGATCACTGCCACGGGACCTGCAAACAGCACACACACCTGTCACGTACAAGAGAGGAAGAGGGACCAGCGAGAACTGTTGATCACATGCATGTGGATTGATGTGGGTTGGCAGTGGATCACCACCAGTCCCTGGACAGAATTCCTGTCCTAGCATTCCTGGCACTTGACCCATCCCCAAGGTTAGTTTTTCTGGGCAGCTCACAGAGCAGGGAAGATGCCTCAAGTTTTCCCTCCCAGCTTTAGGGTGCCAGACCAACAATACTGAAGGGTTAAGCAGCTAAAGGTGACACCCGATCAGAGGTGCATCATGCACAAAGTCCTCTCCTAGGGCTGTCACAAGAGAGGGCAGTCACTGTGCTGCCTGTATACCCCGGCGTCACGAGCTTGGCAGAAATCTTAACCAAGCTTGGACTGGAGAAACATCACCACCAAAGAGTTATTTCACCTCAAATCCATATTTTTGACATTTCTGTTGCCCAGTGTGTTGCCCATCTTGTTTCCCCTCTACCAGTTTCACCTGGGCAGACACACTGAGTCCTTCAGTCAGGCTGATGCCTACAGGGAGCCACAACGTACTGGAGCAGATCCTGCTCAGCTCAGGGTGACTCCCACCCCCACCACCATCACTAATGGCACCCCAAAAAGTTCACAGCACAGGCAAGAAAATGAAGCAAAGTAGTCAGACCTCCAAGATGGGAGCAATGGAAAGCTCCTATCCCTTCTGTTTCGTTTTGGTTTTAGACCCTCTGATACCTGTTGCAGCCATCCTTGGTGCATTGGTGTTGGACAAGGTACAGACCAGAGTGACATTTTCCACAAGACCCTTTTAATATATTAACATGGAAATAAAACCCACACTCAACTAGTGGCACTGCTTTTCTCCTGTCTGGATGTTACCAGGGACTACCAGAAGCTCAAGTAAAAAGGAGCAGAGATGATGCACTGAGGCTTTGAACCTATTCAGAGAAGCCAGCCTTTTACCTACATTGCATAGAAAACGCTCATCTTCCATCAGTAATCTACTTCTAATTGCACAATTACTTTATTATGTAGCACTAGCAACAAAGAAGGGAGTCTTCAAGCCATTTTGCTCTCCAGAGCTACTGGGAGAATGAGGCAAACACCAGCTCCATGCAGCCATTCTGCCTGCATTAATCTAGTCTAAAGGCTGCTCATTTTTGAAGCTTCAAGTATTGTTTGTTCTTCCAAGTGGGATATAATAAAGTTATTGTGTAATTAGCAGAGTCTTGGCAGCTGTGACAGGTGTTTTAGTCACGAGGAGAAAGAAGTCTCTCCCTTTATTGTGAATTCCTTCTGGCAGGTTCTGGCTTTTCTAATGTCACTCCCCGGGCCCGCGTGACTTCCAGCTTTTGAGGTGCAAAGGCAAAATTCAGCTCTTGACTCAAGATGCTTCTGTTGGAACTACACACACTGGATTTCTCCAAACACAAAGAGCAAACAGGCAATTTTGGTTTGAATGACTTTTGTTCTTGTGCCATGTCAATTATTTGCAGACAAACCAGGAGGACTGGGGTTTCCATGGTGTACATGTTCCTTTGGCCACACCCTGCTGGGCTGCTCAGCTGTGGTGGGAAGGGGAGAACTCTGCATTTCAAGGTGCAGTCCAAAAAAAGAAAAAAACCTCATAAAAATATCAGCTGGTCTAGACTGGTGTAAGTAATCTGAGAGAAGACTATAGAGATCTCCCTTGCAGTGGAGCAGTGGGAAAGGCTATTGAGGGCTTATTGCTTTCCCTAAGCAGCCAAGGTATTGCCTCAAAGGATGGCACCTCACCAGGCAATGGGATGTGAAAGGCCTCTCTAGTGAATGATAGTCAGGCTGGATGAGGCTTTGAGCAGACTGGTCTCATGGAAGGTGTCCCTGCCCATGGCAGAGAGATTGGACTAGCTGATCTTTAAGGTCCCTTCCAACACAAACCATTCTGTGTTTCTGTGTGAAGGAACGCTTCATTGTCCTCTATTCTGAGCGTAGTAACCACACCTTTGTGACAAGGAGCAAAGAGGACATCTCCTACAGCATTAGGTTTGTAACCGACCATGGTACATACACTAGGCTGACACAGACCCTGCTGAGGACGTGGCTCTCATTTTTAAGGAACACAAGTCATGGCAGTACCCCTCTAGCAGGTTAAAAGGACATGGCTACATCTAAAAGAGTAGGGTACGATCCACAACATTGGGTACTGGTGAAACTGAGCACAGCAGGCATCTCCTGGCCAATGTTCTCATGGCCATTTCCCTGCCAAAAAACAGATCCACAGTCTGACCTTCTTTCAGCTCCACAGGGTGGGTTTTTTGTTTTTGTGGTTTACTTCTTAGGAGGACTTTCTGCATGTGTTATCCTTCGTTTCATGCCTCAAACCTGTCCAGGCTACTGAGACAAGAGGTAACCACATCTCGGCTGATCCATAGCTGCGTTCCCATTCCCCAGTGAACACTGTGTCCCACGAATGGACTCAGCCTCTGAGTCATTCAGTTCAAGTCGACGTTGCCAATCTTATCCTTTTACAAGACCTAGCAGCCCTCAAAAGCTTCAGAGCTGAACTCTGATGTTCCATGACCGTCTCAGCCCCTTCCTATTTCTGCAAAAGTGGGAAACCCCAAGAATGGTCAAGGCAGTGGCACCACAGGGATATCACAACACAAAATGTGTTCTACCCTTGCAATAATCCAGGAAGAGTTTGCTGCCTCCAATTGTACCTCCAGGTCTTGAAAAAAACCAAAATAAATCACATTCCCAAAGGTCCTAAGGAACACATACACTGGATGCCCTGCAGTAGCCTTCCAGCTTTCCAAAACATTTCTGATGATTGTAGGCACTGATCTGACATGGACTAGAACATATAATTCAGCCAATTCATCCCAATATCCTCTTCAGGATATAATTGGATTAAAGGTAATTTTCAGTTGAGGATTTCTCCAAGTTTCTCCTATTAGGGTTTTTTTTTGGGATGCGGTGGGAGAGTATAAATCTAAACAACATTAATTTCTACAGCCACCGCCGTGGCTCTCTATCGCTTTCATTCTGTCATTCCCATCTCTTCTGGCTGGTCACTGCAGAGGTCCAGTTCCCTCTAAGCCCGTGGCCACTCTGTTGTCACTCTAAAACTCAGCTGAGTGCTGTACTCACTGTGCAAGCCTGACACAAACTTTAAAAACATCGTGGATATCAAACACTCACCAATCACTTTTATAGGTGTGACTATTGCTCTGACTCAAAATATACTCTGCCATTAGCAATTCCTGGAAATAAAGCAGCTATCTAGACTTCGAATTTTTAAATCTATCTTGGCAATAGCATATATTTTTTGCTGTTAAGTAGGCGAAGAGGTTGAGTTTTCTGATGTATAATGCTGATGAATGGCTTTATCTGGAATTCTCACTGGTTTCACCAGTGCATCTTTCAGGTAAGGTTAAAGGGGAAAAAATGAAGCAAAAAAACAAAAGAGAGCACAGATTTTAGAGACTTAGGTTTACCTTCCATTTGATAGGGAAATGGGCAGAGAGATATAGAAAATAAGACAGTTTTGTACAGTAAAAATGCAGAAAAATAGATAAAGGATAGCATGGGGGAATTCCTAACATACCATCCTGTGATTTTAAAATATTATATAAAATACTTTGGAGCTTTTCAGAAGTGATGCAGTAGCTGAATAACTTGGCCTGTGCATGGACAAACATACTGTGGATATTTACTAGAAAAAATGTCCGTTTGTTAATACTTTAAGAAGTCTATGTCCATTCCAAGCATTGAACCTCTTACATCTGTACTCTGAAAGGCTCTCCCATGGCTCTCCTTCCTTCCAAGCAGCGCTCTTGTCAGCCAGCAGCATCCACACTGCCTGCAAGGACAGAGTTGTGCTGTTTTCCAAGCTAACCCCATGCAGTTTTCCTGACAAGGAAGCAATATCAGCAGTACCCTTTTCCCTGGGGGAAAAGGCTGGGGAGATATTAGGGCTGCCCAGGTCTGCCCGAGTGAAGAAGCAGCCAGCCCCTGCTCCAGCCCAGCTCTACAGCCACTGCCAACCTGCCCCTTCACAATGCCAGTGCTCATGAGAGGCAGCCACAGTGACCAGAATATCAGGATCAAATTAATCTGATGTTAACCAAAGAGCAGCGAGGCAGCTTGGAAATGTTACTTTTGGAAACGTCACAAGCGGCAACGCTGTTCTCCCTTCTTCCCTCCCACATCTTCTCTACAGCCAACTCCTCTTTCCCGAGAAAGACACCTCATTCAAACACCACCATTCCCAGGCTCATCTCCACCCTCTGCTCGCCCCCAGCCTCCCATCAGGCTGCGCTCCATCCATCCCAGCAATGTTCCAACTCTTACTTTGCATCCGCCCTGATATTATCATCTCTGTAGATACTCCTCCAGATTCCCCCAAAATCTCTGCTTTCCAGAAAATCTATCACTCTCTGTTCAGCACTGTTCCCTCTGGCTACACTGGAGCTTGGCTCAGTGTTTACCTTCACCTCCTTGTTTATCTGGAAGCTCTGTGAATAGGACAAAACTTTCAGTCCACGTCTGTGAATTGCCTGGTTCATTCACAGTGTTACACGGACAGCTTGTTGCTCAAAAAAAATATAGCAAATAATAATAATAATAAATAACGTAGGGACCCCTGCTTGCACAATCATATAATGGGAAATTATTTATCAAGGCTAAAAGCTGTATTTGATGATAAAACAGGCTCAGGAATATAGGGTAATTTATAAATAACCACAGATTAGAGAAGATAATGGTCACTTCATACACATCCATAACAAAATGAATGCCCCAAGGCAAACAGGTGAAGAAACAACAAAAACTCCAGCTTGGTATCACAGTAATCTCTCCAAAGCAACAAAAGTGATTGAAGGTAGAAAAAACATGACCTCTAAGGGAAAACTGAAAGAATTATGCTTTGTGTTGAGAAGAGAAGACTGAAGGGACACGTGATAACAGCCTTCAAATATGTAAAAGGTTGCAGCAAAGAGAAATATAATAGCTGTTCTCCACGTCCACTGGGGATAAAACAAGAAATAATAGGTTTAAATTGCACTGAGGGAGATTAGAGTTTGAATGTTCTCCCTGATGCCTGTGAGCACTGGAACAGATAACCCAGGGATGCTGTGGGGGTTCAGCCACTGCCAGGCTGGGAAGGGAAAGGTTGAAGAAACTTCTTTCAAGGACAGTTTATCTACAGGGAGTGATGCTGCTCAGAGCCCTCACAGGCTGCAGCACTTTGTACCTGTGGACAAAGAGCCCTCAGCATCTTCCCTTTCTGATGCTTCCAAAGAAACTCCAAGCAGGGACCTCTCCAGTGCTGCAGACCAGGTTTGGGCAGTGCCAGAGGCACTGTGGGTGCAGCACTGGATCAGGATGGGCCCGTGGTCTTTCCAGCGTGGTTTCAGGAAGGACAACTCCATGCACATCCCAGGCCAAGTGCTCGGGATGGAAACCGAATTTGCTGAGGCAGAGTATAGTGAGGCAAGTGCTCAGGGCTGCAGGGCAATCCCCTCTCACCACCCACACCTCTGGGAGCTGTCGTGCAGAACATCATTTTTTTGATCAAAAATGATCGCTGCGAGAGCTAATTGTGCCACCCCATTTTCCTTTGTAATATAAAAGAGCCATATAATTAACCTACTTAATTAGGAACTGTATATGACCCATAACTAGAAAAAAAAAATGCTCTCCTAGTAAAATGGGTCACCATGCATTGTATAGCAAGCACTGAAGCAGACCTCATTAAATTTCAATATATTGTATATAAAATCCCTTCCTCCTCTGACTCCAAACCCCTGTTGGCACTTCCATATTTCCCCAATCATAATCTTAAATTCTGTTCTTCAAAAGGTCATATCACTGACTGGCAAGTAGATAATTCCAAGGCCACATCTCTCAGCCCAGTTTTACAACTCAGAGCTATACACACATACATAAACATGGACAGAAAAAATAACCTCAAACTTCAGCTTACCACGAAAACAAACAAGTTTAAAAAAAAACTTAAAAAAAATTCCAACCTTTTGTTGGAGCTGAAATCAACCCACACCCCAGGGCTGATCTCTGCACCAGCAACAAGGAGAACTGAAACTCATAAAACAGTAAGCGAAAGCACAATAAATACAATTAAAAATCCAGCCATGCTCAGAGCAAGATTGCATTTACTGTCTCATAAAGAGAGCCTCGTCCTTTCAGGCAAACAAAAGGAAATCAATTTCTTAATTTTTATTGGCAGATGTGGGCATGGGTCCAAGGCAGCGCTTGGTGCCTACGCGGGACCCGTTTGGAGCCAGTCTGCCGTGGGCTCCAGCTTGTTCTCTGCCCCCCTACAATGGGAAGCAGCTGCTTCTCATCTCCAGGGTCACCAATCCCAACCTCAGGGTGGTCCACCATGTAGCACTTCTTCCCTTGAGCCATAGCAGACCCCTTACTTGTACAAAACAATGGGATTTATCCAGACATCCCCCCTAATTCCAGCGCTCGGCGCCTACTTTGTCACCACCACCTCAGCCATGTCCAAGCAGCATTTCCCACATCCATACAGCTCAATTTCACCTCTGTGTCCCAAATCACCCCAAGTTATTCCTGCATCATGCCAATGGATCTGGAGGGCAATGCTGCAGAGGCTGGCCCACACAGCACAGCCCCTGCTCCAACCTCACTGTGGTGGCTGCAGAGCCTTCAAAGGTGCCAATCCCTTCTCTGCCATAGCCCACAGGGGACAATCCTTCCATCAGCTTTTTGGGGAAACAGTACATATAGAAAGTGATATGCTTGAGCTTTGCAGATGAAGACATCAAGAACATAAATCTGAGCTCTTAAAGGGGTATACTCCAAATCCTCAGCCACTCCAGCAATAAAAGCAGAAGAAAACAGCCAATCTCTTTTCCCCTCTCCTCAATGAGATGATGGGTTTGAGGTCCTGATGATCTTGAGGAGATGAAGATCTCTCTGAACTTTGGGGTAAAAGGAAGCAAGGGACAGGCCTGGAATCTCTGCACCCACCACTGCTCGGGTTGGACACGTGTCTCTTCCCCCACTTGCACCTCCAGTCCCTTATACATTGCAGATACATTATCATATAAAAAAAGCTGTCAGATCCGTTGTCAGTGGGCGATCCCTATACAGGCAATCCTCAAAGCACTTTCTTTCCTGATGCAACGCTGCCAAAATACTGCCATTTACAGAAGCCCCTTTCCTTCTTTACATATTGACATTTCTTTCTCTCTCTGATTTTTTCAGGTGTTTGTAGAGGGGAGAAGGCAGCTCTTGCTGCAAAAGGGAATGCATCAGGTTGGAGGGGCTGCAGCAGCCCTCTACATCCCCCCACTTCACCCTTTCCAGCCTCCAGCCATCCTGGCAGTTCCATTTGGAACATCACTCCATCTGGTGTAGAGGATGTCCAAACCCCTCTCACTCTTCCCATGTCCTTCCCTTACCCACTCTTTCTCAAGTTTATTTATTGAGCTTAGACGCTAATCCTATAAGCACTCACACTCAGGAATGGAAACATTAAGATCAAATCATATAAAATATAAAGTCAATGCATATGACAGCACAAATGCATAAATCTAGCAGAACAAGAAAGAGAAAATGCTTACAGTAAAAATGGTAATACAATCTGATAATTAAAAAGGGTGGGATCTGACAAGGCAGAGCCATGCATAACAGCAAAGCCAGCCAGCACTTGCAGGAAGGCAAAGCAGGAATTTTTACATCTTGGCTTAAAGCTCCCAGCCCAGTGTTACCAAACATCTTCAACTCAGAAAGTGCCTGACCAGCAAAGCAACTGCAAACAGGCCACAGGGTAACCAGGAGGACGTTATAGATCTGCAATGCAAGGATCTACTGACCCCCGAGGGATTGACAAACCAATACCTAGTCCCATGTGCTAACATATGAATACTGGGAAGTTGGTTCATTTTCCAAGAGGAAAAGGTTTCCACTGCTGAGATCAGGTGAGACAACTGGCAAATAATGCAGGCAACAGGAGAGGAAGAAAAGTTTGTTATATTCAATTGTCACTGCAGGAAGGGAGATAGTACTTAATCTGGCAATGCTGGTACTGGCATTGAGACCATACCCAGTCACCTTCCACCATTCCTCCTATCTATCTTTTCCCATTTGTTGGTAACAAGCTGATTTTCCCACTGCTAAGCATCGTGCTCCCTGTGGGTTGTGAGTAGGAGCCAGCTGTGAACCAAACATCCATCCTTGCAGAGAAACCTCCTGCGATGGCATCTTGGCATGGCAGAGCCAGCAGCAGCAGAGAAACATTCACCTGGATAAGGCAGGAGTGAGCAGAGAAACCCAGGAATGCAACACCTGTGCATGGCCAACCTTCCTGCATGGACCTGCTGCAGCCCTCCTGCCCCAGCCCCAAGATCATGGTCCAGAAAAGGCAGGCGAGGTAGGACAGGTGTCTCTTGGGTACTCGATGCACTATAATACGTCAAAACAAATTCCTGTTGCCTTATCTTCAATGTACGAGCCATCATTTCCATCGCTCTTTAAGGGGTCAGCTCCATTTGAAGACAAAACCTCATTTGCTTTCCCCAGGTCTCCATCAGCCCACTGCATCCAGCCCCCTCAGCTCCAGAGCTGGACACCATCCTGCCTCCCCCAAATCATCTGCTTATTGCCATTCACCTTTTCTCCCCCTTTCTTCCTCTTGACTTGATTTGCCTCTTGGATTTTTTCCAAAGTCACCAAGCTGTCACCTCAGGCTACCTTGAACTCCAGAGCAGGGCAGGCTTTACAAGGCAAGAGCCAGGCAGTGGCTGGGCAACAGCCTCACCAGCGTCTATTAATCTCTTGGCTCACTCATCCCTATCACAGACACACTGTAAAAATGATATAAGCATTTCATTCAAACGGCGCTGCAGAGAGATTGGGAAGAGCATGGGGCCAATTGATTTCCAGTATGTCTGCTCTTTACCTCCAGGTATAAATACAACAGCAAAATCAATCGGAATAACATCATATCAGCTTTCTAATCTCTTCTGCTCGCAAGACACGCTTTATATACTGCAGCATTTCCTGCAGCTTCTCTACAGGAGGTTCCAGCATCTCCGCACCCCTCAAGCCGCACACGTGCAGCCGCTTTCTCGCTCTCAGCCCCTGTGGTGACAGCTTTGGGGTCTGCAGATCCAAAGCACAGCTCTCCCCCTGCTCTGTGCGGGAGGTGCCGAGAGGTCTCCCAGAGCAGTGCCTGGGCTGCACAAGAGCAGTGCTCACACTGCCTGCTGAGCCCTGGGCCACCTTAGCACTCGTGCAGAGGGAGATGCTCGCCCGCTCACATCCCTCTGCCTTGGGTGGCGGCTGCCTCGGCACTGATGGGCAGCCAGACATGCCCAGAGCTGCTGCCAAGCACGCTGAGGGGGACAGCCCCACTGACACGGGAAAGGCAGCAGTGTGTCCACTTTTGCCACACCCTCAGGACCCCATGGCTGGATTTGCCGCGCATGGCCCCCATGGCATTTCACCTCCTCGTGAGCATCCAGAGTGACACCACACAAAGACCCAAGCCCGGAGCAGGGCTGCCTGCTCAGCACTGAGCAGACACATTTTCTTTCTGCGTTTCCTATTTATCATCAGCCTTAGGCTTTTTATCCTCTCTCCTGGCCTTCAGCCACCGCAGAGGGAGACTGTGACAAACTGATAAACACTCCCCCTGAGCCTTTGCTTGGGTGAACATGCAAATGCAGTGTGAGAACGGGGAAAAGGCTGCCTGGCAAGGCATTAAGGGGTCATCTTAAGCAAATTCCAGCTCAGCACTGAGGCAATGCTCTCCCCCACCTCAAACCAGACCTCGACTGAATATGTGCCAGATGGAGAGGAAAGCAGAAGTGGTTTAATCACAGAATGGTTTGAGATGGAAAGGATCTTAAAGATCATCTAATTCTGACCTCCCACCACAGGTAGGGACACCATTCACTTGACCAGGTTGCTAAGGGCCCACTCAGCCTGGTCTTCAACACTTCTAGGGATGGGGATAAACTACACCTCCATCTATTCTGCAATTCAGATGGCAAAGAATATGCACCGTGTGTGCATTAAGGTTGTGGCAACTACATCGCTTTCAACACTGTGGCCAGCACTGGTAAAAGCTTTGGGACATGTTATCTAACCCACTCAGCGTGGAGCTCCCTTAGCACAAGAGGGCCCCCAGGGGTATTTGGTGAGGGGTCTGTTGGCAGCTCCACCACCAGCACGTCCAGCCTGGTGCTGAGTCACTGACCCGAGCCAAGAGAGTGATACTGCAGAAGCCTGTGCCAGGAAATACTTAAAACAGCGAGAACCACTGAAGGTCCGAAAGCCAACAGCCAGGACCACCACTGCCCTCCTGCCTGAGGCTTTTCCCAACCTTTGCAGAGACTGGTGACCAATGCTTTTTAACAAACACCATCCATGGTGCCAGCACCATCCATCCTGCCAGCAGCAGCACTGCAGCACAAGCCAGGGCAGCAGAATATTCTTCCCACCAGCCAGGACAATCACAGGCTGAGGGCAAGGATTAGACATGTTTCTCATTAGCTCCGAGTCCACCAGCCGCCTTCATTCCCCTCCCACCACTTCCCTTCCCATGCCTTGGCCACTGCAAGATCAGTCTTGGGTCATCTTGATCTACTTGGAAAGCTTAGCCGCCATGAGAGCAAACTGCTTGTCCTCTGGCTCCAACCTCTTACTGAAATTAGTGCCAATGGAAGTGTCACTATCAATTTCATAATGTTATTGGATAAATGTAAAACTGGGCCAAGTCCCATATTCCTGACAGGCCATCAAAGGGGTGGGGATTATGGGTAAGGAGACAGGCAGCCCTGGCAGGAAAGGCAAAGGCTCCAGATCAATTATCCTGACAAGGCTATCTTCCAGCCACATCACCTCGTGCTGACACCAGCGCCTTCTCCCCAGAGCCCAGCTGCCCCTGCACTGAGAAGGTTTATTTTCTCCAGTGGTAACCGGAGACCTTCCAAGCCCAGGGAGCTGCGCATCCCCTCTCCAAATATCCAATTTATAAGACTCCCAAGACACTAAGGGATTTTGCAGTCATAAAAAGACATTAATTTTCAAGCCTCCTTATTTTGGTTTAATATTCTGTCAAGCTAAAAAAAAAACCCACAGCCACTAAAAAAAAAAAAGTACCTAAGTGCCTTGCTCTGCATTGCTCAGAAGTTTCAAATGGAAGGAGCACTGAAAATGTAAAGTACCTGGCACAACACATGTTTTGTCTTTGCTGTGTGTTTTATTTCTTGGTTTTCTTTCAAGATCCTGCTTGGACCATGAAACTAAACTGGTCAGTACCATCTGGTTCTCATGTAGTAATTAATAGCGCTTGTAATTTTTCAAACAAAAATAATCTTCAGTTGTAGCTTTTTTGGTCAACTTCTGACCTTTTCATTTTGAAACGGAATTTTTATGAAAACATAGAGCAGCCATCAAGGCTGCAGATGCCAATGGGTTCACTTCCAGCAGACACCTCATGTGTCCAGTCCTTGCCAGCAAGCAAGTGGCCGCATTTACTCAGGGTGTAAATTTGTAGACCCAAATTTAAAAATCAGACTTGTGAGGTTTGTTTTCAGGCCAAAAGATAAATCCTTACATGGTCAAAAAAT
The DNA here is from genome assembly GCA_013400975.1 of Atrichornis clamosus. Lineage (NCBI taxonomy): Eukaryota > Metazoa > Chordata > Aves > Passeriformes > Menuridae > Atrichornis > Atrichornis clamosus. Next base: position 887,742 of record WBMZ01011338.1, read on the forward strand.
AATTAAAAATCCTTGCAATTGCAGTTTGTCTCAGTTCATGCATCAGGGCAATGAAAATTTAAAACTTATGCTTCTCAAAAAGTAAATGCACTTTTTTTTCCCCTCCACAACCCTCCTTGAGATGATCTCCAGTAGTGATATCAGTCTCTCAGATTTATTCTATCCCAAGATAAATAGTGTGTTGCTTACAGAATCAAAACGTATTTAACTTGTATAATGGTTTAAATCCCAAATCTGCTCCCGTAATATTATGAGACTCTTCTGCAATATGAAGTCCATGTCAGAAATATCCATGAACAAATAAACAAATCCTTTTTCCTTCGTGCTGAGCAACTGGGAGAGGAAGCAAGGCTGGGCCTTGGTAGCCCTGGTGCTTCCTAGTCCTTGATGCTCATATCAATAACAGTGTTGGGTGTGTTGAGCTTTGCTGCAAGCCCCAGAATCAACAAGAAATGAGGTTTGGCAGATTTTTAGAAAAACTCTGTAGACTTAAAGAGTAGAGGGAAGCCCTTGACATTCTCCAGGCGGAACTGATGCTTTTTAGCTCAACTAACACCGACTAACACCAACACACTTGTGTTTTCTAGGACGTCACGCTTTTCTCCAGAATGTATAGTCCTTGTTCAAAAAGGTGGTGCTTTTGTTTGAAAATCACAGAAATTGTCCCAAAGAAAAGACTCTGAAATTAGAGCTTTCTGGGGGCTGACAGCTCATTTGTAAAGTGTTGCAGTTTTGGGGTTTCCACTGGCCTTGCTGGGACCCTCATTAGTTTTGAGAGAGATTCTGTGAACAGGGAGATAAAACAAGTGGGGAATAAAAGGTTGAGAGATGTGGAGAAGGATATAAAACAGCTCCCTGCTCACAGAACTTGCTGCATTGCCGATCCACCAGCCCAAACAACCCCTCTAATAAACTAGAGAGCAATTCATTGAAATGGCTTCCTCTGTCCCCACACTGACAGTTAATCTGTAATTCAGATAGATCTGTCAGAAGGCAAGAGTCCAGCATACAAAATAATTAATTCCTCCAAGGTCTGGGGAAATTTCCCTTTCTAAAGAGCAGAGCGCACGCCCCTCCTCACCGGTGAGCTCCGGGCATGGACGTGGCTCCTGCTGGAGGTCAGTGAGGAACACTGCATGCATTTCAATGCAGATTCTCCCAGATACATTGCCTGACACCTCGTAGCTGGGCTGGCAGTCCAGGGCGGGACTTGTTCCATAGACCTTACAAGGAGCTTGCCCTGCCCCTCCCAATGCCTCCCCGCTCTACAAGTGCCCCAACACCCAGCTAGAAACTCTCGGCCTCTTGCCCCACATCAGTCCAACACTAATGAATTTCAAGACCCTTTTGTCAGCATTAAGAGTCTAAATCACCAATTAAAACAAGCAGAAATGCAGCTTCTACTGATTCTGGTTGAGAAACAAGCTGCTAGTGCCCAACATGAGCGTGGAGTCTGGGGCAGAGCACATCTCATCTCCCAGCACTCCCGAGAAAAATCACTCCCAGATCCACCTCTGTCCTCCACATCAGGAGATAACCAGGACACTGGCCTCTGGCTGGAAGACACCAGTGAAACAGAGCACCTTCAGAAAAGAAAGGAAGGGTGGGAGTCAACCAGATGGACAGGCTGCAGTGGGTGGTTGGGCAATGGGGACAAGTCACACGAGCTGCACATGAGACCTGAACATGGTGCCAGCCCTGGAGGCGGGGGAATGAAAACAAACACCTTCCTTTTCCCAAGACAGAGGCATGAAGAAGGGGAAAAACATGCTTAAAAGGATTCTTGAGAGGATGCCAGAGACTGGGCATCACAACAGTCATCCTGGACATGGCTGGCACAGGCAATGGCCTGGCAATATTAAGTGACATTAAGGAAGGATCTTCAGAATCTCTTTTTGATTCTGCTGAATCTTGCAACCTCAGCCACCAACTTTAAAAGCATGAGTGTGTAAGAGGTATCACCAGCCAAATCCCTGTCTCTCTACACATATTTATCCTTCTTCCAAGCAATTTTGTCAAAATTCCAAAGGCAGGTGGGAGGGAAGCTGCCTCTCATTAGCCTGTGAGCCATGAGGGCAGAGAAAGACGGGGTGTTCAGCATTTACCTCTGTGACTAAGCGCTGCCTCCCTGCTCCACACTCCATGCCCCCAAAACACATCCTTTGCTCCAGAGCTTTGTAGCTCACAACAACACATCCACTCTGGGAAGCCAGACCTGAAGATGTGTGGAGGACGAGTGACTTCTCCATCTGTACCACCAAGGGAGCAGAAAGGAGCAAGTGGGATAAACAGCATCCTCACCCACGGTATGGTATAAGGGGGAAAAAATGTGATCTTGCACAAGGCTGGTGGCTTTCTAGTTGGGGGAAACACGTGCCTGCTGAGCATCAGGCCAACTGCTCCTTGTACAGAGCATCCTGCAGCAGACCCTGCCAAACCCACTCCCAAATTCACCTGCTTGGAGGCACCCATTGGGCTGGTAACAACCTACAGACCGTGGCTCAAGTGTGCAGACAGCACAAGCAGGCAGCTGGAAGGCAGCACAAGGCAGGAAAAGCTGTGGTGGTGGGGGCTCCTGGATCACAACCAAGTCCCTTTCTAGAAGCAGCTATCAAGTCTCTGCAGAAGTAGTGGAATGGAGCCACTTTTCATCCTACCTCTCAAGGAAATCATCGCTGCTGTTACGCAGACACAATTATGTCTCCAGAGCCTTTTAACTGCAGCTCTTTAGAGATGAGTGGGTTGATAGAAATCTATTCACAGGACTGACATCGCTTGGCTGGGTAAGGACACTGCCACTGAGTCAGTCAGTGGCTGGGGAAGGATCAAAAAATAAGACTGGTGATGGGGGAAGTCCTAGGCAACGCCAAGGCAGCATCTCCTGGGGAAACTGCCCCTATTCCCTTGACAACAAAGGCCAGGCCAATTTCTCATTTTATTCTTCTAGAGCTTTCTTTCAAAGAAAAACAAAATAATAGTATTGGAAAGCTGCCTCCTTTCCTTTGGTTCACGTGCTCCCCCTCTGGAGGGGACCACCACTCAGAGATGGGTGGCTGCATATGATGTCAGAGGCAGCAGGGCAATGCAGAGCAACATAAGGCTGTCTCTTCCCCAGCACCCCTACTCTCCAGGTAGCCCTAAACAATGCCAGGATTTCAGCACCTGGCAAATGAGAGCACAGGAACACAACTTGGCCATCAGTCTCTCGGTCACCTTGCCAAATCCGGGTCCAGAGCTGAGGGATGCAGGAAGCTCTTACCGTGGGACCCTTGAACTGCATTGCAGAGCCCTCTCTGAGCCTGGCAGAGTGGCCGGGGGCTGCTTTATCATATCCGCCATCTGCTTGTTTGCTTTGCCATCCTCTGCTCCTCCTGGCTACGCTCACAGACTCCTACCTGTTCTCCAAAAGCTTTGCCGGGTCTCAGTAAACAAACCACAGGCAGGGATGAAAACAGGGAGGGGAAAAGCAGGGAAGGGAAGAGGGGAGAGAATCAAAATTTAATTAAAAATACTTTTCCTTCAGGGCCTCAGAAAATTTACAAATTCATAAATCACTTAGTAAAACCCTGAGCGGTTGCTCTGCCAGGCTGCCTACCAGTCCCACCAGGAGGGCCATAAAGCACGAACACAGAGCTCGGCAGCATTCTGCTTCCACCTCCACCCTGCAACATCAGGCAACCTTGAGCAGCTTGTCAAGCCCATGACAAGTGTTTCTGCAACCAGGAGCCATCAATCTGCAGCCCCATTAGCGGAGGTGCAAGAAGCTGCTCGTTTCACCTGCATCTGTGGCACAATGAGAGCTTTGAGAAGGGTGGGATGTGGGGGAAAGAAAGTTATAAGATGGGCTCAGAAGACCCCTAGGATATATTATTGATATTATTGATTATTGATATTCCAGGACGGAGCCACAGCCTGCAAATGCAAATATTATCGGAAACACTGAGTTCTTCAAAAGCATATTTTCTAATGTGACTGGTCAAAGAACTGTCACAAACCAAGGGGTGGATCCAGAGGGACTTCTGCTGCCCATTTGAGGGCACTGTAGAGAAAACCCATCTTCTGGTGATGCCCAAATGAATCAGCCCAGCATTTTCTCCCATGTCTGAGAGGAATCTTCAGCAGGGGATGCATGCGTGCTGTCCAGCCCCAACGTACTCCTCACAAGGACTACAAAGACAGGCGAGCATCTTCTGCCAGAGGCAAGAGCAAGCTGCTTCATTGCTTTCCTCGTTCAGCAGGCAGTGCTGAACAGCCTGAACGTCCAGCACGGGGGTGTTGCATGGCTCTGCTATATTTAACAAAGCTCTCATTACAGTTTCTGGTAGTGCAGTGAACCAGCACATCTTTGCCAGCAGCCTATCAGAGGGAGGCTTGGAAAGAGAGAATCGGGAGTATTTTTCACCCTTTACTCAGAACTTTGAAGGTGGGAGCAGAGTCTGTTCTCAGTAGTAGGGTCAAGTCTTAGCCCTCCCTGCTAGCAAGCAGGTGATTGGTAAAATGGGAACAAAATCTTGCTGGCTTTCCTTTAAGATGGGCATCCGTGGGTGAGAATGGAAAGTTTCTTGCACAAGAAGAGACTGGTACATGACAAATTCATTTGCCAAGCTACATGACTGTCTAAATCGCAACCAGAAAAATAACAAAGAGGTTAAGAGAAGCTTTCAGAATCCCTCATCCCACCACAGGCTACGCTTTGAACTGTATCAGCTATTGACCCCTCTAGTAAAACCTATTTTCCAAGAGACTGAGTCAAGTGGGATAGACCAGTGTTGGTTATACCAGGAATCTGGGACAGATGAAGGGTCCAGAAAGGAGAAGAGAGAACATCTCTGCAGAAGCATCACCCACACCAACTTTTGCCATTTCTAAAGACAATCTGAACACACAAATCTTTCTAGGAAACCACAAGAATCTCACATCTCTCCATTTAAGCAACTACAGCACTTTTGCTTCAGGTCATGAGTAGAACAAGAGCTGAAAACTGAGGCAGGAATATCTGTAATAGGAAAACATTGGAAGCCAACAGGTCCTCCAGACCTCCCCAGCCAAATTCTCCAAAGCATCTTTTGAAACACTCAGGACAAACATAGACTATTTGAATAAAATTCTTCACATCCTACAAGGGAAGGATGTCAACAGTTCACTCTGAGGTTTTGCTTTGCATTTCTAGATCATCTTCTGCTCAAAGATGAAACCCCCCTATGCAGAGAAGGCAGCACAACAGATGCCATGGCATCCAGTGAGTACCTGAGCACTGGAGAGGCACAAACAGGCCACTGAGGCTGATTTATCCTCAGCTCAGCTCCCTTTGTCCTGCTGGAACAGGAACACACAGGAGAAAACCAGAGGCGGTCTGAACCGGGCTGTTTTCATAAATTGATTTTCCTGACTTTATTAAGTTTTTTCTTCCAAGGCTGCCCTCCAAATTGGAGATGCAATGGAGTTTGGAAAGCTATGGAGTATGGAAACTAGCAATCAAGTCTTCACAAGAAAAAGCAGCAGCTCACCATGCAATTGAGTGCTCTGCCAGGAGCATCAGTGAAGGGGACAAAGTTCAGAGCAGGATCAGGGCAATGTAACTGGTGTGTGTCTCCTATTCTGCAAGAATATCCTGAGAACAGTCACGTCTGTGGATTGGTTGTGCACCCATCTGTCTACATAGTTATTTACAGTATCAAAGTATTTACCCATTTATTTATCTAAACAGTCTCTCACATAATGTATTTCTCTTTCTACAAACCTCTAATATTTATCTCTATTTTAAGACAATAGCGCTTCCTTTTTCCACAAAATTCCCAAAGTAGGGCAGCTCCCAGGGGACATGGCTCCCTCCTCCCATGTCCTCACTGCGGTTCAGGGCTGTGGGGTGGGGTGGGATGGGGGTGGGACGTGTGCCCACAGGGCAGCAGTGGCTGTGGGAAGGTGGGCAGGCAGGAGGACTCATCCCTGCGTGCGTGAGGATGTGTGTGACAGCAGGCAGGGTTCAAGCTTAGAAGTGTGGAATATGCTGCCACAGGGTATTTCTTTTTCAGTGTAAGCTGGGATGGCAGCTGACCCAGCTTTCTCCTTCTACCTGCCTAGTCCAATCTCTCTCTTTCCACGGCGCTCTGTACACACAGGAATGCACAAACCTGGCAATGCTCTGTTCTCGCTCACACTCAGATAACTTTGCTGGGGATGACCATGCCTGGCACCTCTCAAGGTTGAGACCCTGTTTTTCCTTGCAGGCAGGCTCACACCTCATATCATCACTCCTAATATCACCATTCTTCCACTGGGCAGCAAGGGCAGATCCTTAAGGAGTCAGCAGCAAAGACCAGCTCCCTCACCAGCATGAGCAAACTCAGAACCCACAGACAAGGGAGGTGGTACTCAGCTCTGCATCCCCCCCACTCCTTTACTTGTGGTAATACCTTCTGCTTTATCCTTCTCTTTTTTCCCCTTGAAGAGTGAAAAATGCAAATAGGAGCTTATAAATTATCAATTCTTGATTGATTTTGCTGAGAAAAGCACATAAAACAATCACACAACAGAGGAGAAGAATAATTTAGCATTTCAAGTGGGGAAGGGTGATGCTGCTGAGACAGCTCTATGTAGGCAGAGCACACTCACACCACCCAGCAGCATCTCCCCACTCCAGCCTCTTCCTCCTGTCCTTTGAAAAGACACAAGCAAAACCATAACCTTGCCTAGCAGATGCCTTAAAACACAGAAATTCATATTTTCATTAGCAGGACAATGTCCTTCCAGCAGTTACCTGATAGTGCACACACCTGAATGCAGCTCCACACACAGAGGCTTTCACCAAGAAGATCCTGTGGTTTGATATTCCAGGACGGAGCCACAGCCTGCAAAGGTACTGCCAGCAGAGCAAGATTGATGCATGAAAGACTACAGTTTCAGCCCCAAAAGCTGCATGCCCAGTTAGGCAGAACTATTAAGAGCAAGTTCCTAGAATCAGTCTCCATCCACAACTTGTCGCTGCAGAGGGTTCCTGCAATTGTGGTCCTCCCCTTCATGCTTAATTACAAGCTAGCAGATATGCTGGAGCTCTTTTCCACCTGTGAATTCTTAAAAAAAAAAAAAGTTCTTTCAAGTGTTAGCTGCTCCAGAGTTTCTCCAACATCACATGAAAACTTTCTTTTCCAAGTCTGTGTGGGAAGTCAGAATCCTTCCCCAAAACTGGGTGATAGCAGCACCCCACTGTCTGCCAAAAGGCTGCATGTGTCATGCGTCAACTCTTTCATCAAGATTACAGCTGGCACCATATAATATTCCTCAGCCATACATGTGGCTTTTAGCTTCTGTTTATGGAATCAGTACAACATTGTAGCTAAAATGCTTTCCAGGGCAGTTTAGGAAACCACACAGGGATTACCTGCAAGGCAGAGGCATGAAAGAGCAAAACCAAGCAGCCCATTGCACACCCCCAAGGAGCTGAGATCTGGGGACTGAGTCCCTCCAGTGCCAGCATCTCTATCAGTGCAGATTTAAGCAGAAGTCAACAGTGCTTGGAGGCAATGATTTAAGAGATGAGGAACAGGAGGCCAACACTCTTACCAAAGGCTTTGCTCTCTGTCATAACTCAAGGGACCCTACCAGTGCTAGAGGTTCCTGTTGCACCCTCTGCTATAAACCATCACCTTTTTTGAGTCCCCCTCAAGTGTCTCTCCAACACCCGGAGCACTGCAGAACCCTGGCCAAAACCTGGTGCTAGAGCCTATTCTAAACATGCAATACCCAAAGGTGTTACCTGTGTCCTAGGCCACACTGCTACAGCAGCATTGGTGTTGGGGTTTGGTGCATTTTTGGGGGGTTTTTTCCAATACTTTCACTTCTTCCCATCCCTTCTTTTCCCTTCTGGCCACAGAAACCCACTGTGCTAAACAGACAAGTCCAGTGGCTGGATTCTGAACATAATGGAATATTATCTAGTTAGAAGTGAAGACGTTTATGCATGTGTCTATCTCAGTGTTAGATTTCAAATCCTCTCGGGTCTTTGCGAGGGTTTGTTTCTGAAGAAAAGGCATTTTCCAGACTGTCTAAACCTGGCTTACTTCTCTTCTTGCCTTTCAAGAGTGGTTTCATTTTTGATCACACAGGAGAAAAAAAAAAAATATATATTATTTAGAAATAAATATAAAAGATGCTGAAAGAGGTGATGGCTTGTGGATGGGAAATTATATTCCTTCATAGCTGCAGTAATGATCTGATTAGGATCCAACCCCTCCACGTGCTAAGTCATCTCTACAGAGATGAAGTAGCCCGAGGACGAGAGATGGAGGGAGGGAGCTGTGCAGAGGGAGGTTCTGATACAATGTGGTACCAAAAGGATTGTGCCTTTGCCCTCTGGTCACCTTACAAAATGGGAAATTTCCTTTGGCACTGAAGCACCTTTTCTGTGGATTTTAGCAGTTACATCTTTTAAAACTATGGTTTCATCCCTCAACAATAATTTATGTGCATATCTGAATCCTCTGCATGAACTAGAAATCCATCCATCCTTTTGGGTCTGTTCTTTCCCTTCTTTCCTGGGACTTGCCACCCTCCTTGCAAGTCTGCCTTTCAGTTCTCTCTTGCTCCTGTTTCCAAGCTGCATAGGAAACCAAAAACGTGTGCCAGTGCTGCTCCACTAAACCTTATTCTGGCTGTTTCTGGCTAGATTTTCAGGATATAGTAAGAATATCCATTTTTTCCCCCTTTTTCCTCCTTTTCAGAAGTTAATCTCCTCTGATCCAGATGACATTCTCTGCCCCAACTGCTGGGGAACTTCCCATCGCTAGCTGTCCTCCTCCAGGTTTCATGCTTGCTGTGATTTAGGACAGCCTAAACACATGAGCCAAGTGTGGAACAAGCCATGGGACAAGGTCCAAAGGTGACCCAAGAGCTGCCCCATCATCCTCCAGGAATGACAGACGGAGAGAGCATTGCTTCCCCGCCAGCCCGGGGGAACCATCCCTGCCCTGGGAGGCTCTGGCCGGGACAGCAGAGCTGCTCCTCCAAGGGGCTCAGCAACTCTGGGCTCGGGACGTGACTCGTCACATTTGACAGGATGATACCAAGGTGCCAAATGGGTTTGGAAGAGCAGCATGTCCACCGGCCCAACCTCAAATCCTATACGGACCTGTAGCCACAGAGCTGCCCCGCAAATATTCCCCAAGTCTGACGAACAACAGGCACTGCAGGTGTCAGGAGTAAACAGCCCCCTCCTCCTGCAGCTGGGGACACCTCTGATCCACAGACACGGTGCAAGGCTGTTACTGCTGCTGGGAGGCACAGCCCCTTCACCAGCACAAAAATAACTTCTGGTTGCTTTCCCCCTGCCCTCTTACTTTCATATTGACTTTTTTGTGGCCAAGAAAATACAGCCCTAAAGACGATACAAGGACAGAGAATGCAGAGCAAAGGAGATCAAAGATTCCAATTTACTCTCCCCCATTCCTTGTAGGAATTGAAGATCAGCTGGCAGTAAAGCTTTAATAGTAGATATTAAAAGGCAAATAAAGGGAGGTTTTTTTACAATGAACAATGTGACAAGCATACAAAAGTCACACATGCAGGACTCTGCCTGTTGACACCCAAAATGAGATTTCTGTAGATCTCAGACAAGGACAAATCACTGTCCAGGCTACAGTAGCACCTTCAGTACCCAGTAACTGGGGATCTTTGTGGGAGCTACAGGTGCCCTTGGCTTCAACTGCACATGGATGACAAGGAGGACAGGGAAGCTTAAATTCAGGTCTCCTTGTCCACCATCACCTGCATTTGCTTTGACATGGGCCTTCCCAGGCCAGAAACCGCAGGCACACACAGCTCCCATGCTGCTGACTCCAAGGATGCAGGCTACCAGGACAACTCCACCCCTTTCACACCCCATTCCAGCACAATGGAAACATCATCACACAAGTTCAGAAGCACACAAAGCGGACCATTAACCTGTTCTTGCAATTCAGGACATGGGACATTGGACCAAAGGGAACCCCAGGCTGGGTTGCAGACTTATGCAAGCTATGGCAGCAGAGAACAGCAGAAATTTGTCATATGCCACCTAGAATACAGCTCACCCAGACAAAATTTTTTAGAGGCAGTGACATAGAGGAAAATAATCTCAGGCCCAAGTGACTTCATGGCCAAAGATTACCGGTTGCATCCCGATAATCCTGGAGGACTGTGTTTAAAGCTTCTCTTACATGAGAATAGCAGATTGTCTGTGTGCAGTCTTCTTCAGAGCCATTTGGTTCCAACAGATCTAAAGACAGATTCAAACATCACGACTGTGACATTACACCAGAAATCACAGGGCAGCAAGAGGCAGCAAAGGCTGCAGAGTAGGAACAGCCTTGGCTCCAAAAACATCCAAGATCTGTTTTTGTTTTCCATCAACACAGAAATAAATCATTCCCTGTCCCTCTATCCACACATCATCTTTCTTATGTTCTTGCACTTGCTAGTACAAACTCAGCCAAATTCATTAGTTTAGGTCACGTTTATAGATGACACATGTTGTACAGCCAAGAAACAAAAAGCAAGCTTGGCTCCTGGGTGCAAAATATTCTTGCTGTGTCCACTGCAGCTGAGGTCACAAGAACAACAAATTCACTAGAACTTAGCTGGTGCATACTACAGCTTGGTTTCCAACCACAAAACATTTCTCAAAAAACAATGTCCAAGAAAGGGCTGTTGCTCTTTAAGCATTACGTTTCCCAGGGGTAAACACTGGCTTATTGAGTGTGGGGAAGATGGGGAAAAAGCTTTTGTTCCTGTTTGGGGATCCTTTTGGCTGCATTTCTTTCCTCATCATGTGTTATGTTTTTACTTATATTTTATTAAAGCATCTAGAGGCCTTTGGGAATAGATGCCCAGCAACAGGGAAAAAAAAAATTAAAGTTAAATTAAAAATCCCCAGCAGGATCAGGATTGCTGCCTTCTGCATGTGAATTTTGTTCAGACTCAAAGCAGGGCTCAGCCTGATCACCCCGCTCCCTCTGACCCCATCACCCTCCCCTGCACCATCAAAAATCCACAAATTGGTGTCCTCACTCACCCACCACCCCTCTCCTCTGAGCTGGTGTTTCCTGCCATCTCCAGCCTCTCTCTGGCCCATGTCACAGGTCTGAGTGGTGAGATGCACAAACCCTGACGGCCAGCACAGTATCTTGTGCTCTTCCTTACATCAAAAGCTGCTTCAGGAGTTCAGATGCTCCTTTGAACGAAGCGATGAGGGGAAAAAAAAACCCTCCTCTCCTGCTGCTGAACACAGCTGAGCACAGCTCCCTCCTCCTGCCCCCTCTGCAAATTACCGGGATATCGTCACTAATTATCAGGCTCAACAAGTGAAATTGTGCAATTTGCTACAGACACGCTGGAGAGCCGATGGGAAAAGTGGGGCTCGGAGGAGAGGAGAGCGTGGAGGAGCCCTTGGGGCAGGGTGCCATGGGGCAGCCCACGGGGGCCAGCTCCTGGCACAGGAAAGGGTCCTGCTGGCAGCAGTGTTGTGTTTGCATTTCAGAGTGTTTGCTTTTTTTTTTTCTGCTTGATGTTTACTTCAAGCATTGCACTCTGAGGGCTTATAAAGAGGATTAAGTGGTGAGGAGGTCTCACAGAGTTAGGATGAATTAATCAAGCAGTAATCAGAAAGGAAATTATTCTGAAGAGTTAATTAATCAGCCAAGGCAGGGAGACTGCAGCCAGTCGTCCCTATCACACCTTCCAGTTTGCTATTTTGTGCACCAGCACGGCAGCAGGGAAGGGAGAAGGCAGTCCAGGGTTGGGGGGATGCCCAGCCACCCCTCCACACTATCTAAGGAGAAAGCAGAAGCCCAACAAGGCCAGGAGGTTGCCATACCCCCATCCCACCCTGCAGGGACCTCAGTGAGGACATCTCCACTGATGTGCCATGCGGGGAGCACTTGCTGTCTGCCCCTCCTCAGCCCAACTCAAAAGTTTCCAAAGGCTGCAGAATCAATTTCAGAGACTCTTCCATGCTTGAAAGAGGCAAGAGCCTCTTTCCTTTGGAAAAGGCACCTAAATATGCAGCCCACAGGTTTTTGATTGCTTAATTGATTCTATATACCCCATGTTTTCCTTCCAGCATCCTAAACAGGGCTTTTAGTTCTTCATTGTTCAACTCTTCTAAATATGCACTGCTGGGGATTGCTTCCCTTCACTCTGGTCTAGCTGCATTTTATATATTTAGCTTTCCTTTTTCTTAATCTTTTCTTACAATACATTCCCTGCAGAACCTTAACCATTTTAGTTGCTCTTCTCTGAATTCCTTCCAGAAAGCGTCAGGCAGAGTGTTCTGCAAATTTGCTCTCGTCCCTTCCGGGCTGCATTTTGACTAATGCCTGTTTCCCCTGTGATGAGACCTACCCCACACAGGCTGCCTGATCAGGGATACTCAACCTTCATCACAGCCTGAAGTAACTGGGGGAAGAAAACTCCCCCAACTCACAGGGGCTGCAACACGGTGCATTTTTGAACTTACAAAACCTAGGCCAGTTAGCAAATGCATCTGAAATCTCATTAACTTCACCATTATTATTATTATTAGATTCTTTTTATGCACAGAGTAGACATTTTAATTGCCTGGATGTGGATAGCAGCTTCTATTGTGTGTTTTACAGGCTGTAAGCAAGGATTCATCTCTACGTGCTGCCTACACCTGCAGGAGGTACGGCCAGTTCGGAGCCGAGCCCCAGGAGCACAGGGTTATCCATCAGCCCCAAAACAACTCCTTCAAAGCCCCTTTGTCAGAGGGCAGCAGGGCCCATCCCTCCATGTGGTCACCCCACGGTCACTGAGAGATGCTCATTTGCTCCTCACAAACCCAAGATGGCTCAGCCCGGGCATTTCACATTATCCCACAAAACTACGGAGTCTGTTCCCCAGCATCAGCCACCCAGGCACACCCCACGGTGAACAGGGAGACAGCAGGCAGAACAAGGTTCATCTCACTGAATTAGGGCCATCTCTGCGGTCAAGGGGCAGGAAAACACCTCTCAGGGCAGCAAGGCAGAGTGACCTGCCCGGCGCAGACATTAACACTTCCCAAGGATTCGGGAAGTGACAGAAGCATATACTGCAACAGACCATCAGCAGTAAACATCATATTAGATACACAACCTTCTTCCATCTAACTATGTCAAAATAAAAGACAAAAAGCTGCATTTCACAGGAAAGGACCTGTGGGACTGAGAAGTGGTCAGGGGGATTGTGATGTGCAGAGATGAGGAATGACTGGAGAGAACCCAGTTTCACTGGGGATGCTGGGTGGGGGCTAACTGGCCATTCTCAAACAATGATCTCCATCAGCAGAAGGCTCCAAAAAGTGGCTGAAGCAGCCCCAGCAGAAACCATGTCCACTCCACAGCTTCAACAGCCACTTACACCACTAAAGGATTCATTCTTGTCATCCCATTCCCTTCACACCAATTTTACTTCCAAGGACGACTGGGAAGTGTTATCTCCTCTCCTTGAACAATTGCCACCCTCACACAGAAAGCTCCCACATCACTCAAGGCTGTCCCTCCCCCTAAACCATGAACTTGTCTCTTTTTCTTTTTGATACATAATGGGTTATTTGCACCCATTGTCTGGAATGAAACGTGACCTCAAAACATGAAGGTGAAAAGGCAAAAACCCACTGCTCTTGCCTAAAACAAAGCTAAATGCTGCAGAGGTTGGTTGGAAGGAATGGTGAGCTCCCCCCAACACAAATACATTTCTTCTTATCCTGACCCAGAGAAGCAGCTCCCCACAGATCATTTTTACAGAGAAAATCCTGCTCTTCTCCCACCCCTCCTACACTGTCTGTCTGTAAACAGCTTGACCCATTTCATTATAGCTCACTTCTACTGTGACTGCTGATTATAAAAAATTGATTTTAATAATTTATAGCCTGCCCAGCACCACAGCACTCTGACCACCAACAGGTATCCAAAATGCTGGTTCTGATCTGGAAATCTCTCTATTCAAAGCCAGAGCCTCAGATACTTCAGTAATCGATGCGTCTCGGTGCGGTACCCCAAGAGCTGAGATGAAAAGAGATGCTGCTGCTCCTCTCCACGCTAATAATGGCACAAAGATACCACATTAGCAAACAGCAGCTTCTTCCTTTGAAATCCCCTGCCCTCCTGGCTCCAACAGAGGCTAAGGAGTGAAGATCTAATCCCTGAGGGGGGCATGCCACTGTGTATTGACTTTTAGGGGTGCAATGCTTTTAATTTTGACATTTCAGGTGGCATTAACTCCTTACTCAGCACCTAAACCCACTGGAGAAGGACCCAACAAAATCGCCTACAACATATCCCTGGGTCCCACAGAGCTGGAGATGTTTAGGTAAAACACTCCAGACTAAACTGGAAGAATAAACACCGTGCACATACACACAAATAAATAAGCCTGGATATAAATATGAACAGATAAAGGCACACCCTCTCAGATGATGCTATCAAATACATTACTCCCCCAAATCCCCACAGAGCAGTAGACCATCTCCAAGGTCATATTAGTGTGGAAGTAATGTAATTCCATTACCCAGGCTCCTTTTCCCTCTTCTAGTTTTCTATGTTGATGCTTGCTCTCTTAATTTTAAACACCGGTCGTATATCTTATGGCCCAGCCTGGGACCGCTTTGCTCAAGTGGTAGTAAACACATGGCTTAATTCACTCATTCTCCAAGAGACAAAAAAAAAAAGAAAAAAAAGGAGGTTTTCCTGCATGAAATCCTCCTGTCCTCCAGTGCGATGATCGATGCAGGGCGTGCTGAAAGCTGCTGTAACTAACTCGGGCTCAGGGAACAACCAGAGCACGCAGGGTGGTAGCAGAAAATCCAGACATGCTGCTCTTGTCAGGAGAAAAACATCCAGGGGCTGTAACTCAGCTGCCAACAACGTGCTGTGTGAGCCTCCCAGTGCAGGGATGCAGTGCAGTGCTTGGGCTAAAGGCGGTTGGCTAATTCCCCGGGTGAGGAAAATTCCCCCGTCAGAAAGCTGCACCAAATGCCTAACAGTGGAGGGAAACAGGGCAGAGTGGGGAAGCAGCCAGCAAGGCAAGCTCCAAAGAAAGATAGGATGGAGGAGAGTGCAGGCTGGAGCCACCACGGCCACCCTGCCCCATGGCCAGCAATACTGTTTCACACAAGCCCTCTGCCAGCTCCTCCAGGGAGTCTGTCCTTCACAGCAGAGAATTGTATAGAGAGCTGGGCCCTTGGGGTCACAGCACAAAGCCTCTTGGAAACGTGGCTCCACTTCTCTAGTCCAAGCCCTAAATTCGCCCTTGCTGGACACCATCCTCCTCTGTGCTCCAAAAAATTTCCTAACCCATCTACAAATCTTCCTGAAGTTCAGGCCATTGCCCTTTGCCTGTTTATCTTCTGAAAACATCTCTAATCTCTCATTTTTACCTTTTATGGCCTGCAGAAGGCTCTTCACACCTCATCTCTTTAGCTGACACCATAACAAAGAAATTTAATAATAATCTCCAACAAGGAGTGCAGTGAAAGAGCATGGGAAGCACTTCTCATGGGCAGACACCAGAGATCTGCCAGGAACATGCATCTCAAAAGACACTTAGACTTCTTCCAAAACTCACACGTTGCACTTTGTGGCAAGCCTGTTCTGATCCAAGGCCATGCAGGTGATCAGCACTCACACCTGCCCTTCAGAAGGGTGCTCAGGACAGCATTCTAGGATCCTTTCACCCTCAGCTCATCTTGGGACTCCCAGTCTTTCACCAAGCCTGGTGGATGGTTCTGAGGCTCATTCTGCTACCAGTGGTGAGAGGGTCATAGCTCCACATGCTTCTGTATTCACCTAATGAGAAACCTACCCCTCCTGAGTGGCTGTGGAAGGAGTCTGCAGTGACTCATCTCATTAATCCTTTGCAAAAGCTACTTCAGCATCAAACCGATGGGCTGTCCGAGGCAGACCTGTTAGCAGAAGATAAAAACCCAGCCATGGAATTTTAACAGCCTGCAAGGCATCATTTCTACCTGGATGACTCTTAACTCCTTGCATGCTCTGGATGGCTCATGGATCTGCTGGTCACAGCAGGGAGCCTGTCGCAGTCCTCAAGCCCATCTCAGTCTCAGTTTTCTCATTGAGACCATGCAAACTTACCCTCTCTGAGTTACTGTGAGAAAAGCCCTTTTTCTTCAATGAAACATTTTATTAAGTACCATCCCTTGCTCCCATCATACATACCCCAGCACTCGTTAGACATTAAACCCAGGATTGACGAAGGATGTTAGAGGAATTTCAGTAGGATTTGTCTATTAATTCCCTTTGCTACTTTTTAAACTCCTATGCTTAGAAAAATGCTGGCACATATGTACTTCTCAACAGGTGGCCATTAATGAAATTATCTGCCAGCTGCTTTCTCAGTAAAGCTCAGCTAATCTGGTAAGAGGAGCACCTCCCTACAAAAAAAAAATGTACCACTGAGATAGTGGGTCTCAGAGCTGCTGTCACAGCTGATGGAGGCTGGAGCAGGGGTGCATCCTTGGGTCCTCTCTCCTCCAGAAGTGCACACACAGCATTTCACCACCTCCCAGCCCATATTTCTCATGCCTGTGGCAGAAGGAAAGGCACCACCACAGCAAAAGCCTAATCTGTGCATTTATGATACACCCCAGAAACAGGGATAAACAACCTCAAACAGATGAGAACTGGTTGTTTCTCTGTCCTCTAGGAGCCAATGTTTACCAGAAACATTTCCCTCAGCCTACAACTTCTAGGAAATTACAGCTTGATATCCTGAAGATTTTATTTGGTACCACAGCGTGTTTGACCCCCTGCGCTTCAACAGCTGCAGCACAAGGCATGAGCACAGAGCCTGCAGTGCTTCTGTTCACTCAAAACACATGCAGGAGTGTTGTGCACTCCTATTTCCAAGCTCTCAATGTATAAGTTTAAATTCAAATCTTCAGACCTGGAATAATTCAAGATGGTACTGAGATAATTTTATTGGATCTGATCTGAGTGTGACGGAGACATGAGGTTAATAACTGCAGGCTTCCACGCAGTTCCCCCTGCTCTGCGCTAGCACAGGTTTGTGTATTTTGCATTTGTTCTATTCCTTCTTAATCAAGACAGTCATATATACCTTCTCAATAATTTAAACTGACAGAACTCTGCTGGATTTTGTATCAACCAAACATCTTTATCAAGACATCTTTCAAAAGAAGGTTTCAAGGACTGCAATGTGTACAGTGGAGCCACATCCGTGGGTAATGCATCCCCCATAGCTACTGTCTTACTAGACCAATAAAAGAAATCCAAAAAATTCAACCACCAACCTTCCATCTCCCACACCACTAACCAAAATGGGAAACACTTGCTGCTCCCTCCTCTCTCCAGCCTCCTCCTGCCTTCCCCATTCACACCCCAAAAAAAGCCAGAAGCACTGCTTTCCCTCCTCCTCCACTGATCAAGACATGTCAGCATTTGGGAAATCATTAGCGCAAATTCCAGCTAAGATTATTTATCCTTACAGAGCCTGCCGAATGGAAAATCTCCCTCCAGCCACTCCTGGGCTCTGAAGCTCCATGCAGATAAATAGGCACCCACCACCAGCTATTAACAGCTCCATGAAGCACCTCCCCACTTTTCTCTCCCCCTGCCATGTTGTGCTCCATGGGAGAAGAGAGAAGAGTTTCCTCCTTCCCCACCTGCTTTGGTAAGGGCGACACGAAGCATTAGGCCATCAAATAAGTGCATGGACTGCTGCATAGCCTCTCCCTCATCCTTCCACACCCTCATTTCTTCTCATCTCCCAGCCTGGAACTTCCCAACGTCTTTGTATGTCATAATGCACTGCAGATATTGGTGGTGCAAGGGCCATAACATCTTCAAGAAGACATGTGTGCCATCAAAGAGAGTCCAGAGGTCCTGGAGCACACAGGGCAGCTTAGCACGGACATCAGATCGTAAAACACATGGAAATGGCTCCTGGGAAAAGCACTCAAGTGCTGAGTGCAAAACTGAAGGTTCTCCACTAAGAATGGAGGTTGTTAGAAGATCATGAATTTGCACAAAAGCCTGATGCCTTTGAAAACCACATAAAAGTAAAACCAAAAATTTAAAGGTAAAGCCTGATCCAGGGATAACTTATACATCTTTGCCAAGGTTGGAACCCAGGATTCACCCTCCAGGCACAGTTTCAGACAGCATGTTGCCTCCCTGCCTGCATCCAGGAAGGTTTCCAAAGGCTGGTATCAAAGCAGAGCAGCACAGCCACCAGGAATTTGAACTAATGTACCTTTTGCAAAAAGAGAGCTTACACAGCTTTCTGCAAACTGTCTACTAGCAAGTAAATAAATGCCAGGTTTTGTCTCATTCAAATAACAAAATAAAGTATTAAAAAAGGAGAGGCACCTGGCAGGCATTCAAAAGCCCAGTAGCACATCCAAGTAAAATACTCAATCAACAGAAATTATTAGCATCTCTCCTCTTTTAGCAGGAAAGCAGAACCTCATTCCTTTTTGGCAGATTAACACAAAGCCTGCCCATAAGACTGGTCCCAACAGCACCACCAGAAACTCTGGCAAAGATCTGCTCCTGCAAACCCAAGTGAGACGCCCTTTGCTGGAGCATCCCAAAACCCAACACAGATTTGAGCTTCTCTGTTGGGATGCGCTTAAGAGGAAGTGACTTTTTTCGGCACAACCTGATCACAGCGAGTTCAGCAGAACTTAAGTCAATGCCTTTACCTATACATATCAAAAGGTAGGAAGGTGCCTTGCTCTATCCTTACAACTTCAGTTTGAATATGCCAGAGTGGAATACGTGTGCTTTGCTGATGAGGGGCTGTGGCACATGCTGACATCCCATTAACTCCGATATCACGTCAGCAGACAGGAGCAGCCAAGAAGCATTACTTGAAATCTTTAAGCAGAGAGAATAAGCCCAAATCACTCCTAAATACACCAGCAGCATAACAAATTTAGATAGAAAAGAAACATAGTGAAGACAATATGTTTTGTTATCAAGAACTAAATAACAATATAAGAAAGGAAGAAATATCTAAAATAGAGCTGCCCTGCAGCAGAAGAGTGGAATGGGATTTCCGCAGACACTCAGAAGTAAAAAGCTGTATCTAATCTCAATTTCTCTCACAATTCCTTAGATCAAGGGAGATTGAGAACAGGAGTTAGAAGAATTAATACTCCTTAAATATAATTTAAGCATATACCAAAATAAAATTATAAAAACAGAGAGAAAGAAAATTAAATAATGGTCAAAATAACTGGAAAATTCAGCAATATTTCCTCTCTTTGTCCCACAAATCGAGAGACAGACCTGAGCAAGATACTCAGCAAAAGCACTCAGCAGCCCAAAAGGCATGAAGTCTCATTACCAGATGCTGCAACCAATTTAATTCCAGACTGAGAAACTTGTCAAGAAAGCAGAAACTCCTTAAATCTGTAGAGACTTTTCCATTTATATACACTTTATGCATACAACTTGTATTTGTTCTCCTGGCTGGTGTGAAGGAGAAATTAATAAACTTAACTTTAAATTTATAGTGAAAAATCAAAGGAAATATTAAGAAAAAAAATTATTTAAGAGCCTAAATGAGAGTGGAACCAAGAGGATGAAGCAGTTGGCCTATAAAAACAAATCATGCTGAACTACCTTCAATGCCTTATTTTCCCCTGATTGAATTACAAAATTAGTCAATGAAGACTGTAATATATTTGATAATGTCTCAGAGAAAAACTTTCTTGAAAAATTAATTCAAACTGGCTTGGATATGAGCACTTTCATACTAATAACAGTAAATTTGATTTACAAGGCTCTTCCCTTCTAGTGCCAGTCTGGGTGGCATAACTCTGGCAAAGCTTTAAGCCAGTCCACATGGCAATATGTATCTATTAAGATAGAACCATAATAATTTCTGAAGCCACTGCTGATATGGAGGCTCAGTGACTGAGCAGAGCTGGCTCCTTCTCACCAGCTCGGCTGCCTTCTCCTGACTCAAGAGACACAAAAGGCACAAAGTCACAGGGGCAGGGAGGCCTTTAGCCAGCAAACACAGGCAGAAGTAACAAAACCAAGATGTAAACTTCAAAAACATTAAATAAAAACAAGTTTTGGTGATAAATCACCAATGTAATGGGAAGCAGAAACCTGGAAAACAGCTGATGTCTTGTTGTCTAGGGAGACTGGTGGTGAGTGCAGGGTGCAAACAGGTTGTGAGCCTGTGAGGGAGCAGGACAGTGGTGGAACCACACCTGGGGTAATCCTCAGCCCTTCTGGGCACAGGGACAGACCGAGCAGTTCTCTGGCAGGGACCTGCCCTGCCCCTGGCTCCAGCCCCAGAACACCCTCGGTGACCAGCACAGAGCAGCACAGGGACCCTGCACAACACACACCCTCCCGCCAGATTCCAGCAGCCAGCTCTCCAGCACTGCACCCCGCCAGTAGAAGAGGTGTCTGCCCTCCCCTGCTGTGCCAGAGTCCCTGACCAGCTACTCAGGCCTGCTGCAGCATTACACTGGGAATTTACCCAAAACCCAAATGAAAAAAAAAGTTAGAGAAATTGATTAAGAAATCAATAAGAAAAAATATTGATCCTAGACCACTGTTACCTCAAAATTATAGGAGTTTTCTTTCATATCACTGCTATGAGCTCTTTGGATAAAGACATGCTTTGCTCTCTGCATGGATAATGCACCTGCTGTTTAAGTGAAACTTGGCTCTGTTTTCCTCTTTCCAAAGCAGGGGCTCAATGAAAGCACTGCAGCCCCTAGGGCAGACCCAGGAGCATCCCTGGATGCCAGGAGAGGGTGCTGAGAAGCATCTGAGCAAGATGTGAGCAGATGTGGCCAGCAGCTCCTGCATTACTCTGCAGCCTAGGAGAAGGAAAGGCAGAAATCAGCCCATCAGGAGGAGGATCTGCAGGTCTGATTCACGTCTCTCTGCTGCATGGCGAGAAATGTGTCTTAGCCCAAGGGCAGCAGTGTCTTTACCTGCCTCTCTGAGTGCTGGCTCCACTTAGAGTAATGATTATTAAGCCCTGTCAGCAGATATGAAACCAATGGACACAGCTCCACAGGCAGGCGCTTCAGAAGCCGCTGCGACGACCCTGCTCACAGGTTTTCATTATCCATCTGGAAAATCGTGGATGTCACAAGAGTTCTCAGAGCACCAAGATGAAATCATCTTGTCAGCAAGAAAAAGGCCAGTTCTCCCCTGTCCTGATCCCAGCAGCTGTCTCAGCACGGCCGGCGTTTCATCAGGACACGGATGCCACCGCGGAGCCTCTCCGGCACCCTGCCCGCCCTGGAGCTGCTGCGGCACTCTCGTCTCAGTCCCTGCCATGTGAATCTTACTGTGAAGGAAAAAACAGGGTGAAGGAAAACAATGTTTTTCCTCTCACACTAATTCACAGCCTCTTGTCTGACTCTTGACTGTGTTGGGCTGGGAAGAGCTTGCAGTTTGCTGCGGGGGGATGAGCTGGGACGGACAGAAAATAGAGATGCGGGTTCCTATAGCTTGTTCACATGGAATGAGAAGACAAAGAGTTTTTAATCCAAAATCCAAGCAGATTTACCTGTTTTCTTTGCTATAATTATATGACTTTTCACCCTCCACAGTCTTTGAAGCTGTACCACTGCTTTTGCTTGAGTGGCATTGAAAGCAGATGTGGCAAAAACACCTGCCCAGAGACTCTGCTTCTCAATGGGCATCTGATCCAAAATAACTTTTTCCTTTTTTTGGTAGGAAAAACCCCTTGCTTGTCACAAACTGAGGTCTTTCAGTAGGATCAGAGGGCAGCCAGCAGAGCCACAAAACCTCCCCAACATCAAAATGCATGGGATGATAGGCCGCAGTGCAAGGGTCCTCATGGGAAACGGTCCCTTCCAGAAGAGGCTGGTAGCTCCTGCTGGGCCAAGGCAGTGAAGAAAACCTTTTCTGAAGCTATCAGGTTCCAGCAGATACAGGCAACAGAGAGGCCCTGAGACACAGAAGATGCCCATGTGCACCAGCTCCATGCTCTTCTCTCACCACAAGCCTGAGAGCAGAGGGGAGATCCTGTAACACGGCCCAAGTGTGGAGCAGAGCTGATTACTGGGCTGGGATGAGTTTTTGGGGGTGCATTGAGCATCATTCCCAGCATGGTGCCCCTCACTGCACCCTGATGGCAGCAGTGTCTCATACACAAAGCCCAAAGAAAGACCTGTGGCCAGTTTTTGCGGCCACAGACGAAGAGATTCCCTGAGTCCCTTTCCTGAAACACAAGCCTGGTTCATGGTAACAGAGTACTCCCTCTATTCCACTCCATTATCAAGGCCATGGCACAAACTGAAGACCACTGTCCCAAATACAAACTGGAGTACAACCCTGCTCCTCAG
Source organism: Atrichornis clamosus (assembly GCA_013400975.1). NCBI lineage: Eukaryota > Metazoa > Chordata > Aves > Passeriformes > Menuridae > Atrichornis > Atrichornis clamosus. The sequence continues at coordinate 910,102 of WBMZ01011338.1, forward strand.
ACATGAAATATGAGAATTCAAATGTGATTTATTTCTCCTGTGCACAAAACACTACCCAGCTGCTTTGTGTACAGGCATTACCTTCTGCTCCATTGATTTTTAATAGCATGGTTGTAGATTGAAATTAGATGCCTGAGCATCCCACTTCCATCACCAGACACTAAATACTGGTTTTGCTGATGGAGATTTTTGGAACTGTCCTGGACACGGACAGGCTTGTTATTGCAGCACAAGAAATAGAACCTGGAGATGGAACAAGCCCATTAGATCATCAGATGCTCCAGTGCTTTCCACAATTTACTTCCCCAGTGCTTTCACCAGTCGAAGCTTGAACACCGCAGGTGAGAGCTCTTGTCCATTCCCTTGGAAGATTATTCCACTGCCTTCAAATTTCTAGGCACTCTTTCAAGCACATTCAGCCTAGGGTCAAAACCAAGCAGCACTATTCCCTTTCTTCTCTCCATTTGCCTTCACAGCTCCCAAACATTTCCCTTGCCACTCCTGCCATTTACATCACAGCCACCTGTCCCCTGACAAGCAGCAAAGCTCTCCTAACTCCAGGGTTTAAGGGCAGAGTGACAGATCTCTGCATCCCTGGCTAAACACCACACAAATGAATGACAGTCCTAGAGCAAGTCACGAGGAGGAAGAGGTGATAAACTCGCCAGAGGCATCCTCCCAGAGGACCATTTATCAGCATTAGCAGTAGCAAAACCTTTTTCAAAGAATAATTGGACAACTGCAGTACAGACAAACTACAATTAAAATATTAATTAAAGCCCTTTGCTTCTTCCCAAGCTGCCCTGCACCTTATTAAAGCCAGATCAGAGTTGACATTTAGTTGTCTGGGTGTTGGCTGCCTACAGAGAGGCACACACGTGTGCACAGGACACAAGCCTTGTGGAGATGGTGGGTCTTCATCATAGTGGTCATATTGGTTTAAAAATTAGCTTATCCTGCTGATCTACGTGATACCTGTTCTGGAGATCAATAGAATTGTTCTGGCTCTGTGCTGTCATTCCAGCACCTTTCACTAAAGCAAAGCCACTTGAAGACAGAGAGACACCACCAGAACATGCAGAAAACAGAGGCTGGAGCAAGGAATGGGCAGGCAGGAACATCACTGCCATGGAGAGGAGTCTCATGAGGATTAGTGCCTTCTGCATGATCCTTAGGGGAGACTGTTAAGGTGACTGATTCTGGGGTATCTCACAGTCGTGGCAAAGATGGACGCAAAGAGTTGAATGAGGAATTGGGGCGATCCAGTGGCTCCCAAAAGGCGAGTGGGTGAAGGCCATTTTCCCAATCCTGTGGTCCGAGGGAAGCAGCCAGGGCTCCTACTCACCCTCTCACTCCTACAGGTCGTGCCCAGCCTGATCCCAAAAGGCGAGTGGGTGAAGGCCATTTTCCCAATCCTGTGGTCCGAGGGAAGCAGCCAGGGCTCCTACTCACCCTCTCACTCCTACAGGTCGTGCCCAGCCTGACCACAAAGGCAGAAGCCAGCACAGTGCTACAAGCAGCAGCATCCTCAGGAGTGTCACTTTTTAATGCTTTGCTGGTGAAAAACTCAACACTGAGCCTGGGAGAGGGACACTTCCATTTAAAAAAAAACTATTAAAAAAAATGAAATAAATGTCAATCTCATTCCAGCACCTCGGCTGGGAGGTCACATGATGCAGCATCACAGCTAAGATGAGAGTCACTTATGCAGGTTTTGACACCAGAACATGGGATGTGCTTGTGAAAGTCAGTGATGAGACACTGGTAATGCTGAACTGCCCCGGGCAAACACCGACTGCGCTGTGGGGCTCTCTCAGGGTGAGTGGTGCACCAGGGGTTGAGCAGCCAGCGGGGGCCTGGAGCAAACACGGACACCCCAAGTGAGGGAGGTCACACACAGGGAGGAAAAGCCTGCAGGAGCATGGTGTGAAGGAGGTTTGTGGCTTCTCAGGTCACCTGAAAACCACTGATCTGCCTTTTTTTAATCTGCTTTTAGCAGTGGCCTAAAAAAAGACACCTGGGTTTTGTAAAAGCAACAGAAATAAATAACGGCTGGTCAGTGCACTTTACATTTCCTTTATAAATAACCCATTAATACTACTGGGAGTGGGAAAATGTTTTATTTCTAGATCTAAATAAATCCTGACCTTTTTCTAACCACTTCTCCTGCAGGGTCATTTGTTGCATCTCTCCAGCCAAGAGCATGACATTCCAAGCATGACATTCCAAGCCTTCACTGGACCAACAGCACCTGGGACTGAAGGGTGCAAGCGTTTGACTGCTGCAGTGAGAGCAGATCTGCCTTTGCAGAGAGGAGAAGCAGAAGCTTTGTCACAGCACCTCAGGGGGCGGGTGGGATCTCTCAGAGGCTTGACAAGGAGCGCAGGGCTTCATAGAAGCTGTCCCTTGCTGCCACCATACCAGTTACAGACTGCAGGGCATAGCAGAGGGCAAGGTACTCATCACAGAGCCATTAAGGTTGGAAAAGATCTCTAAGATAATTAAGTCCAACCATTAACCTAACACTGCCAGGTCTATCACTATATGCGTCCCTAAATGTCACATCCACATTCTTTTTGAACACTTCCAGGGACAGTGATTCCATCACTTCCTTGGGCAGCCAGTTCCAAAGCATGACCACCCTGTCAGTGAATAAATTTTTCCTAATATCCAATCTAAACCTCCCATGGTGCAGCTTGAGGCCATGTCCTCTTGTCCTGTCACTAGTTACCTGTGAGAAGGGACTGACACTGACCCTCACCTGTCTACAACCTACTTTCAGATAGTTGTAGAAGGCAATATTCAGCAGTTCAAAGAGCTTTATGCTTTATCACCTTGAAGGCATTAAATAAATAAATATAAAAATAGCACAGCTTGCACTTCAGCCAAGTATAAACAGGTATTTATAGAAGGAAGTCCCAGTGAAACCATATGCCCTTTCAATCCACTTCCCAGGCAAATAAACCCAAGTAATATTGAGGAGTAGAAGTATATCAAGGGTGTTTTCAAATAAACCAAAGGATATCAGCAAGGAGAAGTCCCAAATTCCACCAGTCTCATGCAGCTGCTCTGCTCGGGCATTTCAGAGGGCTCAGCACATCCCACACCCAGACTCAAAGAACAGCAATAGGTTCCCATTTCCAACTTCATTGGTCTGGAGAGCCACCCATCCCTGAATCCCTGTGGTTAGCCATGGCTGCTGATGTATGGCTCTTTCTCTCCTGTAGCTGTGCCAGATTGAGAGTACTTTGCTCTTTCTTCCTTCTCCCAATACATGGCAGGCTCCCAGGAGGAAGGAATGAAAGGGCTGTGACCACAGATTTCTCCTAAGCAGCTAACCCTTCACGTGCAGGCTCTCCAAGCTGCAGAGGGTTTGTCCATGCCTATACCATTGCAAACAAATACTCAGGGGGGGAAAAAATAAAAAAAATAAAAATCAGTGTCTGATTATAGCCAGGCTTGGCCAAGGCAACACAGAGTAGAATTAAGCCTCATCAGGAAGGCAGGTCATGGCTCTCATATATACATATATTTTTCCCCCTTTAAAGCTGTAGCGATATTTGCATGATGAAGGAAAAAAGAAAAAAAAATTAAGAAGAGGAGAAAAAAAAAAAAAAAATCAACAAAAAGCAAAAAGCCAGGCACCCAAGATATCTTTGCACGAGCTGGTCCCCTTGAATTAGAACTCTGGAATTGTTCTGCAATCGACTCAGCGGACAGTAAGCATCTGTTTATGGAAAAAAATGTTAATAGCCCCCAATCATAATCAAATAGGCAGCTGCTTTAAGTACCTTTTAACTAACACTAAATTACAATGGAACAGCTCTACAAGTATTTCTGACATCCACATGCACATCAGCAGTGCCAGCACTTTGATCAGGGCTATTAGAGCAAATATCAAATAAACTGATAGCAATGTGATTCCTCAAACATTACAGAAAGCCTGGGCAGTATTTATTTACTGTTCATTCAGTTCTCCCCCATCCCCGTGCTGTTTCTGCTTATTCAGAAGGAAAACATGTACATGCACATGCACACACGTGCACAGCACCCACCCCAGCAGAACCCCTGTGTTTAGTTTTTCTGTCCATGGCTGAGTTTTCATATGAACTCTCCAAAGTCCAGAAAGGCTTGAGGCATTTTTATCAAGGGAACATCACCTGAGTTGTCATTCTGTTTAGCTCCCCTATTTCCATGAACCCTGCAAAGTTCTTTCCCCTCTCCTCTGGGTGGAACTGGACAGCAGATCCAAGAGCTGCAGCACGGAAAGGGGAAATCCAGGCAGGCAGAGCTGGACACACACATCTGTGTGTGCACAGAGAGGCAGCATGATCACACACCTTATTTCTTTAGGACATCAGATTAAAAATCAATCCGCTCCTTGCCAGCTGTAACCAAGTCTGAGCCATTAGCTGGCACTGGCTCCACCAGAGGAAGAAAACCTTGTTTGAACAATGCAAGTAGTTTTTAATCTCAGAGCCTGGAAAACAGTTCATCTCAGCAAAACAACACGTGCTCTTGTCTCTGGATTTTCCCTAGCACCTTTCTCTGCACATCTCGGCTAACTCCATTTGGTTTTTATTGAAGCTGTGCAGCACCAGGAATACATCACACATATATGCATGAGCACACGTTTTTCATCCCAAGGCACTTGCAAATGTAACAGAAAACAACTAAAAGGAGAATATATTTCAGTCCATCAACCTAAGCCTTTACAGTCTCCACCACTGTGCCATCCAAATATTTTGTATGCCCTAGATTTTTTCTGTGCCATTTTTATTCTTTTATGGAATTTAATTTTTGTTAGTCCCGGGACTTGCATGTGGCTTTTTTATTATATTACAAAATTTCATTTCCTGTCATCTGCTGAGATTAAGTTTGGATTGGAAGACATGGTTTACAAGTGTTGCAGTGACAAGCCTGACCCCAGAAGGTGAGGTGTGAAGTCCCCCACTTTGGGTGGGCAGTCAGGGAACGTGGGACACTGGCCCAGAGCTGGAGCAAGCAGTGACTGAGAGCAGGATGTCAGGTTCCTTATTCCTGTGCTCTCTATCCCACCCAAAAAAAAACCTCCCTGGGATACACAGTAAAACAAAGGACTCTGGCTTTCAATTTCTTGCTTGGTAAGATCCCTTTTTTCTTTTTCTCCATACTAATACAAGGCTTTGAAAAGCATCCCAACCCCTCCTCTGGATACAACACCCTTCAGCAAGCGTTTGCACTCCGTTTCTGCAACTTCCACATGTCTCAGTTTTAACATTCATTTTTCCCAGTGGTTTTCCCGTCCACTGCCTCTCTGTTGCTCATGCAACACCACTTCTCACAAAAAGGAGCTTTGTTTGCCATTTCCCTGCCGCCTCCACCACCCCAGCTCCAGGGATCTCCCGGCTCCCCCCAGCTGCCTCAGCCCACCGCTGCTCGCTCCCAGCTACAGGAGCCAAAGCCGACAGGCGGCCAGAAAGGGGATCTGACCTCCGCCGTTCCGTGTTAATGAATGCCCCCTCCGGAGGGGGCACGGGAAGGCGAGAGGGGTGGCCCGGAGCCAGGCTCGGCAGCTCAGCTGAGGAGCGCAGCGCGTCACAGCCGCTTTCAAAGGGGCTTTTGTTGGTGCCACCGCTCCAGCCCGCCGAGGGCACGCTTGGCTCCGCAGGCTTTCCCACCACTTCGCTGCTGCTCTATCAGTAACTGGGTCGTGACCAGAGCAGCGGCTCGGACAGGACTGCCGTGCAATGCTCCGAGGGGGTGCTGCCGGCCAGAAGAGGACAAATGTGGACACACCACCCTCTCACAGTCTTCCCCCAGCACACGTGCCTCAAGGCACAGTGAATTTCTTTGCAGCAAAGGCAGCGGGGATCTTGGACACTTGGCAGCCTGGTGGGCAATCCAGCAGGCTGGCCCAGGGAACCTTCCAAACTCAACGTGACGTCCAACATTGTCAGTCCACATTCACCTCTCTCTAGGAAATAAATCATCTGCTTAACACCAGGAGAAGCAGAAGGAAAAAGATGTGCTCAGAAAGATGCACGAGGTGCTTTAGGTAGCATGTCCAACAAGAGTACACAATGTTCTGCCTCCGTGACAAAATCAACAGGAAAAACCTGCTCCTGCAGGCCTGCCAAGCTGGGATTTCAACAACAAGTGGCAACATATCAGCTGGCAACAACAGTTCCTGAATCAGGAATGCACTTTCCCCAAAAGACTCAGGATTTGGATTATTTTCTTTCCTTAGCAAATGATAACTTGCTGGGTGCCATAAAGGATGCCTCCTGCCCAAGAATTAACTGATAATGAGGGACCCTGAGGAAAGTGCTGTCTAAAGGAGATTTGTAGGTGGTTGCCAGCTGCACTGTCCCATAGAAGGTGTCAGAATAAGGTAGAATCCATATGTGAACACCTGCAAAAGCAGCTCAGGGCCATTCAGTAGAGTGATTTGATGATTTGGATGAGGATATTACCCCATGAACAGGAAGCCATCAGGGAGAAGAAAAGGAACAGCATGCCATTAGTGGAGTGAAAGAGGAAACACCGGGGAGTCATCCAGCACATACAGGACAAACACAAGTTTCAAGGTACCACTGCCAGATCAGAACAATTTGCAACAGCTCAGCTGAGACCCCAAAGCAACCTGAGGAGAGAGCAAGGCTCTGGAGTTGTGGAGCTGTTGAGCAGCAGGGAAGGAGGGATCAGGAACCGCCTTTTGGAAGTGTGGAGGAAACAAATATTTCTTGTGGGGTTGACAAGTCAGCTCAGCTGCCAGGGCAGGCCATAGCCAGGGTACCACCAAACAGCCCAGCCACTGCAGGTGAGTGGAAGAGTTGTATTTGTGCTATGGATGAAAACGTGGGAAGGTTTGGTAGCAAGTCTACTGTGAAGAAGGAAGGCAGAGACTAAAGATGCAGAACCTAGTGGCATTGCGGCTGACAATACCATTAGGGCTAAAGAAAAAAAAGGGAGGTAGGAGAGATACTGGGGAAAAGCAGGAGGCTCCAAATGGATAAGGGAGAGACTAGAGAGACTGTTTGGGGGCAGGAGGATCCCCACCCTCAACAGGGAGCAGAGTTTGGGCAGTGTGAGTAGGCTGTCCATGAGGTGGCCAATGAAACTTGTGACTTAACAGAGTTATCTCCCTGGTTTTAAAATATATTTAACTTCTGTCAACTTCATCTCTCCAAGCAAAGTCAATAAAACTTGTAGAAACTTTGCAGGGTTGTGGTTTCATATCAGAATTGAAAGAAACACAGTGTGATGAGAAGGAAAGCAGGCTTTCCTGGCTAAACAATTTAGCCTCCAAAAAACTGCACACACAAGGACCCATCATGGCACCTCTCTGGTTCCTGGGAATGCCAAATATTTGCTGACTTACTTAACCAAACACCTCCAAACACATACATTTCTTCACCAAGACTCATTACTCACATCAGGCTCACTTCACTCCTCTTTGATTCTTCCACTAGAGTCAGATGTTACTTTTCTTTTTTATGTTTGTATCTCAAAGCTCCATCAGTGGCAAATGCCCAAGCACTTCCAAAGTGTTCTGACAAATCCCTCCAGAAGGCACATAACATCATCCCAGTTTTACAGATGGGGAAATTAAAGCAGAGACAGAGGTTAAGACAGCTAATTGCCTATGGCCACTAAGTGAGTCAATAGAAGAGCTGGGAATTGATCCCAGGAAACCATGTCTTCCATTCCTCTACTCCACCCACCAGTCAGTACACTCTACCAGATGGTTCTTATCATTGGACATATGGAGCAAATATTCTTAAGTTGGTGTAGAAGATTCGCTATTTAATTAAGGTCCTGTCTTCTATCTCCATAGGTTGCATAGGAGAAACTCTAGCCAGAATTCCATCTGGACCCACTCAGGGAACTTCTACATAAAGCAAACAAAGCCCTAGGCAAGCACAAGAAATGTTCCCAAACCTATCAACCTGCCCTGCAGCAAAGACCACAGCAAGGCCAGGCAATGGTCTGTGACTCAGGAGCCTTGGAAGACGTTCAGGTTTGTCACAGCCTGTCTTCAAATAGTGCACGCGTGAGCCTCCAATTAGGCTGGGAACCACTTTGTCATGTGAAGGCTCTTCCTTCATCCTTCCCTGGGCACCACCAACGCTGCCCAACTGGAGATACCAGCAGAGTCACAAAAAGCAGATGGCACAGAATCATCTGCTTCTGGCATTAGCTCTGTCACATCACAGAGCTGGTGTCGGTAGGACAGAGACCAGTTCTGCCTGGCAAACATCACATGCCTTCTCACTTTCCAGTCACTATCAATGACACTTGAAATAAATTTCTAAAGTCATTATTTATGATACAGAGAAGGAAACCTTTCATCAGAGAGGCAGCAGAAAGAGATCTTCCACACCATGGCCTTCCCAGCATGGACATTACAAAGTGACAGCAACATCTCGGTCCACACTCCCAGACAGGAACAGAGTGGGTGCACCTGCCTTCCCAACAGAACTCAAACCAGTTTCACATCCTTCTGTCCCCTTTCACAGCCTGAGCTCTGCAGCCAGTGGAGGGGAAGCCCAGTCACCACCAAGTCCACAAAAAAGAATTCACCCAGAACGTGCTGTCCTGGACACAACACCCTCCACGCATGGCTGGAGGGAGCAGGCTCAAAGCCCTTCTGGGCAGCCTGTAGATGCAGTGATGTACTGATAAGGAGCACACATCCACACGTCTGCCCACAGAAGCACACACAGGTGAGAACCACCAGCCCACTCATCTCCGTTACTCTCTCAACAAACGGAAGAGGGCTGCATTCCCTTTGGAAGGCTTTGCACCAGCACTGGCAATGTAGGAATAAAACCACAACACCTTTCCACGTGTGCTATAAGAGCCGGGCAATCCTGGAAGGTGCCTCCTGAAAGAGGAAAGCGACTGCACCTACCTTTCATCCCAAACTTGGACCGCCGGCCATACTTGTTGATCATAATAAAGAGGACAACCAAGAGGACACAAGCAAAAGCTGCCAGCCCAACCGCTATGGAAACCTGGAAGGAAAAAGCCTTAGAGTCAACAGAGAAGAATTTAGGAGTTTAAATCAGAAACACAGCACCTCCTTGCCCAGTTAACCTTCCTACCATCAGAGGCAGCCCTGTGGATATCAGCTATGGAGGAAAACACAAGCAAAAGCAGCAGGCTCTGGCACAGCTTGGAGGCATTATGGGCTTTTTGCAAGACTGGGAGGTCTGGGATCTTCCCATCAGTAATGCTGTTCTGGCATCAATTTTCTCCAGCCTCTCACTCCATATATCTGCAGGGAAGAAAGACCTCTGCTCCAATGCCTGGGCTCTCCCCTCACTGCATCACATCCCAAGCCTCCATTTCTGACATCACCACTAAAGCTATACAAAGTTCAGCTGGGAACACAATTCTGTCTCCATCCAAACATCCCTCAGGAAAAAGGGTAATGGAAAATGACACACCACGAAAAGAAAACAGAAGAAATTAAGTAGAACTAGGGGGGTTTTCCCCTAAAATATCCGAGTTTCCAAAAGCCTCTAACAGTTCTCTATTTATTGGAATTTTACTAGCAAATATTTATACTACAACAGTGTCCAAGTCCTTCACTGGAACTGTGGTTCCACTGTGGCACTGTACAAGCAGGGAAAGAAAACCTCCTTGCCCTAAAGGGTTTACAATCCCAGGCTTATTTTAATATTTATGAATATTTATTCCTTCAAGTCTTTGCTCGAGATACTTTTATTGCATTGATGTAAACACCAATTTCTCTGGCATGTGTCCAATTGTTCTGTACTAGGTCTTGTGATGCATTTAGACTTTGCTTCCTTTTACAAAACTGCATTCTGCTATAATAGAAAATACATCATTTAAACAAGAAAAAGTAATTTCATTTTGCAATCCTTTTCAGTGCTCTTGGTACATTTGTTATGATATTTTTAAATTTTTATTTTACCACACTCTATTTTCATCCCCAGCTTGTTTTCTGTGCTTTATATTTAATAATCATTATTACTCCAGCCTCACTGCTCAAATCTTTCACTTCAGTTAAAGGATGTTTTCAGTTGAATGAGAACTGAAACCAAGGTGGACTGAGTTTTGTTTGTTTTGTTAACACCTGGTGGGTTTCAGTATCTTAAAATTTTCACAGAGTTAGAGCCATTGTGTAACATGTTAATTTTTTTCTCCTAATACTTATGCACAATTTTTTTTTCTTTTTCTACCATGATTCTGCAGAAGAAAGAGAATGTTGAAATCTGATAAGCCCTAGACTTTCTTTCCTTTTTCATTTTAGGATGCCCTGCACAGCAGGAGAGAGGGCAAACAGACATTGACAGATTTGAACCAAGCTAAACCTGAGTCCCTCATCAGGCTAAGCTTAACAGATCAATAACAGTCTGAAACACACAATTGCCTGTTTGTTTGTTCTCTGGGTGCTACTTTTTTAAAGGGAGAATTCCTGACCCTGTCAGCAGCGACTTCACAGGATGACTTGTTTTCAAAGGGTCCTCTGGCTCAACACTGCAGACCCAAGAGGATCAGATGGTTTGTGTCAGTATTTTACCTGCCTGACACAAGCCATGAAATCCTTATTGCTGTCTTGAGTCACAAAGGAAGAGATTTTCCTTGCAAACATCTCAAAACAGCAGAGAAATTCAAATACTGAGTCAACAATAACAAGGAATGAGTGCAAAACAGTTCTGTAGAGAAAAGAACAGAACTCACCCCAAAAGTGTCCTCCTCTGGTTTGTGGGTCACAGTGATTGGTGGGGTGGGACTCACTTCATAATCACCGACTGAAACCAAAACACCAAAGACAGAAAATTCAGTGTGGCTCCCATGGGATTCCCAAGGCACCAGCACATTCCAGTGGCAGCGCCTGACCTAACGAGATCAAGTTCACCCCCAAAAGAGGCTGGAAATCAACCAGACAGTCCCCTGTGCACAGCAGCAGAGAAAGCACAGACCAGCGTTATGCTGATGTCACTCCAGCCTTACAAATGAGAAACGTTTGGGTGCCTGGTACCTGAGGATGGGTCCCCAACATTCTTTAGCTCTCTCCTAGTTTTCAGAAATCTACTGAGCTAAGCAGGGTTAAAACACAACTGACTCCAGCAACATTTGATCCAAAGAAACAGTAACTTGAATGCTTTTGGTGGTGCATGATGTGGGGCGGGGGGGCTTGTGTGTGGAGGGGAGAATCTGTTGAGGAAACACAACAGAAGCTGAGCTCTGCTTTTGTCCCAGTCCACACCAGAGAGATGTTGTCACTGGGGACTGGCCAGCCTGTGTCAAATGCCAAGATCCCTTTTGCTACATCACAACCAACCATCATTTCCTTCACAGGACCTTCTTTGGGACATCACTAGAGGCAAATGAGCATCTCCTGGTCTCAAGAGATTACCCAGCTGATCTAAAGCTTCCCAACAGTCTTTCTCATTCATGGAGAAGCCAGAGCTTTGTGCAATCTTCACCAACCCGCTTCTGGCTTCCTGGTTTTCCCTCCAGGAGTACATAAATCACAGAGGGGCAGGGGTAAACCACAGAAATAAACCAGCCACAGTATGCAAAAGGCAAGGAGACACTTACTTGAGACAAAGTTGTCCGTACTCTCTGTGGAAAGGGCAAAGAGAGAAGGAACACAGTTAGCAGCACAGCAAAGGGAGAGAGGTCTCATTCCCAGTCCACCTCAGACACACCCCACCATCCCAAAGAGCCCAGGAAGCCAACTTTTCATATCTTTTCCTCTTGGGAAACTGTAACTGGAAATTGCAGTGCATGTGCCAGCAGGACATTCTGGGGCTCAGGATGGAGAACCTTGGGCTGAAAGAGGAAGGGAGGAATACTGCTGTGAGGCCAAAGTGGAGAACAAGTAGTAGCACACTAACCACACTTTTGAATGATTGGTAAACTGCCCTGCTTTCAGCAGGTGAGCAAAGCTTGACAGACACACAGGGCTTTGCAGGATGGAGTTGGAGGGGAAAGAACCAGATTTTGCCTTGCATGGCAGTGTGCACTCAAGGGCAAAATCCTACAAGGACTAGGACCAACTGCCATGGAGGAGAGCCCAGCCTGGGCTAGGGATTTAAAAGAGACCTTCTCTGACCTGCTTTTCGTAAGGCACTCATAACTGATAGCATCTGAACTGGGCACGGAGGCTGTGGCTGTCCAAGGGCTGCCTCTTGCCTGAGACACCAATCCCTGCTGCCAGCCTCCCGACTGCTCCAGTCCATTCAGCAGAGCTCCCTCAGCTCCGGAGGTGGCCGAGGCCCCAGATGATGAGGTCTAAAGCCCTCGGTGACACTCAGTTTACACAGTGCAAGGGTAACGTCAGCTCTCAAGCCACCACCCGCGTGAGGAACCGAGCCCGATATTCACTGGAGTTTACACAGCTTTGCTGGCAGAGGGCTCCTGGAAGGATGCTGACACGTTCAACGCTGAAGCACGGGTGAGGTTTGGAAGGGAAGTGTAAAACAAACCCCAGGTGACAAACACGGCTTTCCAAACCAGGGGAAAAAACCTGAAAAAATATTTTCATTTCAAGTCGAGCAGAGGAGTAACTTTCCTTGGCTTTTACTAGCAAGAAGGGGGAGGGGATGGAAAGAAAAAATATTTTATTTGGAGACTTTTTCTTTCCTATTAAGGCAGACAGAGCCTACTCATAAAATTCTTGCTGCTTCTACATTTTCCTCTTTCCATTTTTCTCTGCTGAACTAAGCAAATTCAACAGAAATCCACAATAAGGGTTTTTTCCAGTAAACTCTATTTTCCCAAGTATAAAAAATAGCCAAGAAATTTCAACCAACTTGAGTTCTGTGAGAAGTTCCCAAAGAACTGAACACTCATCACCCTTGTGAATTAAATAAGGAGTTGGTAGCCTATGGCAGAGATACCTATGACAACATGCAATGAGATTTTTACAGGATATTACACAAATCTGTCCTGGGAGCCACTGCCCTGTCTCCTAGAGCTGCAGTATCAGAGAGAAAGGGGATATGGCATGGACCACACATCTCCCAGCTCCCACCCAGCTTCTACCAGCACCTTGCTCCTCTCAGCCTGGAAAGCTCAGTCTGACCTTTTACCAAAGAGAGGTTTTTGACCAGGGGGTTCTAAAATACACGGTCATAGGTCCTCTTCTGTGCTGATAGAAAGTCTTCCAGGCACTATGCTTTCATTAATTAATTAAGACTAATAACCTCATCCTGGGTAATGACAGCAAAGCCCTTGCCCGTGTGAATTGCTGTAGGCAATAAGGGGCTTGAATGAACTACACTGGGGAACCTTCAATGTGTGGCATTTTCTGAAGGAATCTACCTTCAAATGGGAAATTATAAACGTCAGCTGCGGTGAGTGTATATGTCAGCTGTGGTAGTGGACAAAGCAACGAGCTTCAAGGAAAGTAAATTACATCCTGCATTGGGCTGACAGGGTCTGCCAGGGTGAGGAATGGCTTGGGACTTTGGATCAGAAGAAATAAAAGAAATGGGTCAGTTCCTGCTAAGAGATGGTTCAGGGTCAGTAAGCACCCCACACCGACAGCACACACAAGGCGGGGGTGAAGATGCATTCACAAGGGCAGTATTTTACATATATTCACACAACCCCACTCTCCCAGAGCCTCTAACACAAGATGCTCTTCAAACATCAATGTGCTTTTCCACACCACAGCGTGGCTCAGATCCATTTCCAAAATCAGCTCTCCAAAACAGCATATCTGCCTCCCTTTTCTGGAAGGTCCAGCACCTGCTTAGGAGCTGCCCCCGTTTCACAGATGGGGAAATTGAGTCACAAAGGTGGGACCTGACAGAGATGAGACTGCAAACCTGTGCACCTCTCCTCACCCACCTACGTTTGATAAGCTCTTCTACCCTGACAGAAGGAAACATAAATAGGTCAGATAGTCAAACAGGGCAGAATCCTTGAAGTCAGAATACAAATTTTCCACTCCCATCCATATCAGCTCATTTGTTCAATTGTCAGATCTTCAAGGCAGAGATTTGGGTTTGCATTTATGATATTTGACCTGCGGGAAAACTCTGTGTACATATATGGTGTGATATAAATAATAAATGAGAGTACCGTTGGTATTTTGCTATATTTAGCAAACGCCCTATTTTGCTGGATTTTCTTGGGCTGCAGGGGCCAATTTAGAGCTGCCACTTTCTCATGGCATCATTCCTGAAGGCAGTACAGATCTTAACTCCATGATGGCCAGCGTGGTGTTGCACTGTCAGAGAGCAGACCAAGATTCTCCTACAGAGCAAACAGGCCACTACAAAAGTCTCTGCTGCACTTCCCAGAGATGGATCTTCATGTCCTCAAATGCTGCTTTTTTTTTTTTTTTTTTGCAGTTAAGCTGTGAATCACCAGGGAGTACAACAGGGAATTCCAAGCAATCAGTTAAGAAATCCCAGCAAACTGATGCAAAGTGACTAATTGAGCCGTCGCATCTTTTGTAGCCCTGTCATCCTGGAATTGCACATATTGCATTCTGAAAGAAAACAACCCTGACACTGCAGCATCCAGCTTTAATCATTTCACAAATGCAAGCTGGAAGTAAAAAAAGGGAAGGGCTACATCACTTCAAAGGGCTCTTTCCTTTCTACAGCTAATAACTACCACATAGCAGAATACTTTCTCTCAAAAAAAATGATCAATCTCTTTGGGGCACCCAAAATAATCAGCCAAATTTACATCCTATTCCCTCTGAAAGTCTTAAATACCTTTAAAATAAATAAATACACTGCATAAAATGCTACAAAATTCAATTATCTAAGCAGTTTAGCATCTCTCCTGTCATTAAAGAGTTCATATGACACTAAAGCACACTTGTGTAGGAAAATCATACTGGTCAGAAGAGGTTTAAAGAGGTCACCTCTTCCAGCCTGATGCTCAGACAAAGGCCAACTTGAGTTGTCAAGGCCTTGTTTAGGTGCAAGGATTACTGGAAGGGCCATAGTAAGACCTTCAGATTGCAGGGAACCCCGGTAAAATAAACCGAATAACCTACCTGGAAAAGGCTTTTCAAGGAAGTGTCCTTTGATAGTTTGGTTGGCTGAGCCCAGCTGGTTGGTGGCCACAATCGTGTAGTTGCCATTGTTGTAGTGCGTGGGTTTGTTGAAGAGCAGGCAGCCCTCAGACACTTCCCCTTGTTGGTAAAACTCCATGTGGATGATCTCCGTCTCCCGGAGGACCTGGCCGTTGTGCAGCCAGTGAAGGGTGGGAGCGGGGTTCCCGTGCACGGCGAACGCGATGCAGTGCTCCAGGTGTAGCACCGGCTCCTCCAGGGTAAGGATGCG
Organism: Atrichornis clamosus; assembly: GCA_013400975.1. Taxonomy (NCBI): domain Eukaryota; kingdom Metazoa; phylum Chordata; class Aves; order Passeriformes; family Menuridae; genus Atrichornis; species Atrichornis clamosus. The sequence goes on from WBMZ01011338.1 coordinate 925,374, forward strand.
AGGGGGATCTAGCAGAGAGAAACATGGCAGGCTCACAGCAACCTCCACCCAGGGTCACATCTCCGTGCACCACGGAAGCTAAGAGCACTGAAAACCTCCAAAACCACTCGTTGCTTCCACTCTTCCCACGGGTGTCTGTAAAGAAGCAGCGCTGTCAAAAGAACCACTCCACTCTCCCTGATAGGAGGATCTTGGCCTTCCAAACAGGGGTATAAATTAAAGGTAGGGATGGTCCTTTCACCAGCCCAGGAACTGTTAATCTTGGAGCTGCCCTGTCCACACACCTCCTGCTGCTGTCCTTCCCCCAGGGGATCACGGGGAGGCCGCCTGTTCCCGTTAAGGAGGACACTGTGACGTAGCACTGCTCCATTACCCGCGTGCCAGGTGCCCCTGGGAGCTCTCCTGTCGCACCGAGCAGTTTTGGATTGCATAGCTGTGGAAACAAACATCCCTCAGAGACTGCCTCTCCTTGGAGGGTTTGACTGCCTGGGTATCCCAAAGGACTTCTCACTCGCCGAACAGCCTCCAGGGGTGTTTTAATTAAAGGGAGTAGAGTGGGAGAGGGATAAGAAAAGCAGAAACTCCACCTGCAATTTATTGCATATGCATTGTCTGCCCCTTGGGACACTCCAAGAATTCAAATGTTGCTCTGCTATAGCATCTGAAACCCCATTTACAACGCCTACACCTAAGGTCCCAAACCCCAAGGCTGGCAAGGTCTGAACTAGAAGAACAAGTTTTGTGCAAAGATTTATGACACAAAGATGTATGTCTTCCCTAAAACACTCCTTTTCCTGGTGCCATCCAGCTCCAAAGACCATCCACTGGGCAATCACTAGGAAGAAAACCAGCACACCAGCTTTGACCCTTCTCTGTGAAAAAAGACAGTGAATTTTTCAGGCTGTGAAGGTGTTAGAATAGAAGGTGCAGAGCTAGCTGGAGCTGACCAAAATTCTCCCAGCAGTACCCATCCACCCTGAACCACAGAGTCATGTCCCAGCCACCCTCTCTCATTTGCAAGCCCAGATCAGCATGTGGCTTGTTCATATCATCCTGGCAAGGAGGATTCAAAACAGGCAGCCACCTACACGCACAAACCCAGATCCTTTCAGTGTGAAATTACAGCCTGAGTGACAGGTCTGTACAACAAGAGCAAGGGAAGTAGAAGCTGTTGGCAGCTTAGAGGATTTCACGGGTGAAAGTAGGCATGGGCATAGCACTGTTTAAGGTGTGGAGGAAAAGGTGATAAAGCACCATGCAAAACACAACAGTCTGCTGACCAGTCAACTCTGAGCTGGGCTGAACTTTAATTATCTTCATCCTTCAATCCATCAATAGCACTTATTGGAAGGAAGATGAAAGTAGTAAAGCCTCACGCAGCGTGCATGAGTTCACCAAGACTAGCCAGAATCCCATGAGGGTCTCCACTCTACATGGCAAGGTTGGGGGTGGGAGACAGATTTTCAAATTACAGAGTAAGGGCAAATATTACAGACACAGCAAAATATAGCAAATCTCAGCTGCTTGAGACCACAAAGCTGTGTAAACTTCCTCTTAAGGTCAGATTTGTGTTATATTAGAAAGCATAAAAAGTTGAGCTACCTGCAGATAAAAGTGAACAGTTCAAATTTGACATGTGCACATTTACATGACATTTTCAGTTTAACTTGGTAGGGTCTGACCTGAGAGGAAGCACTACCATCCCCAAAATCAGTGACAAGATTTAAACTGTCTTTAGCAAGGGTGCCATTGAACCTCTCACACAGCATCAGGGCAAGCAACTTTGAGTTTGTAAACAGATTTTTAGTCCCTCTATGGGACTGAATCTTCTTTAGTCTACTGAATCTTCCAAGAGATGGATGGAAAATGCCCACCACCACTGTGGCACTGCTGCTCCTCTCCTGCTCTAGTGCTCATTTCTGGGTTAATGGAAGCATCAGGAAAGCAAAATTACTGACACTTGAGAGACAGCTGTGCGAGGATCCACCTCCACCTCACTGTGTTCAGTTCCTCCTAATCCTCACCCACAAAACCAGTATGTCACAGGTAGCAAGTGGCCATGGATTAAAAATGCTCCCAGGCAGCCCCTCCAGTCTCTGTATGGACAAGGTCTCTCCGCTGGTACTTACAGTAGACAGTGAGCAGCACGCTGGCATTGCTCATCCCCACCACGTTCTCAGCAATGCAGGTAAGCAGGAATCCGTTGTCCTCGCTGGTGACATTCACCAAGGTCAAATTGATGGCATGAACATTGGTCCAGTTGAGGTTGGTCTAAAAATCCCACAGAGAAATGCAGACAGAAATTGGTATCTGGTGGTTCCTTTCCTCCCCGCTACCACCCCCAGAAAAGGAGGATCACAGTCTCCATGAGAGATGGTCTCCAAAATCCAGGGACATCTGGGATCTGGGTGAAGGGAGGCATTTCCTCACCTGATTAAACACACCACACCTTATAAGAGGAACTAGTGGGAAGGGGAGAGCCATGGCATTGTTGCACTGATAAACATGTCTGTCCTCTAGAAAAATCTTACTTAGTTGCTACAGCTATTGCAAACAGGTAGTTTCATTAGAGTTTCATAAAAGGTGATATGAGTTAATTCAAGTTATGTCAGCACTGAGATCTCAAGCACTCTCATCTTCACTTTCCAGGCATACAGAAGAAGGGTTTTGCTCCCCTCTGGGAGTCCCCAAGTTCTCATGTGGATAGAACACAGCCTCAATTTTCACTTGGATACGACCTTTTCCCTTTTAGCATACCATCTACCTGACTCACTGGCCTGCATGCGTCGACCTGGGAACCCCTGGCAGCTGCTTTGCTCCTGCCATGTGGGGCACAAGCAGCAGTGAGGTCGTGCAGCCCCTACCTGGTGGGTGTTGATGGAGTGGAGTTCGGCCACTGTCCAGTCCACGTCCGGCAGGGGTGATCCTGAGCCATTGCAGGTGATGACGGCGTTCTCCCCTTCCCGCACCGTCAGGTTCACGTGGCTCACACTGATCTCAGGAAGATCTAGAGGAGCCAAACACCAAGATGCTCAGGTGTGGAGGAGCATTTGCTACAGCCAGACACAGGACACACGTGTGTGGACCCAGATTCCACCAAGTTGTTTCCCAAATTAGCCTCCAACAACATGGCCTTACCCTACCAAGGAAAGGAGGGGTATTGGAGACAGGGAAAAATATAGACGCTGGAGATGTTTCAGCTGAGCAGATTCGCCCATTATCTTTGAATCCAAAAGTTGCTGTCCAATTCTGGCCACCTTCCCTTTAACACAACCCCTCATCTCTACTCCCACAGAAGCTGCTCACAAGGGCACTCCCTGGGATGAGAAAATTGTGGGTACTGGGAGAGGATCCAAGGCATTCACACCTCCAGGGAGAAGGCTCGGTGCTCAGCATTCCAGGTGAGGAAAGTGTCCCTCTAATTTATAACAATCAAGAAAAGATGACCAGGGATGTGTCCTCATATTAACTGCAGCTCTCCTAACAGAAGGTGCCCTTGTTCTTCCTCGGTGGTAGCAGAGGGATTCACTGATTTATGGTGGCTCTGATTTACACCACTTCCTTACTCGGTGCCACAGGCACCAAATATCCTTGCAGTATGAAACAAGACAGTGCTGGTTGCAAGTAGGGCAAACAGGCTTCTTGCTTGGGGGTCGTTTTCTGGGATGTTTTCAGAGGCAAATTGAGTAGGCAGGGCAGGAGGAACTGGCCAGTGGTCCCATCCCATAGTAGGGCAGCAGCATCCATAATGCCAAGGCAAAGCCACGGATGGGGACACACACCCTTTCGTTTCTATCAGGGAGTGACACCAGGAAGGAAGGAACACTGTACTGATTGGGGGGATGCCAGAAGAAAGGAAACAGCACTCAAGACCTGGCAAAACTGTGTAGGTGGCAGGAATCAGAGGAGAGGGAGATGGGAAGGACCCTTATAGTCTTCTCCACCAAGCCATGCCAGCCCTCAGTACCAAAGGAGAAAGACAAATGTGTCATTACAAGGTCCCTTGAGTCTTTAATGCTTGAACAGAAAGACTCTCCCCTGTAGGAAAGCAGACCACTGTGACTCCCTGCCCTTCCAGGAGATTGCATGGTCAGAGGAGGTGCTCACACTGTACACTAAAAATTTGTGTTCCCAAATCCGCACCCTGCTGTCCCCTAGAGTCTAATATCACCATTGATGGAGTCACCCCTCCTCCTGTCCCTGATCCCTAGGGATTTTTTTTTTTCCTAATCCTTGCAGCTTATTCATCCCACGTGAGGCATTCTCAAATCTTTTTAGTTCATCCACATGAAGGCACACTTTGGCCAATTTCCAGAGCTTAAAGGGACATAGTGAACTTGAAAAAAAACCCCAACAAAACAACAAAAAAACAAGTCATGCAAATCCAAACATGCACGCTCTTTGTCTACTACTGCTACAAGTAACAAACCCAAATTCCTAGTACAGAGAATGATTACAAAAAAAAAAAAAAAACACCTCTGGTTTTCCTCCTTTTTTCAGTCTGTGAGTTTGACAGCTGCTTGTGCACAGACAGTTTAATTGGTCTGTGGAAGGTACATCTCTTTCTCCTTACTCTGCAAAGGATGCTTTCCAGTAATAGCAATAGCAGAGCAAAACCTGACACCAAACAGGCAGCTGATGTGTGAACAAGGTGAAGGAAAAAGGGATAACTATTGAACATGCCTCGTGTTGCTCCTGGGGCCGCTGGACTCTTTTAAACATCAGCAGGAAATAGAAAGAAATATAAAGTCACTCCTGGCTCTTCCCTACAGATATGGGATTTCAATTGAAAAATAAAACAAAAGAAAATGAATACAGACATGCATTTCCTAAGAGTAATTACAAAAAATACAGTGGCAGTGTTTTTTAACAATATGCTGTTTCTTGGATTCGTTAGGCACAGGAAGATAAACATGAAGCAGCTCTTTTCAAGACATCACACAGACTCATCACAGACACTTTGTCAAGCAGCAGCATTGCAGAGAAGAAAATGCCCCAAATCACCCAATATCTTTCATACACACATTAGCAGCAGCCTCACATTTACCCAGATACTCTATTTTTAATCCACAAACTATCCCAATCAACTTCAACCTTGTTCTTAACCACGTGGTGGGATTTTGCCACATCAGGCCCCCAAGTAAATAGCTGAACCTGAGGTGCTGGATCGGACATGGATCCCTCCTGGCACCCTCCTGGCTTCCCTCATGTCCAGCCCCAGGATCCTTACCGCACTGGGTGATGTTCATCTCCTGCAAAGGGATGATGGCTGCATCCATGGTCATGCAGTAGAGCTCCTGGTACTTGAGGCTGGCCTCGCCCTTCTCCTGCCACAGCTGGATCCAGCGGATGTCACAGCTGCAGTTAAACAGGTTCCTCTCTAGTCTCCTGTGGGCAGAGAGAGGTGAGGGAGGATGGTGGGATGGGGAAGGATGAGCAGAGCTGTCACCTGGCTCCGGGATCCCCGAGGAGGACAGCCACCATGCAGGTGTAAGAGCTAAAGCAGAATCCTCTCCGTGTTATTCACTTGGGGTCTTCTGGCACTTATTATTCCTGTCTTTTCCACAGTTACACATCCATGCATTCACAGAGTCTCCTTCATGACTGCACACAAGGTTTTAAATTTCCCAGGGCAGCACACGGATGCATTCAGTGTCTTTCACCACAAGATCTGCACAACTGTAACTCAGGCCCACAGTCTATCCAGACACCCAGAAGAGTCACCCCTCAGCAAAGGAGCAGGCTGCTCTCCACTGCCCTAAAATATTGATTCACACCTTCAAATCCCACTTCAGTGGTGGTCCTAGACCCTGCTGGGCAAAGCACACCTCCAGCCCCCACAAGCACTCAGAGAAGCTGGCAGCTCTTCTCCCCAGTTCCTTGTACGGACACGGGCTCCTGGTGACCCAGAACACAAGCTAATGTGCAGGGTAACATGCATTTTAATCAAATCAATCAGCACTGTGCTGAGACCCGGCTGACCTGGCCAGGAGAAATGGAGAAAAGCACTGCCTTTAATGTACTTCATTTAAACCACACTTACACATAGTTTATATACCAGGAATGTTTATTATAATTGATTTTCCAGCCTATTAACCATTTCATTTACATTTTTAAAGCTCTGCAGCTCTCTATGGACACGCAAGGAGGGCAAGTCCCAGTGGGGAGAAGAACCCAGTGCTCAGCCAGGACTGAGCTACCAAAGCTGGTTGCAACGATACCTTGAGCAAAACAGGAGACACAGCCTGAACAAACAAAATATCTGCCCACATAACTCTATAGCAAAGGAAGTAGGGATCAGCAGAGTCAGCAGTGCTAAAGATGAGCTCAGTCACCCCAAAGAAGAAGGGCATCTCCAAAGGTCAAACCATTGCTTCACATGATATCTAGATCCCACATCATACAGAGGAAAGTATTTTTTCCCTGCTCTGTTCCATGTGTTGCTGCAAAATTCATGCTTGCTTTTACAAAATTAATTTCACCGACTAACAGGATTTGGAAACAACCTTCCAAACATCTGCAGCTGCTGTTTTGTCAATACAGTGCTGCAAAAGGAGGAAGTGAAGGGATCTTCTGGTAGCACCCAGAGTTATTAAACCTGACCCCTAATTATGCCACTTTGCATCTTCTCATACATCAAGATGTCATCTGGCCTTTTTTTTTTTTTCAGAAAAACCACTGAGTTAAACGTCACTCTATAGCTTTTCATTAGTTCATTTCTTTCCCACCAAAAGCACATAAACCTTTGTGACACAGGTACAAGGCTCAGACAAGCAACTCAAAGGCCAAAGCACTAAATTTAACAGACCAGAGCAGATTAGCACAGTGATTTGGTGGGATTTGAGTGATGAGACATTCCCTGCGTGCTATGACAGGTACTGCCAGTGCTTTGCACAGGCTTTATGTCCTCTTCTACACAACCATGAATCTATTTTCTTCTCAGGATCACTGCTACCAGCAGGACATGGGATGGCACGTAAGATCCATGGCAGATCAGGTAACTGGGGTTGTACCCTGGGGACATGGCAGGGTGCTGGGGGAGCTCAGATGAAATGGGGGAGAAATTCAGCTCTGCTGCAAATATCCTCACAAAATGAGGCTGCTGGGAGAGCTGCTGTCCTGGCACTTAAGGGCAGCTCTGTAAGTAATAGCAGCTTTCCCAGCCCATTGCTAATTCATGAAGGGCTATGAATAATACAGGAGCCACGGGCTTCAGGGCAGAACCTCCCCACAACCTGCCCCAACACCAGCCATGTAGCTTGCTCTAATCGAGACCCCCAGAGGGGCTTTTGCACAAATTAACTCCCAGGGCAGGCTGGAAGCGCTGAGTGCCAGGGGCAGCTGGCACAGCACCACGGGTAGAAGGGGCACAGATGTGTGCACCCCTCTTCCCTGACACGCATTGCAAAAGCATTCCTGACATGTGGAAGACGCCCTCCCTCCTTGCCTGCAGCCTGCCCTGCCATGCCAGCCGGCTCTCCAGAGAGGTGCATAGGGAATTCCACACTCACACACACACAAACCTACCCAAAAACCTGGACTCCACATCCCTCCTCAGACCCTTCCCTTGCAGGAATCGTTAGGAGCTGCAGCTCCTTCCAACTCTTCCTCTCACATTTCTGTAACACCCCTCCACCACCTACAACCCTCTGCTTGTGGACATAAGTGCAAGGAGGAGAAGCACCTTGGGGACCACAAGTTGCCCTTTGGGCAAAACACATTGTTGGACCAGATGATACTGCCATGTGCTGCAGAGCATGGGTACAGCAGCACCACACAGTGAGAATTAAGGCAAGGGGCTCTTTGTGGAACATATCGAGCCCAGCTTACTCCTGGAATGGACAAACAAACCCAAAGGGCATTTTTTGCATGCAGGCTGGAATTGTTGCCAAAGCATCGCTTGGCTGCAGGCACTCAGGAGCTGTGCACACCCCCACACCTTCTTCAGGCCTCCTTAAAACTGAAAATGCCTGTGAGAAATAGCAAATATCACAGCTGCAAGCGAGCTGGGCTCTCTCTGCACAAGCAGAGCTGCTCTGTGACTCAAGGACTTCATCCAAAAAGGGACCAAACCTGCACATGAGCCAGAGACACCCACCAGCACTATAAGCAGAGACTGAAAGTAGGGTGTGCTCAGGGCACAGCCCCTTCCCAAAACAGTGTGCTTGGGAAAAGGGAAAACTGTGACAATCATGCCATAAAGTGTCATTCGATGTGACAGTGACCCATCAAAACTGAAACCCTAGAGCCACGCAAGCATCAATGCAAACCCTCCACCAAAAGTGATTCTGCAGGTGCCTGGTGGAGCCCAGCTTTGCACCCCACAGAAAGCTGTACCTACTGTCTCCCAAAACTGCCTGGACAGCCCACAGCAGGCAGTTTTGGGTGGGAGATGGATGCCATCAGCACTGCAGTATGTTCTGGAACAGACAAGACTTCACACACACAAGCAGTTTTTTTTCCAGACTAGGCAGCTAAATGAGACACATGCCCTGTCCCATGCCTCCCCACTCATCAGCTAAAGCAAAGCTGTCTGCAGCTAAAGCCTCTCAGAGGGCAGCAGAGATCCTTGCCACACTTTTCCTGTCTGTTTCAATTCACATAAAACTCCTGCCAGGATTTCATACACTTGCAATTAAAACACTCTTCCTACCTTGGGACTGAGGCTGTTCCCTAAGCTTGAGAACCAAAGAGCGCTCAGCAGAGAGGGAACAAAATCTTATTTTCTTTTTCATTCCTATTTGTTTCCCAGAACCAGGGCTTCTCTTGTTGGTCCAACCAGAACTGCTATTTCCGAACCCCTGCCAGAAAGGGATGGGATAGAAAAGGAAGGACTCGGACAGGGAGTGGTGTCTGACAGCAGGCTCAGCTAATGCAGAGAGCAGGTAAGTACCCACTGTCTGCCCACAGCTCTATTACTGGGACTGCTGGCAGTGACAAGTTTCAAAGCTGGGGGCACAGACCACGTTAAGTTGGACTCAAAGCATTAACAGACATGCTGCTGTGCCCCAGCCCCACCAAAGCCTCTTGCTGCAGCATTCCAGAAACCTACTGCAGGGCAACTTGGCAGGGACTGCTGGTATTAGAAATGCTGATGGGTCGGGCAGAGCTGCAAGATGTTCAGGACTACAAGGTTTTATACAACCAAAGACGTAATTGGATCCAGAGTCCTAGGTCTTTCCGGGAAGGAATTTCTTGAAATGTCAGCCCTAAGCTCTCTGAGGACATGACAAAGGAAGCCAAGGACATGACAGAGGAAACCAGCTGTGACTTCTGGATAAGAAAGGCTCTAAGTCCAATGTTTATGAGCTGTTGCATGTGTCAGATGCTTCCCTGCACACACTCAGCTTCAGACTTAGGAGAGTTGTGTGCTCATTAGCCTGAGCCCTGCTGGTCAAGGTCAGCCCTTTCTATGGGAATTAGGGCTGGAGTTACTGGAAACCATTCCAAGCCTTATTTCTGGCCAGAAGGAGCAAGAGATAATATTCTCTGGAAGTGTGCCTCATTTTTGCCATCCTTTCTTCAGTTATGCAGCAGGGGAAAAGTCTCAGCTCTGTTGAACAAGAAATCCTTCTTTAAAGCAATACCACATTCAGGAGGTTGCAATGCCCCAGATGCAGCCAAGCAGCAGTTTCAAACCCCAGGTTGCCATCCACCTGCCTGTTAGTCTTTTGCTCCTTCCTCCTCTCTGTTCACTGTGAGTGGCTTTGTCAGGTCTCGCGTTCGCTGGCAATCTCCATGTCACAATCACTTGTAGTTCCTCTCCTCCCAACACTCTCCTGGAGACAATCCTCCCACCGCTTCCCTCACCACGTGCTCCGCTGCTCCAAGCTGCCTCGTTGTAAGTCCCAGTTTTGGTCTGGATGACTATCCTGCCTCTGGATTCACGCTTGCCTGGTAGCATGGGGACACTGGTGCTCGATAAAAGGCGTCTCTGGGGAGATACTGCATGCCTCCACCCGCCTGTGCCACCAACCCTCCACACAGACCTAACCCTCTGGAGAAGAGCAGCATCTGTGTGTCCCTGGAGTCTTCTGCCCTCTCCACTGCTGTGCACAAATGCTGCTCCTCAGGCTTGCTGTGTCTGCATCAGCCTCTTCTTATCGCCACCTTCTCCCTTTCCAGAGAGTTTTGGCTCCACTTCAAGTCCTTGGCTGATGTCAGTCTGCAACTCCCTTTCTAGCTTTCTCCAGTGTTTCACACGCACTTTATGTGGGCCATGTATTCCATCTCCTTCCCAGGTTCTGGAAGCCTCCTTGCAGCTCAGTGTGCCAAAAAACTGTCTCTTACTCACCCACCCTCTGCATTTCCAAAAAAAAATTACAGTATTTCCCACTTCTGTGCATCCATTAGTAATTTCTCCCCATCTTGGAGGTTTGGTTTTCCTCAGCAACAGGTCACATTCTCCTAGCACTCAGCACCATGATCACCCCACAGTAAGTAACATGTCTTTACCTTAATTCCCAAACATTTCCTTCATGTGAATGATTATTCAGAGCCCAGAGATCAGACTACACATCTGCTGCCTTCTTCCCAACAAATCCAAACTTCAGCAGGACAGTTTCATGGCCCCAGGAAGGACACTGCAGGCACTTCCCCCTGTCCCTTAAAAATTGACATCCCAAGGGGTATCAGATAAAATATCCCTCTCCTGTCATGTTTGAGGGACAGCATCATCACATTATTCTGGCATCTCCATGCTAGCTGTGCTTAACAGGATGGAGGGTCCTTAGTGACAAGGAGCTCAGAGCGGAACATTTGTCAGGAAAGACCAGTGACAAAGAAATTCTTCAGGAAAATTAACCTTGACCAGGCTCTTACTCCAGCCCAGCCAACAGCAGCACAGCCCCTGTGGACACGCACATTAGTAGGTCTAAATTTCTCAACTGGAGCTGGTGCCAGGGTTTGGTTTGCCAAGACCCCTTTCACAGCTTGGAGCAGGAGGGGTTAAGCTGAGGCTCCTTCCCCACATGAAGTCAAGCCTCTCCACGGGACATTATGAACAACAGACACCACACCAATGCTGCTTTCCCACCCCATGGTGACTTCCTACCAACCAGCTCTATGATCTCCCACATTTCTTTGTGCATTATTTCTTTTGTTAATCAGGGCTTGTTATCACCAAGAAAGCTGTTCTGAGCACAGCTCCAGCTGGAGTCAAGAAATTCATCTCCTTCCTGCTTGCCATGCTGCAGAGTGCTGGCCCCAAGTGGCTCTGCTGACACCATCCAAGGCCACCCCAAGCACAGCAGCTCCCTGCCAGGATCATCATATCAGGACAACACAGATGTATTCTTCATCAGGCAAGTACCCTTTGCTGCCCAAAAATCAGCTTCTCAATTCCCTTTGTGCTTGGTATTGGTCTTTTGAGCCAGGCTGGAGCTGGCAGACCTGGGACGTGCCTGAAGAAACAAAATATGACCAAATGAAGCAAAGGCACATAAAAACGAGCCCCTTTGGAAGTATTCCCATTAATCTGCAGGCTCACCATTACCCCAGGCCCTGTGAGTGCCTCTAGCTCAGGACTGCAGCCCCATTTGCTCCTCCACTCTTGGGTCTCTCTTGGGTAACAACCATCAATCTGAGTTTTGCCAGACAGTGCAATGACAATAAGTAAAGGTCTAAGAATACAAATGACTCATGCTATTAAACTTGAAACCTGAGCCAGGCTTGAAAAATATTTAGAGCTATAATCAGCGAGGAGACAAATTCCGAATTCAGCATTTTAACTCTGCAAGCCAAATTTCCCCATCAGAAGGGCGTTTCTCCATTTTCTAATATCAGTATTAGTATTTTTCATTTAACAATTTGACAGAAATAAAATACACTGCAGTAACACCGGTGATAACACACTTACTCCCACTTGAAAGACTGTCTTTATTCTTTCATAAGTCACTTCTAGCTTACAGCTCTATTGATCATCGGTGAGGATGAATGGAGCTTCCCAGGATCCTCTGGGACAAATCCTACATATATATTTTTTTATACCCACCAAACAACTATTTCTAAAATTCAACAAAACAGGTCATCAGGGCAACGCTCCATTGATTTCGTGTCCACTTATTCTTCAAGCACGATGCTGAATGCTCTATCAATAATTCAGCAGGCTGAAGGCCACCAGTGCCCCAGCGGACTCAACTATCTCATCATCTCCCACATCGGGGCTGGGAGGTGCCTTTGTTGCTAGAGAGCAAGGGAATCATTCGCCTGAGAAGCAGGGGTGTCTTGTAAACCATGTCCACCAACTAAAGAAAAACAGTCAGCCCTACCCTGCAACAGATGAGAGCAAGTGTTTGAAGAGTCACTCAAAGTCTGGCCTAGTAAGTATTTCTAATGTGCTCCCAGAGTTAGTCAACCATTTACTACCCCAAGCATGACTTGTTCATCATCCCGACGTTAATTAGCCAGCTGCTGTGAAGTTAAAAGAGAAGCAGTTCTGCTCTGGTGCTCCCATACCCAGGAAAGCCTCCCAAGGATGTTGCTGCCCACTGGAGTTTTAGGTAATTATTCGCTGGCTTCAAAATAGCTCTATTTGGAAATCGTTCCTCCTCTCAGCCTCCCCTCTGTTCCCAGGAGATACCCCCAGGGTGGAACTTACAGTTCAAAGAGTCGCAGTGTCTGGAAGAGTTGCCATGACAGGGTGGTGAGCCGGTTCCCAGAGAGGTCTCTGAAAATTAAAGGAAAAAAAAAGTAGTCACTGCAAATAATTCTTCCCGCACATGGCCCTACCACCTCCATAGAGCTCATCGTCCTCCTCGATGGAGAGGCTGTCAAGCAGTTTAGAACCCAAGTTCAGATTTCATAATGAGATATTTTAATGAGGACAAACCCAAATGAAAATTTCTCTTTTCACTTTTTTTTTTAAAAGGGGAAAAATGATTTATATCCTGCTGCAATGTTAAGAAAAAAAAAAAATCCAATGTCTGATTCTTACCCATGAATCTGGAGCTCAACCAACCATAAGCAAAAAGAACAAGTCTAATTTCAGAACTTGAACAAAAAATTAAGTACAAACCTCACGTTAAAAATAGTAACAGCCAGGTTCAAATGACAGCACGATGATTACCCAAGGTGTTATCATATGATCTGCAGTAGCTGTGCGTTCCAGGTGTCCCGGAATGGCTGCGTGTTCCCTGCACCCAGGGGTACCACTGCTACAGCAGCCAACAGCTCCCCATCCCTCTCTCCATCTGCCCAAACTTGCAAAAACATAAATCTCATCTACCTGGGAGAGCTTTGTAACCCAGCAGACATTCTTCTCTTTAGCTGAAAGCCAGAGAGGATGAAAGGATGTAAAAGGAACTGAATTAATAAAAACAAGAGGAAGAAATGTGTCTGGGGTATGGTGAGCAGAAAGAGAAAAGCCCCCTGTTTCTAACAGCATAAGAAGATGGTAATGAAACAAGTTCTGTAGTGGGCAGCTTTCCTGAGGACACCTGACCAGCCTGAGAGCCACCGACCAAGTGACCGGCCCATGGGGTGAGCACAGGGATGGGTGATCACAGACCCAAATGTCCAATCTGTTGCTGGCTTCACATCCTTCACCAAATTCATCCCTGCTGTGAGCCACAGGCAGGCAGGGCAGTTCAGCACGAGGCTGAGGACACCCTTCTGCCTCAGCCCTGCCCACAGGGAAGGGCAATGAAGGGCCAGAGGCATGAATCACCTGAGGTTCACTCAACTCTGGGCTGGGCAGAGAGGAAGACGACACCAGGTGGCACAGTGGTGACAGCAGGCAGCCCGGCTGTGCCAGGCTCAGCCCCCAATCCCTGTTTGATTTGTAAATACATGCTAAAACCCAGAGAGCAAACCCCTGAATGGCTCCTGCTTGCACAGGTCTGATGCGTGAGGATTTGGGATGACAGATTCTTTTCTTCCCTTACACGGGGCTGCAGCAAGGGAAAAGCAATTCTGGTCCCATCCCACCTGCACCAAGCAGCACTGCGAAGCCCAGAACTCTGCAACTAGGAGTGAGGAAGCTGCCCACACAGCAAAGCATTGTCCCAAAGGCACTCCATGAGCCTGGCAGAAGAATAAGCCCAAACACACTGATGGCACAGTGCTGCCTCTTTAAATTCTGGCTCTGCTTCACATCAGACTATCCCGCTGTGGAAACCACGGCAAACCACAGGTACCTCATTTCACATGACTCTGATCCCACCATTCCCGCGTCTGTAGACAAACTGCTTCCAGTCTCTGATAAAGGTGGCAAAAATGGCAGGTAAAGCTAAGCAGGGGGGGATAAAAATATTACAAGACTCCCTCTTTTATCTACCCCAGAGCACTGAGCACCTGGAAAGTTTGCAAAGACAGATGAGAAGTGGGAGGGGAAGGAGCAGTTCACTGTTACTGAAAAGTGAGACAGTAAACTCCCTCCCCCAGCCCAGGGAGAAGAAGGAAGCGTAAAGGGGATGCATGAGAGACAGCAAGATGTGGGAGAGAGGCAGAAATGCAGAGGAGGGAGTGAATCTCGCTGGAATGTCCTTTCTCAAAGGTCATGTTTTGCTACATTAGGCAGAAATGTCAAGAGAAAATTGGATTCTGAAAGAGAAGAGAAAAAACAACAGGCTTTCCACGCAAATAAGGGAATCAAAAATAGCATGATCGTGTTATTACAATTTAGGACACAGAGAGATGGAGAAAGGATACATCCTCACTAATGCAAGGGGCTTTGCCAGGCAGATGTGCTCTGCTTCTCATCTCCTGCCGTCCCTGGAAACCAGCTCCTACCACCTCCTCCCGCCCCCAGACAACAACCCACAGCAAGTACCAGACAAAGAGGAGATGGGTCTTCCCTTGCACACATCTGGCAGGAAACTCTGCTCTCAAAGGGCAAAGCCAGTGTTTCATCTGACCTGGCCATCAACTTCTGCCGTGCTGGTCAGGGGCACACACACACCCACGGCTCTGTTCCAGATCAGCCTGGACACACAGGGGAGGAACGTGGCTGTCATTGCAAACAGACACCTAGGATACTTCAAAACGTCAGAAAGGTCCTTCCTCAGGCTCAGACACAGACCTCAGCACAGGGACCAAAAGGGGCTGCACAAAAACACACATTAAAAATACACCATTTCGGTCACAAAAACTCCAAAGGTCAGAGATGCCAGGACTGGGATTCCACGTGCAGAAGGGTACAACTACTGACTTCTGCCGCAAAAGATAGTGCTCCTCTGGAGAAACCTCACTGCAAAGCACTGATTTCTCCCCAGAACAGATTCATCCCACATGCTGGATGGGGCAGATTTCCTGGGGAAGGTAGCATGTGATTCTGTAATTAGAGATGGAATCACAGTACATGCACATGAGGAGCTTAAATTACACCTCCACAGGTGAAGCTCTGAGTTCCAGTTTTGGTTCTTGCAAGGTTTGCCCCATGCACAAACAGCTGCACACACCAAGTTTCCCAGTGCTCTGTACAGCATAAATGGAGAGGATTGGGAAAAATCAAGGTCCTCCCAGCCAGGACTAGTCCTCTCCCAGATCCAGCTGTCTGTTCTGCCTTCCCACAGCTGTTTCCAAGGCTGAAAGTCTGTTGCCACCTCCAAATCCCTGTTATCTGCAGTGACAAGAACCCCCATCCTCCTATGCTCTGGCTGGGCAGTGCCAGCTCTCTCCTTCCAAACCCATTTGCTTCTGCCTTCCAGCAGGCTGAATCATGCTACTCATTGCTCTCCAACCACTCCCAAATACTTCTCAGCCTCAATTTCCTTATCCATGCCCAAACTTCCTATGATCTTCTCCACTTTGACATCCTCCCACACAAATTCCAGTGTCCTGAGAAGAACTTCTACTCCTCTCCCTTACTCCTGAACATCCTTTGCAAAAGTTCTCCCCTCCAACTGGATCAAGAGCCATTCTGCCAACCTAAGATGCCCCAGAGCAAAATCAAGTCTTCTGAGTAAAATCTACCCTTTGACAAAATTTATTTCCCTGCACAAAAGGAGGATGCAAATGTTCTGTAACAGGATCATCACCAGTATGTTCTAGCTTGAGCAGAACAGCTTGCTTCCCCTCCTCCCTTCCACCACATCAAATATTTGAGAAAGTTCTTACGTGAAACTAGAAAGAAATAATTAGAAAAATAGAATCAGCCAGGAGCAGATACCCAACACAGAAAACTTCAGCCTGAGCAATTAAAATTTGGCAGAGTTATAGGAAAGTGGAAGCAGTCCTGTAGCAGAGTGAGCCAGACAACCTTTATAACAGCCTAAGCATCAGCTCCACCTGTAATGAAATACAGCACATCACACGTCGAGGAAACGCAGGCAGAGGGAAGCAAAATGCCTTCCCTGCGTGTTTCTCAGCAGCGAACAGGAGCCTGTTTCTCTCAGGATAGATCTGCCATCAGCACTACTGGAACATATTCAAACTGCTTCTTTGCCATAGGACATTTTCTCCATCACTCACAAGATGCTCTTTTCCACAGAGACACTCTCTAGAAGTAGCTGCCAGGGTGCTTTTTGCCTCCAGAGCAGGTTTTTAAGGAGTTAGAGTAGGGAGAAGGGGTTGGATGGAGCTCACCTGGACCATGTCCAGGGCAGCAGCCACCCAACCCTCCCGTGACTCCGCGATCCCCCTTGCTGCAGCAGCCGTGCTCCCAAGGCTCCTGCTCCTGTCCCCACCAGCCTTCTCCAGCAGCAACCCCCTGCACACCTCAAGGGCAGGCTGTTACCACTGAGTGACAGCTAAATCCCAGTTCCTGCTCTCTCCCTCCATCCTTCTCCCACATTTCAGGAGGGGACACGCCATGTCCCGCACACTCTCCCACAGCTCCCGCAGGCACTGCCGAGACCTTGCTGGTGACCGACAGGGAAGGGGAGGCGACCTTTGCCATTTTGTCACAGCACGAGTGATGGATGGGGCCATGGAGGACACCTCCTGATCAAGCTCCTAGGTTAAAAAAAGGGTGGGTGGGTGTGGGACAAAGAGGAATCTGGATCCATGCGAAACAGAACAAGTGGACTTTAGAGCAAGGAGACAGCATGCTTTCTTTTCCCTTAATTACCCAGCAGCCAAAAGTGTTTCCACTATTAAAGCCATTTTTATGCAGCTAAATTAAGCCAGTTGCCTCATTAATGACACCAACAAGCAGGAGCCCCTGTAATTAAACTGTAAGTTATTTTATGCCGTTCAGCTCAACGCAACAGCAGAAACGCTGCTGCTGGGGAGGGACCCTGTGCACCTGTCCCTCCTCCACGCAGCTCCATCCTCCACTTGCCCTTGTTTCCAAGCTGACACATTTATTTCTGCATGGGAGAAGTTTTTCACACGTTTTAATAACATGGTGCCACTATGAAAATCCTGACTGGGAGGGATTAACTTCACAGAGCAGCTGGGGCTGAGGGAGCACGAGCAGAACTGAGAGGAGAGATGCACATCCTCAGCTGTGGTCCCCAGTGCTGGGTATGTTGGGGGCACTGCATGTGACTCCCTTGATATCTGGGCACAACAGGTGCTTCCCATCATCTCACAGCTCGCTGCAGCCTTAGCCAGGTGCTGGTGGCCACAGGAGAGGAGAATGTCAGCAGCCTCACATGCTGCTGTACAGGAAACTCCATTCAGACTTCATATCTGCAGCAAGTAAGCTGCTAAAGTTTTGGGTTTGAACCAGAAAAACGTTGGAAAGTCACTCTGGGGCTTGCTTATCCCTGCCAGATAACTCCAGTGACCTCTAAAAAGCAATGTAACATTTCCCATCACCCTCCCTGCCTTCCCCGTCCCCCTCCCTTCTCTTCCTGTTTAGTAAGCAGCTTTGCTCATTAAGGGAAAAAATGTACTGTCCTCCCTTAATGAATGTGCTAAAATTACCCCAACAAGTCCCAGAAGCTGTGGCAGGACAGGCCTCCCCACAAATCAGGCTCTGCAAATATTAGAGTCAATTGGAATGTCCAATAGCTCAGCCCCAGGTCCCAGCAGGACACGCTTGAGGCAGCCTGCAAAGGACTGTGCAATGCCAAGCGTGTGCAAGGCTCGCATGCCCGGAAAGCAGAGTGAGCAGAACAGGATGTGGCAATAAACTTGTCAGCCTGAGTTTTCATTGCTGCCAGGAGTTCTCCTGGATTTGCTCCCTGTCCGGGCTCAGCACCAGGACACGAATATTGGTGCTGTGGAGGAGGGAGACAGTTCACAGAGGTCCTCAGCCATGGTCTGGCATCACCTCCAGCTCAGTTCTGCTCCTCAAGCAACAGCCCAGCAACCTCCAGGGCTTTTCTGACCCCAAACACAGCAGAATCAAAAAGTCTTCAAGGTTCAATCTTCCTTTGTGCATATGGAAATTAAGCAAAATTAAATCCTTTCTCCTGTCCACAGGTTCTGTTCTGTACCTTGTAAGGCACACATCACACAGCACATGCCGTGACATTATCATCTCATTCCTCACAAATTATTTCTTGTTCTAAGGCTAGAGTCAGAATCTGCAATAATTTCCCAAACTCAAAGCATCAGAGAAGAGCGAGAGACCATCATGGGTGACACACAAGAAGACACCCTGTCACTCCACACGCACACCACTGCTCCTGGAGGTGTGATACTGGAGGCAGGAACCACCAACCCCTCTGTATTTCTCAGCTGCAGGACCCTGACTTTTAAATTTCCCACTGCCACTGAAGCAGGGCTGAGGGAGGTGGAAGGGGCTGGTCTCCTGCACTGTTCTTTAAACGACAGCACTACAAAACAAAAGCTGCAGAGCAAGGGGGAAGGCATTAAGGCACCACGCCTCTGTCACAGGGCTCCCACAGGCAGGACCAGCAGCACATCTGCCCCACGCCTCTCCTCCCACTGCCTTTGCCAGTGCACCAAGCCATGTCCTGCTGCCACCTTCAACCCAGTCCAGCTTTTACTGTAAAGGCCATGTCCTACCCCATGACACTTCCACACCCTCCAAGTCATCTCTTCTGAGGCATGTCCCAGCTGCACAAAGCTTTGTTCAGAGACAAATCACCCCTCAGAGTTTATTGTTGCTCACAGTTTCGGCTCAGCACATGGTACAGATGGGAAGGCATCGCCGGATGTGGGTAATATTGTTCCCTGTGCTTCGAGGCAGATCGGATGCAGGAATCTGGCCCTCTGGACTACACTCATCTTGCCCTTGTTGTGTGCACTTTCCATTGCTCTTCTCCAAAGACACCTGGACTCTTAGAGGACTTGAGGAAAGGTTAAAACCTGGGTCAGCCCTGCAGTTACTTTTCCTTTGCCTGCCAGCTTCCCTGCAGGGCAGAGTCCAGCAGCATCCACAGAATAGGCCAGTCTTCTGCTCAAGAAAATGAAAAATCAACCTGCCATTGGCAAGAGCCCTTCTCCATGGCTGTCTTCCCATAGCTGAGGGGTCCTCGGGGCTGCACTGCCCTCACCCTACCTCTTCTATCCAAAACTGCAGCAATTCTAGATCCATTAGACTGAAGTATAACTGTGCACTGGGCTTCCCTCCTGCTTTGGCATGGAGAAATAATGCTGGAGATGCGTGCTGGCTGAGGACAAGGGTTGCCAGCTGACAGCTCCAGCGAGGGGCTGGGTTTATCCAGCCTGTTTGCTTCAAATCCCATTGTTCTTCAAGCTGGGAACAGAGAACAGCTGGGGAATGCCTCCTGCTCACAGGTTTCCAGTGAACCTGGAGCCAACCCGATTGCTCTGTGTGAGAGAATAGAGCTCAGAGCTGTGGCAAGGCACAGCTCAAGGAGATGGCGTGGGAAGGAGAGCCATGCCCATGGGACATTTCCCAGCATCTCCAAGTATGCCATAATTGGACTTTGATGATAGTAGAGGTCTTTTCCAACATTAATGATTCTAAGAACACCAGACTCCCAGGCACCCACGTTTCCTACCGCTTCCTCCTTGAATACACTGAAGCAAAGACCGGTGCTCAAAAGGTATCACCCCAGCTGGGAGGTCACTCCAAATGCCCAGGCAGACACTGGGAGAGCTGAGCAAGGTCCACACAAGAGCTCCAATGTCAACACACAGAACACAGATGTGCTGGGACAGGTTCTTGTCCTGCCTCTCCCTCCTGAACAAGCATTCTGCTCTCAGCTGTTAGAGGGCACTTACATCAACTTTATATTTTACAAAAATTTAAATATCCCCACCTTCTTGGATGCCCAGAGGTCAATAAGCCCTGAATAATCTCAAAGGAGTTAGAAAAAGAGAAAACTAACAGCTAGGCCTGAGACCAAATTTTCCTGACTCAGGGAGGGGTGCCAGAGGCTGCGATGGACTGGGATGGTACCGAGTTCTGCAGAGCCTCTGAAGAAAGGAAGGGGTATAAATATGAATATATATATATATATATATATATCCAGCAATAGCAAAACAACAGGGCATACGGCAGGCTAAGATCTCGGCAGACTCTGCTAAATGGTTTCCAATTAATTAACTGATTACATGATAGAACAGAAGGGGATTCAAGTGAGTGCTGTTGACCTTTAAGAATAATTAATATCATCAGTATAGCAAAACTCGTCCAAGAAAAATAATTAGGAAAATTCTAATATTGCCTCCAAAGCCACATCGAAAGAGGTGAGGAAGGTTCTGGTTAATTCAGAGGCACGGTTCCCAAGTATTTCCTCGCAAACCTATTTCTCCCTTACACTTGCTTTCCCCTGCAGATCTCCCACACACACACGTGCTTCTTCCCTACCCCAGTCAACCCTCCTCCTCTCCAGATCCATTCTTCCTATCACCTCTTCTACACCCCATCCCCCGTCTGCTCTCCATTTCAACCTTCTTTCCTAAAGACTGCTTGCTCCGACCCCTTGTTGCAACCTTCTCCCTCCAGACCGGTCCCTGTTCCTCCCACAGACTCATCCCATCCCCTGCTCATCTTTGACCAGCCCAGAGCTCCACTCTCTGCCTTCCTGCATCTCAGGAAGGAGCCCTGGTCCTTCCATGACATCAATCTACTTTTTGTCTCCTGTCACCGCTGGCAGCTTCATAGGCTGACAGAAGACAAATGCTACAAGTAATCCCCAAAAAACCCTTCCCTGCTTTTCCTTAGCAGTCAAATCCATCACAGAGGCTGCTCTGGGAAGCAGATGTAAGCGATGCACAGCAACAGGAGGAAGATGGGAAACTCATGAATCCCTCATCTCCATTACACTTCACCAAGCACATGAATTCTCCCACCTCTCTATATTTTCCTTTCTTCTCCTTTCCCAGTTTGCTTGGCTCCAAGGTCCTGCATGGGAGAAGGGCTGGAAAGCCACTCAGCCAAGCAGGAACTGTGGAGTTGAGCTTCTCAGGGAAGGTCGCTTGAACACCCTGGGATGGAGGATGAGCAGCCAACATTTCTTGAGACGGAAGTGTAAAAAAACCTCAAAAAACCCTGGAATGAAACCCACCTTTGCAGCTCATAAATAAATTTCTTCTGCTGCTTATTATCATTAAAACTTCTGTGGCTTGACACTCCACTAAATTATAGATAAAAGGAAAAATGGTCTTCCTGGGCTCAGAAAAGCAGGCTGCTGCCAGAGACCTGTTTACAGCAGCTCATGAAAAGGAAGTCTGCCATTAGCCTGCAGCACTCGCCCCACCTCGGCAGGGAACAGAGCTACCTGCACCCCAGCACTGGGAGCCTGGGAGCAGCAGCTGGGCACCACGAGGGACCAGAGCTGGGCAGCACACACAGGGAGGTGCACATGTGGGGAGCCAAAGGGACCACGGCATCAGCCAGCAGAGATGGCAGCTGCCACCTCCCATGCTGGGCAGAGGCTCCTGGCCGCAGCGGGAGGTGAGGCTGACATGCTCCAGCTACGCCTCATCAAATGACAAGAAAAACACTCAGCCTGGGAGACAGCACCAAGCAGGAGCTGCCTCATGCCAGGCTGCTCCTTCCCCCCAGTGCCCGTGGGGTGGGCACGGGGAGCAGGGAGGCAGCAGATGCCTGGGGTACACCTCAGCACGGGCATGGGAGGATCCCTGCCCAAAAGCCTGTTTGCAGCAGCTGAGCACACAGGGAGGATAAATGCTCTGAGCAGACACCTGCCTGCAGCCACACCTGAGCTGTGCCATGATGTGCAGCCTGAGAGCCCAAGGCATGCTTGGCTGAGGGGGACAGGGAACTGGTGGTGGCTTAATCCAGCCAGACCCCAGCAACACCTGCTTGCTACACTCCACACTTACAACCACCCCAAAAGCAGAAACAAAGCTTTGCCTTTGACAGTTAGTTCTGTCAAAACAAACAAGAATGTCTGGACACAAAAATTACATTTTTCCCATTCTTCTTAATACTTAGTGTACTTAAAAAGAAGTAGTATTTTTTGTTGGTCACTGTGAGCAATATTTTCAAATGAAAAGACTAATCACTGCAAAGCACTGAGTGACTCAGAGTGCAGCAGGCATTCCTTCATTATTCTGAGACAGCAAATTACCCACAATTATCAACACGCACAACTGGATACAACAAACATTTAGCCAAAGTCCACGGATTGCGGTTGCAGCGAGGTTGGATGGCAGATGTCCTAGAGAACTACTCATGTGAGAAACCCCCAGACAGCAGCCGGGTAGTGGTGCTGCAAAACAACTCCATTCACACTGCAGAGCAAAGTCTGTGCCAGGAAACACTGCAGTTCAGAAAGTTAGTATTCACAGAATCTTAGAGTGGCTTGGGTTGAAAGAGACCTTAAAGATCATGTTGTTCCAACCCCCCTGCCATGGGCAGGACAGCTTTCACTAACCAGGTGGCTCAGAGACCCATCTAGCCTGGCCTTGAACACTTCCAGGAATATTGCAGGTATTGCAGCTGTCAAAAAGGCAGCTGGACAGGCTGGCTGCACAGCAGGAGAGATGGAAGAATAAAGGCACTGCTGGCAGTGAAATCAGTCTGGGCACCCCACAGGCAGGCTCACACCCCGTGGTTTGACCCAGCTTGCAGCTGCAGCCAGGAGTGCACAGACACTGCTCCCTGGGAGCCGGGTTGGGGCTGTAAGGTGAAGGAGCTTGTTCCAAGAGCCGAGCAAAGGAGGCAAGGGCTGCACGCAGTGGGGGCAAGCTGCAGGCTGGGTTGGGAGGGCAGGGAAGCCGGGAGACTTCAGTGCAGGCAGGGAGCTGGGTCGCAGACGCAGGAGGGACAGGAGGAGCCGCCGGCCCTGTCCGTGGTGCTGAAGCGCGGCCCCACAGGGCGCAGGGCACGGGGCACACCCGGGCTCCAGCACAGCTCCCTAGGGAGCACTCCCGGGAAGGGCCACGCATGACCTCAGGCATGAAACATGTTCATCCTCAGTCGCTAGCACGGCTAAAGATACCGTCACCCAAAACTCCCCAGGGAGACCCCTCTGGCTCTCACAGGCGGGCCTGTTAACACCCCACAGTCTCTTGCATCCAACAAAATTCACAGCTCATCCTTTCCCAAATACAAATAAGGGGAGGTGCTCGGTGGGAAACTCCGCCCCTAGACCAGTATTCTAATAAAATTTTATAATTCCAATAAAACTCACAACTGCCTAACTTATGACATTTAAATTCCTGCCTTGTCACACATCATCATGAATTAATGTCCCATCATTCATGCCCTGTCTTATCTTATTGCTCAAATAGCATATGACTTTAATGCTTCTATTCTTCTGCCCTGGTGCTTATTGCCAGTACATCAAAAAGGAAAAACCAGCCCTGCAATCATACTGTTAGCAAACCAGTATCATGGAAAGAAATGTCCCAGGAGAACTAACTTGTGTGATCACTTAACTTTCACTCATCCTGCCATGATTGTTAACTTTCTCACCAAGCAGGTTTCCATGACCTCAGGTGCCCCCTCCCAGGGAGAATCCTCCTCCCTGTGCAGCACCCCTCACACTGGCACAGGCAGGTAAGAAATGCTTTGCAACGCAAGGTTTGTGGAGCAATCAAGAGGCCCGGTCAGAGGCTCTTTCTGGAGTACCTCCATGCTGCAGTGACCTCGGAAGCCTGGAAACAAGATCCATTCCTTGTCATGCCTGAACCTCCAGAAAACAGCTCGTTCTGCGCTACCCATGATCTCAGTTGTGGTGAGGTTTAGCCAACATACAACTACACCTCATCTTCAGGATCACATCCAAGAGGAATGTTGTGTCTCTCTTTGAAGGGAAGCCCACAACAAGACATCCGTCAGGCCATTGTCGCACAATGAAGAATAGGCCAGAGGCTGGGCCCCCCAAAACCCCCAACTTGTCTAAAGTTCTCACTCCAGTCTTACAAAAACAAAAACAAAACTAAACTAAACTAACAAAAAAAACCAAACATGCACACCATTGTAGTAACAGTCTCAAACATACCCAGCATTGTCTGCAGACTTTTTTAAGGAAGGGATGAGAATAAACACAACCTTTGCAAAAACCACAGCTGCCCATTTCACATGTCAGTCAAAGAACAATAGGTCAAATTTCAGAAAGGGAAATAACTCTTACAATGCAGCTGGAAAGAACATCTCAACATATCAAATGAAGGAAGGAGAGAAAAACCACAGTAAAATCCTGACAGCCCAGGTACCCAAGTGGTAGGCATTACATAAGAATCTGGGTGGGCAAAACTTGTGATAGAGTTGTTATAACTCATCTTACATTGCAAGAGCACCCCACAACTCTAGGCCAGGTGTCATTAGAAATCATATAAGGTGTTATACCTCAGATAGATCAAATACAAGCAGAGAAAACCAATGTTATTCCAGGTTTTAGGACGGAACTGAAGCAGGACAAATCTTGGCACAAAGCATGCAATGCTTGAATTGGAAACTCTCTTTCCCAGGTGCCACTAGAGTACACCAGTCACAAACTCACCACTCCCCCTTCTATCACAGTACAATAAGCCCTCTCCACAGCCAAGCAAAGCAGCCTGCAGCCAGGAATCCAATACCCAGCCCTCTGAATGCAGGTCAAATGATTTCAACCCAGCCTGAAGGAAAGCCACAGCCCTGCGAGGAACTGGTCTCTCCTCTGGCCTTGTGCACAATGGCTGGTAAAACAGGACCTACCTCTGCCACTGCAGCAAAAGGAAGAGCTGCAGCTGACTGCTTATCAGTCACCTGAGGCAGTAAACTGGGAATAAACATGCCATCAAACCCCTGCTGCCGATTAGCATATCAGCAAGGACCTGCACGATGCTGGCATCCAGGGGACAAAGCAGATGGGAGCAGAACAGGAAAGTTTATGGAAGCAGAGGAGATGTTACAGCTGTTTATTTTAGTGGCAGTGCTATAAGCATGCCCAGAATTTTATAGAACCAGAGACATATGGGGGAAAATGCCTCCCTGAGCAAATTGCAGCACAGAGGTTTGCTCCTGGAAGGGGCTGGAGCAGGAGCATCCTCAGAGTACAAATGGGAATCAAAAGGTACCCAAACTGCCTGCCTGGTTAGGGATAGGAAAGGAACATTCACCTAATAGAACTTAAAGGCTGTTTAAAACTTTCTCATACTTCTTATTTTGCCTAAATTCATGGAGAAATTTGGCTTCTATTTCAGAAATGCAAAATAAAATACATAAAACTATCAAGGAGGTGGTTCAGGTAAATGCATTTTACTTCACCTTCCCAGTGAACTAAGAGCCCACACAGCCATACACTGTGCCCAGCTGATGCACACAGACTCGTTAGGCTGCATGGACTCAAGAGTATGGATGAGAAATCAAGAGTAATTAACACATGACAGTTTGGGTTAGGAGGAGACTGCCAGGATGGGTATGACAGCAGCACAGTGGTGAAAGAACGAAGCAGGGAGAAACCACCAGGAAGGAGGAGGAAGGGTAATAGTACATCCAGAATCAACCAGAGGGTTGCAGGCAGGCACAGGGCCTGGAGCTAGTTAGGGAACAGAGCTAAAGAGAGAGAGTTTAACCCTGATTCATATCTAAGAATGGCTCTTTCAGAGAAAGACAATAGATTAACTACTGAGCAGAGGAAAGCGACCCTCAAGGCATGACCCAGAGGAAGCTGTTCCATTTGCAAAAACTCAGCATCTGATACTTCGTTTATTTATTTAGTCTAAGAACTCAATCAAGCTCCCAGACACACAGAGCAAAGAAATTGAAACTTGCCGGCCTTGCAAGAGGGTAGTCTGCAGCCCTCTGAAAGCACACAGGCCTCAGTTGTTGGACTGAGCTATGAGTCCTGTCCTGAAACAGCACTGAAGAGAGAAGAGGGCAACTCACCAACTTCGTACTCCCTCAGCCCCTCCAGTTTTCAGGGGATGCAGCCTAGAATCTCTTAGCAAAGCCTAAACCTATAAGATATCTCTGGGAATTCCCATGTCAAAGCTACAAACTACATTCAATACCAAACTACCAGTTCATTTGACACTACACAAAACCAATGAACCAAACAAGGACACTGAAGCCAAGTCCATCCTCAGAAAACATCACAACCTACAGAGGGTATTCTGGGACGCTCCAGATTAATCAAGCTCAGGTTTGCTTGTGAAAACAAGCTCTTGGATCAACCAGCTCAGTCTTTCAACAGGCAAAGCAGGTCCCTGCAACATTCCTGCCAGCACGTTCCAGCTATTCCCCAATCCTCATTTTGGGGAGAAAGAGACCAACATGATCACACAGGAAAAAAACACCTGTGGAGCTGGTGATCTGCCCACACCACACTCAAAAACCAGTTACACTCAGCACAAAAGCACCCCAGGGTCTCCATCTTTAAGGTCTTTGGGTGAAGACTGGAAGGGAAAACTTGATCCTCAACCCCATCCTCACTCTGGCAGGCAGCACTGAGAGAGTACTCTTTGATAGGAGCTGTGTCTGGGCTGGCCCACAAACTAATTTAGAGCATGTATAAACCTACAGAAGACAGTTTAAGAAGAGCCTCTGATGCAGACAGAAATGGCAATTATTAATTTTCTAAATAGATATCTGACTACTTAAGCCTTATTTAAAAGCATGCCTGTCTCTGTAATTACACAGCCTTAATTTGTTTTCTTTACTACACAATAAATAAGGTGTGCACAATTACCCTCTGCAAATACAAGGCAGTGCCTCCTGACTGGCTGGTTGAGTACCCAGCCACCCAGGAAAACATTTAGAGGGAATCACAGTCTCTTAAGTACCTGCTTCCCAGTACAGGGTGACTCAGGCACTGCAAATACCAACTTGTCTACCTGTAGGCACAGCCTGCTGGGACACTGCACTCCCACACGCACAGCTCTACTGTCCCACAGACAGTGAAGGCTGCACGCTTTGGCCAGCAGCAAAAGGGTCCTGTCCTCCCCTGTGCACCCATTCCTGGTGCACTGTGAAGCTGAATTTTCCTGTGGACTTCCCAGTGCCTAATGAGGAACATGCCAATGCTGAATTCTTCCCCACAAGGCACTACAACCACTTCTCTTCACTATGCCTCTGCTAATTTTCACGGTATGCGTAGGAAGTGGATATCCTCATGACTTGTAGCCCTCTATCAAGTTCAAATAAACTGACCAAAGATTTCCAGTGTCCTTAGGAGGACAGAGAGAGTGAGAGCACACAAGGCTTTCCTCAATAAGCTGTGCTAAACACAGCAACATAGTAAAAATGTATTCAGATGGTTTGTGTCTCAAATTTAGGAGCCACACCATCCTAAAGTTTTCTTGTACAGCCTCAAGCCAAGGACTGAATTTTTCTGTCGACACCAAACATTTTCTCTGTTCAGCTGCATCACCTGCTAACACCAACATCCAGAAATCTTGGCTACAAGGGTTCAGTCTTCCACAGGTTAGATCTGTTGGTCCTCACAGCCAGTGCATGTGATTGTCCCAGACAACCCCTGTAATAGCCAAAGGGCTGTCAAAGATGCACAGAAATTGGACAAGGAACCCAGCAATGCAACTTCTCCCAGTGAGATTATCTCAAGTAAGGGCATTAAATGACACTGGAAGATAACCAGTTTAGATCAGACCCACTTCCATCCCCATCCATCTACTTGTTTTGGAAGGACTCAACTGTCTCAGCACAACCACCAGCAGAAGAGGTATATCCATGTGGCAAAATCCACTGTTATATTTTGTATTGTCTCTGTAGCAGTGAGAGGCTTCACATCACCAATGATGAAACAGGCCTAACTGTCCTCATTCAAGGAGAAGGAAGAGGAAATCAAAGCTATTTCTAGATCCACACCTCTGGCTCCCAGTCACCCACTGCTCCTCCACTGGTTAGGTTGGCCTTAAGTCCCTTAATACAGCTGATTTCAAACCTGAAAGGATAGGCATGACCCTGCCAGGCTGCACGTCAGAGCACTCTGAGGTCTACGTCTTGAGCAGCTGAATGCTGAAAATCCCCTTCATGGGTTTCTTGCCTTTCCTCCCTGACTCTGTGATGGGGAAGGGGGGAAAAAACCAAGCCAAACTTCATCCAAACCCTCACAAACCTGAGCTCCTGCAATTAGAGCTGGGATAAGTGATCTGCTTGTGATTGCACAGCTGGGGTCTGAAGACAAGCGCGTGCACAGAGGAAGGGCCAGAAATAGATGTTACTGGGAGAAGGCAGAGCTATCTGGCCCATCTGAGTGGAGGAAACCTTAATGAAAGGCACTGGGAAAAAAAAAAATCTCTTTAGCAGGAAATTTCGATTTAACCCAGGATGGGAAGGGAGGTGTGTGGGGGTGGAAATCAGATTTGAGACATGAGAATTTGTACACAAGCTTCAATGAAAAAAAAAAAAAATTCTCAGACTCAGCTTGTAGCATTCTTCAAAGGTCCAGCCCAGGGTCGCCACGACCCTGTGCCAACTCTCCCTGGCAGTGAAATCACTCTGTTATTTATTAGACACGTTTGTCATCTTATTGACTCAGCTCCACCAGCAACCATCCAAAGAGCCATCAAAGGAGAAGGAAAACCAGAGCAGCAGCGATAATCTGTAGCAGTAACTCAGCAAGCCTCAAGCACCATCCCATGGTCCCAGCCCCACATGCAGTGCCTCCACAAGGGGATTGGGACAGTATCCTTCACTCCCATCCACTACTGTACCTGGTTACAGCAGCCCAAGACTTCCAGCAGAGTGACATTTCCATTTATCCTTTTATCCCAGGCTCCTACATGCAGTGGCTGCAGAAAATGTCAGGGCTTGGAGCTGAGCTCCCAGGGAGGCAGCGGCTGCAGAGCAGCCAAGGAGGCACCTTGATGTGCTGGCAGAGTGCTGAGGCCATGGAGGGGATCCCAGGAGGCACCAGCCACCTCCCAGGCTGTGCAGAGCCTCGGGAGCCACCCTGGGAAGAGCAGCTTGGATGCAAGGAAGCAGTGACATCATGGTCTGTGAGCCTCTGGGGAGCAGGAGGGAGTCTCCATCCCTGCAAGCACCGGGTCTCCATCCTCAACTGTCCAGTATCCCCCATAGGGATCATCCACCTTGCAAACATCCACACTGCCAAGTCCCAGGAACAGCATCAAAACCCACTGGCACACACTAACCAAATAATATACTTACTCGCCTCGAGCTTCAAAAGGCAAGGAAAGAAAGATGTTAAGAACATGATCAATCTTACATGGCCCAAGCAGTAAACAAACACATATTTCATCACCACGTACCAGTCTTAACTCTTGACACAAGATGGATGTGGGGTTTTTTCCAGTCACAAAAGTAATTCCAAAAAAAACAAAAACAAACACTTTGGGGAAAAGCAGCAACAATTGCCTGTGTACACATTAATGACACATTCAGCCTCAAAGCAAGCATACATGGCCTTCTAAACTCCTATGACAGCCAAACTAATTTCATCAGGAATCAAATGTTATTCATTTTATCTGCTAGATACATAAACAGCAACTGCACAATTGACAAACAACTCTCCAAAAAAAAAAAAAAAATCAATTGAGAATGGTTCAGAGGGAATGCTTCCCAGGAACAAACAACTACAGAAAACACAAAACAAATGCTACAAATCAAAATAAAGAGCAGAAATCAGGAAAATCCCAGTGGTCAGCATTAACGAGAGTTTATTATGAAAATATGCAATTCTTTAAGCTCAAAAAAGCTCAGTGCATGTTCACAATGTCCTCAACGATTCATGCCCTTTGGTACTGCAGATCTTCTATTTAGCAAGTACTTTACTGTCACTTAGCAACTGTAAATGGTTTTCCAAAAAGGAAGCTTTTGGGGTTTTTCAGTTCACATCATCACTGAGCAGACATCAAAAGACAAATCCATCCTGCTCTGCAGGTCGCATCTATCTCCTTGCCCCAGGAACAAGTCTATATCAATGGCCCAATGCACCCACACACTCAAATGGAGGCACTTTTTCATGGAGGAAGCCACTAGTACTGCTTTCCAAAAAGCAAGGATAAACAGTCTGCATCCAGCCCATCAGCTCCTGCCCGAGGTCGGGGCCTCTCACCAACCTCTTTTCACCTTTTTTATCTACAGTGGAACAGAGAGGCGTTTGACCTTGGACACAGTCACTTGGAAAAATATTTCAAGCGCACTTTGCACTGTGGCCTGAAATTCAGATTTTGCTTTATCACCTTGGGAAAAGTAAATAATGTCTAGAAAAGAAATCAGTGCCCTTGGCCTCAAGGATGTGGAAATTCCCAGTGACACTACTCTCCAGATAACGATGCCGCAGCAGCTGGACACTGGTGCAATGTCCCATGGTAACAGGGCTCCAACCTCTCTGGCACAAAACATTCCTACCCCAGGCCTGCTGCAAACGCCAGTTTAAGAAGGCAATAATTAGGAGCAGAGCTGACAACCCACACCCCAGGATTTGTGTTGGAAAAGCAGCGTTTGGTTAAAAACTAACGAGCGGGGCAGGTTCTGGCTGTGTGCTGGGGCAGGCAGCCGCCCCCAAACTCCACAGAAAGGGGAACGTGCAGCAGCCACAAAGCTGCTAATGATGAGTGCTCGTTAGAGCGGCGATCAAAGCCAGGGCAGTTATTGGGAACCCAAACTCCTCAGCTGCCCAGCAGGAGCTCACCCCATCCTGCATCACAGCCCTTTCCACTTCCCTGAGCGTTTGCTTTTCCATCTCCTGCCCTTTTCCCACCTCTGCCTCTTTCCCCATCAGCTTTCCCCTTCCCTCTCCTTGCAGTCCTCCACAGGCACTTTGGGGAACCACTTTTCCATAGGGAGCAGAGGGAAAGGGGGGCAGGAGCCACTGGCACTTACATGTAGTGCAGGTGAGGGTTCTTGGCAAAGGCTCGTGGCTGGATGTTTCGTAGTCCTGAGTTCCTGATTGTCCTGCAGAGAGATGCAGACAGGCAGCAATGGAGTCAAGGCAGACAATTGCTCTAAATCCCTACTCAGAATCTGAGGTGTGCTGGGAGCCCTTGATTCTCCCCACGCCACCCCCGGGAGGAACATCTGAACCCAGGCAGCCTCTTCGAGCTACAAGCAAAGAGGAAATCGGGCTTTTCAGCTTCCTCTGATGTGGTAGCACAGCACAGGCTCAGCGAGAGCAGCTGCTGGGTGAGCCTGTGCTCCCACATCCACCAAGGCTTGCTGGGGTGGCACAGGCCACGTCCTGCTCCTCTCCTCTCACTCCATCTTCATATGCAGCACTGCCTCAGCAAACCTAACCCCCAGCAAAGTCATCTCTCCTCTTCCTATCCAAGAGAAAGCCCTGATGGCTTGCAGCTCTGATAAGGGAGGGTATTTTTCATAGGGAATTATGGACCCTGAAGGGGGAATCCTCTTTACAGCCTGTTTTTGAAAACTTGTATCAGGATTTATCAACACTCTTGGGCACACAGTGTGACTCCTGGGGATGGTCCTGTGCAGGAACCTGGACTTGATGATCTTTGTGGGTCCCTTCCAACTCAGAATTTTCTGTGATTCTGTGAATATTTGCTGTCACTAATGCTTTCTTAGGTGAGATGAGAACAACAGCCAGCCTGCTTACGAGGGGTTTGTGTGCTAAAAGTACAGCTTGCTGGAATCTGGTTACTGACTACTCAGCCCCATACACCTCCTCCAGCCCACATGGGAGCTGTACTTGATGTAAAGCTCCCAGTGAAACACTTTATTAGAGTCTGATTAGCCCTGAGCAACACTCTGCATTTCACACAGCAGCATCCAGGGTGCTCAGAGATCCAGGAGGATAGAGGAGGGGGAATTAGGAGATTGGGTGGCACCCTTGCTTGGCCAGGCTTCCCAAGCATCTGGAAAGTCCCTTCAATGTCATGGACCTCAGTTTCCCCTCCATGACGCACAAAACTGACCTCTCCTCATGCTCAGAGCTGTGCAGGGAGATGCAATTCCCTTATTGCGCAGCACCACCGTGATGGTAACTGCACTAAACGAGGGCCAACAGCCCAGCAATGAAGGATTGGTGGAGACAGCTGGAATTTCACATTGTGGGGCTGAAATGAGTCAGAACAACACATAAGCCCAGAACCAGAACAGCAGGGGAGAGGAGAGGTCAGGGCTGATGTGTGTTGACAGAGCTGTCAGGAGCTAGCAATCTTCCTTCTCACAGACCTAGCAGAGACCAAATAGCATTTCATCTCCATTTTGTGGAGTCTCATAGCAAAACACAGTAGATCAGCAGCTCAAACTGGCAGTGTGGAGACTGCAGAGGGAGGGAAGCCATGGCTCTCTGCTGGAAGGAAGGGTCTGGCCAAAGCCCACTCCCCTGGCAAATGCACGGGACATACTCACAGCCTCTGGAGTCCTGTGTACAGCTCCATGTCAACGGCATTCAGTGTCTGCAAGTTCTTCCAGTTCTCTATGTGTCTGTGGAGAAGAAGGAAAGGCTCAGCTGTGGCACAACCAGATGGCTGCTCTGCCCATGCCAGGGACAGCACACAGAGGGACGATGTCATGCCCCACCACCCAGCCCCATTCTGTTTTCCCAGCTTTTTTGGAAAAGTCAAATAACATGGTTTTGCCCAGAGTTTCAAGCATGGAATGTTCAACCGAGCCATTGAATATCCTTGCCCAAGTCATTGCCCCTCACTGCACACATCAGTGAACAAAGACATGATTGAAATGGGTCATGCAGAAAGAGTGAAAGAAAATAAAACCTCTCAACAAAAACTTAGGGCCTAAATGAAAAAAGTCTTATATTTATCCAATCTCTAACTGGGGTGGATAAACAGGGCCCTAGTCTTCGCTGGCTGGAAGTGTTGCTGGCAGGAGAGCACCAAGCTTAGTTAGGAAACATTGCCTTTATTACAAATTCCTCAGTCGCCTGGGGCAGTCTGGCAGGTATGTTATAGAGAACAAAAACAGAAATAGATCTGTCACCACAGGATCGTTTTCAGTAAATATTAGAGCCGGGGGAAGGTGACAGATCAGCAGCCCCAGAGAAAAGGGTCCCCTGTTATCAGCAGCACAGGAGTGATGCTGGCAGCAGTGTGGCTGCAATGCTGTGTGGTGTAAAAGGAGTGCAGTCCTCATCCCCCAGACAGTCCTCGGCCAGTTCTGGCTTTGTCCCAGATTTAACTCAGACACCCTCCCACCAGAAAGCACAAACATTTACAACAGGGTCTTTGCTAGAAGCAGGTGGAGATAGTCCTCTCTTAAAGTCAACTGAGAGGGGAAAAACATCTGGCAGGTCCCTTGGACAGTATGTGAAAGAAGCCCAACTTTGAAGTCTCTGAACACGTACACCCAAGCTCACATCTGCCTTGGTGCAACAGTTGGCTTTGAACTTGACCCTGGAGAGGGGAAACATCTCCAAGTGGTGCAGGGTTGGAGTGATGAGAAAACACTGAGAACTATCCTGTGATGCTATGATTCTAGGAAAGTAGGTTGCAGGGCCCCACATGATGGTCCAGAGGCTGAGTAAGCAGAAGAGGGATCTTAGACCTCTTCCAGAGCAGTCGCAGGGGCCACACATTCCTCCTCCAGCATTTGCTATGCCTTGTGCTTGCACAAGAACAGATGAATTAGCGTGACGGAAGTACATGGACCTGCTTGAGCCACATCCCAAATAACAACCAGCTCAAAAAAAGTAAAAACACAAAGCCTGGACTAAATCTCATCACATTTCTCTGCTCTCACCATGCGGATCCAAGAAAAGCAGAGGCCCACAGGAGTCACCTCTGTTTTCCATATGTTCCATAATTGTCTGCATGCCCAGAGGGGTTAGTCTGAGGATGCAGCACAAGCTCCCAACCACTGCTGCATGACAGTGGAAGTCACGGTTCATCCCCAGTGACCTGCTCATCGGCTTGGATCGCCTGTGTCCCAGACAGAATGAGAAACAGGACATTATTACAGCCACTTTGTGTTCCCTGCCAATGGCTAAGGCCCCTGTGAACATTTCCAGAACAAAACACAGACTGGGAGGAGTCAGTGAGTCCGACAGTTCAGTGAAACCCTTTGGAGTCAGGGCACGACTGCCAGCTCAGGTCCTGGGCCGCAGGATTGCAGGCCTGAGCAAGGCCGGAAACACAAGTGGAAAACATTTCCCATCTGCAACTCCTACACAGCAAAGTGAGGGTCCTCCAGGAGAAAGAAGGAACATAGGAAGGAGGAATAGGATGATGTGGGTTTACCACCAGGGCATGCTGAAGCTACAGCATCCAAGCAATGACCTTCAGGGAGGGATGGAGCAGTCCCGAGCCAGGAGTTATGGAGCAACCACAGCTGGGAAGGAGGCGGCGGCCAGATTGGCTCTTGTTTTATTGATTTTGCTTGCTAAAAAAAGTCAAGGTTATTTTTGACCTGACACTCAAAGCCATGTGGGCAGCATTCTAGAAGAGACAGAAAAAGACCTGAGCTTGTTCCCAGTGACATGCCCAGGCATGAATTTCTTATGACTCAGCACTGGCATATGGGGGTCTTGGGGCCTCCCCATGGCCAGCTCCCCCCAGTGACAGAACACTAGACTGTAAATACAACCCCACAACCTGTATTCCCGTCTCCCAAACAAAGCCCATGAGCTTCCTGAGCCAGATATGCTTTGGTATATTATTTAAGAGACATACTACACCCATAAAGAGGGAGACAAGAAAATCAACAGTGGAAATACACAGACACATGTAGGATAATCCCCCAACCCAGCAGCTGCTTTATGTAGAGTGCAATGCCGGGAAATAATAATTAGGTGCACAGGTCAGCAAGGGACTTTGAGTCCTTTAAGCTACACAAACACTTCCCTTCTCAGGGATTTCCAGAAATGCCTTTTCCTCTTTTTTTCCCTGATTTTTCAACTTAGCATGAGTTGCACCCTTGCTCCTAGAAGTGACAAATCAGTCTTGATTTGCAGGCACCTCAAAGATACACCAGGAAAAATATTTCCCTTTGTTCCCTATTGCTTTGGAAAGAATAGTGTAGCTTTGCACTGGCTAGGTTCAACTGAACCCACATAAAAAACCAAAACAGAAATGCATCTTATTCTAAAAGTTCAAGGAGTCAAGCTGTGACTGCAAAATTGGCAGTGGTTGTACAGGAAAGCAAACCAACCGAGCGGAGAAACTCCACCCCGGAAACTTAAGTCCCTCTCATGTCCTTCAGTGTCTTAACTAGCTCCCCCTCTTTTCCTTCCAGGGTTTTGCTTGCCCTAGAAATCTTATATCCTCCCACTTGCTGCCGAAGACTGAGACCTTCCCTCCTCCTCTGCCTCGGTTCATTAACCCGGCAGGAACACGGGTGCCTGGTTCACACCAAATACAGCTGTGACAGCTCCCAGCCTTGCCCTGGTCTCCTCAAACAGGCATTGAGGTATAAATTACAGTCAGTGGACGACAGTTTATTCCTCCCTGCACATCTCTAAGTACATATTCCTGCAGCATTCCTCAGTTATTACTAAGGCAAACTGCTCTTCTGCAAGACCCAATAGCTTCAAGAGCAACACCATACTTCACAAATCCTGAAGAGCTCACCATGTACATATCCACCTAGACTCACATCCAACTTCTAATCAAGACCATATGAGATGCAACCCTAGCACAGATGATGTTGTTCACTTATTTTTTGGGTGGAGGATGGAGGGTAGGGCATGTTTGCTAAAATACTCACTTCCTTCTCATACTTCTTGTATATTTGAAGGGTCCTTCTGCTCCAAGTCTCCTTGTTTGCACTGCAGAGCTGAATTATACCATGCCTTCTACAGACCAAACAAATTTCACCTTGGGAGTAACAAGGCCTTTGCTCTCCCAACTCAGACTGAAACATTGCACCTCTCATTTCTCACCAAAATGCACTCACTAGCATTTTATATCCATCTTCTCTTGTGTCAAAACTGTCTTTGCTTAAGCAGCTCTTTTTCTTTCCTGGCACTTCTTCCTCCCTCCTTTACAAGTAGGAGCTAGGCCCACCCAGTCATCATTTACAAGCTACCTGATGCCAGCTCTTCTAAGGCAGCACGTCTGTACCAGTGAAGTGCAAGGCAAATTGTCTCAAGTGCCCTGAAGAGATACTAACTCAAGTCCCAGGAGTGATACAGACATATTGCTCAGGCAGAGTCCTGGCACTGAGGTTATTTTGCTCCTGATTTCAGACCCAGCACAACTGATGCTCACACTTGGTGATCAATGCAAGAAGGACCACTGTGATAGGCACACAGAAAATGGCTCTCTATTTTCTTTATCAGCCTATTTAAGTCCCTTTTTCTTGAGTAAGAGTGACAAAAACACAGAACAGTCTCCAGGAGGTCTCACTTGTATCACAGCATGAGCAGCTCCCCAGTCACACTGGAAACACCATGAGTTGCAGCCTGAGATCACACTGGCCTTTATCACAGCCCCATCAGCTGGGGAGCTTGTGTTTACCCCATTATTACACATTGCATCAAGCATTTCTATCCACCAGGTCATTTCCTAGCTGGCAGCAAAAGCCATGTTACACCCACATTTATATTCCCCCCACCTGGCATTGCAGAGTGTCGGTTTTGTTACTGCAGCTCTTCCCGTTGGCCATCCCCAAGCCACTCTGTGTCCCCACAGCTCCAGCTCAAAGAAGGAGCACGCTCCTGCCCCTTGGGCCAGGGTCCTCAACAAAAGCAGGAGCCAACATCACCTTCACGGAACCTCAGGACTGCTCATCTTTCAACACCTCCCATCACCACTTCACGTAGCACACCTGGGCTATACTGTGTCTTCTCCAGAAAAACAAACCACTTGTGATGCAGTGCAGCATCATATTAACCTCTCATCACAAAGTCATCTCTCTGCTGGGGAAATCAGCTACCTTTTCAAAGGAAGGCATAGGCTTAGCCTGACAAAAGCTAACCTTAGGAAGCCAACACTGCAGCACTTCCCAGCCTCATGCACCCACAGCAATGCCTTTACAACTTGTTGAAAGCCCTGTAGGCCACTGCAGCCAGACCGATGGTCAATCCCCAGCTTGCATGCTGTGTCCCAGTTAATAGCAAACCTGTGAAGCATGAAGCCCTGTTTGTCAGCTCAGCAGCTTGCAAGCATCACATCTCGCTCCCAGGGCACCATGTGAAGCCAGCAAGGCAGCCAGGTGTCTTTGCCCCTGCAGCACATAGACAGAGATCAGCAGTCTTGCTGACCATAAGCTCGCCAACTCACAGGGTTTAGGTTTCAGCTGCTCTCTAGAAGTGCCAGGACTTTGCCTCACTTGCTGGAAGGGGACTGGTAACCACCAAACCTATGGGAACAGTGATTCCTGTCATTGCCAGAAGGAATGCCTGTGTCTGACAACACAGACTGGTGTGATCTACTTGAGACTGCGCAGTTTCAAACGCTCCCCTTGCAGCCCAGGGCCAATGCAGCAAGGGAGACTAGAATATCCACTGGGATTCAAACACAGACAGGCTCATTTCAAGCCTCATGCATGAGGCAGAGGTGAAGAAACAGCCTCGTGCCAATTTACCAAGCGATTAAACTTGAGGCTACTTAATGTGTCTGGCCTTCCTTCACCCTTCTCAAACAACAAGGATAACATTTATCTAATCTCTCTCAGCTTTTCAAGCATTGTGGTCAACAGCTAAAAAAGGCACCTGGTAAGCACCAAGTATTACATAGCGTGTGTACAGCTGTGCTGCCCAAATCTGTGTCTATCCCAAACTGGAGGGGAGCGGCTTTTCCCGAGGATGCCATCAGCTCCAATCAGTCCCCAAGCAAATGACACATCCCTGCCACCACTTCTGTTCGGATGCTGGGCAGTGAATAAGTTGTGTGCCAGCACTTAGGCAGCACAACAACACACATACACAATTATATAATATATAGATAGGAAAGGCAAGCAGAGCATTTGCCTCCTCTCTCTTGTAGGGCTACAGGAAAATTGATTTGTCACCCAGGCATATTAAACCTTGCAATCCAGACAGATGCATTAGCTTTCAATTACCTGATATGTTTAGCATTATAAACAAACTTCCTGGCACGCCAGCTCCAGACCGTGCAAATGTGAATCTGATTGCAGTGGGAATAAAGGGAAGACATCTCTGAACCCTCCTCGACCAGTAAGACCTACCTCCTCCAAGCAGAGGTGCTGCAGATGTTGATGGGAAGCCCTAAAGGCTGGTATATCTGTGGCACTGGTGCAGGTCCCACACCCCAGGGCTAAGCACAGCCATGGTGGGGACTGCCAGCTCCTTTTATCCATCCCACACACCCTATACAGGGTTGAGGAAGCCATAAGGTATCAGACAGCTTTCACAGTATAAGGCACTTATCACAAAATTTAATAAGTAGAGGCACAAATGATTTGATTCCCTCAATATGAAATTTATAAAAGTGACTTGGTAACAGAAACTTAAAAGCAAGTGTGGTTGAATAAAGACTTACAAGGACAATATTTTCCCCAATTAAAACACGGCCTTCCCCTTCCCAAAAAACATGGAAAGGTCACCCAGCAGTGGATCATTAAGGATAATTTGAGGTCAGTTGGAAAAGGGGGGTAGAGAAAGCAAATCCAGCTTTGTAGAAACAATTATGAGCATAACCCCACGGTGTAATTGTGATTCGTCAAGGTAACGATCATAAAACACCACTGCGACACAGCTCCCTCTGCGCTGCTCTGCTGCTCCTGCCAAGGTCGTGTGGGGGTACGTGGGTGCTGCAGGGAATGCACCAGGGATGCACTCAGCCCCCATCCCACGGGCCCACATCCAACCCTGCAATCCAAACCAGACCCTTCCAGAAGGGCTGAGCAAAGGAAAAGATTCCCAATCCCCAGCTGGGGAAGATTTGGGAACAACACAGCTACGCACAAGCCACTGCACAGTGGCATCTCAGTCTTCCTGGAGAAACTCGACTGCTAGACACAAGCAACTCACAGGAACAAGGCATTCAGAGAGGGCTCCCCCTCAGAACACTTTTCAGATGAGTCCAAACGAGCTGCATGTTCACCCCAACAGCATCTGCCCGGCCTCAGGCTGGCCAGGAGCAACCACCAGGTGCAGAAAAGCTGCTACAACTGCACTATCTGACAAGATGGTCATATAGAGACACCCTACCATGAAAGACACCCCAAGAAACAGCTTTAAGCTCTGCTGAATATGTTTGGTTTCTTTTCCCAGGCTCTGAACTTATTTCATCCTGTACAACACCCATAAGGACATACAGGAGCTGGACATAAGTACATGCATTTAAAAAAAACAGACAGCAGTGGCAACATGACCAGAACCTCGTCCTTGGCTTTTGTCCCCAGGGACAGGAGACCCTCCCAGGGTGCACTGTGCCCTGTGTTCGTGCATTCACCAGTTTGCTTCTATGATCTCCTCAAGCCTCAGCATCCCCCAGCAGCTCTGGACGGTGACTTATGGAGCAGAGAGCATCCCTTTCAGGGCCAGTGTGTCAGTATTACCAGAGGACAGCAGGCTGCCTGCACCCAGCATGGACAGATTGCAGCAGCACACAGGAAGCAGTTTGTTCCTGTTACTGCAAACTGCATCCTAAGTTTTTCAGTGTAGGGAGTTATGCCCAGTCACACCATTTCAGAAAGGGAGAAATAGGTGCTAAATAGGATGGCAGAGCTGAAGAAGTGCTGTGGGCAGTCATACAGCTACCACCACAACAAATACCTGCCCTAATAGTTGGTCACTATTACTCAGCCAGTCCTGGAAGGAAGCAGCCCTGGGATCCCAAGCAAGAACTGAGGTGTCCAAAATCATCCTAGTGCTGAAGAAAGCTCATTCGTCAGAGATAAGCAGCAGTGCAAAAGCTTCAAGAGGAAACTCCCAAGGGCTGCAGCATCTCCTGAACAGAGAGCAGGGTTGGGAGGACAGTGCTCCAAAAAAATCCTCTGGATAAGGGCTGGACTCCTGGTTCAGCCCCAGCTCCCTGCCCACCACCTTGACACTTCCCTGCTGCTGCAGGATCTTTCCAAAACTCTTTCTTGTTTATTGCCTATCACTATCTGCCCTCTGTGCAGTCCCAAACACCACCTGAAGTGAGAAAGCATGAGATGGGATAAGCAGCTTTGTCCTGCAGACATGGACATAAATACACAAATTCAGGCACCTTGGGATGGAGCATCAGTGAAAAATGTGACTTCACTCCCCACATGCAAAAGCTTGCTCCCTTTTTCCTCTGGGTGGCAGAGCCTGAAACAATGATATTTGCCCAAAAAGGCATTTCTTTCATTACATTCTGGCAGGACAACCTACAAAGCCAGTCCTCTGTGAGCAGATAGGTGTTTCTCACTGTTAGGCACGGATCTGGGGTGCTCAGAGCAGAGACTCCTGGCTCAGGACTGTTAATGTCAACCTGTGCGTGTCTAATCATTCCACATCTCCTAAATAGCCATGCAGCTGGCTGGGATGAGAGGGCAGTCCAAGGACAGGGAAAAAAAACCCCCAAAACATTCCTCTGGGAATTTTACACAAACCTCAGGGCGAGGCAGAACCCTTAGGTCTCCTGCACCCACGTAAAAAGAGCTCCTGTTTTTCAGCAGCTCTCCAAGCACCTGCCATGCCAAATGAAAGGATGAAATCCATAGGATTTCATATGCAGTGAGAGCCAGCAGTGTGCAGCATTTTGTGGTCTTTAAAGATCAAACGGCATTTTACAGAGGAAGCAGCACCCTGGTCAAAATCAGCTTCAGTAATCATATTCTGCTTTATTAAACCCTCCCTGCAACTTCAGACTGGAAGTCAGATTCCCTCATACTCCCATCTCCAGACAGGTCTGGGACTTTTCAGAAACGAAGCTATATACTTATATAAATATATTTTAAAATATATTTTATATATAAATATATTAAAACAGGCAAAGCTGCCAAGCTCTACTCCAAAGGCAGCTGTGTTTCTCTCCTGGAGAGCACAGTGCCTACACACATTAGCAAGACAAGGAGATGTACTAAAGGTATGAGATCACCAGAGTTCAGCCTGGCAGGAACAACTCTTGGTACAGACGAGTGCCAAAGAGCATGTGGTGGAAAGGAGCCCTCCCCAAAAGGGCACAGGGCCTTGGAGATGGTCAGGATGATATTCTGGTAGCTCAGCTAGGACCCAAAAGGGAGCACTGCCAGCCACATGCATGCATTGCACTTCATGCTGTGCTTGAAGACAGGAAAATGGATGGAGGAGGAAAAGCAGAAAATAAAATCTCCCGCAAACTGACTGCTGCTGTGATATATGGCACTGGGAATGAGGGGGCAGGAACTAGAGTCCAGCAAAAGCAGACACGAGAGCCAGGGATGGGGCTGCACAAGTGCCATGATTGGAGGGGGCTGCAGTCCTTAATCCAGACCCGCTGCCACCCACCCACACAAACCAGCAAGCACACTTCCCAAAAACCACCGCCACCATGTGAGTCTCATTTCGGGAGCTTTTTACATTCACATCAGCTTCATCTCTAGCCCTGTTCTGATGTAGCTGCACATTTTTGGGCAGATCCTTTCCACTGCTCCCATGCCTGGATCCTGAAAGCAGCGCGGGAACCAGAGCTTGGAGCTGCAAACCTTGGGTGCCGAAGGATCCCTCAGCTTATGCAGAGTTGTGGCCATCTAGCAGCTGAATCCAGTGCCCTTCCACAGTCCCACACCCTACTTTAACCTCCTCTGCTCCCCCACAGTTCCACTGCCCCATAGTGCAGCTCATCCTGCTTCCAGCTTTCCCACACACACCAAACACAGGGAAAACCACTGCCCAAGAAAGACGAGGGGAGAGACAATCTTTCCAGACTTGGATCCTGCTCCCATGAAGCTGCCTTTTTTTCCCCTTTCTCAAACACCTCCCAAGGAGCCTGAACTTTGACCTTCCAGCATTTTGGCTCCCCAGATGTTTATGAAGCTCGAACCAGCAGGCAGCAACGCCCAGCTGGGCTGGCCACAGGCCAGGCTCCCAGCCACTCTGCTCAGGACAGCCACGGGTAGAGCAGCTCCAACCTGCAAGGTGACTTGCCAGGGTCCTCGTTACCTCCACAGCATCACAGCTTTGCCTGTCCAGCT
Organism: Atrichornis clamosus; assembly: GCA_013400975.1. NCBI lineage: Eukaryota > Metazoa > Chordata > Aves > Passeriformes > Menuridae > Atrichornis > Atrichornis clamosus. Next base: position 967,549 of record WBMZ01011338.1, read on the forward strand.
TCCAGCTGCTCCCCATAAAGCCAAAGAACCAGATAAGTTCTCCACAGAGTTTATTTTTGACCCAACTGCCATGATGCCTCTAGGCTTATATCTGCACTTCAAATAAATCACAGCCAGCTCTGCCCACCCTCCTCAGCAGCAATGGAGGGGCTCCTCCGTCACCCAGGAGAAGGGCTCAGCCCTGTTTTCCCCAAGAAAAGCCATGAAAACCTCCTCCCTTCCCTCCACTAAGCTTTTCCTACAAGGGACACACACACACTGACTTGGCTCTTATTGCAGAGGTGTAAGAACAGAAGCATCACTCAGGAGCAGGGGGATGTACTCATTAAGACATGGTGACTCAGAGCTCTAGGCTTCCCGGGATAACAGGTATTTTTGTGGGAAGTCAGCTGGCTCTGAAAGGGAAAAGCAAAGCAGCATGCCTATAAACATGACACAGGCAGAAAGAGGCAGGGAGGGGAAGAAAGGAGAGCAAGGAGGCAACAGACACTTTAAAAGCTCCTCTCCCAGTGCTCTACTTTGTTCATATAAATGTGAAAAAAAGCACCTTGCAAAAATCTTACAGAAGACACTCTGACAGCCTGAGATGCTGCTAACCAGGCTGTTGTGTTAGAGCTGATCCAGCTGCACAAACAGCAAATCCCGGGACCATTTCTATCTCATCTCTCAGCTCCATCTGCCATTCCTCTAGATAAAGAGCTGAATTATGGAGATGCCTCTGCTTGCCTGGCACCTCAACTCGCAGCTGGGGCATCTCAGCACACCTAGACCAGCCTCACCCTGACCAAGACCCAGCCCTTTGTTCGCCATGGACACCTCCTTCACCAGGGCCAAAGGTGGGGTGAAGCCCTTCAGCTCACACTGTCCAAACACGCTGCTGTTGCGCCGCACTGGCTGTTATTCAGATCAGATTTGTTTTACACCAGGAGATCACAGCCTGAGTTATTGTAGTGTGGCCAACACGTGGCAAACATTAACCCAGCACTGACATCCCCACCCTGCACTGGCAGGGTCTCCTTGCACCGTTTGAAGATGATGTTCATCACTGGGGCTTGGGGCCTTGCACAGAGGCTTAAGGCCACAGCAGTGACATGCAATGACATCCAGTCCCAGACAGGCCATGGCAACCCACGTGTGACCCCCTCCATAATCCCAGACCACGTCCCCTCGTACGAGGCATGAGCATAAACAAGATCAGCCTGATAGCTCTGTGCTCCTGAAAAGGATCCTTGTATTGCTGAAGGATTCCCAGGAGGCTGGCATTAATCTGACAGGTATAAAATCCCAAAGGGCCATTTGAGGAATCCAAAGGTCCTGCTCAGTAGTAATTGAGGAGAGGCAGGGAGCAAGCAAGTTACGATGCATCTCCTGACATCGCCTGCCCTTTCACCACTTGCTCTGAAGATGTATTTAACAGGACACGTGTCTTTTTGATGCCATTTAGGGTCATGGAAAAATTTCAAAGCCAGAAAGCAGATCATCAGACAAAGTCCTTCCAGGGAGATGTTGTTGTTGTATTTATTTTGTTGTTGTTTTTGTGAAGAATCACACAACTTTTTTTCTGCTCCTGGGCAGCTGGAGAACCAGGAGGGTCCCAGCACCAGCCCAACCACAGAGCAAACTACCCGAGCCCAGAGGGTTATCAGCGAAGGAAAGCTCATCCTGCACAAAGAATAGAGACATTGTCTGTCCCCAGCACAGGCAGCCCTCTGGGGAGCTGGGCTGGCTCCCGCACAGCTGGCAGCAGCTGGGCCCCAGAATCCTCACCCTGTGCCAGGCTGGGGCTTACCGGGGACAGCAGCTGGCAGGGACAGCCCTCCTGCACTCAGCTCCTCCTCCTGCTGTGGGCATTGCAGTGGCGTGGAGAAGGGCTGCCTTCATCCTCCCTCTGCCGTGCAGCTGGAGAGCTGGGACCAGGTCTCAGCAACCTACACCTTGGTATCAACCCGCCAGTACGACCCACACTGAGCTCACCCACAGCCTCCCCACTCCTGCCTTGCACCAAGCTCGCTGGGGGCCCACCGGCCCCTCAGACACCTTCAAGACCGCCAGGCAGCCAACAGACCTTCCCAAAGCCCCCAGACACAAGCCACCAACAAAACCACAGATACCTCCAACAGCCCTGGGTCTAACCACTCTCTGATCTCTTCTGCTACAATGCCAAGGCTTGGATTCAGCCTCTGGAACAGGACACACAGTGCCACTGTGCCAGGCTTGTGCTCATCACCACATTACCAAAGTTTTCTGCCCCAAAGTCATCATTTACAGCCCTCCCAGGTGTTTTGCTGGCTCTCAATGAGGACAGAAGGCAGAAGTGAAGGAAGCAGGATAGAGAGGAAGACAGAGACCAAAGTAGCTCTGGGATGCTCCAAGGCCAGACACTGCAGCTCCTTCCCCAGGGCTATGGGCCCTGCCGGAATGCAGGGACAGGTGTAAGACATTCCTGACTCCCACCAGAGCTGGCACAGCCCCCAGCACCACTGAAACCACCTTGCTGACAATGAGCACAGTGATGCCCCCATCTTGGGAACTGACTGTGCTTCAGCAGCTGCGACATCCCCCATGGCTCCCCCGAGAGCTGCAGCACATGCTGCCCCAACACAGCCAGCCCTGCACGCTCCTGCCCCTTCCCAGCCCCAAAGCCCTGCCACAGCTGCCCCAGGAAGGCATCCTGGCCTTCCCAAGCTGCGCCCAATGCAAGCACCAGCTCCCATTTCCAGATTTGGGGTACTGAGAGCATCAGGGCTGCCTGGTCACAAGGTCCCACACAAAAGCACCGAGCCAGGGAACTTCTGGATGAGAGCCAATACATGACCTCCTGAAGCCCACACCCACACTGACCAACAACTTCTGTCCATGATGGTTTTAAGCTGGGTTGGTTTTGGCTTTTCACATCTTTCGCCTAACTCCCCTTTGAAAAATCCTGTAGTTGCTATGGAAATAGTCTCATCAGCACAGGTGGAGCATAGGAGTACCAGCCCAAACTCCCTCTGGCTCCCACTTGACACCAGTGCCTGGGAACTGGCAGCGCTGGAGGTTGCCCCAAGTTGAACAGGGAATACCCTGAGCTTAAAGCAGCACTTGGCACTGATGGATGCACAAAACCCATCTGAGAGTCAAGGGCAGGGACCTGCAATTCACCCAGGGATAAACAGGTTAAAATAATAATTGAGACATCCTCACACTGGCTAAGGGATGACAGGGTTTTAAACAGCAAAAAAGCTGTAATTTGCCCAGCAACACCCTCACCTTGAGCAGAAGGTGGCCACAGACAAGGGCAGCAGGAGCAGAGCTGAGCTTTGTCACTGGCCTCCAGGGGAGCTTCTCCTGCCCCGCTGTACTCCCAGCTCTGACATGAAGCTAATCAGCAAGCAGGGTGTGAACAGCAACCATCAACCATCAAGTGCTGTGAAGAGGGCTGGAGGGTAGAACAGAAATTTTCCCACGTGACAAAGACATCAATCCGTTGGGCAATTGCTACCTGCTGCAATGGAGCCGCTTCACACACGGACTCAGCCCCTCCCACCTGAGAGCCCCGGCTGCAGAACACTTGGATTTTATACCACGAGACAATTCCTTGCTGAAAGCACTGGCAGAGACTTTGCACACGATGGATTATCCTTTACCAGTAGAGCTTGGAGCGAGGTCCCCAGGCACCAGAGATCAGCTGAGCGGGAAATGCATCTCCTCCGTGGGAGTGGACAGCTGGCCAGCAGCACTCTGTGCACAGGAGGTGCTGCTGCCGTGCTGGCAGATGGACTGCAGCTCTCACCAACCCCAAATTTGGGGTAAGTGCCAAGAACCCCCATCCCCATCACCCCACCCAGCTGGGAGACAGAGAGGATGTGATGCCTCTGCCAACAGCGTGGACATCTCCTGCCTCTGGCCATGCTGAGTAGCCTGCTGGCATCTGTCACCGTGTCACCACGCTTGAGAAAAAACAGCAGGAGGCCTGCCTAGCTGCAGAATGCAAACCAAGGTCTCAGCCACCACCAGGGCTGTCCCCAGCCATTCCCAACCTGAGATCACATCACTAATGGCAGTTTAACCCTGATGCAACCTAGTGCAGAGCAGAGAACCTCCAAGCTGTATGGTGGGCAGTCACATCACCAGGCGCTGGTCAGAACTCATCACGGACCACAACACATGAAACCACTTTCACGTCATCACTGCTTGCTTGGCAATGAGCAGATTACAGATGTTTTTCCAAGCATTTGTCTCCTGGAGCAGGGATTTTCCTACACTCAGTGCTGATGCCACCACACAGATCTCACCAAGCTTTACCTCCCCCACCAGGCCCCATAAAACCCCTGGGGCTGTCACACAGCACATCCCACCCTCTGCTCCCAGTTCTGCCTGTAAAGGGGAAATCACACGGGCAGCACCAGCACAGCACCATGAGGCATTGTGGCACATCCTTTGGGCTGACACCTTGCTGGTTCCAGAGTGGATCTGAGCGCAGCGCAGGGCACTGCTGGACCCAGCCAGTCCTTACAGGTGCACGACCCTATTTTAAGGTCTACAGAATAATTTGGTCTACAGAATCATCAGACTGCAAGGTGCACCTCTACACACCTATTTTGGGAGCATCTTGCCAGATCCTAAGTGCTTCCCCAAAAGAATGCAAGTCAAGAGAGAAGGATGGGTTTGAGCTGTTACCGAGCCATTCAGGCTTGGTCAGAGATCCTGCAAATAATAGAAGCCTGCACTCCAGCAGCTGTTCTTTCTCATCCAAATTTAACAACTTCAAGACATAAAGCAGAAAGTAGCAGCCAAAATGCCTCCCACCACCAACCCATCCCATGCCCAGGGAACACACAGTCTCTCTTGCTCCATGCTGGAAGAAATCTCATTGCACCAGCCCAAAACATTTTACTCCCCAGTTTTGGGGAGCTGTTACTGAAACAAGTTGCATGCAAAGCTGTCTGCAAAGAAAAGGGACTCTACAAAACCAACAGAGAAACCTGAATCAGCCCCACTTGGACCAGGGGATAGCAAACCCAGGCTGAAGGCAGAGGAGCAGCCAGCCACTGTGACTCTGTGCCACTGTCACCTCCATCTCACAACACTATGCCAGTACATATCACCACCCCTTCTGCAACATCTCCAAATGACTGGGTGACAGACTGTGCTGTCCCAGATCCCACAGTCCCTTTAACCCCTGTGACCCAGAGGAAGCCTCAGCGATGGAGCAGGGACCATCCCATGTCATGGAAAACTTAAACACGGACCAAGTAAACAACTTATCTCTCATCACACAGCAAAACTTTCAGGATGTCTTAAGATGCAATTCCTCCAACATTCACATTTTCACTGTCTTCACCCCAACTTGGAGGTCCCTATTAAAACCTCAGCAACAGGGATGCTTTGGTGAGGCCCAGTTAGCCTTGAGGATCAGGAAGATTCTACAATTAGGCAGCAGAGCAGCATTTTGGGGCTGACGTCTGGGGAGGTGGCTGCCTGGGTGCACCCCAGCTGCATCCCACAGCACCTCGAGATGCCCAGCAGAGAGCTGTGCCCCTTGCCTGCATAGCAGCACAGCGCCTCGAATAAAAACTCCCCACAGCCAGCACAGTGAATAAGATTACAACAAATATAAACTAATGATACAGCTGTCAAGACAGATTAGACTGCACAGTGTAAAAAATTGCAGGGCTGTTTAGTCACAACAATATAAGATTAATTTATCAATACAGCTTATGTGGCACTGGAGAGATAGCAAATTGAATAAGTGAATCTTTTCTACACCTTGCTCAAGGAGGGAGTCTCAGACCCGATGGGTGTGTGGGTCCAGATATCAGTGAGGATCTGCAGCCTGTGATCAACGACAGGGCTGGTTTGATATAGCCCAGGGGGATCTGCATCTTTATCCCAGGCTTAGGGGATGGCACATGTACCATCCAAACACGTGGCTCTGCACCCATGCGCTCCTAAAGATGCCCAGCCTCCTGCAGGACCATACTAGAGAGGGATGTTGCTAAAACAAGACATCCAGAAGCTGCTGTTGCAGGCAGGAACTTCCCAGAGCCCTTTCCACAAGCTCCTCCGAGTCCAGCACCACAGGACTGGCGCCGTTTGTGCAGCCTCACCTTTAAGCCCTGTCCCAGTTACAGCGTGTACGTGTGTTGGTGCACACAGCAGGCAGCACCCACGGCCCTAACACAGGCAAAAATATGCACAGCCACAGCCACCCTTTGGGGGCTAAGCCCTGGCAGAACCAGGCAAGCTTGCAGCCCTGAGAACATCCCTCAAGAGTTCCCAAAAAGCAAGAACCCACAGGTCCTCAGGAGATGCTTCCCTATTCATCCCACAGCTTCTACCCAAAGACTGCAGTGTCCTCAGCGGACCCATATCTTTTCAGGTCACTCATATGTTGCCATCTGTGGGTTAAAAAATGTGCAAGTAAATAAATAGGTGCAGTGATAATGAGCCAAGGTTTCGATCTGTGAAGGTGAGAGCACAGCAGCATCTGCCAATACGAAGGAAGCACCCGTTTCTATAAATATTGAAATCCGGTAATTATCATCATTAGAACTAGTTGTGATTTAGCCATAGCTCAATCCCAACAAGTAAGAATGGCATTTATTTGCCACAATTAGAACAGCTAAAAATACCTCCCAAACTTTGCCTGGTTCAGCCCCATCCCATCAGCCCCCAGCAGGCTCAGCCCTGGTCAGGAAGAAATGCAAGGGCGGGGAAATTACTTGAAGGACCACACGGGGCTGAAGAAACCTTGTGCTCTCCCAGGGAGACCAAGACACCAGCACAAGGCCACCCCATCTTCTGGGAGCCCTTCACAGCTTTCCTCCATGGCTTTTTCCCTAACTCTGGTTCATCCCAACTAATTCCTGCCCCACCACGCTGGCTCACAAGGGTAGCTGTTCCCTAGGCAAAGCAACATCCCCTCTAGCAAGTTACCTTTTCCATGCTGAAGGTTTCTTTGCAGTTGCATCAAAAAGCACAGGTTTGCTTCAAAAGGCCAACGGAAAAGCCTGGCTCAACCAAGCCATACCCCTGGCAGTGGGGGCAATAGCCCTGGTAGCACCCAATTGGTCCGAAACAGCCATTGCTGACAGACACGTTTCCTCACCTTGTGGGAACTTTGCAGTTATGCCAAGAGCCTCCACACACTCAGCATCCCCTTCCAGGCTCCTACTGAGTCCTGAAGGACTCCTGGAGCTCAGCAAGCTGGACAGACACCTTCATGGATGAACTTGCTGGAAGAACTCATCCTTCCCACCTTCTACAGACAACTCCTCATATAAAACCCTGTGGGAAGCATCAAGCTGTCCTGTCCTTCCTCTGCAAAGTGACCCGGGGGCCACCACCTTTCCAGAAGCTTTTAAACATGAAGGGACTTGGCCATCCTCCCTCGGGGACACATCTGCACTCCAGCTGCCACCAGCAGTTTCCCAGCCTTTTCCCTGATGGCAAATGCCTGTGAGGTGCAGATAATTATTGCAGAAGGCAGCACCTCAAGGCAGCTACAACCATCTCTCAGCTTCCTGTCCAAGCCCATAATCCAGGAAAAATCCCCATCTACTGACACAAATCACCCAGGGCCTTCTCCTCACGCTTGCTCCAAGATTTTCCCTGAGGAAACGTGCCCAGCTCCCCCGGTCAGGGATGTTCTTTCTGACAGTCACGGTGAATATTCTCCCTGCTTATTCGATAATATCTGGAAAGGGCTGTGAAATGGGAGCTCAGCGAGTCTCTGCTGCGCGGGGGCGAAGGCACCGAGGTGCTGCTCCCTGCCAGGTCCCAGCAACAGCCCAAATATTCATCCCAACCCCGCTGGCCACCATCTGCTCCTCCCTGAAATGCCTCCAGCCCTGAGATTTCTCAGCCCCCAGCCTTCCTCTGTGGATAATCTGACTCCTCTCATGCCTTTTTTCCCCCCCCCCCTCTCTTCTGAACTCTCTCTAGTTTGTCAATATTCCCATAATAAGGTGCCTCAAACTGAGACCACATTCCTGGGTTTTTTTATTATTATTCTGGGGGGGTTCTGTTGTTCTGTTTCGCATTTTTGTCTGTGAGAATAGCCAGGTTGTAGCTCTGCTCCCACAGCTCCCCCTCTCCCCAGACACAGCCCATCACTATTAGTTTAGGGCCCTAAGCCAGTTCTCAGTCCATTTGGCAGCATCATATCCAAGGCAAACTGAACTAATTTTGAGAGTAAGATTTGGTGAGACACTATATCAAATGCTTTGCTAAATCCAAATATATTAGGATTTCCACGTTCTGCTCAGACACTAATTTTGTGATTCCATCAAAAAGAAAAAGCAATCAGGTTTGTCTGGCAAGATTTATTCTTTCTAAATCCCTGCTGTTATTGCTCATGCTTTCCTTATCCTCTAGTGCTTCACTTTCTTAATACTGCAGGACTGGAAGCGTTAGCTGGAAATTTATTTTTGCTATTTATATGGATTTTGAAAATCTGCCTCTGCTCTCCTCCGCTGCCCCCTGCCTTCCCCACTGCTGTTTAGCATCCCTGTGCTCCCACTGTACACATCTCCTCCTGCATCCTCCTCCCAAAGCCAGAGGGAGCAGCATCTAAGCCCAGCGTTAATACACAGCTCAGACACAAGATTCAGAAGAAAAACTAACTAAAAAAAAAGCTGTTTGGCAGCAGGAAAAAGGTCTAAAGGAAACACCCAGCTGGGTCAAGCCCAGGTCTGCTCCAGAGCATAACAAACAGTTAATATTAATGCCTGAAGCAGCCATCCTGACCATCACCACATTCTTCTTGCAAATCTTCTGGCAACCCCACTCTGGGTGATCAGGCAGAGTTGAGCCACAGGTGACACAGGTCAGTGCCTTTCCAGGGGACAAACGTGGCCCACGCTGGGTCAGGGCCAGCACTGCTATAAGCCAAACCCTGAACCACTGAGGCAGTTGAGGAGCCCCTCCAGGCCTGGGACTTGCAGAGAAAGGTCAGGAAAGGCTGCAGTCCCCTGCCCTAGGTTGGTACCCCAGTTTCCCATCTATATCTCAAGGATTGGGGCACCCAGAAAGCCACATCACAAGGCACTCAGATCTCCTGCAGCATTTTTGTGCCCTGGGAGCCAAGCAGAACCCTCTAAACCCTGTGTCCACACAGCAGTTTTTCACACAGCATCATCCCAAAACACTCCCACGGGTGACCCCATCCCAGCTCTGACTTGCATCCACTGCCGTGTGCTCCACTGACCTCCGCGGGAGCAGGGCAGAGCTGCTCAGGCATGTCAGGGTAATGCTCACTCCTGCTCGTTAGGAGGAAAAAGGCAACTGTGGTTCCTGCTCACCAAGCCCTAGAAAGACTCAGTAATTTGTGCATCACATAACACCTGCCTGGGTGCCAGGTGCGTTCACACCCTCGGGACACTCCATCCAGCCACAGCAAAGCAGCAGCACCACCAGCCTGTATCGAGGACAAGCCATGAGCTCCAGACACAGCCTTTCCTATGAAGTCACTGACACCTCCCCTTGCACACCCTGGCACAGCCCAGCACGCCCAGGCCATGGCACTGAGCTGATGCTTGTGTTCCCACACCTCCATCAGGTCAGGTCTCTGCCAGGCCCCTCGCCTCAACTCCTACGTGCTGTTCCAGCATCATCATAAGGGCAAAAAACACAGCTTGGTGACCCCAGCTACTCAAGGCTCAGAAATAGGGCATCAGCATCCAGCAGAAGCCCAGGTGACAGTTCTCCATTACACAAGGGACCTCTGCTGCCCTCAGCTCCTTCAGTGCTCACTGAAGGGAGCTTACATAGGGGCACGGTGAAGATAAGCTATGGCATGACTCCGAGCACTCAAGGGATAAAGGGAGATTTTCTCTTTATTCCAGTTATTTTTACATCTCAGAAACGTGTCCTGGGGGAGCAGCCATCTCCAGGAGCCCTCCTCAGGGCTGGGATACCAACATCCTCCAGTTTACAGCCAGCTGGCTGCAGCCCAGCTGAAGATGACAGCCCAGCCCTGCTTCCAAGCACAAGGATGACCTTCCTCGCAGGCAGCCGGGCAGAATGTCCTCCACCAGCTCCCACTGGCAAGTGAGTCCTGAGGGAGCTGTCGGGAGGGATTAACCCATCCTGGGCCGGCTGCCCTCCATCTCCCTCGCACTGCACCCTCCCTCCATGCCCCCAGCCTCGCCAGGGCTCAGGATTTACAGCCCAGGCAGAGCAAGGGGGTCGGCAGCAGAAAACTAATGGGGACAGAGGATTTACAAGGAAGGGCTGGATTCAGGAAGGCAGAGCAAAGCAGAGGGTGATTTACAGGGTCAGCAGCGATTTACACAGCAGGTAGCACAGAGTCAAGGATTTACAGGGGCAGGGGAGAAATGCATTTTATGGGCCTTTATTAGGGAATGAGGGTCTCCTTCCCCTGACCGCTGTGACCTGGGGAGGGATGCAGGAGCTGATGGGTCTCCAAGGAGCCTCCCCCTCGTTCTGGAGGTCACAGATAGGCCATCATGGGGAGCCATCCCTGTCCCAGCATGGCTGCATGCTGCAGCTGGTTTCTGCTTGGCTACGGCAACCTCAGGGTCATTCCAGCATGTCCTTGTCCCACCACTGCCCCGAGGCAGTGTTCCAAGGGCAGGCTTGGTGGTCAGTGCCTCCAGGGAGGCACAAAACTACAAACAAACCCTCAGACATCTCCTCCCGGAGCCTGAGGCCCTTCCTGCCTCCTGGCAAGCCCCACAGTCCCTCCCCACCAGGGTCTGATCCAGCTCATCTGCTGGCAGAGGCGGCGTTCCTCCCACTGCCAAGGCTCCTCCCGCCGCCGGGACGGGGCTGCCAGGCTGGCGACAGGCGGGCAGGGTCACGGTCTGCTGTCCCTGCATCCCGTGGGGAAGGTGGGCCAGCCCCAGGACCACCAGCACAGACGCACTCGAGTCACATCACCCAGTCTCCAGTCCTGTTTTCCAGCTGCTTCTGGCACCCAGCAGGAGCCTGGGACTGGGGCAGCCCCACACGAGCGACCCTGAACACACTCACCTGAGCAACCATGTCCTTTCCCTTTCCCACAGCACCTTTCCCCACTCCTGAATTGCATCAGGGCTGGGGGGGACACACTCCTCAAGCACATGGTGCAAACAGGAGGGGTGGCAGCGTGTTTGGGTCTCCAAAACAAACCCCCCAGCCCAGGCTCTTACCAGCAGCATCTCTGAGCTGGCAGGGGCCAGGCTGGGCACAGAGACATATGGGTTACACCTGGCCTGCTCCCGCTGCATGTGAAGGAAGAAAAGTAAATAAATATATAGGAAAAGTTGTCCCAGCACAGAAACTCCCCCACGTTGTGGCATCTTCCCTTTGGAGCACACCACAGCTGGCCTCTGCCACCCCAGGAGGTGACAGCTTGACTTAATGTTCAGGAGTGTTCAGGACACCCTGCTGCCCCAGCTCTTCCCTGCCACTGCTTCCCATCAGTGGTACAAGCCAAAGGCTGCCCCTCCAGAAGTGACATTTGCACAACGTCCTGGCCTGGGGACCAAAGCTTCAGCCACACCAGCGGGAGGGTGTCCCCAGGTGACACGCCAACCCACACCTCACATGCTCCTAACAATTACACCCCAAAAAGAGGCTTGCAAAACAAAAGCTGGAGAGGTCGATCTTAAAAGAGACAAAAAAGCCAGGGAATTCAATCAGACATTTCATCTCAGCCTCATTATCCAGACACTCCCCTATTTTGCAACAGACACAGGAGGCCACCTGCCAAACAAGTGCAATCCCTGCAGGGAACACCCAACCTCTTGCAGCACTGGGTTGCTCAGCACAGGGGTGCAGCAACACTGGTGCCACTAACAGAGAGAGGGAAGGAGGGGAGCTGCTCCGAGCATTGACCACAGACACCCATGAAAGCATTGACCACTGCCCAGGCCTGGCATGGCATAAGAGAGATGAAAATAAAGTCATGAGCAGCCTACACAAAGCAGGAGAAATTTCCCTCTTTCAGCCTGGAGAGATGGAGTTTTGCAGCCCAGACAGGTTACAAGTCACACTGGGCAATATCCCAATGTGTAGGAGCCCAGATAGCATCCCACTGTTTGCAGGTGAGGACTCACTCACAGCACAGCCCTGCTGATCCCACAGCTCCTCAGCAGAGATACACAGGAAGCACCAAGGCAGCTTCACAAGCAACCTGATCCTCTTATCCATGTAAAACTTCCAGAGAGGCACAACAGCAGCACCCAATCACATCTGCACCAGAACTACAGACAGCAGCAACACCCTTGCCCCCCTCTCACTCCCCCAAAGTTTGACTAAAGCTCAGGAGTATCTTTGCTTTTATAAATCTCTGCCTTTTAATGATGGCTTCAAGGCTCAGAGAAAAAAAGGCCCATTAAACTCACTGAATAAGTTAATGGGGCAGAGAGAATCCATTTCAAAGCCACCCCAGGCTATTTTCCTCTGGAGCTAAAGCCTGAATAAGCAAAAAGGAAAAATTAAAACTGTACAGTGCTTTGCCAATAAATAACCCCCAGTGTAATCCGCTACCAGGCAGGCCTCCATTTGCAGAGATAATAGGATGCAGATCAGCTGCAAACCACCTCCCCTTGCAGGGACCACCACCTTTTGATTGCAATTAGCTGTGCAGAGGCAGGAGCCTCCATCTCCTTCCTGTCCCCTTCCACCTGCCTGGGCAGGAGGGTAACATGGGCACATATTGCAGGTAAATGCCAAAATCCAACACTTGGCTTTGCAATTCCTGGACATCAACATTCCAAACACACACCCCTGCTTCTCTGCCCCCTGTTTCCCCAGCCTTCCTGCCCCTTCATCCATGTTTTCTGCCCCTCCTTCACCAGCAGTGCTGTGGGTCCATCCCTCACCCATCAGACAGAGCCCACACACAGCTGCTCCTCCCTAAACACTTAAGAAACAAGTGCATGTCCCAGAGAGCAGAAAAAAAAAAAAAAATCCCTGCCTGTAAATGTTGATCCCACTAGACGCAGTTTGTTTACTATTTAATATTTAAAGATGCTAATTAACTCTCTGAATAAATAAATCTATGCTACCAGTGCCTTTTGGAAGGCAGGGATCCCTCCCTTGGGGCTGGGTGCTGGGCAGTCTGCCTGGGTCTGCAGACAAGCCTGGGGCAAATCTCAAGGATCCCACCACTATTTTTCCTGGAAGGAAGGGCTTAACTGCAGCAGGAAGCAACACCAGGCACAGTTCAGGCTGGGAGCACCAGACACCTCAGCCATCAAGTCCTGGAGGAGAGCACAGGCAAGGCACAGAGAGGAGGATTTCCAGGCAGGGTTGCCCACAGTGGTGCCTCTTAGCCCTGAGATGAGACCTCAGCTACAACCAAGCAGCCAGAGGCTTGTGCTTCCCAGGTCCAGGGGGTGAACCCACAAAGTGCTGTGGGACACAAAGACAGGCAGCAGCACGCATCACCACAGCCCATGACCACACAGGCAGCCAGGGCTGCTCCAGCGCCCAGCTACAGACACCCACATCCCTCCCTGGCTGCCCAGAGCAGGGACAGGCAGCCCACACAGCTTCTTACCTGAGAGCACCCCTGCTCCAGCTCCTCTCCCGAAAACCAACATGCAGCATCTCGCAAGGAGCAGCAACTGCTGCCTCCCTCACACAAAAACCTCAACGCCCACAGCTCAGCTCTCCCACCTGATACCTCTTCAGCCTCATTAGGCTCTGCCTCTCCCAAATCCCCTTCAGCTCCATCATGCACCTTGCCATTAACCCCCAGAGTGCCAGCCCTGCAGAGCTCCTGTTTGGAGGCCGCCTCTCACCCCAGCCAACATCCCTGCACTGCACAGATGCCCTGCATGCATTCCTTGGGCTCAGGCTTTGCTCTGATGCTCCCAAGGACACCCTCCAGCATCTGCCCCAACCCAAAATGAGGGGCACAGCACTTCCCAAGGGAGACACTCTGACAGTGACCTGGCTCTGTGCCTCTCTGCCCTCTCCCCTACAGAATCTGGGACATTCTGTGAGATGGCTGGAAGTACAGATGTGTCCAGAGCCCATGTGAGATTCAAACAAGGAAACAGTCCAAACAGTCCCCAGTAACACTCAGCTTCTCTGAACAGGCACAAAGAGAGCCCCAGGAGGAAGGGATGCTCTCAGCAGTCTGGGGAGCTGGGAACACGCAGCATCCTTGACCCTGTGTCCCACTGAACTGTGCTTGCTCCACAGGCTGCTCAGCAGCAGCAACCAAGTGGCTCAGTGGCTTTCACTTTACTTTTCCTGGGATATATTTTGGATGGGAGAGCCCAGGCAAGGCATGAGACAGACAAAGCCAGAACCAACATTACTGCCCCAGGAAGACCCAGCCACATGCTGGAGACAAGACTTTTAGGGGACAAGAGAGACTTTTCCAGCCAGGCAAGTCACAGAGCTCCCCACAGGCAATGCCATCTGCACTGGGATGGACACAAGGGATGCCCAAGCTGGCCTTGTCTGCCTGGGTTAGAAGCAGGCAGGAGGAGGGCAGGCAGCCCCAGGGAGCATTTGCACAGCTGGATCACAGACTGGAGAGCCAGGACTCCTTGTTCCCAGCCCAGGTCACTGCACAGCATTTCCATGGAGAGCACGGGGTGGAGGGATGAGGCCAGAGCTGCTCCAGGAGCAGAAGGAAAGTCAGCAGCTGCAGGCACCCGAGATCTCCCCCATGTGGCTTCATGTCCCGGCAGGGTCAGGAGTTAGAGCCTGGCATTGCTGCAGCTCAGCTGAGCATTCATGTTCCTAATTTATCCTGGCAAAACCCTGAGAATGCAGGTCCCCAGCAGCACTCAGATTCCCAGCATCTCTTTGAGCATTTCCACATGAACATTTCCTAGTGGGAACCTCCTGGTGAGAACTAGTTAAGGGACAGCCTTGCACAGCCCAGGAGGGTGGGGACTTCACCACGCTCACATCTGCTCCTACCCACTTCTCAGTGCCCAGGGACAGTGCAGGGCAGCCAGCAAAGGCACCAGGGCCCTGTCCCCTTCCCAGCACAACTGAGCCCAGCACAGAGCTGTAGGAGAGCTGCAGGGAAGAGCCTGCACGGGGGATAGCACTAGGGCTCAGCATCTCCCTGCATCCTTCCCTGGGATCCCAAGACCATTTAGTTCTCATTACAACAGGCACTGTAGTCAAGAATAAGCACCCCGAGTCTCACATCCATGCTAGCACACTCCGTTGGGAACCCTTCCTGACCTCTCTGCTCCCCTGCTGGGACTTTTGCTTTTAATTAAAAAGGCAGTTTTTATTTAGGCAGACCGAAGCTGGGAGAAGGGGAAGGTGGGGTGATGTCACGTGATGCAGAGCGGTACAGGAAGGGGACAGTCACTACCAGGCCCCATTATCCACCATACAAAAACCCTGGGTGCCAGATGGAGGAAAGCTGACTGTTCACATGGCTCTGGCTTCTCCTTCAGCTCCTCAACTGCTACAGCACATGAAAACAAGCTAAAAATACAGCACATATTTTCCTGGTGTTACTCTTCCAGGCAAGCATAGGCCAGGTCTCACACAGAGGGGAATAGGGCAAGACCCCCAGTCCCTTGGGATCTGGAAATAGGGTGGTACATGGAGGATGGGCATACACAAGGACACAACACAGCAGGGTTGGTAGAATAGCCCTGTTAGCTGGGCACTGACTCCAGCGCAGTGTTCCAAGGGGAGTCCAGAGATATTTTAGTCACCCTTTCTTCAACTGAAGTGAAACCCAGGCCCTGAGCAGTATCACAGCTCTAACCCATGTCCATCACCCACACCCCGACACACAGGCACCCAAATGTCACCCCTGCCATGATCCTGGGGTTCCATTTGCTGTTGTGTTGCAGGACCACAGGGTGTCACAGCCTATCATACTTGCAGAACTTGGCAGTAGCCAGCAGGGAAATAATCAGTCCATCTTTGGCCCAGTTGCCAGGGAAGATGAGATACCCCCAGGAGCTTCACACGGAAGATGTCACAGTGTCAAGGCCAGCTTCCTGCCTCCACTCACCCTTGCTCTATCTCACACCAGGCTTTTCTCAGCCATTCCCCCTTGCAGAAGGACATGTGGCCTCTTTAGCTCTCCAGCTTCCATCCAACCTGTGCAGCAGAGGATTAATCAAAGGAGCAAAGAGCATTGCACCTACCCTGAAGGCCTCCAGAGACAGGTCTCAGCCTGTGCCCTCTTGCCTCTACCTCCAGGATTTCTCCATGGACCTCTCTCACGTCTGCTAAATACAGCAGGACCAATAGAACTTGTTTATCCCTCCCTCCATTCTTGGTGTCTCCCTAAACCCTGGCCAGGTCTGGGCTAAAGGATCTCCATCCTGACTCTGCTTCTGGCAGGCCAGTTACACCACTGCTCTGTGCCTCAGCTTCCCCGTCAGTAAAATGGACAGAGCTGTTGGGAACTTCCCTGTAGATCACACACAGCCAGAAGCTGATCACAGAGGGTAGGTCACCGTCCTGATCAGGCACCTCTTGCCCAGCAACACCTTCTCACTACACCATCTTTGGCTGGGCCAATGCCTTCCAAAAAGCTGCAAATCACCTCAATTCACAGACAGGCTGGGGCAGTATCTTGCAGCACTGAAGGAAGAGCTGTGAGTAGATGAGGGTGCACTGACTGCATCCTCCTGCAGCAGCACAGAGAAGAAAGCCATGACCCAGCAACAAACTCAGGTCCTAGGGGACCATCTGGCACCAGTGGGTGCCCACCCAGGGACTGGGATGCCGAGTTAGGGACCAGATGACAGCCCAAGAAGGGTTCAGCAGCACGGGTGCCCAGAGCAAAGGCCCTGCAGTGTGACAGCGAGCAGGCGGTGACCTGAGCCCCGAACCCCCGCAGCCCCGGCGCTCCCGCACCCCGCGCCGCTCCGGAGCGGCTCCGTGCCGGCCGAGCCCGCGCATCCCGCATCCCGCATCCCGGAGCCGGGCTGTCTGGCGCTGCCGCTTGCCCTCTAGCGGCACAGCCACCTTTAGACGGGAATAGAGGAGCGCATGAGCCGGGATGCGCCGGGCAGAGGCAGCCGGGGCCGAGCCGGGCTCCGGCCGCCCCAGCGAGGCACGGGGTGGAGGCTCGGCCGGGGACTGTGGCGCATCCACGGGGCTGCTCGTCTGCCGGCGCTCCTGCAGCAACAGCCTCAGTCCGGAGCATCTCCTCGCCGGGGATAACGGGAAGAGCCCGGTGCTGCTGTGTCCCGGTGCTGTGAGCGTGGTCCTCGGGAACCCGGAGCGCCACATGAGGGGAGCGAGCTGCTGGTCCTCCTCTCCTCATGCGGGCACAAAATGCTGCGATATCCAACCAGCGCACAGACTGCAGCCTCTGAGCAAGGGGCTCGCCCACAGAACCTCCTTGATGACAGCTTTGCTGTGCACTCCTTGGAGCAGAGGGGAGAGCAAGAGAGTTTGGGGGACAGCAGAGCCCGCAGGCTGCTGCCAAACACACCTGCTTCAGAAGGCACCCACACAGCCTGTAGAAACCCCCTCTGCAGGAAACACTGAACTACTGCTACTGCACAGCGCCTGGTAAATAACACGCCGAGTTACAAGCACAGTTAACACTCACTTTTGGAAGCCTGGCAAGATTAGGTGTATTCCCCACTTCTCTGCAGCCCCCCCTAAATGGGATGCACCAAATCCAGCCATAAACACATGGACAACAGCAAGCAGGGGCACTCCATTGAGCAGGACAAGCCAGTGCACCAGGGCAGCACTGGGAAGCATCATTAAGCACCTGCAGGCGTCCCCAAAGGCGACCCCACGGGACATCTCAGGGACTGTTTGGGGAGTTCACTGAAAGGGCCCAGCATTTCTGAGTGCATGGAAGGTCACAGGGCTTTGGGAGGCCTCGAGCAGCCTCATGCCAAGGCACATGAAGGTGCTTTGCTTCACAGGGGTGAGGTGATCCGGCAAAGCAGACTCAGAGAGCTTTCCCTAACTGAGCTCTACAGCCAGAGGCAACACCTCTCTGAGCCTCCAGAAATAGAAAGGCAGGTCCTTCCTCAGTCTCTTCTTCCTCCCATTAAACATCTATCCTAGTCCTGAAGCATCTCTGCCTCACCTCTCCAATCCTAAGGAAACAAGCCAACAGTCAGAACTGATTTAGACCCCCCCAATACCTACAGGACATGAGGATTTGGGAGATGTCATATGCACCCTGAAACCCTCTGGGCCACCAGCTCCTCCAGTCAGGGCAACAGCTCAGGCCCCATGTTTGACTCAGAAAAAGTCTGAGAAGTGCTGGAAGGCACCAAAATTGTCTCCTTCCTGAAGAAATACCTGACATCACCTGTGCCAGGAAAAGTGCCTCTCTCCAGGATTGGTCAGCAGAGAAAGACAGTAAGAACAGGGCAAGGAGCCAACAGCCAGCCCACAGGAAAGGGGGAGGATACGGATCAGTGCTCCTGGCTTATATCATGTCTAGAGCATCAAGAGCACATTTATCAGTCCACCTCTTTGTCCCAAGCATCCCCGCACCCTCTTCTGTCCTCACAGCTTCATGCTGCACCCACCTCCCCCCTCCTAACATCCTTCAGGACAGATTCTCTGCATGAAGAAGAGCCCTGCAAATCCAAGATGGATTGAATTAGGGACCTTTTGAGTTGTCTCTGGAGCAGCCAAAGCCTCTGGGACCAGGAGATGGGAGACTGGGAATGCAGAGCCCTTCATCTCTGGAGAGTAGTAGTACATGAGGCACACTGGGCACACTGTGGCTGGTTCACAGAGAGGGGAAAAGTTTGTGTCTGTTGTTTGAAGCAGAGCAGTCACTAATCTGAGCATCACAGGAGCCTTTCTCACGGCTGTTTGGGTCACCAAAGCAAGTTCTGCTCCCTTCAGCCCTTCCAGGAAGATATGTGCCCTTTCTTTCTTCCCTCCTTCCCATAAGTGGGCACACACGAGCATTGCTGCTGCCTCGGCTCTCCCCGCACCAGCAGGGAAAGGGTGCTGCGCTGAGCACCCCCTCGCTCTCCCCCACTCCACATGCTCCCAGCTCCCGTGCAGCGAGTGGGGGCTGCGCTGCCGCTCCCCCCACGGCACCCAGCGCTGACGTGGCTCTCCCACCCCCGGCCAGGCCCACGGGATGGAGCGGATGCTGCCGTGGACTGGTGGGATAGCCCGATAGGAAAGAATGAGGACGCTCTTCTTGTCTGTGGAGGGGGACAAGATGCTTCCTCTTGGCCCTGCAAGAGAGACCCTAAAATCCTGCATCCCACAGTGCTCCACAATGAGCCACCTCCTCTTGGGTTGCTCTGAATTCATCTCACCTTGCTAAAAGCAGCTACGAGCTGCACAGATGCACCCTGAAGATCCACCCATGGAGCATCTTTTGCCATAAGAACTCCCATTCCCCCCTGGTGAGGTAAAGAGTGAGGCTTTATATACCGGGGACATCTCCCTACCTCGAGGGAGCCCAGGGGTGACACACGCAGGCCACCACCGCCTGCCTAGCAGCATCTCTGCAGTGCCATAGCAACAGCTGAGAAGTAGGGAGGCCCAGATGGCAAACTCCTCCGTCTGTCCTTCCCCACGCACCGTGCCGGCGCACGCAGGCGCTGCCCACGCTGCCAGGAGGGTGACTCCCCGGCCCGGCCCGCCCCTGGCACGTGGCACCCGCTGTCACCCCGACACGCGGCTCCACAGGCGAGCCCCGCTGCCCCTCGTGCCAGCCAGCCCCCCACAGTGCCAGGGCTGGGGACCCGGAGTGACAAACACTCCGGCTGCTCAGCACGCGGGGGCGGGAGGGGTTCTGTGCCACAGGATCCCCAGGATCACAATGAACAGAACCCCCTGTCACGGGTGAGGATGGGTTGGGGGAAGCTTGAGCATCTCCATGAGTCATTCCTGGCTGGGAACACAGCAAAGACCACCCAGCTGCATGGGAAAAGCAATGGCATAGACATACCCCGGCCCCATGGTGTCCTCTCCTGAAATTTGGAGGGGAAAGCAGAGAGAGTGACTCCAAATTGCAGCCGTCTCAGCCAGGTCCCTCCGGCTGGACAGGGCTGCTGGCAGCTCTCACAGGGATCTTGTGCAGAGTCGCATCTCCAGGGATGCAATCCAAAATTGGGTAAGCTTCTGGGCATGCTGGGAAAGGGCAGAGGGACATCAGCCAACCCAACCTCCTCCTCCATCTCAGGGCCAGGACCTCCTGCCCTTCCCCTGCCTCTCCATTTACCTGGCAACACCTGGATTTGCAAGAAGGTTGTCTGTGTCACTGTTTCCCCAAGCTCAGCCAAGGCAGGAGCCACCAAGCCCTGACTTTTACTGAAAGGAGGGTGGGTGGGAAGCCAGAAGCACCAGAAATTGAAGGAAAGGCCGTTCAACAGGAGGCTCCATGGTGGGGTACCACACTGAAGGCACACACTGGGCTGGCCTGTCCTGCCAGCCTCCTTGGGCAGCACTACAATCTGGGTGTCCCCTGTCCCTCTTCTGTCATCCTTGCCTTGGGGGGGTCTCATCAGCCACTAAGAAGTGATCCAACCCAAAGCTCCTGATGGTTTAGCCCTCTGTGCTGGGTTGGAGTGGGCTGACATGGAGGGGTCTTGCCCTGGCTCAAGGGGGTGAGATGGACAAGCCCTGCAAGATGGCTCGTACTGAGTTTTTAATCCAGCCCTCTGAATGGGCGCTGGCAGTCTTTCATCAGCAACACCCAAGCCCTGGTTTTGAAGCTGAGCTGTTTTTTGGATGTGAATAAGGCTCTGCCTGGTCGCAGGGTTGCTTCACCACCCCACACTCCATTTGCTTTTTCACCAGCAACAAGATGGAGCAGCGACCACCACCTTCCCCAGGGCCTGTGGGGAGGACCCAGCTGGGTCACTACAACCCCCAGCCACATGGACAGGACTGAGCCTCTCCTGCTTGCCCCCCAGCCCAGTGGGAGAAGGTGCTTTTGCCCACTGGATACCCACAAACAAGGCAAGCTGCCTAACGAGGCCAAGCCCCCGGTGAGCATGGCAAGCAGGGGGAAAACACTGCTCCTTGCCCAGCTGAATCAGACTCACATGCCAGGAGTGATTCAGCGATGACCAGGCTGGGCTTCGAGGCACCCTCACCCCAACACTCATGATGTCAGGGCTGGCAAGGAGAGGCCTGACATCAGCCTGAACGGGTGCAGGACCTGATGTCTCCCACACAAGAGCATGAACGTGGTTCCACCCTGGCTCCCAGCAGTGACTCCTTTTCTGAGAAGCATCCCTGCCACACAAATCATCCCTCAGCTCCCATAAGCATCCCCTACAAACCACTGCCACCTTCCCAGTAAGCACAGACCCTTGGGGAAAGTTTTCATTCGTGCTCAGTATCAACCCCTCACGGCATTTTGGGGTTCACCCCGGTCCTGTGCCTCAGCCCTCCCAAGCCCAAAAAGGGAGGCATGGGTCCAGCAGCAATGCAAGGGGTGAAGGAATGAGCTATGCTCAGTGTGAAGCAGAGATGCATACAAATTCCAGCAAAAACTGGCACCTTCTTCTCATTCCCCAACTTAAGAGAAGCTCCTTCCCAAAAAAAATACCCAATATCTGTTTCTGGAGTTGTCCTTTTGGGGTTTTTTCCCCTCTCCTTTTTACAGACTGCTTATCAGCATTTTTCATTTTCAGAGCAGTAAAGACATTTTCTGGGCACAAAGCACTCATGTAATACTACCTTTCACAGCAGTTCAGATGTGTCTGTGCATCTGACAACGCACACTCGCTCACGCTGGTGGCTTCCAAACCCTTCCCAGCCTTTCCTGCTGCTCCCCGGGCCCCAAAGGGTTAAAACTAAACCACAACAAACAGCGAGCACAGGGAAAAAACACGAGTTTCTCCGACTTCCCCAGCATCACCCTCATCGCTCCAGCATCACAGAGAAAACACTCCAGCACCACGACGCAGGATAAATATGGGGCAATTGAAAGGGGAGCATTGCATTAGTTTCCCCCTTTACTTTCCCCATTCCTGCTGCTTTTACAGAGGTTTTCTGGCAAGGGGAAGGCAGGGCTGGGGGTTCAGGGTCAGTGACCTGCTGAAAACCTGCTTGGGCATCACATGAACCTGTAAGCAAGCAGGGAAAGCAGCTCCCGTCATCTTTACCCAGCAAAGGTGATGAGCAGAGCTGCGAAAGAGGCACTGCAATTACTCCATGGCTCTGCTGCAATTGCACTGTGACCAAATAAAACAGCCTCAGAAAGAGACCCAAAGCCCTCTCCCTCCATGCAACCGTGCCATCGAGGTGAAAAAAATAAATAAATAACCCTCCATTACTCATTTCAAACCTTGCTGCATTTAACTGCCAGAATAAAGGATTCCACCTCTTCTCTGCTCAACTCCCACTGGCAACTTGCTCTGGGGGCTACATTTCCCTAAATGCTCACATTTCAATTAGCATTAGAATAATGAAATGGCTCAGAGTTCATCTCACCCAAAAATGTACTGGAAAATAAAGAGCAGAGATTGGAAGCGATGAGGAATTTATTTTTTTTTTCACACACACACAGAGCACGATGGATTCAGGAGAAGGAAATATATTCCTTTCTCGACTCCACGCTGATGAGATTAACATGGGCTTTGCTAACTGCCTCTCCAAACAAGGATAATGCAACTTCAAGTTGATTTTCCAGATAAACAAGCATGCAAACAAACGCAAAGTGCTCAACTAAAAATATCTCCCTGCTCCGATGCTGCTCCCCATCGCCACCACCCCGAACCGAAATCCTATCGCAGCACCACGACGAGTTGCAAAATTATAACAATGTAAATTAAATAATCTATTTAGGGGACATCTCACTGTCCTTTTTTTTTTTCCCCTCCTCTTAAAAATGCAAAACCACAGGTCCCCAGACACACTCAGCCAGGGCAGGGAAGGGAGCATTTTCTGATGTGAGGATGTAAAAATTAATGACATTTTAACTGGATCTAAAGTCTCAAGAAAGAAAAAACACCTCAGAACTTGCTTTTCTTGCCCATTTTGGGTAAATATGTGGCGGTGTGTGGCTCTGGCGTCCCCCTTCCCCTTGCAGAAGCAAACAGTTAAAGGAAGCAGCAGCTTTAGCATCTTTGCTTGCTGCTCTCTCTCCTGCTAAGGAATCAGATCTCATTTACTTTATTCCTCTTAAGCCTTGGCCAAACTGTTGCTGGGCTTTTTATGTTTTTTTAGGAGGGATGGCGTAAGGGAAAAGCCGGATCTGCATCCTCTGCCCGGGGAGTCGGGCTGAGCCCAGACAGCGCAGCGATGCCGGGGGCACCTGAGCCCCGCACGGGCAGCCCAGCCCGCACCCTGCCGCGGGAGGGGGAGCCCGGGGGGACCCCCACTTACATGGAAGTGATGTTCCTTGAGATGTCCGTGATATTGATGCTCGTGTTGCCATTGCTGCTGCCTGAATCCTGCCCTTCCAAGAGAGGGAAGAGGTTCCCATCATCCGGCTTCTTGCAATTGATGTCTGTCTTGCTGCAAAGACAATTAGCAGGGCAAGCCAGCACCGAAAGCAGATAGTCTCCCCAAATGCTCCAGAGCAAAAATACCCTCCAGAAAGTGCACTTGGTAGGGCAAAGAGAGACATCCATCTCCGATTGCTGCTTCTAAAAAAGAGGAGGAGGAGGAAAGGGGGGATGGAGGGAGGGGAAGGGGGGGAAAGGGGGAAGGAAACAAAGACAGAGGGAGGAAAAAGAAAAAAAAAAACAACAACAACAAAACCTCAAGCGATCAGATGCAAAAATCCTCCAGCAGATGAAATCATGCTGGCAGCTGGCTGGGAGAGGCTGTAATTCCCGCTAGGGCAGCGGCCGCGGCCGCGGGCGGGGATGGATGCATGCCGGCCCGGCCGCCCGCCGCTCCCGCAGCCGCTCCGGAGGATCGCAACGGGAGGCTGGGGAGGGAGGGATGGGAGGGGAGGGAGGGAGAGAAGCAGCCGGGGAAATAAATAAATAACAAAAACGGTGCGAAAGTCACCAAGTCCCACCTACTGGGCAGAATTAAAATTGACACACCTGCAAAAAAAACAGACAGAGGGAGAGGAGGGGGCGATCTCCCCTTCCCATCTCTTCCCTCCCCCGGCCTGGCCAGCCTTGCTGCGGCGGGCACAAAAAGCAGGGGAGGAGGAGGAAGAGGAGGAGGAAGGCTTGCAAAGAGAACCGGGCTCCGCAATAAAAAGGATTCCCCACCCCCCTCCCTCTCGGCTAAAATCAATGTAGGAGGAGGTGGGGAGAGAGGGGAAAAACCCCACTGCTGGAGCCCAGCTCAGCCCCGGCAGCAGACGAAAAGTTGAAGCTGGGGTTAAATTTGTGGTGGGGGGAGCAGAGGGGCTCTGGCTCGGCTCCTGCTTTCTCAAGCTCTTTTGGAGGACGATGCTGCCTTTTGCTTGGTTGTTGGGTGGGTTTCCCCCCCTCCTCCCCCAACCCGGACATCAGGGTGGAGAGGAAAGAGAGATTAAACTGAACTGGAAGAGAATAAAAGCCAGTGTGGATTACAGCAATTTAATTTTTTTCTTCTTCTTCTTTAGAGGATCCTAGCGAGAGACAGATCAGACGGCTGGGTGGGAAAAAAGCGACTGAAGAGCACCCAGGAAGGACTTTCTAGAAAAGACGCACCCCCCAGCCCCTAAAAAATGCCTTGGGGACCCAGCCGGCTGCCGGGAAGCGCAGGCAGGAGCACCCAGGGTCGGGGCTCCCGTTCTTCCTCCCCTGGCTTCCCCCTTCCCTCCTGCAGCAGATTCTGCAATCAGACATGCAAAAAAAAAAAAAAAATCCTGAAAGAGGAAGACTGAAGTGTTGAAAAGGCTGAGCTCAGAGCGCCGAAATGGCATCAGGAGAGCAGTGAGTGCGAGCTGAACAGCAGAGCGAATTAAGATGCATGGTGCATTTTTGGCAAGCACAAACCCAAGCAGATCAGAGCTCTGCTTAATTTGCTCTGCTTTTCCACAGCGCTTTTCTGCATGCCTTTTTTTTTTTTTTTTCCCTCTCCCCAATAGTTTCATGTCTCTGCTCCTCTGCACAGAGACACAGCGATAAGGGGATGGTGCTGCAGGCAGGAGCACGGGCAAAGGGAGGAATTACAGGTGTAGGACTCCAAATATTTCAAGGGTCTACTTCTGCCAGGAACAGGGCTTTGCACAAGGAGGAGAGAGCACTCTCTGAGCCAACACCTCCAGACTCTTCCACACACTCCGAATCATCCCAGCCTAGAAGAGGCTGCAGGATCTGGGGGAAAAGGGGGAACAAAAAACCACCAAGAAGGGAGGATTTGCAACTGGGATTCATGCACCCGTACCCCCCGACAGGAAGCCCCTCCCACTGGGACAGGATCAGGGCTCATGCTTGGGCAAGTCCTCACCCATTGCTGCCCAGCCACGTCAGAAGCCCTGGGAATGGTAGCGATGTGCAAGGGGCTGCTCATTCCAGGGCATCTGCCTTGCTCCCACGGGGTCTTCTGGGGTGCCAGGTGGCTTCTCCAGAGTTCCTCCTGCCAAGGCTCCCCGGGGGAAGCAGGTACATTTGGCTAAATAGGAAACATCAGGGTGGGAGGGCTGGTTTCTACCTGAGCCCCACCTGCTTCCGAAATACCGAAGTGAAGGACCTGGAGCAAAAGAGGTCACTGGAGTGCCTGGCACTGTAAGGAAGAGGAGCACAGGGGAGAATTTGATAGGTCCTCACTCCCATGAGAAGAAGCTTGTATCCTCAGGTACCTGTAGGGAGGCACCAGAGAGGAAAACACCCAGGCGTATTTTCTTCTCCCTGCCTCAGTTTCCCCACCTGTGTCAGATGCCATTCTTGTGGCTCAGCCCTGTGACCAGACACTGATGGAGGGCACCATGTCATGTACTCCTGCCCACGGGGAACACCAGGCACCCCACAATGCCCAGTCAGCTTGTGGGCTCACCCCTCAGCAGCACAGGGGACAGGGATGTCACACTACCTCCAAAACCAGTGCCCAGGACAAGACCAGGGCTTCCTTCACTGGAGCAGGTGCAAGGCCACAGACTCTTGGTGGCACTAAACACCAATCACACCACCACACATGAAACCAGCGTGAGGCCATCAGCCTACCCTGGCATGTCACCAAAGGGTCAGTCATGGGGCAGGGGGACACGTTCAGGGGCACACACCCACCTTGGGGGCCCACACCCACCTTGGGGGCCCACTGCAGACCCTCAGCACAGCAAGGCTCTCCCCTGGGCAGATCAGCACCGAGACCTGGAGGAAGCCACTGTCACCTGGAGGTGCTGGGGTGGCACTGCTTGGCTGGGGCTGTGTGTGTGAGCAGCCCAGTCCCTCTGTCCCCCAGGGCGTGGGGTCACCCCTTAGCCTGGAGGAGAGTACAGCTGCTAACGAAGCACAGACCCAGTCAGAGAGACTTTCGGGTCCTCTGCAACACGAGGCAGTTCCCAGCCTTGCACTCTGCTTGCAAAGACAAGGTTTAACCCACAGAAAGTTGAGAGGTCTCAGGTCAGCTGTCCCGGGTGTGGGGGACACAGGAGCCCCCCCACCCCCACGACACGATGCCCACCCTGCTCTGCCACCCGGTGCCAGGCGGCTGCTGCTTCAGCAGCTGATGAGGAGGTTTTGTGCCAAGCCACGGCTTCCTCTGCCACTAACAGATAAAGCTGCTCTCGCAGAGGAGACGTGGCTGGGCAAAGCAGGGGAATGGGAGGAGCAGGAGCATCCAGCTGGGTTCCCGGAGGGCAGGCGGAAGGTAGCCAGGAGAAGAAAGGAACTGGGGGGCTCTTCCTCCTCCCCGGTGCAGGCTGCCAGAGGGATTGGTGAGTTCACTGGAGGAAGAGACTGCAGCGACGGCAAAACCCTTGCCACAGAGGGCAGATGGGCCACCAGACCTAACCCAGCACCAGGGCTGGGTGGCCCCTGATCCTGCTTCCCCTGCTCACACCCACCTCACCTGTCCATGGACAGAGAGAAGATGATTCCCAGCGAGGGCAGCACTACCTTTTGCACACCCAGACTCAAAAAAGGATGGGAGTAGTTGGGAGCTGCCCATAGTGGGAACGTGTCGTTCCTGCTTCCATCCCTGCCTCCATCCCTCACTCCTGTCCCTGTGGAAGAGGGAGGCAGGAGGAGGGCATGAGTGATGGGGCTGTCAGAGTGCAGAGATGGTATCTCGAGCAGAGGCCTTGCCGTTATTGCTGTGAGGGACGCTGGCAAATTGCTCTTTCAAGAAGCATCTCCATGAAGAATGAAATCAGTGCTTCCTGTGAAAACTCTGCCCCACAGGGGCTCAGGGGCTGGGTTCCCTCTGGCCTTTGAGAGCCTTCAGAAATTCCATGGGATGTACCTGGCCAAAACTAAACACAAGTTCCTCTGCAGAGAGCTCCCCATCTCTCCCATCCCAACTGCCCTCTGCATGGGCACAAAAGTTGCTACCAAAACACTCATCCCAGACAAAAGAATGGGGCTGATAAGGGCCTAAGGGGCTCCTGGCCAGAGACAAAGGTGAAAGCAGCTGCTCGGTTTGTAGTTCTACTCTTCCCACCTACACAGCTGCCTTTAACATCTCACTCTCAGGCTGGCTGTCCCCTGGGGACAATCTTTCCCCTTGCCACCCCGCTTCCCAGGTAAAGACTGCCCGGTGCACTGCTTGCCTCCTGAGGCCAGCAAACACCACAGCCCCTTGGGGCATGACCAGAGAGAGATCCGTGGCCCAAGATCTGCTCAGTCATCACAAGCTCCGACATCCACTCGAGCCTCTGATCTCCGTATCGATCCGGCAGGCCCGCTCCGAGGCTCGCGCCGCCCTGCTCCCTATTACCAGAACAGCACTCCTGCTCACTGAAAATGATGAGCTGACACTTTCCTAGCCCCCCTCCTGTCCAGAAGGATCTGCAGATCTGCCGACGGCAGGACCACTTTGCACACCTCTGACAGGCAGCCAGCCCCGGGTGTGCAGAGCTGCTCCGGCAGCGATGCCGGGCAGAGAGCGGGGTGTAAGCTCTGATGGGAGAGGCAGGGAAAAGGGCTCATGCTCTGCCTTGGGACTTTGGCTGCGGGTTCACCGCCCCTTTGCAGAGAGACCCCAAAAGTTACACATTGGAGAGGGTCCAGCTTGCAGAGTAAACGCCCGGGAGCTATTGCCAGCTGTCGGGGAGGGAGGACAGGGTTGGTTTGAGGGCACAACATCCACCATGGCATCACTGAGATGGGCTGAAGGAGGAAAATATCAGCCCCTGCAGAGCCAAGAGGCATTTGCCTCTCACCTGAGCTGTGCAGGCACACAAGCATCAAAAGTGTTGCTCCCTGAAGCAGAGCTCCTTGTTCCCACCACCCTGGGAAGTGCTTGGAAGCATCTTTTGATCTGATGTCTGTATGGCTTTGCAAGTGCTTGGCAGGAGGATCCCTGTGCAGCAGGGAAGGTTGCATCCTGCACTTGGATCAGCATGGTCCTGGGAACCTGCAGGAAGAGGAGCAAGAAGAGGGCCAAGGAGAAGAACAATTATCTTTGGGCAGTGACAGCTGTGTGATGAAAGGTGAAGGTCTCAGTTCAGGAAGGTCACTGGAGAGCAGCCTGTGGTGGTAGACTCCAAGCCTGGGTTGACCTTGCCCATGGTGAGGGCATGTGGGGACCAGGGCAGGATGAAACCATTCCAGCTGATGTCCTGTTTATAAACTCTACAAGGCTGATAACAAAGCACAGTGAAAAGCATCTGACTGGGGACTGTTTGCTCAAACTATCAGGAACAAAAAATTCAGGGAAAACATGTTCAAGTGAGGTCTAAAGAAACAGCACTGTCACAAAGATAACAAATATTGCTGTGCTTGCATTCAAGGCTGGGACCTGAACCAGTCTCCCACCTAGGCAGCTCCTGAATTAATGTGGCTAGCCAGGGAAAAGGTCTGGTCATGGCTGCAATGTCCAAGAGATGGTCAAGGGAGGATGTCTGCGATGATAAAAAAAAAAAAAGGACTGAAACGAAGGTCTTGGAAAGCCCAAGGAATAGGAAGGAGGATAATGCGGAGCAGATTACAGCTGCCATCAAGGAATCAAGGCAGCGCTTTGATCTGGCGGCGATGCTCTGCAGAGCCAGTCCAGGGGAGCAGTGCTGGGACCCGGGTGGGGGGGCTCTGACAGGGGCCAGGCTGCAAAGCCTGAGGGCAGCTGCTGGGAGAGGAGCGGAGAGGGAGCTGCAAAGGAGTCCCAGGAGGCACTTGAGATGGCCATGCTGCAGGCAGATAACGGGAATTACAGTCCCAGCATTGTCGCTCTGATGTCCTGCCATCTGCACGGCTCTCGGGGCGTTTTACACGCTCAGAGCCACTCGCTTGTGGGCACAAGTC
Organism: Atrichornis clamosus; assembly: GCA_013400975.1. Lineage (NCBI taxonomy): Eukaryota > Metazoa > Chordata > Aves > Passeriformes > Menuridae > Atrichornis > Atrichornis clamosus. The sequence continues at coordinate 996,735 of WBMZ01011338.1, forward strand.
AGGAAATTCTTGATGTGAGTGGCCAGGACACGCAGTCAAAAACACAGCCTTTGCCAGGACAAAGGAGCAGAAGCCTCCACCACGTTTCCCCGTGATTTTCCCCAAATCGTGTCTGTGTGTTCAAAAATCCCAGATTCCTGATTCAGTCTCTGAATGGACACATGCAGTATGTGGGACTGCAGTGGAGTCACAGAGTGCCTGGAATATGCCACATTGCAGGACCTTGGTGTAAGAAAAATTGCTCTAGATTTTAAAAATAATTGAAATGAACCAAAAAAAAAAAATCCACCACAAGCCTTCAGCTTTTTTTCAAACTTTCATGCTTTTAAGAATAACAGCAAGAGTGACATCTATGCCAAGACCTGTTCCCTTGCATTGTGAGGTTCCATCTGAGTATCCCCATCCTCCAGCCAGGCACCTGCACCCATGGGAGTATCCTTCAACCCCTGCAGCATGGTTCATGGAAACTTAGGCTGGTGCTGACATGTTGGGGAGGAAACTGTGGAAAAGGAATAGTATCCATGGCACACACCTCATCAGAGAGGTAACAACATCTCAGGCCCCTACCAAGCCTCCAGGTTGAATCACAACTCACTGGAGAATCAATTCCTCCTCGTCCTGAGCTCTTCCCTGCACACGTGCAGAGAAACATTCCATAAACCCCATCCACCCTTGTGAGGAAGCTAAATTGCTTTAGAAAAAGCTCCCCAACATCCTCCAAATCTCTTACTGAACTTTCTTTGTGGGGGATCTGTTGGCTTTGGAGAGAGGTGCTAGGGAAGGGTCAAACGGAGAAGAAAATAATATAACCAACACTTCATAAAATGATTTGTCAAAGCCTTTTTGTAAGATGCTGCTCTCCCAAATAAAAATTAAGTTACTATTATCTACAGCAGGGTAGGGAAGGCAGCTTTTGCCTGAGTTTTGGGGCTCTGATATAGAAAGAACATCCAGCCCCATCTCATCATCACTGGCACCTAATGTGTTTCCCAAGTGTCCAGGGCTGAGCAAACAGGATTCTATCCCAGTTACCTCACTTCACTCTGGAGAAAAGCAAGGAAATGTAGGCTGCTCCCCCTTGGCAACAGGTGGATCCTGTGTATTCCCATTTTGATGCCTCTCCAGCATCACCCAAGAGCTGAAGCTCCAGCGGCAGAGGGTGACAGGCTGGCAGCAGCCCCAGCAGCAGGACTGTGCCTCTGAGCCCTCCTCTCCAGGCACTGCCACACTTATTTCTCGACACGGGTTTTGCAGAGCTGTTAACAATCCCACTAATGCAGCTTCTCATCTCTCCCTGCCCAGGGATGACAGCAGCTGGGGCTCAATGGCATAACTGTGTCTTGATCCCTTGTGCCAGACTTCCTAGGCACACACTGGGAGTTGATAACACCTTACAGGAGGGGGCCTTGCTGTGGGAAACAGCTCCCATGGGCTCTGCTCACTTGGGGAGAGAGAGGAGCTTGGAGCAGGGAAAATCCTTCATTGTTCCCACAGGACTGGGCTAAAGGAGTTCACCTGGGAGACCCTCGGGCACACACAGGAGTGTTGGTGGGGATGGAGGGATGTTGTCCTCAAGGTGGGGCACAGGGTCCCCAAGTCACCCTCTAACACTGCCCTCCGCCCCGGGAGCCACAGGGGCAAGTGAGGCCAGGAGCCCGGTGTGTGAGCTGTGGCAATGTCCTGCCAAAGTGTCTGCAATAAACAGATCAATAATTAAGGGAGGATGTACATTAGCCTTTGAACACACTCCAGGTAGAGCTTATTTTAGCCTTCCAAGGCAAATGTGTGGGGTGAACAAAGGTGGGGGTGCTGTACTGAGGCTGCAGGAGGACGAGGTGTGGACTAAGGAGGAAAATGGAGGATCAAGAGGAGGAGGGCAGGCAAGTTGGATTAGGGATATGTGTGGGAAGCAGCCAGCTGAGGGAACCATAGTGGGCCAAGGAGAAGAGGACTGCAGGCATTTGCAGAGGCTGGAGGTGATGGTAAGAGCATGGCTGCATGTGCCACGGGCACAGAGCCCACACACCAGAGCGGAGAAGTGAGGATGTGCCATGAGAGAATGTCAGGGATGAGATGTGCAGAGAGCACATCAGCAATACCCCAGTCCCCCAGTCCTTCCCATTCCTGGTGGGTGAAGTCCTACTGCAAAGTTTCCAACTTCTTCAGCAGTGGAGGTGCGCAGGGCCTGCCCCAGCTCCTGGTGGGTTGGCTACTGGCCACTGGCTAGGGGCTGGGTGCTGGATTGAACACGTGCATCTCAGCCCCAGGCCTCACACACAGACTCAGGATCACCAAGGCAAGATTGTCCATCACGGCTCTGTTCCACTGTGCCTGTTGGTGATCCACAGATCTGCCCCATCAGGTGAGCAAAGGGTCCAGACACCTGCACACAAAACAGCCGGCAGGCTTTCTTCTCCTTGAACATGAGCAGTTTTGCTTCCTTACTCCTGCCTGGCTCCCTCTCCAGCCATGTCCCTTGCTAAAGATCACTGCCTTCGCACAAGCAGCCTTACCAATCTCGCACTCAACATGCCACATAATTGAAATGATCTCTCGTGTCATTTTGGTCGGTGACAGGCACCAGCAACATCAAGCTTGAGGTCCCCGTGCTCATGTGGGACACACTGCAGGGTAGGAAAGCAGAGGAGGACACCAGCAAGTCCTGAAGATGTCTGGGCAGCAGAGTCATATTGTTCTCCACACTGGCACATGTACCATCCCTGCTCTGACACTTCCAATACCAACAGGGAAAAGTCAAAGCCCAAGACCTCGCAGTGCAGATAAATCTTGGTTCTTTTGAAAGTGGCAAGTGCCTACACCTTTTAGCCTATTGCTGAACAATTCCCAGCACTGAGCAATTCCCTCATCACCCCACCACTCTGAAAAGATGCCCTCCCCATCCTTACAGAGAAATATCTCGTTGACATGATTTATGCCTCATGCACATCCAAGCTTGCTTGCCACAAGCTTTTGCATTTGGGCTAGTGCTGGAAACCACACAGGAGCATCAGCTAATGTGAAACACAACCCACCTTCTCAGTGGGATGGGGTCCCCAGAGCCCATCTTCCCACTCCCCCTTCCCCAGCTCAGCACCCACTCCCACTGCCAGGCAAGGCTGTGGTTTGTGGTAGCCAAGCACATCAACAGTGGACCCAGCAGCAGATTAACTACAGCCCTACCAGCCCTGCTCCTCCCAGGATGCTGGGGAGGCTCTGGGAAAGCCCTGCAGAAGGTTGGAGAGAGATCTCTGCCAGACAGACCTGACTGGGTCCCAAATCTCAAACAGTGGAGAGTTTTCCCCCAGTGCTTCAACAATGAAGCGCTATCAGTGAAACACTTGTGATGCAGTTCAGCTGAGTAAAATAAATAAAAGTGACTAATGACTGATTAAATATTAAAGGATCGCTTTATTTTTGAAATACACAGAACACTGCACACAGCTGAAATCTGGAGACGGCCCCTACAGGTGAAATTACCAAGGAGGGCTGGTATTACACCAGGTTCTTCCTGGTGCTGTAATGAGGAACATCTTGATGGAGACCTCTGCTTCCCACCCAGACAGAGGTGGGTCCAGCAGCCAACTCATGTGCAGATTATTCCCATGGAATTTCTACAGCCAGCCAGATGAGCTGAGCCTGCAGACCAGGCTGTGCCGATCTGACCTGTCTGTGTGCAGACCTCGCTGTGCTGAGCAGGCAGATTGAGTAGCAGTAAATCCATCATGCTACAGGGCTCCCCTCACTCCCTCACCTCCTGCAGTGATGTGTCAGAGCATCTGACGAAGTTAAGACAAATATTTCCACCTATTGCTTATTAACACTGGCAGGCAGAGAGCTCTTCTCTCACCAGTCCTGTCCTTTCACTGGACCCAGCAGCCCTTCCCTGTTCATTCCTCTTCTGGCACTTCTCCCCATGTCCTCCTGGAGGTGCCCCAGGTTCTCCTGGTGCTATTTGCTTCCTCACCTGCAACACAAAGGGTTGCTGTGGTTTTGGTGGGTGAGAGCTGCCAGAGAGGATGGAGCAGGCTGTTCTGGGGGTCTGGCAGCTCTGGGTGCTCTGGACCCCGATCCACCACTCCAAACCCACAGGGAGAGCAGGCGAAACACACCACCACATCCCAACGAGAGCAGCAGGAAAACAAGGGGTTGCATGGTTCAATGTCCAAGTCCCATGGCTCAGGCATGGGAGCCCCAGGCTGAGCAACCAGCAAACCTCAGTGCAGGGGATACACGTGAGGAGTGCACGGTCACTTCACAGGCAGTTTGCATTGGGATGAAAAGACATATTTTGTTATTAAATTATTCCCTCAGCACCATCTGGTTCTTTGCTCCATCCCCAAAATCCTGCCAGAGAGAGCCAGCCTGATCCTAAGCACAATTTTCTTCAGAGCAACTGAATGAAAACATTGTTCTTGGTGCTAATTTTAATTTTTTTGGTAAGGAGGAGTCCAAGAGGTACTGCAGCATCACACATGCATCACTGGGCCCCATCTCTGGAGAACCCCAGGAAAATTACTATCCTGCTCCCATCCCTTCCCTTGCCATCTCCAGATGGCCACAGCCACTGTCCAGGCAAGGAGAGGGATGCTGTTCAGTTAAAATCCCAGTTATTAGGAACTCAAAGGGAAAGGAATGAATGAGTGCCAAATGGCGAAGGATAAAATCAATATGGGAGAGCTGTTATTTAAGCTTCTGAGCTCCGGGGTATTACAAACATTGGAGAGCAATGAAATAAAAATGATACATAAAGTGACAATATCATCATGTCTGTATAACTGACGCCCTTAGCAGCTGTTTGGTCTGAACAACAGAAGTAAATCCAAATCTGTGCCTGCTGCCCAGGGCTGTCTGGCATTCCTAAGGGGGCACTTTGTGATCAGAGACAGAGGAAATTACAGGGTATTTTTGCCAACCTGATCGTTTTTAACCTGCTTTGGCCACCGTGCCCTGGGAGACCGGAGGATCACACAGTCAGCAACACAGTCCATGGACTGCACACCAAAACTTTAAAAGCGTTTGGGTCTTTGCTTCAGGTGGAGGAGACCCCAGGGGATATCCCAGCAGCTTCAGGGGTACAGGGTGGCAGTGGGGCTCCCGGGATGAAGGAGCCAACCTGCTGCCTTGGCCAGAGTCTGCTCTTGCAGGGCCCCATTCCCTTGGCCAGGCGTGGATCAAACTGTACTGCACAGGCAGTGCTGAGGAGAGATCCTGCAAACCAGGAGTGAAAACACCAGGTCGGCATTCAAAGTGTCCCTCCTTTGCCTACCAGGCTTCCTGACACCCTCTTATCACCCTTTAAAGCTTCTCCACACCAACACAAAGCAATAACCTGTTTGTTTCTCTCTATTGGTGGAACACCAAGATAAGTTTTTTTCCCAGCTTCCTCTGCCTCTCCAGCATCTCTCCTTCTGTTGATCAGGCCCTGGAAGCTTGTCAGACCTCCCAACTCTGTCTTCAAGCTGTTCCTCACTGCCAGCCCCCCAGTGCATCCTCCTCCCTGGGGCTGTGTGGGTATCACTGTTGCCACGGGAGGGTGGTCGGTGTCACCAGCGTTGAGGTGCCCTGGGTCCCCCAGCAGCCACTCAGGGCCAGGAGGGGCTGCTGGATGTCACCGGTGGAGACTGAGCCACAAAACACAGCGCTGGGTGCTCTGGGAAGCAGAGGAACACCTTGGAGTTGAAGGAGTGGGTTGCGGGAGGATGCTGCAGTGCCGGGATTCGCACTGCCACCTTAGGGAAAGCCAAAGAAATGCTTAACCTGCGAGCGGGAAGCGATGGCACTCTCGCCTTGGCTTGAAGACCGAGCAGCTCCTGCGAGGCCAAGGCGGGGTTTAACCTCCCGGCAGCGTGGGGAGGTGCGGGGGGAGCAGCGTGTTAACCCTGCTTAGGGCTGCGCTGCTGCAGCTGCCGCTGCATTAACCCGGCTCTGGGAAAGCGCCGGCCGCGCTCCAGCACGGGTAGGAAGAGGCTTTTAGCGCAGCCCAGCCATTACTGCACCATCATTATGGGTGTGCTGGAGGGAGAGGAGCAGCCTCCAGCTCCCAGAGCACCATTTATCCTCCCGGAGGTGCTCTGGGATGCACTAACGGGATATGCTGCTGTAAAGCAAGAGGGCACCAGAGCCAAAAGAGGCACCAGAGCTGTGCCCGCTGGCACCAGGGCTGGGGGGATGATCCCAGTAGTGGTCTGGGGCTGGGGTGGCCAAGTTAGATGGAGACAGATAGGGAGGGGTCAGAAGCTCTTTTCTCCTTGCTCACTTCAGCATGCTACTCCTAGGCCTGGGAAACCTGCTATGGCCTCACCTTCAAAGGGTGAGGCCTTTCACCTGCCAGGCGGGAGAAGACATGGGGAAGGAGAAGGAGATTTTTTTGACTGTGAGCTTTCTGAAGGAGAACTGGGATCAGTGGTGCTTCGAGAGAGGAAAAGGGACAGAAGGAACAAAGCAGGGGGGACAGGGGTGCAGGGTGTGGGATGCTGATAGTGTTGCATGGGATGGGATGGGATGGGATGGGATGGGATGGGATGGGATGGGATGGGATGGGATGGGATGGGATGGGATGGGATGGGATGGGATGGGTAGGAGCAAATGGTTCAGGTGCTGAAGGGCAGGGCAGAGGGCTGCACAATGTCTTGGCAGGACAAGGAGCTGCTGACAGCCACATCCAGAGAGTAAACACAGGCCAGTGGAAGAGAAAGGGTCTACAGAAACCTGAGAGCATTGCCTGCTTTCTGCTGTGCCTGATGCTTGCAAACTTTTGTGTTTTCAGGGAAGGGTAAGAGCCAGCTGCAGCCACAGACACTCCCTGTGCCACAGGTCTCTCCCAGCCTCTCCAGATTTCCTGGATTTTGATTCTTTCCACCTCCTCCCAAGTTCTTATAGGCATCTCTCGTGGTGCTGCTCAGCTCCCGCACCCGACCCCAGTCAAAGATGCAGCACAGAGAATCTCTGTGGTGGGTGGTTACACTGCACTTCACCTACTGGAAGAGTTGGGTGTAGGGAAGAAGAAGAAAGGGAAAATAAATAGAAGCAGGAAAACAGCCTCCAGGCTCTGCCTCCGTTTTTGTGAAACTGCAACTAAGTGGCAAAAAAATGAGGAAAGCAGGGGTTTTCCCATTCTGTTCTACAAAGGCTCAATTCCCAAAGTGGGGAGAGCACGAGAGACTGGGAAGGCAAGAACAAGGCAGGTGCATCTCACCTTATAGACCTCCCAAAACCTTAACCCAGGAGCACTGGGAGCCAAGAGAAACTTGCCCAGTGGAAGCCTCCCTGTAAGCAGCAGGTTAAGGCAGGTTTCCTTGGATACAGGGAGCACTCCAGCTGTTTAGCAAATGGCCAAGAGAAAACTCCAGGCTTGCTTTACAAAACAGGCAGGGATTGATGCCACCCTCTTCTGGCTGCCAGGAAGATGGAAACAGGATGCTCCAGGGCCAGCAGCAGAGCTGGTTGAAGGGAGCACCAGTGTGGAGAGGGTGCTGATGCCTGCTGAGCTGGGATGTAAGAAATGTGGGCTGGGCTCTCGTCCTTCATTGATTTTCACACTGGTCCTTTGCAAAGTGCCCATCTCCAGTGAGTGGTTCAGGAAGGTCCAGCTTTAGTCCAGTGGGTAATCCATCTGTGATGATGAGGAAGGTTCCTTATGGATAATTTAGTGCCAAGGAGGGTGCACCTGGAGATGCTGGGGGATGCTCTCATAGCTGCATTCTCATCCCAAGCTGTGTCCCATGAGCAGGCATGGAGTGCCTTGCATCTGCCTGGCCAGGAGCTGTGTGCAAAGGGGACTCACCAGCAGTGTCCTCACCAGGGAGGTAGAAGGAGTTTTCCAAGTAATTAAGCAACTAACAAGGGCTGGGACAAGCCCTGTGAAGAGACAGGACATGCAGCTCTGTTCATCACTGGAAACACAGACAGCAAACAGCTCCCATGGAAAACACAGGGTGGAAGAAAGAAACCCATGCATAAGATAAGGGAGCAGACCTTCTGTCCTTCAAACTCACCCTACAAGCCTGGCCTCCAAGTTCAGAAGATGTCAAGAGACACATATCCAATGGGGAGTTGTTGAGACAGTGGTGGGAATCCTAGGAAAGGTCCTTCACGTCCCTGTGTGTCCACAGCAGCACAGCAGATCAAAGCGGGCTGGCTGGAAAAAGGAAAATTAAATTCAAGGAGTGTCTTGTTTATCTAATATGGCACTTTCTTCTGTTTTAAGCTGATTACTTTTTGGAGGCGGCTAAACTGAGACAAGGACAATTCTTCATGGGAGATGAGACACATACACTAGGACAACCATCCTGGAAATCACTGAAATGAAATTTTGCTGGCCTTCAAAGCAAAGCCAACGTGGCTGCTTTAACTGGAGGGAGAGGACGCACTACTGTGCACATCCCTGATAGATGCTCAATTAACACAGTCCAGCAATTCTCGGGATGGTGACAGAGAGCCCTGGTTGGGCTCCCCCAGTCATTTTTCAATTCTGCTGCATCTTTGCCTTCGCTCCGTCAAGTCATCGTTAGGCAAACGCTCGGAGATGACACCAGCAGCAACACGGGGGAAAGCAAAGCTTCCGCGTCAATGCACATGACTTGACAATGCAAATAGCTTGGGATACACAGTGCATGAGTATATATTATTAAGCAGCAATAAATGAACAAATTTCCCGTACTCGCCTGGTGCGTATGGCAGGGAGGATTCAGGAAAGGCCCGGGGAGCTGACAGCCTGAATCGCTGCTCCCTTCTCAGCTTGTGTCTGTAGAGTGGCTTGTTTGCTCTGGATATTTGAAATCGATTCAATTAACATTCTTTATGCATTCACGTATAATAAAATAGGGACAATTAAACCTAATAAAGCTCAGGTAGTTGTGTCCTACCCTCGTTATGCCTTCTTGTTCCTCTTACAGCCTCCCAGGAGAGGTCAGGGCATGCCTGATGGATTCCAATGGGACAGGGTCAGCCAACACTGCTCTGTATAGTTCCAGATGGCCAAAACCCCACAGAGGAGAAGTGACACACAACAAGCTCCCATTCCTGCATTGGCCCAGAGATAGCCCAGGTGCAGATGTGGCCTGGTATGGATGGGTTGGGACATCTGGGGAAAGTATTAAATGGGGGTCTTCCCAGTTACAGATGGGCCCAAACTGAACCAGTGTAGCTTAATGGAAAGTAAACACTTGGCTGTAGTGAAGTAACCTGGGAGCTCACCACGCCTCTGAGAATTGGATAGCCCAGGAAATCCCATAACCTCCTTTTGAAGACTGGCCCTGGTGTGAATTGGCAATGAGACGCTCCCAGTATTGTCACTAAAGGTGTGGGAGAGACAAGTTTATCAACAAGCACGGCCATGGAGAGACCCCATAAAGGTCTGGGTCATTCCATGGGTGCAAGTCCAAGCTTATAGCAGCTGCAGTGTTTGGATGAAGGAACAGACCCTTGGATGATCTCCTCTCAGGGTTCAGCCACCAGGCTGGAGCATCTCTCTCCAACAGGGCCTCTCGTGCACACAGGAAGGGACCAAGGTCACATCATGTTGAAAGCAGGGCTTAGGACCTGAGAAGTCAGAGGGAGAGCATTGCATTTCTCCCCCAGAACTGGATGAAGAGTGTGTGGTTATGAGCATGGCCATCAATGAACCACAAAGCCTTTTAGCATCCATTATTTGCAACTGCTGCTGAGCAAACAAATGCGACCACATCAGTCACCGGGCCCATCCCCAGATGGAAGCTGCTCACATCAGCCGATGCCTCCCCCCAGGAAAGAAGAGCTGACCCTGAGGGAGCGTGCTACCAACCCATCCCCCTTTCCCTTCTGTAGACTTGTCAGGAAGAGACAAAATGGGGTATCTCACCTCACCTCCATCACGCCCCTTTCAAAAGGGTCGCCATGGTCCTTGAATGATCACTGTGGGACACGTCTTTCTCCCCATGTTAGCTGAGTAAGTCCCACTCATGGGCAGGTCTGGGGGACATGTGCACATTTCCACCAGATTCCTGTGTGCAGCCAGCAGCATGGAACAACTGAGGGCCCCAGCGTGGGCACCAGCTCTTAGAGGTCCATGTGAGGACCTTCTTTCAGCCCCACATCACCTCCCTGACACAGAGAAGGTCCAAGGCTGGGTGTCAGCCCAACACGGGTCAACAAGGAGGCTCTTCTGGGAGGCCAGGGGAATTTGGCTGGCAGCCTAAGGGCTGGTTTAACTGAGCAGATGCTGGGCTCCCTCGGCAGAGCAGATGGTGAAGAGCCCTGCAGATACCTCTTCCCAACCGCAGAGCGCCCTGGCTCTGGAGCGAAAGCTCGTGCTCTGCCAGGACACTGGAACCTCTGCACTCCTCCACCTGCCTGCCTGTTTATCCTCAGGCTGCCAGCTTAACAAGATGGTCTGTTTATTTATTTTATTGGTCTTTCTTTCTTTTCTCCCCCTTCCACTCCTCTCTCTTTTCCCTTTTGTCTTCTCTTTTTTTTTTTATGAGTTGCACCGCACTTCTTGGTAAAGCACTTTAATCCATTTTAATGCCCCAGTTCTGCTCCTCAGTGACAGCCTGGTGGTTACTCTAATGCGTCCCGCTCACCTCGGGGTTACTAATGAGGTCATGGCAAAGGCAATCTCCAAACTGAATAATTCACTAATCAGATGCTGCAGACTCCAGTGGTAAAATTTATTTCTGACACCTAAACAGCAAATGGGTTTGTGGACACACACGCACGCGCAGGCCTCATGCATGGTGCTTCTCTTTCTCTTTCTTCAGAGTTATTTGTGCTGTGCCATGCATTTAGTGATGGGTCTCACCATGAGGAAGACTATCTCAGGCCAAGCTCAAGGCAAGGAGGAAGTGGTGAGATGGACAGGTGTTTTGGGCATCTCCATGAGATGTTTGAGTGAGTGTGACGAGACAAAGATTTGGGGACAAAGGCACACTCGTGCCATGTGCAGAGACTATCTGCTGCCAGTTTTCTCCTGGCCTTAGCCTCAAGGGAAGTGCCTGTTCAAATACCTGGAGGGACTCACTGTTTATTCAGCACAAAGAACTAAGGTGTCTTGGGACTAAGGACTAGTTTTAGTCTTTTATATCTTTATAGCTGGAAAATAGCAAAAACATGCTTTGAATTGAAACACCCAGCCTGCGGAGGTTTTGGTGTTGGCACTGCTAATCTCTGTTCCCTCTAGGACCAGTGTCCCAGATCTCCTCTCACCTCTGCCACTTCATATTATCCAAATAACACTGCCTGAGTTCCCTTTTGTCCCTTTTCTGTATTGAAAACAATGTCCGTCACTTCTACGTGCCACCCCTCGAGCACCTTCAAGAGAGGAAATAGTCATAATCCAATTAATTAGTATTGCTAATAACAAAAGTCACAGGGAGTCATTAATAATAATTAACACTCTATATTCCTAGAGGACGCAGCAGCCCGAGAAATTTTGCTTCTCCATTACTGAGCCAGACAAGAAGTGGCTGGAGTTGTTACACACCTGATGGGTCCCCATCATGGGGTGCATGTTGAAAAAACCTCCCCCTTTTCCTTGGACCTGAACCAGTACTGCCTCAGCAGACAACCAGAGCTGGAAAACCCTGTGAGGCTCCATCGGTGCCACACAAGGGCTGTGTTTCCCTTGGAATTGCCGGCCCCCCTCTCCTGATGGCTCCTCTGCAAGAGAGGGAAGGAAGGTCTGGAGCTGTTTGGGTGGCAAATGATTCTGTGAATGGGAAGTGCAAAGGCTGGAGGGGGATCAGCTCTGTCTGAAGAGGATCTCACCAGGCATGGGAGGGCTGTGACACCTCTCCCAGCTGGATTTGGGCTGTGCTGGGGGGAAGAAAGGGCACAGAGCTCTTTCAGAGAAGAGCAGCTCCCTTTCAAAAGTACAAGCTGAAGCTGTTCTGAGGAGGGGCAGTGAGGACACAGCGATGGAGCTGGACACATGGAGGGGCCCATCCAGGAGTCTTGCTGAAGGAGAAAAACTGCTGGACCTGGCTGCAACAGTGCTGAAAGCTTTGTCCCAGCCAAAATGTTTCTTGGAAACAAGCTGGTTTCCACAGCCAGGAAAGGTGAGAGGACACAAGGGAGAGGGCCTGCAGATAAAGCATCAGGGCATATGGGATGCTGAAGTGTCCAGGAGGGAAAATAATTCAAGCGGAGAGGGGATTTGAAGCTCTGCTCCCCAGCCCTGAACCATGCCCTGCACACCAACCCAGCCCTCATCTCTCAGAGCCTGAAGGTTTGCTTTTCCTGGGAAAAGAAACAAACAACAAAATCTGAGGGCGGTGCTGAAATTGGCTTTCTTGTCCTGTGGCCATCTCTGGTAATTACCCAGCTAAGTGCTCGCCTGTGAGGGGCTGTGCAAATGAGCTGTATGGTTTGGCACATCACCACTCTCCTGGAGATCCAGAAGATGATGTTAATGGCAAAGCCCCTGAACATCGGCTGTGGAGGAGACACGGCTCACGCGGAATCCCAGTCCCACAGCCCGGTACTGAAATTCCATGTGAAAACTCTTTGGATAACTCATCCCCAGTGTGAGATGCTGCCGTGCTAGTCTGAACGGTGATGAGTGCCATGCTGGCAGCACAGGGGATTCACGGGTCTAAAGGGAAGTTAGGGTCCTCCTCCGATTTTCAGGCTTAAGAGGAGGAAGAGCAGGTTCTGACAGAGCCGGGCAGCTGCAGCAAGTGGGGTTCCTGCCCCAGACCCTCACAGGCTTGGCCAGGGAAGAGCAGCCGGGTGGTCACGGAGCTCCCACCCCCCCTGGCTTGCAGGAAGGGTCGAGCAGGGGTGAATGAGCTCATCCTTGCCAGAAGTCACCCTTTGATGTCCGGCCATTCCCTGGGGTGCGGATCACATATGGCCCAAACACGGAGCAAACCCTAAGATGCAACATGAGTAGGGAGGGGAATTCCCTTGCTGCTTCCTTTTGGTAATGCTCTGGTGCTGATCCCTTTTCGCAGTGGTGTTTCAGCAATGCCTCATTTTATGGCCAGGGATGAGGAAGCAGTAAATCCAGGTTCCAGACGAGTGGCTAACACAGCGTGGAGCCAAAATGGCCCAGTGATGAAATGTCTCAGCACAAGCAGTGACCTGACAAGGTGCCATCTTCTCTGAAAAAGGGTCTACAGCAAGGCAGTGTAAGCCCCAGTCTGGCTCTGGGTAGGAGGGAAGCTTGTGGGGAGCAACGGTGAAAGCAAAATGAGGCAGGTAGGTACCACAAGCACAAAAAGGTGGTGAAAGGGAAACCTCAAGACCTGGAGAATCCAGGAGAAACAGCCCTCACCAACTGGAGCAGGGTACCAGGGGCCAAGAAAGCCTCCTCTGAGTGCCAGGCACTGCCAGGCTCCCCGCCCAACTGCTGAGCAAGATTATGTGATAAATGATTGCATTAGTACGGACAGCTTCTCATTTTCCTCCAATCTGGCCTGTCTGCCCTCTTAGCACGGGGCTCCTGATAGCATTTCTCCCTTCACTGACTTCATTTTTCCTGTTAGGTTGTCAAGCTGTCATGGGGAAGAAAGGAGAAGCATGGACAAGGCTGTTACTGTCTGTGCTCTGAGAACGTCCTGTGCCTCTGCTGCTCCTGCCCTCCATGGCCTATCCTGGGCAGGTGCCTTCCCACCCTCTGCTCATCTTCCTTGGAGACTCCCTGAGCATTGCATGTATCCCCACTTCATCTCAGGACACAATGGTTCCATCTGTCCCTGACCATGCCAAGGATGCCATGGAATTTTGTAGAAATTCAGGTTAGAAGGGGGTTTGCAGGCACTGTCTGGCTAAAAAGCTATGCACTGACAACAATATTGGGGGGAAAGGCTCATGGCTGCTGTGTTGGGGTGCACAGATGATGCTTAAGAGCCCTTCTGAATGAAGCAGATGCTCCTGTCCTGGTTGATTGTTGATGGAGGGAACCAAACTGACAGTGGGAACAAAGCCAAGCCTGTTGTGGTACAGCTCTCATGTTTTCTGTACAGCCTGCCTCACGTTTCTGCTGTGAAGACAAAATGGGAAGATTGGGGAAAAATTAGTTTTCATCAGAGTCTGCTGTGTAATGTTCAGCTTGGCATCCAAGCCACCATCCGTCCTGGCACCAAGCAGCCCTCTGAGGTGGAGATGGTGGCTCCAACAAGGCTGTAGCTCCAGGATCCTCTGATCCAGACCAGGGACACCGTTGAGATGAAACAGCCCCATCACCTGTCCTATCTCCAGTTCCTCCTAAGGCTTAGGGGGATGCTGGAGGAGGAGTGGGTGAGCTTGAGTCTTGATTTGGAGGAGAAACACACAGACAGAGCTGAGCACTTGAATCTCTCCTGGCTCCTTCAGGCTAAAAAGCTCCAGACAATATTTTAGCTACCTTGATCCCACACAGGGTCACTTTTGAAAAAAACAAGTTTTGAACTTGACTTCCAAAGAGAATATTTTGCCTCTGCAGCAGCGTTGTCAGTCAACACATGCTAAACACAGGTGTCTCCAAATCCAAGTATCTCCCAGGTGGAGATCACAACAGCGTGTAGAATAGGACTCTTCCCTCCTAATTCCAACACTGTGAAAGATGTTCAACAGCTCCCCTGTGCTCTGCATCCCTGTTTCCCCATTTGCCAAAATTCCATGATAATACTTGCACCTTGTGCATATGCTCAGCAGAGAGATGTGCTGTGAAATCCTTGGGTGGGAGATGTCCCAAAGCTGCAATCCTCCCACCTGAGCAAAAACAGCACTGGGAGCAATGGTGCCGGTACCTGCAGCATTTCTAGCATGTTTCCCTTCCTCAAAGCACTTTGAAAATACGAAATAACTCTTCTAACCCCCTCTGAGGGCCCTGGGGAAGCCTAATTATTCCTGGGAACAAGCACCCCTGATTTTCATTTAGCACAGAGCGAGGAGGGACTTCGCATCTCGTTCTCACCCACCACCCCTAGACAGCATTCCTTCATGTTGATATGAGGGTTAACAGCCACTTGCAATCATATTAGAGAGGTTTAATTCCAAGGAGGCTCGTTCCCTGGACCCACTCCCCTCCACGGCATCGCAATGAGCAGATCAAACAGCCCCAGTTCCGGTTTGGAGATCGATCCGGGACAAGGGGAGCACACCCATGGGCTGGGAACATGGAGGAGACTGCGGCCAGCATCCTGCTCCATCCACCAGTGGAAATCTTTGCAAATGTCGTTAAGGAAGGGCTGAATTAAGACATCGGGTACCAGGGAGCGAAGGGATGGCTGCGGGCAGGGCTGCACAGCCAAGTGATGGGGCCATTGGCTGACCTGGCACCTTATCACTTTGCTGCTGCTCCATGGAAAGTGCTGAGCTCAGCAAATAAAGGGGGATTTTGGCTTTTCAAACCCAAGAAGGCTGCTTTCCCCACATGGGCTGGGATCAGCTGCTGGGAAGGGCTGAAGCAGGGTAAAAACACCATGTGCCCGTATTTCAGGATTATTTAGGGTTTAGGAAAGAGGGCAGCATGTAGAAATCAGTAAAAAATGCTGATGTTCTCTTCAAGTACCTTCCCTGCACCCCTTCATTAGACAGCCTGTTTAGCTGTTTACCTGCTGGATGGGTCTTTTTATTGAACTTGTCAATATTTGCATTTGCGCCCTTTGAAGCCGGTGAAGCTTGGATAAAGTGGCAGAAATCAGGCAGACCTGCAAAATTTCCACACGGCTCATCTCTCCAGATTCGACAGATGAAATATAATTCAGGAGAAGAAAAATCTTAGCTGGAGCAAGGGGTCAGCTCAGAAGGAAGATACAGAGACATGGGAGATGTCTGGGAGATAAATTGCCAGACGTGGGCTTCCCGAGGAGCCGGTGCTTCAGCGAGGCTCTGCCAGGAGATGGAGAGGTGGCTGTGGAATGCCTTGCTCCTGCCACAGAGAGATGGAACCCCCAGGATGGAGCTTATAAACACTGATGCAATCACAAGAAAGTGCAAATCCCCCCAGCTCCCTCAAATTTCTGCTCCTTAGCTGTCACCCCCGCCTTGCCCTGACCACGCTGTTCCGTGTTGGCCTTTTGGGGTCTGCGTTTGGGGTTTGGCTGGGTCTGGTGGCTGCAGAAAGCACCAGACTGTGGAGGCTGGGGCACCAAAAAGAGGATACCAATGGCCTGCCAAGGGGTCCCTGCTCCAGCCTGCTGCTGGGAGAGGGCTCCTCTGCAGAGACAAGATTTCATAGCTGCTGGTGCACTGTTACTTTCAGATAATTAATCTCTCGGAAGAAGGAGATATCAGTCACTGCAGATACTGAGGAGGTGTCAGACTGATGTTCACTGGCAACAATTGCTTTACCTCTATCTCTTGTGGAGGGAAACTGAGGATCACCCAATCACTCCCCACCTCAAACAGTCTCTTCTGTCTCTCAGGGCCACAAGTGTGGCTTGTGAGTTCACTTCAAATGCTTTCAAGAAGGGGCACATCCCAGCCAGAGACCCAAGAAACCCACTTTATTTCCCATTACATGCCCCCAGAGTCTCTGTGGGACCCCATGGAGTCTGAGTTTAAGGAGACAGAAGTTATCATTAATGAAAAAAATGTTCCCATCCATTTTCATTTAGTGCTCTGTCCCACAGGGAATGGCTGATCTGCATTTTAACGGAGACACAGGGCCCATTGGACCATGTAAGTATCAATTTTCCGGAGTGGGCAGATCATGTGTAATTACAGACCATGCCAGGGTTTACGGCCGTGGAGAATCTCTCCGAATGACACTAAAATGCTTATGAAGTTGTTTTGAATTTTTTCCAGAAGGAAGGGATCCAGCGTGGGTCATTTAACCTTCTTTCTGCCCCTCCAAATACCAGATCACCCCATTCTCAGGGCTAAACCTTGGAGGAAGAGTTATCCAAGAAGTAAATGACTATAAATGACAGAAAAATAGCAAAGGACTTTACCTCCCTTCTCCCAAACCATGTGCAGAGAACAAGAGCTTGAGCTGCTGTTCTCAGCAGCTCCAAGAGAAAACTGCAGCTGCAAGGGTGCTTTGGGCTGAGCCACATCTATCAAGCCCTGAATATAAGCAGATTAGAAAACATCTCCAGGACCCTGGATCGGATGGAGATGGACCCTAGGATCTCCTCTGCTATTTCTGCTGTAGTCTCATCACCAGTATTTTGCCAGGAGCAACTCAAAGAGCAGCCAGGCGAGGGGAGGTTTGCTCCAGGAGATGCAAGTCCTCGCACTGGTTGCTACTGGGAGACTTGACCTCAGGTGTGAAGTGAGTCACCCTCCAACTGAGCCTGGTGCAAGCAGCATGGAGAAGGGCAGGGACATCTCCAGGAACTCAAACCCAGTCCAATGCTTTGGGTACATGGGCACCCCTTTGGGTGCAGCTCCCTCCTCATCTTTCATTAAAAGAACTCCTCTGCGAATTGTGGGGAACGAGCCACGTGAGACACCAGGCAGTCTCCTGAGAAACGTTCAGACTAAATCTAGGCTCTCCAGTGAGTCAGTAGCAAAGTAGGTGAGAAAAAAAAAAAAAGCTTTTAGAAAAAAAAGTGAGACGATCTGAGAGAAGGAAAAAAAGCCCTCAGAGCAGACATTCAAGAGGATGGTCATAAAACAGAGTAAAAAAAAGACTAAATGAAATAACAGCATTGGTGCTGAAATCTTCTCTAATTTCTGAATCTCTGCCTCTTGTGGAGCCTGTAAGCATGCACGGGGGGAGTCCACCCAAGCCCACCTCACCTGGGTGACCAGCCAGATACACCCACACTGCTATCTGCTTCCCCAGTCCTCCTCCAAACACCCCCCAAAACACCCCGCCCACAAATGGTGGGACCTCTCCAAGCCCAGGATGTCTCAGTGAGGGAACTCTGGTGGGTGGAGCAGCCGTGGTTTCAGATGGCCCACTTGTGTCATTCCCAAACAGCTACCTCCATGTAGACTCTCTTTGTGGGAGAAGAGAGATTTCCCTTCCAGAATAATTACTCCGCTTGGAAGCACACTAATTAGCCTGGAACAAAGTGGCTTGAGTGTCCGCATGGGGAGCTATTGTGGAATAGCTTATTCTGTCAGAGCTATTCTGGGCAATTTCCTTTCACAAACAGGCCATGAGATTTAATTTTCCTTCTTCCTACAAACAGATGAAAGGTCTGTGCTTACCAACCCCAAATCATCCCAACCTTCCTTGCCAGGGGCAAGTGATGGGTGCAAACTGTCCTGAATTCTCCTGTCTTTGGGACTCCTTAAATTCCTTTTAAATTTTTCATGAGCGGGGGAGACATTAATCAGGAAGATTTACATCACCAGGACTCTGGATCCTTTCCAAAGGGTGAGGTCTAACCCAGCATAAATTAACCCAAACAATGGCAATTCAGGACAATGTTCTGAGCATCCCATGAACATGCTGAGGATTTACGCAATACACGTTTACCAGGCAAAGGAAAAGAGAGAGAGGAACAAAAAAAACACCAATGCCAAGAGGCTCTGTAAACAGAAGTACCCTCTCTTAACTCAGATTTCAGCTTTTCAAGAAATGCATTATGAGTTTCATTAGCCTGCAATTAAATTCACCTTTCCCCAGCTTACAAGGTGTCAGCAAACAAGGCAAGGAAGACTCTAGGGCAGAAGAGAAGAAAAGCCTGTGGTCTTCATGGGTTTGGAAGGTGAAAGGGCACTGGGGGTGATTTTGTGGAGCCTTTAACACCCAGGTGTCCCAGTGATGGTCAAACTGGTGGACATCAAGACAGACCCACCTCTAGCACAGATGTAGCCTCACCTGGCTCTTCTGGTGTCTTCTTGGCCTGATTCATTTCCTTCACCTCCCTTCACACACAGCAAGTCTCACAGATGTTGAGAGGGAGAGCAGACTGGAAACACAGCAGCAGCTTCACAGCAAAGCCAAGAGACGTGGGAAGGACCAGGACCACTTGCTGTGGGAAACAAAGCAGAGGGTGGCTTCAGCTGTGGGTCCAAAAAGGCTCAGAGAGAGCAGTGGCAGCCTGGGATGGCCGGGGGCACCTGGGACACGGCGTGTCAGGGCACTGCAGGGACAGCCAGGGAAACAAAGCGGGAGCAGAGGATTAAACCATGCACTTTCAGCTTGGTTAAAACACCACCACTTCGATTTCACTTCTTCTCAACATCTGTCCCACTTTGTGACAGCTCCCTTACTTAAAAATAAATCCTTGGGGGAAAGAAAAAAAAAAAACCAAAAAACAAGGAAAAAAAGAAAAAAGAAAAAAACCCAACTCTGCAATTTGTTCCTCCAAGCTGGACTGCCTTTCTGGCCCTGATTTTATCAGAGCGGAGACAGGCTGTCCTTGCAGAATGATTTTACCATCTTGAAAATGATTACAGAGCTGCACAATGCCTTCAGCTCACCATGTAATGATATTTTTATATGCTGTCTCATTAGATCACCACCCGGGTTGAGGATGTTTTCAAACATTGTCTCTTCATGGTCGGCATAGCGCAGTACTGGGAATAGAGTGACGAACTGGAGGGAGTTCAGGGGGCAGCAGCAATAATCAGAAATCTGATTTACAAGGAAATGTTAAAAAAGCTAACTCCATTTTACTTGGCTAGAGTGAAGAACTGAGCATCCACCCACAAGGATGGGAAGGGCAAAAGGTAGGTGCTGGGGAAGGTGGTACCTGGCGTAGTGGAGGAAAAAAAATAATAAATTAAAAAACACAGGTGCTTTCTCCAAAATATTTTGTTTTCAGCTGATCTGGGACAGATTCATGGAAAGATCACTGCGGGAGGGACAGGAAAACCCAGCTGGAAACATTAGGAAAGAAATGACTCCCTGGGGAATAATTCTTCTTAAGCAGAGATGGAGATTACAAGTCTTGCTGGTCTGCTTCTCCTCCAGCCTCGCTGCTTCCCAAACCACCGCTGACCAGCAGTGCCAACCAGCCACCAGTGACCTGAGCGGCCACCAAACCTGTGCTCAGAAGGTGACAGGCTCCAGAGCTCACTGTCACCCCTTGGAGTCACCTGAGGCCCCTGTTCCCTGCCCCGGTTAGGTCACACCACCTGCCTGAATGAACTGACATTATCCCTGCAAATAGAGCTCGTGGCATGTCACACACTGGGTTTTTTCCCCTTTATAAATACATGTGCTATAGCAGGGCTGCACTCCCTGAACCCAGGGTGTGATTAGAGGAGAACGAAACGCTGATTATGGGTTAATTAGTGAAGCTAATAAACTGCCTGTAGCTTCATTTAGGAGAGAAACTGTATTTCATTGCATAGAAAACAATGAAGAACGTGGAGAGGAAGAGTGTTTTTCTTTGATAGGTTGAAATTCATCCCCTGGGAAGAAGGGAGAGAAAAGGATGCCCTGCATGGATGCAGCGGGACGCAGGTCTGCAAGTCTGAGTTCATCCCTGCTCGCGTCCTACAACGAGGCTGGAGGAGCAACCTGGGGCTGTGGGAACGTCTCGGGGAGCTGCAGTGGGGCAAAAGCCAAAATCGCTCTAAAGAGAAACTTTATCTCCAGAAATGGTCCCCAGCCACAGCCAAAGGTGAGTTGGGACCTGGCAGGGAGAACACCCCAAAGAGACAGGGCTGGGGGAAAACCCCAGCAGGAGCCAGGGTGAGGGGCAGGAGCTGAGGGCAGAGCCCTTCTGATGCTGGAGAAAGGAAAGCGGTTCAGCCAGCCGCAGCCAGGGCAGCAGAGTGTGTGTGAGACAACAGGCAAGGGACAATCCTGCCCAGGGGGAAGGATTAAATTGTATACAGGACTGACACAAAGCAGTTGTTTCCATTGCTCATTTCTCTCTGAATCAGATGTTTAGAGTTTTATCTGAAGAGGCTTTTCTTTCTTACTTTCCTTCCCTTTCCTTCTTTCTTTCTTTCAGTGGATGAAACAGAAGTCCCAGAACCAGCCTCTGTCTTCCTGGTGGTGCTTCTGTTTTAAGATCTCCCTACAGCCAGGCACCCGGGAAAAAGCCAAGCTGGCATCACCATGCACTTCCCACGGACCTGGCACCCAACCAGCCTGGCACCACAGCCCCATGGCTCTGGTTATCCGTAGCTCAGCACCTCAGTCCACAGCTCAGCTGTGGGCATCTCTCCTTTCCCCTTTCTCCCTGTCATGGTGGGAGCATACGTGCAAGACTCTGGCCAGAAGATAAATCCCCTCTCATCACATTCCAGTGTATTAATAATGACATTTTATAGCTTCTGCCTAATAGTCTCCATATTTGTGTGGGAATCTGTGACACATGGAGGACTGGACATGCTTTCTCACCACACGCGTGGTTGCCCCATATGTCGTGCAGCTTTCAAAGAAAGGAGGGGAACAAACAAACAGCATTTGGAAAAAAAAAATGCGAATTTTGATTAAATTTCATATTGCTGATAAAATTAGGGCTGACAGCTCTGGAGATCAGGGTCTTCTCATCCTACAGTGGATATAAGCACCAGATGCTCATGGGTATGGGCAAATCCTGTCCTGGAGAGTCTGAGAGGACTTTTCTGTGTTCATTCCATCCCTCAGCCACTGCAGTGACCAGGAGCAGGCTGGGGTTACCCGAGGATTCTCAGCTCTTGAGGGCTGTGCCCAAGCCACACGTGTGGTCTGCTGCATGTACAGACAATAAACATAATCAGCAGGCAGCCTACATCCCTAAAGGGACAGCCAAAAGATATCCTGTGAGTCTGTTGAGCCCATTAACAAGCTGGATGGCCACCAAAAAATGTCCTGTGCTTAGGATAACACAGAGGGAAGCCTGGGGACAGCCCTAGAGGGGTTTCCCTCCACAAGGATGGAAATCCTTAATGTCTCCCAAGGCGAGCACTCACGAGCTGCTGGGAGGGGGTTTCTCTGCCAAGTGCCCAAGCTGGATGAGGAAGAGATCCCCTGTGAGGATGTCAGGTGGAGACAGCGGAGGGGGGAATATATCCCTCCTGCTGAAAACGTCCCTCCACGTCAGAGGCATGGGTTTCACCTCCTTGAGCCCTTTCCCATTTGCAGCCTTGCTCCTCTCAGCTGGGTTTCCAGCACGGGTTATACCTCTGGCTCTGCTCACCAAGTAATTAAAAACACTCATTTAAAAAATAGCAAAAACCAAGCAAACTAGAAATCATTCAAACCTCATCAGTCAAGACTCCTCTGAAGCAACCAGCAACTATAGCCACAGAAAGGCTGTGATTCATAGCCCATCACCCTGGGTTTGGTGTGAGGGAAAATCACATTCCCCATGTAGAAAAGGCTGCTATTACAATTTTTTTGCAGTAAAAAATCCCTTCTGGGAGGAGCCGCAGAAATCCCAGAGCACCTTTCCTTGTTGAGAGGAGGGAGACACAACCCAAGGTGACTCATGGACTTCCAGGATCTGGAGGAAACCACCCCTCCAAACCCCACTGCCGTTGCCCACCCAGCCCCAATGATCCCGGGGACAATTCTGTCACCTAAATTCCACACGTGGAGTTTCAACTGCTGAAAACTCCTTCCTGTAACATAAGTAGGCAAGGCTTGAAATAATGGTGGTGGAAATGGTGATGGTGGGGAGAGAGGTTCAGATCTGATGATTCAGAGGTCTTCCTACAAAATCTTTCTAATTGGGCATCTACCTAAGCTGCATTCCCTGCCACATAAAGCCGTTGCTTAAAACAGACATAGAGTGAGGCAATTGCCTTTATATTTTGCTGGTTATTATTCCTCACTGCAAAAGGGGGGGGGGGAAAAAGCTATCACTCTGTGTTTTTTATCAGGTTTCATCCACTCTGCCTGATGTTCAATAAAAGAAAACCTATCTCTGTTAGAGATGAGTAGCCCTTTACAGAACAGTCATTGCCTGCAAAGTAACCTTTAAGCACCTGGCTGTCTCTTAAGTTAATGCAGGCAGAGGATGGAGAGGAACTTACAGTCACTCCTGTATGTTTGAAATGCAGCTATTTCTCTTAAAATTCAGCAGCCAGCCACACATGCTTTGATTGGTTTCATTGATGTTGTTGTTTTCAGTTTTCCTGAAATCACTACCTGCCACCTTTCCCCTACCCAGCTCAGACACCCAAGTCCCCACGTGGGCGGGAGGAGGGAAGCAGAGTCAGCCCACACTGGGGACCAGCATCGCGTCCCCTTCCCACCTCTGATGCTCAGAGTGGGGAACCCCTAAACCTTCCCTTTTAGCAGCTCCTTCAGCAGAGTGCAGAAGGAGCCAGCAGGTCCCACGTGAGGGTCTGGGCAGAAACTGGGGCTGTTAGAAGGGCTGGTGTTGCACCCCAAGCCCTTGGGGTGCTGGTTCTCACCATCACAGCAGCTCAGGCTGAGTCATTCATGCCTCTGCACATCTCTGTGTGTGACTGTGGCAATCAGGAGCAGCCCCAGGGTGACAAACCATCTCCTGGTGCAACACATGGTACCAAGCAGGCAATCCCATCCCACCAGGAGGTTGGGATCTCTGTGTGCTTGCACCTCCAGATGCACCACGCACTCCTCCTCAGGTTTGCCATGACCATAAGCTCTCCCACTACAACCACCCCAGCAGGGAAGCTGACAGCCAGGCTGCCAACATGGGGCAGGGTTTGACTGAGCCTTTATGGCAGGGCCATGTCAGAACCCCTGGAGGTCTTTGGCGTGGAGGTCTAGTGAAAGGTGTCCCTGTCCATGGCTAGATGATCTTGAAGGTCCCTTCCAACCCAAACTATTCTATGACTCTATGATAACTCTTTTACAAGAGATGGTCCCTGCAGTGCAACCCTCCTTCAGGGGCCCCCTGCAGACTCAGGAAGGGCAGCATTCAGGATGCAGGGCTGCAGGATGGCCAAGAAAGAAGGACACATGCGGGTCACTCACTGCTTCCCTTCAGGCACATCCATCCCTTCATGCTCTGAGCCACATCAGCAGGAAGAAACTCCCACAGCTCCATGGAGAGGGGTGGCAGAGCCCAGCCAGTGAATACACATGTGCTAGAGGAAACCTGAGACCTCCCCACAGGGCTCGTGCCACGGCTGCATCCTGCGTTAGGAGGTTCAGGATTTAGGGTACCCCTGGCACCTCCTGCATAAGTGACAAGCAGCTGTCAGCAGCTTACGGGGGTCTCCGGCTGCCTGCAAATTTCTGCATTAAAGCTGTAAGCTCTCATGCCTCACTTGGGAGCAATAAAACGGGATAGGGTAGAGGCTGTCGTGATAAATGGGGCATAAATCACACCTCCCCCTCCTTCTTCCCCTTCCTTGGGGGGAGGTGGTGCTGCCAGAGCCTTTACCAGCCCTGCTCAACATGCTCACACAGGCCCTCTTCTGCCTGTGCAGTCAATTAGAACTTCATCAGAAATCAATTTGTGGGGCCCAGCTGAGATGTACCTATAGATCAGGCGATGCCAAGTGATTATTACACTAATGGAATATTCCATTGATTAATTGAATATTTAAGTCCTGAAATGTAAGCCCCACTGTCTTATTCGTGGCTTGTTACAGAACTGAGCAGCAGAGATGTTGCACCAGTGTGAGAAGCCAACCTTGAGTCTCACTCTTTTGGGGCGAAAGGCAGAGAGTCTGGCCCTGGTCACACCGGAAATATTTTTACGTTTTTGGTAGACTCCTCAGCCAAAGACACTCCTCTGTCTTGTGGCAGCAAAAATAATATCTTACCTTTTCTAATAGTGTGGGTTTGGACAATTCTCTGACTTGGATGTTGGGCAGAACTGTGTGCACTACGAAATAGGTGAGAAGTCCACGGGGAATACAAAAAGCACCTGCAATAGCTAAAGTAGAGAAGATGCTGTAGAACCATTGTCTGGACTCCTTCCCAGGACTCTCCAGCTGCCCTCTATGGCCAGGCAGCACCCACCACTCCCACCTCTTCCTCCCATGTAGAGCTCTGAAAAGCTCAGCCTTTCTCCGCTTGTTGAGCAGCACCAGCTTGGATGGCCCAGCCCCATCCCAGGGTCGGCACTGCTCCCATTCCCCAAGCCCAGGGAGGAAATTCTCCATGATTTATTTCATTTTTTACACACAGGCAGATGTCAGGAGTGCAGATCATAGCCGGCAGGTCAGGAGGGCCACCCAAGGGTTTCCCAAGCTCCTCTACCCACAGCCCAAGAGCTTCTCCACACCACAAAAGCCCCAGGTGTCCAGAGGGCAAAGGTGGCCAGATGCCTCCTGTGTCGGGCTTCCGGACCCGGCGCACAGAGAGGGCCAGGTTACTTGCTTGGAGAAACACCTGGTTAAGTGCTTTGTTGGATGAAGGCCATAAAGACCAAGAGAGAGAAACAAGACAGAGCTGGGGGAGAAGGGAGGGGTGGGAGTGGCAAGTGGAAGAGAGGTGGGCTGCAGCTGGAGTAAGGATCACCAAAGGGCCCAGCGGTGGGCTAAGGAATATTATTCCCAAATGGAAATATGTGAATAACTCAGTGGAGTGCCATTAACTAGCGGAGCAAGAGAGGGCTCCAGTCCTCTGCACATGCTCCTGCTCCCACACCACACACTGAGGTCTCATTTCCCAGCTTGAGGAGCACTGGGCTGCCCACAGCCAAACCATGTTGGGTGACTGCTGGAAGAAGGAGTGATCCAAACCAGAAAAGTGACCTCTGTGGCAGACGTCCAAAGGCTTGGAGAGTCATTTGCTTTCCTCCCAGTGGGGTTGCAAGCATCCCCTTGAAGGCTACAACAGTGGTCACTGCTTTCAGAGAAATCATTGCAAGGGTGACACTGGACCCTTGTTCCCACCTGCTGCCTATCTGCGAGGCCTAAAGCAGTGGCTGTCATAAAACCATGGATAGCAAGATGCACACAGGCTTCCCATTGTTCCCACCTTCCCTTTTCCCTGTGCACAGCATCTGCCCGCCCCAGGACTTGGAAAGGCGCATGGAGCCAGCCAGGCTGAAGGGAGCACATGGAGGATAAGGACTGTGCCTCTCTTGTGGCTGGAGAAGATCACATGTCCCCTCTGCACCTCAACTTCACACCAGCCTTTGCACTGGCCCTGGTCATCACTGGGGATTCCTGGTCTCCACTACTGCCCCCAAAGTGTGCTGGGGCCTTTGCCTTGGCCTCTGGCAGTAAAAGCTACTTAGTTGCTGGCACAGAAAGCCGCATTCTTTCCCCTCTTTGTGTACATTTTTCTGAACAGGAAGGTAAAAGTAAATGGAGAGGAAAAACAAGTATTGATGGAACAGCTAGAAGGAAGAAGAGAGCTTTTCGTCTCACTGAGAGATCTGACCTTTCAGTGGTGGCTTCAAGAAACCTCAAGCAAACGTGCTTTGCTGGCATTTGCTGCAGGTGAATCATAGGGAGTTTTCATCCCCTCTCTCAGGGGATGACATCTAGACATTTATTAACTTGCAGGTTCTGGGTGTCTTGGAGACCTGAGGAGTCTAGAAACCTGAAGTCATGGTGCTCAGCGTTTTCTCAAGTAGCGGATCCCTAAAGAAACCAGCATTTTTCCTGCTCAGCAGCCCCTCTCTCCCTCATGCAGGGGCCTGCAGGGGACATGGTTCTGCAGTGGCCTCATGCACTACTCGTGGTCTTCAAGCTTTAGTTGCAAAACACAACAGGCTCGTAAAAGCAGCACGGAAAGATGGGCCAGAAATGAAACACATTCCACTGAGTTTGGGCTTGTTTGCGAAAGAGAAGAGGAAAGTTCATCCGTAAAACTGTACAGCCCCTCCTTCCCCATAGAACGAGGAGATGCAGAGTGATGGGGAGCCCGTCTTATCCATTTGGCCTCGAGTTCCCCTGGCCTCTCCTTGGCCGGAGGGATGCGGGAGGCCAAGAAATTACAGCAGGAGTGTCCAGACACACACAGAGCGGGAGGCATGCAGTTCCTCCAGACACACTCTCCATGTCCTGCTGTGCACAGAGCAGGAATCTCTTTGGCAAGCCCTGGAACACGGCCCCTGGGGCAGAGGGCAGCAGGAGCAGCCCGGGAGCTGGCAGCACTGTAGGATGGCTGGTGTAGGGTACCAGAGCCAGTTCAAACACAGCTTCTGCTGCCACGAGGAGAACAGATAACATCACCAGAGTGGCGTTTGCTGCCCAGCAGCATAGACCCTCCTTCTGTCTGGGAAACCTCAGCTACAAACCCAGAAAATGGGAAGAAAAAAATGGAAGTATGAAACTATGGCATGAATTGCAGGGAGATTTCAGACTGATAAATATTTCAGACTGACAACTATTCCTGTCCTTGAAAGTTCATCCATCAAACTCTCAGCAAGGCCTTCACATCCCAGGACCATAAATACTAAGACCTATTTTAACAGCTGCTTTCATCATGGCCAATATCAGAGGATGGAAACCAGTTACAGATCAACCTATATCCTCACATATTGCAATGTAATTTACTGCACCTATAAAGGATATATTCAAACATACTTCTGTTTTAATTATAGTCCCTGGCTGTGTGGAATCCATTTCTGAGCTGATTTTACCTTGTTTAGGTTTGATTCCACACAATGACGACAATTCAGAAACAATGGCAGCATTAGTGATGTAAACAGCCTTGGTCTTATGTGCAGAAAGAGTTTTACTGTCTGTCTGTGGAAGGAAAATTTGATCAAAAACCAGGAAACCCGGTTTGCTGTCAGGAGAATAGAAATGCTGGCAATTTGGAGCTGTGATACTCTCCCCTCCTTGGCTCTGATGTAGTTTCTAAGTGATGCTACAGCAGCAGCTGACCCCTGAAATGGGTGTTACAAACTCCAGTAGGCAGATGCGAGTTCTACTCTGGCTTTTCTACAAGTTCCAGACCCCCAAAAGACTTTAGGAACTAGTTTTTGGGGGGTATTTGGTAGTTTTCTCCTCAGAAGCCCTGAATTTTTGGGTTGCCCAGATGGTATCCACAGGATGGAGCTGAACAGGAGCCTTTTGCTAAATGTCACAGTAGTAGGAAAACACAGAGCCCTTCACTGTACCACATCCCTGTTAGTAATGGCCTGAAATGATAAAGGGGGAAACTTGCTCTGCTCCTTTCAGTGCCAAAAAGAAATTTCATCCCCAGATCCTTACACTAGCCCCAGACTTCGACATCCCAGTGCTGAGTAGCTGCTGGGCTTCTCAGTTCCCACCTCCAAGCACCATCTTGGCAAGGAGCTCTTTAAGCAGAGCCATTGCCTACCGGGCGCTCTTAAGCCCATTTCATTCATGAATTAAGTCCCTGACAGCCCATATCTCTATGATCAATATGTTTGTTTATTAGCAGCAGCTGCTGTGTTTTAGCAAAACTGGAGGACTCCAGCAGGAGCAGCGCTCTCTAACCGCAGAGCAGGGCTTGGGATGGGGAGGAGAAGGACCTCCTGCTGGCAAATGGGAGCTGGGCTGGATAAGATTTCACGCTAATGACCCTTTAATTGAAATCACTGCTCAGGACAGATTGCTCGGCTCGGGGATATCTGCACTGATGGCTCCTGGTTTGGCCGCGCCCGAGATGAGTCCATTAACTCGGCAGCGGTGAACAAAAGCAAGTGAAAGGGACAGCAAGGGGTCATCCATCCCCAGCAGAGCTGATCTGCACATCCAAAGAAGCCCAAATCAGCAGCTGGGGTAAATGGAGACCTGCACAAAGGGAGGAGAGGGTGTGCAGCTTGTTAGACCTTGTGCTTGTGCTTCCCCGTGTCTGCTGACCCCAGGTGGATGTGACCCCTACTTTCCCTTCTCTGGGCAGGATTGCCCCCATGTGTCGGTCTGGTGCCGAGGAAGGGAAATCCTAACATTAGGGTGTCATCTCCAGCTCATGGTGTGACCTCAGCTTTCGCTTGGCATCTGCTTCACCTTCTTCTCTCTCAGTCTCACTGCATGGATGTTGCAAGGCAGTAATATCTGCCTACCCCAACGTATGGTAGGCAGGAAGATGAACACAGCAGAGCAGAACAGGAGATGGAGAAAAGGGGAAATCCTGATCTCCTGTCTCCTTGTGCAACTAGCAAAGTGCCCTGAGGTCCCTTTTCATTTTGCCTTCCCCTGCCATAGCCACAGGAGCAGCACCACCCAGGAGCACAGGCACAGGTAGGGCTGGTCCTGGCTGGGCTGGCAGCACAACCCAGCAGCTCAGGACAAAGGTGAACCATCCCCATGTTCACCCCACCCATCAGAGAGGAACATGCATGTGGATCTATGCCCTGTAAAACTGGAGACCCTTCCCCACTAGGCAGGCTCCAGGGGAAGGGCAGAACATGACTGTCCTCCCCACAGAATCTGGGGAGCTGTGGTGTAAAACTCAGGGTTGGCAAAAAGTCCTCGACAGCCACAGAGATGCTGCAAGGTACAACTCCTGCTCTGTGCATCCTCCTCATTCCCAGCCAAGAGGGAACATCCCTGTCCGTGGGGAACCTTCCTATCACAAGGTTTATCACGGGACAGAGAGTGCTAATGAAACCCAGGCTTGTTAGACGTAGGCAGATCTTTTGGGCCTGTTTTGTAAGTGGAAATGTTGATGTGTGTCTCTTGCAATGTGAAGAGATGTCTGAGTGCACAGAAAGGAGGGTTATGAACCTGCTTTGAATGCATTTATTATTCCCATTAATTACTATGCCTGCTAAAGAGGACCAGCTGTTCTAGGAGGCTGTGGTACCAATTTATCAGGAGAAGATTCCAACAGAAGTCGTAGAGAGTTTTCCTCTGAACTTGGGAGGATGGAAGATGGAGGGTTTTTAATTAGAACTTGTTATTAATGGGAACGTAGCAAATTAAAAATAGTCTCCCTCCCCCCATTCCTATTATATGAAGCTCTGATCTCAATTAGAAAGATCAGGGACTAACCATTGAATGGGAATTACTGAGATGAAAACTGATTGAAAGACAAAAAGTCAAAGACAGACACATCACAGGGAGAGAATGGAGATGGGGAGCGGCAGGAGCAGGGAACAATGAGCAGAGGCTGGCGGAGGCTGCCTGCAGCTGCCGGGCGTCAGGGCGAGAGCTGCCGGCTGTCTGCTTTCCCCTGCAGTGAGGACACCCTCCCAGGGCTGCTGCCAGCAGGGGCTGTCCCTTCTAGAGCCGTGGCAGCTCAGCTGTTTGAGCTGGAGCTCAAGTCACACTGCAGGGCATCATTGGTACCCCAGTTTTGTAGACTCAGCAGAGTGGGACCATGGAGTCTTTCCTATATGGGCATCTCTGTAGGAAGGGCAGGACACTTGGGGCCATCTGGGGTGTTTCTGACAGATGCAGGCTCCTGTCTGCTTCTCATTGCACCTGCAAAAGTTTCCCATCTTACCTCGTTTCCTTACCTCTCATCCCATCTCACCCCACCATCACCACGTGGCCCCAGCACACGGTTCTTCGCCACAGGCTCTGCCCTCATGCAGGCTATGAACAAGGCTACATCTCACCCTCAGCTCTCTGGTCTTCTTCTGCTGGTTCCCCAAATGCAGCAGAGTTGAGGATGCCCTGAAGCTGCTGAGTTCTCAGCAAGAAATCACTGAACTGATCCCCAGGCTCCCCACCCCAGGAGCTGTAGCCCCAGCACTCAGGAATTGTGTGCAGGCTGGCTGCAGAAACAGTCCCTGACACCTCTGGGTGGGCAGGAACAGGTGGGCTGGGACAAGGCTTTGTGCTCCATTTTGGCTTTGCCATTCGGGTCGGGCAAGATCAGGACTCAAACCTGGGGTGATGTGAAGGGACATCTGGGTCTGGCCAAACCCATCTCCTGCATCCCACTGTTGGAAAGACTTGATTAATGACTTCTTAATGAGAATCTCATCTGCTCCTTTCCCTGGTCACCTGTGGATCAGAGTCCCTGTCTTCCTTCCAGCAAATAATCCGTGCCATATTCTAGGGCAGACAGGGACCTTAGGCTGAAATTACAGCCTTGCTTACTAATTGCTGCATGTTCTCTCTCCGTAGGTATATCATTGCCAGCAATTAGCACAAAATCCTTTCCCACTCTTGTTAAGTTCCTGTGCTGCAGTTAAATACTCCCAGATCCCATTTAAATGATTTCAAATGCAATTCATTCTGGCTCGTTAAATAATTCCACAGCAGTGTTTGTCGTTTTCTCTCTCTGTTTTCCAACAGACACTTTCTCCCAAGAAGAATGCAACGACTGAAGAACGGAGAAGGAGGGGGAAGGGGAAGTGATATGAAAGCTGAGAAATTTGGGGTCCATCATCTGTGCCCGTATTTTCTCTTCTTATTTTCTCTTCTTTTTTTTCCTTCTTCTTAGGCTGAGACATCTCCTGGTATCTGGATTTTGAGATCTTATGCCCAGGGAGAACAGGACTCTGCCCATGGCATGCTGCACCACGTAACCAGCCACAGGAAGCTGCCTTGTGTTTCCTGCTGCACTTTCACAAGTCCAGGACTGTGGATGGGCAGGAATGAGGGTCAGTGAGACAACAAGCAGCTGCTCAGGTCCGACTCAGGTCCGACTCAGGTTGCCCTGGGGACAACCTGCCTGTTCCACGTGTGTTTCTCCCACTTCCAGGCCTCTTCCCTTCTTCCCTCATCTTCTTTTCCTTCCTGCACCATCCACCTTCTGCCCTACATCTCCTTGCTGCTGGTCCAGCACCCTACAGCACTGCCCACCTCTCCTAGAAGACGCGCTCTGTACCTTGACCCCCTTGGCAGGAGCAGAGGTAGTGCAGGGGGGACTGCCCTCTACACGGCACCCCTCGACATTCGTCTGTCACAGCCACAGGACATGGTCACAGCCACAGAGCCCTGCCCTCTGACCAGGGCTGCCTACGTCCCCAAACACGATCCTCACGTTGCCCTTCCCTCCATGGCTGGACTACATCATCTTTGAGTTTCATCTCCTGGTGGCCTTGCCAAGTCTCACGCATACACTGCACAATTCCCAATGCTGGATATTTCCCTTAAAGCCCCAGATCATGGAGACAAATGATTCAGCAAGACTCTCAGCTTTTGGCTTATACAGAGAAGAGAGGGAAAAAAAAAAAAAGAAAAGGAAAGAAAGAAAAAAGGGAAAGTTCTAGTTCTTGTGGTTGGGGAAAAATAAATAAAAGCTGTGAGTGTTATTTGAGTGCAACCTACTGGTTTCAGAGCCAGAAGGCAAGTGAAAAGAAAACAGTACTTAGTATCTTTGTTTGAATTTGGAGACCAGACTGGCAAACTCTGAGTGTCTGGGGTCAGCAGTGCAGCATCTGTTGTGCCTCTGTGCTGGAGAGCAGGTGAAGGACCCATGCTCATCTCCTCAGGCAGATCTTTCTGTCTCCACAGCCACGGCTCTGCTCACTACCCAGATGGACATTGTGGCAGGGCATAGCTTCCTATCTCCCTCAGGAATATCTGAAGTCCTTTAGCAGCTTCTTATTCCCTACTGTATCTGCATGAAACACTGCTGCCTGTTAAATTCCACCCAGAGACATTGCCTGACGTGATCTCCATGTGCTGCCTGATAAGTCAGTCATTTTCAATCCATGGTCCTTGAGACCTGGAGGTCCAGCAACTTGCAGGGAGTGGTGAAAAGGTTGCAAAGAAAAGCAATTTCCTTTCTGACATTCCACAGTCCACGGTTGTGTTGCTGTCAGAAAACTTGTAGTAGCCCTTAAGCTAAGGAAGCTGAAAGCCACTGTGGTAAATGCATTAAAAGATCCTGTGAGATGAAAGGTGGAAGAACAACAGAGAGCCCTGTCAACAGGATGGGAGCTGCCAGACTGCCTGTCAGGGAAGGAGAAGAAGGATACGTGAAGCAGGGATCCACAGGGTTCAAAATCCAACTTTGTGTTTATTCCTGTGGGCTTTTGCCTGTTTAAGCCAGAATGAGTTTTAAGTGAGGTGTGTAGATTATCTCCTCAAGGCTTTCCAGGGTGGGAGCAGGAAACATGGAGTGCTCACAGTCCTCCTGAAAGGCTTGGGTGAGAAATGTGAGTTTGGTCAGAAGGGAATTGCACTGAAAGGGGTGAAAGCAAAAAAAAATGTCACAGCAGTGTTCATGCAATAAGTTTCCTACTGAAAATCAATTTGGCTAGCCACAAGTCTCAGACTGGGATTCCACCCTATTCCCAGGCAGACATGGCATTGCAAGGGTGGTGCTGAGAAACACCCTCTCAAATAAATGGGGCAATGTAAGGGAAATCTCTGCTTGAAAAATGTGTGTCCCCATCTGTTAAACAATATTCAGGTGCTCCTGCATTTACGCTTCCTCCAGATTTATGCAGCGATGGCTTTAAAGGCAGATTGTCAATGAGAAGAACAGATGGAGGGAACAATCCTCCCATCCAAGCTTTGCACTAGAACTGAAGAAGTTTGTAATCTGGTTCTTGTTTACAGAGCCAAGGCTTCAAATTAAGCCCCCTCTGGTCTCACTGAGTATCTCAGGGAGCCGTGGTGGAGCTGAGATACTCCTGGGTTTACTTATTCTTTTCTGCTGGTTTCCCATTGAGGGATGTTTTGTAAAAGCAACAATGGCATCAGGGATTTTTTCTGCATGGGCAGCCACTGAGGTCAAGAATATGGGCCAAAGATTACAGGGCAGAAGACCCAAAATTTCCTTCTTTCCCATAGATACGGGAGAAAATTTTCCAGGTGTCTGAGCCAACTTCCCAAGCTTCAAGGCCAATTGGTGAGCAAAGTCTCTCCACTGCCCTGAATCTTTCATCAGCACAAAATTTGCTGTAAAATGAGGAAAATTATTTCATGGAATCAAAATAATACTCAGTCATATCGGCATCTCAGCTCCCAATCTCTGTTTTCTGTATCTCTGTCGATATTCAAAGGAAAACAATGTGATTGTTAATTACAAACTGTTTTGAATGCATGAAAGAAACTGTTTAAGAGCCAGAGCCAGCCGGAGGCAGGAAAGCTGAGAATACGATGTGCATGGAACTGCTTTAAAGGGCAGAAAGTCCCTTTGTAATTAAAGCTGATGCAATCATTGTAACAGACGCAAGGTGGAAACGTTACCTTGCTTAGCTTCCCACTTGTCTCCTCTCTGCCTGTTGGGTTTTGCTTTGGACTAGGTGGAAAATGCTGAAATATCAAGGGAGTGCTTTGCATTTCAAAGAAGTTAATGCATAAGTGATGTTGTGATTCATTAGTCGTCCAGGGATGTATTGGTGTTCCAGGGTCCACAGCTCTTATTGAAAGTCAGAGCTGCCCTATGCTCATCCCCTGACCCATTGAAGGTGCTCAGGAAGGAAGAGGCCAGCAAAAGCCTGGCAAGTCAACCCCACTGGAAAATTAAACAGAGCTGGAGTCTGGTGTATCAGTTAATCCTCAAAACACAGTTTCTTTCCCCCTCTCTAGATGATCTCTTTAATCCCATCATGATCCAGCCCACCCTGGGGAAAGCAATCCCAACAACCCGACGATGTATAGGATGAAAGCAAAGCGCACAGCTGTAAACAGAGAAGGAGTCCAGATGCAGTACATGACTAAGGTAAAATATAAATAGGCATGGAGAGAGGTGTGCACAGTGTCCCAGTGAACACTGGGCAAGGCAGGAACGGGTTCTGGTGCAGACACACATTTGGAGACAAGTTCCATAGAGGCAGAACTGCCAAGAGGAGGTCCAGGCATGTGGCACATGGGCAGCTGTGCTCACAGGGGAGGGAGGCCCAGGGCACAGTGCGTTACCAGGCTGTACGCTCACAACACAGTTCCTAGCAGAAGGTCCCACTCGAGCAGGACCACCCTTCTCCAAAGCCTCCTGGGGATGGAGAAGATGTGGAGGATGGGAGTTCACAGCAGAACGTCTGTGGGGCAGGGGACAGGGGACAGTGGCTGGAGCATGTGCAGGAGAGGGAGGAGGAAAGGAGACGAGAATGTAAAAGACAGGCTGGATTAGGCACACAGACCCCAGGGGGCTTTTGGGCAGAGCCATGTGCAGGACTATGGAGAGGTCCCACGAGCCCAGGACAACTTGCAGCAATAGTTCACAGTCTCCTCCTCATCACCAGAGAGGGGCTGCAGAGCCCAGTGTTCTGGTACCTGCCCAGCCAAGGGCAAGCCATGCAGCTGCCACTGCCACCTCTGACTCCTCTGGCCTCTTCTCTGCCAGCACCACTGCCAGAAATCTCCAGCATCCCATGGCCAGAACTTCACACCCACTGCCTTGCACTTCCACCCATCCTGAAAATAGGAGGGAAGAAGACAGTGCAAGTGTTTGTGGTTACCCTCTGTGATCTGCTGCCCATGTACTCTGTAGCACCTGGAAGCTCAGGGTGGCAGGGCTGAATGAAGGGCTCCTCTCCCAGCTGAGCACTCCCTCCACACTTCTCCGTCAAAGCTCCTGCGGTTGGGACCCCTCTTCAGGACAGTCAGTCCCCTCTTGGAAACTACTCAAAGTGGGATGTCCCTTTGCTCAACCCTGCTCTGGTCTGCTTGAGGGCCCTCCAAATGTTCTCAGACCCCCACAAATGCCTTTCTTTCCCCCTGCCCTGCTTTCTCACCCACATCCCTAAGCCAAACCCACTGCAGTGCTTTGCTTGTCCCTTTCCAGTCCATCTCCTCTAGTTTTATCCTCCTGCCCTCACGGTCATTCAGACCCAGTTTCTCCTCCCCAAAAAGGAACGGTCAGAAATGCATCACCTCCAGCACAGGTAAACACTTCTGTGAATCTGCCTCCCTAATCCCAAACACACATCAGTGACTCTGTGCCTGACCTGGCCCCTTCCCTCCTGGGCAGCTGAAATGCTCCCACGGTGCACTTTCTACTCCACAGGAGCCGTGCCAGCATCAGTGCCCCCCAACAGCCTGCCCACAGCCCCCAGCCAGGCCTGTCCCCTCTACTCCCGACACAAAGAGCAGGACAGTCAGCAGTGACACTGTGCCAAGCCGGTGGCTGTCCCCGGGACTGCGGTCCTGCTCCACACTGTGGCTCTGCTCCTCCTCCTCTGCTCACAACCTTCCTCCCACGGGAGCGGTGACTAACGCTGATGGCAGTGCTGCTCTCCGCACGCATCATCCCGGCGCACGGGGGTGTGCGAGGGGGAGCGGGAGCGCACGGAGCGGGGGGAGCGCCTCTGCCCCAGCGTGAGACGGGCTGTGGCAGCCTGGCTGTGACAGCGGGAGGCGGGCACAGCCCGCGGACCTCGAGGGCATCCGGGTTGCCTCTCTGGGCACAGCAAGAGCTGGGGATGCAAAGGGATGTCCAGGCGGCACTTTCCAGTGAGACGCTGCTCCCAGAGTCCTGCTCACCCGGTGTAGGTGGGGGCACAGACTTGGAGGAGTTGGAAGCACTAGGCACGCTGGGAAGATGGGGACTCCTGTGTTTCTCTGACATGAGAAATAGAGCAGGAGGCTAGGCAGAACAGGTGAGACACTTAGAGCAAGTCACGTCCCAGCCGCTGCCTCAGTTTGCCGCTGAGCAATACTCAATACAGCCACAGACACTATTTTTCAGCAGTCTCCCAAGCCGCCATTCTGTCACAGGCTTGGTGCAGTTCCAGGATTTGATACAAGAGAGCCCATGGTGCCCTGAGCCATCAGCAGTGACCATCAAGGTTAATGGGTGGGAATAAGGAGAAAACGGGATGGCCCAGCATTGCCCAGTGTCCCTTTCATGGGCTGCTCCATCTCCCATGAGGTGTCAGACCCTCAAAAAAAGGAGCCACTCTGGATCAGAAACTTAGGTGACCCTTCCCTCCCTCAGCAGTCCCACCAGCGTCCATTTAGCCCCATTCCCCACACAGGGCACTGGCTGATGGCTCCTGGGGAACACAGGGTGCTGAGGGATGCAGGATAGTGAGGGGGGCAGCCCCAGAAAGCCAGATCCATGCAAACTCTCAACCCAGTCATGGGAAAGAGCACTGCATTGAGGTCTTCTTGCCTACTGTGTCCAGGCCAGCCTTGGGTGACCACCTGCAATTTGTCTGTGCACAGCTGTACCCATGGAAGACTTGGATATTGCTCCTGAAGGCTGCAGGACTCCAACCAGGGATGTCCTTGCAGGATGCAGGAGGACACAGCCAACGTCCATGACCAGGATGCTGCTGTCATCTCAGGCTTTGGATGCAGGCTCACTCCCAGCATCCTGCCCGCAAGGAACATTAAAACCCCACCTCCGGGATCTGCTCTCCCCTCAGGCCAGTACCTTGTGTCATTTCTGGCAGCCATGAGCTGGGACTGAGGGCTCCTGGCACATCTGCTCACTTTCGGTCATCCTGCCGTGCGCCTGCCACCCACACACGGCCAGGACAGCCCTCGTGTCACCCCCACGCACCTCCTCGTCACCCAGCTGGCCGCGGGGAGGGTGTCCCGTGGGAGGCCAGGCAGTCTCTTAAACACCACGGTTAAGCATCCCTCTGTTTCCCAGGCACGTGGCTGGTTTTTACAAGCCCACTTAAGAGCGGAGGAAGGGGTGAGCTGCCGACGGCCGTGCCGACGTCCCAGCGGGCCCCGGCGCCCCGCGCTGCCAACCGCAGCCTGGAGAGCCTGGAATAATGGGCTAAAGAGCGGCGGAGAGAGCCGGAGCAGCCCGGTAATGCGAGCCGAGCAGGCTGCGAGCGCTGCCCCCCTCCCCTCGCCAGAGCCAAGCTCAGAGGGGGAGCTCGGGGAGAATGGTTTCCTCTCTCCCTCAAGGAAACCACACTCCCCGAGACCCCGATGGAGATGGATGGGTAGACAGGATCAGGATCAGGCCAGGGAAAGCCTCTCCCACCCTGCGTCCCAACGGTGGTTGCTCCAATACCACTGTTCACTTCCCTGCCCTTGCCCTGCTGGCTCCGTCCAAGCAACTCTCCAGGACACAATGTCCTGCAGTAGTGAGGAGGGCAGCAGGATCAGACCTCCTCAGCCAGCTTGAAAGCCGGGAGCCATCTAATTGACTGAGGATTTTAATTACCTGTGCACTAGGCAGAGCCCATGGGGAAAAGAGTGATAGGCAGGCGGCTGGACCGGCAGGTACAGAACAGGGAAGGTCATTGCTGAAGGTTTTGGGAGCAATATTACGGAGCAAGTGCCACGGAAATACACCTGTCATGGGCCACTCTGTGTGCTGTGTGTCCACAGCAGGTATGAGCCATCAATTGGGACTTCTGGCACCTCTCCATCTGCAAAGTTCACCAGGTAGACCCTCCTACATGGGGCTGGAAACACCACCTTGTCCTGGCAGATATCCTGAGCCTTTGCAGACTGGATGGGGATGCTGGG
The DNA here is from genome assembly GCA_013400975.1 of Atrichornis clamosus. Taxonomy (NCBI): domain Eukaryota; kingdom Metazoa; phylum Chordata; class Aves; order Passeriformes; family Menuridae; genus Atrichornis; species Atrichornis clamosus. Next base: position 1,034,640 of record WBMZ01011338.1, read on the forward strand.
AGGAGCAAGTCGCTGACAGGTAACTTGGGTTGGAGAGGAGGAACCACTTCTGCTCGTTTTGAAGGAAATGGGAGTGGCAGCTGTTGGCAACTGAGGACAGGAAGCCATGTAGATGTAGCCCTTGGGGACATGGTTTAGTGGTGAACTTGGCAGTGCTGGGTTAACCATTGGTCTTCAAGGCCTTAGAGGTCTTTTCCAACCTAAGCAATTCTATAGTTCAAGTCCATGTTACCAGGCAGGAGGCGGATTCCATGTCCCTTGTCTCTCCCATTTTTTAGAAGAGCCTTGTCTTCACAGGGGATAAGGATGGATCCAGAGCACAGAGGGCAGAGACAGAGATACCTCGCTCAAGTTCTGCCCAGATCTCACCAGAAATATGCTATGGGACAACAGGGACAAATTTAGGGATGCTGAAGGTGTTCAAGCCTTTGTTTGCAAAGATTCAAGGCGTAACAGTCAGCAAATATCAAGGCTGCAGAGCAGCATCTGTGTTGACTTAGAGGATTTCTCAAGGCCTAAGAATCCTCTCAAAAGCCCCCAGACCTCAAACCCTATCACTGACTCCCTGACCAGCAGAGGCAGGCTTCACTATCTAGCAGCAGTGGTCATTTGTCACATAAGCCTTGTGCATTAACAGCAGGATGGAGCCCCAATTAGGAGGTCTTATGAAGGATTCTAAGCAGTTTTTGGCACCTACTGTTTGGATCAGAAACACAGTCCCCACAGGCAGCTCCAACCGTAAATATGGATGGGAGAAACAATAAGTGTTCCTCAGCCTTTGGCATAAAAGCACACATCAAGGAGGAAGAAGAGCACCTCAGCCCGGCTGTCAGGGACAGAGCATCTACTGAATCCTCCAGCGCAGGTCCCCAGGCTCACTGCGACCTGTCCCACACCCACCCATCGCAACGGGGACATACTTCCCAGGCAGCTCTCATCTGGAAGGACCTCAAGGCCTTTGGCAGCTGCTGCACCGCAGAGCATTTTCCCAGCTTCTACATGAACATCTCCCTTCCAGGAGAGCCCATAAACAGCCGGCAGCGGTTTCGGCATTGGGGCAGACGCGCGCTGGAAGGCGCTCCCTGCCAATTCAGCAGCGCGAGTGCCCCGGAGGGGTCTGCTGCAAGCAGAAAGCTGGCCAAGTCCTGCTTATCTGATGGGATCTACCAACATTCCTGCCCACAGCCGTACAACTTCAGGTTTTTTTGTCAGCTGATGATGTGAGGCTGAAATGAAGATAAATGAGAGCAAAAGAAGAAGAGAAATCCCTCCTCGAAACATGTTTGAATTCAGGATAAAACACAACTCAGCGCCAAGGGCTTCTTTTTTTCTTCTCCCCAAACTTTGGGAACTCGGATGTGGGTGTGAATATCACTTTAAGGATTTATAAAATGACACATGGCCTCACCTGTCAGCATGCCAAAATCTGAATGTCGGTTTTAATTACACCGAATATTTTACTTTCTTATGCAGAGGCATAATCAATTATCTTATTTAAAGGCATTACGATAATGTGTGTGTAAAATGGAGCCATTCCCTGTATTGCATTAGATTCTCTAATTATAGGAGAATGTTTGGAGCTAAAATGTCAGCCTGTCATCTGGCGGGTGTGTAATTCATGATCTGCATTTGCCGGCACGGATGGAGCTGACAAAAATTGCATTCATTCTCTTCCACTGCTTTGGCCTCGAATTTGCCTGGCCTGGAGGTGACAAATCCCACCCTGTCTCCCTTCTGGAGTGCAGTGAATCCATCCCGCCCTGTGTCGGGTGGATGATGCTGTGAGGAGCTGAGTTTGACAAAGTGTTTTCTGTTGGTGGGTGTTTCTTAGTTAAACCTCGATGAGCCTGGAGAGTGAACGTGGGGTTACATCCCAAGCTCCTGGGCAGTGGGGAGCTGTTTGGATGTGATCATGAGCTCAGCGAACGCTTCCTCATGTCCCACGTGGCAGGAGGAGACCGAGGCGTGAGCAGAGCTGGAGGCAGAAGACAGAACCCACCAGGGAATTTTCAAAACACCCTCATCGGAATTACGAATAATGAAAGCCCTCCAACTCTCAGTTATTAAAGCAGAGGGATTAGATAAAAATAGTGTGCTTGTTTCTTGGGATCTTAGTCCTTTCTCTAAGCATTACCCAAGTGAAAGCAGCCTGAATAGCTTTGACATCTGTTTTGCGGGGCAGTTCCTGATGGCATCCATGATGGCTCTTCTAGGTGGGCAACCACACGGAAGAGAGAAACCCCTTTGTCCTGGGCACGGGCTAGGAGGAGGTTGGGGTTTTGGAAATTATGAAACTTTCTCAGTAAATGAGAAACACTGCAGTGAGATGGCTGTGTGAGCACTGAACAGGGATCATGACCCCCGCAAGGTGGGGGCAGCCAGAAGCATCACCTGGAGGTGACACCTCCGCAGCAGCATCCTGAAAGGATGGTCCTGATGGAGGAAATGCAGCTGGTGGCTGTGCCATTAGTCAAGGGGACAAAACACACAGGGCAGTGCCATTGCTTTGTCCAGCTCCAGGCAATGCCACTTCCTGGACAGAACCCACCCAGTCACCCCAAAAGCAGGTGCTGTGGGACCAAACACACCACACCGTGCAGTGCCACGGGCTGTGGGCAGTGCAATCTCCTGGTCTGTCCCTGTGCCTCAGATTTCAGAGCAGGCCACCTTCTGGATTATCTGCAGTGACCTGGATCGATGCAGCAGAGCAGGATGTGGGTCCCCCCAGTGCTTCCTGCATCACCCCTGCCTTCCCAACCCTCAGTTCCTAGCACTGCCTTCCCTGCATGCAGGTATCCTAACGCTGGCATCATCCCAAGGCTGCCAAGGAGCTGCACGATGCCATTAAGAGGCTTATTAAAAAGTGATGCACCAATTTAACACCTATTAGCCAGCACGGTGCCCTTTAACGGCACAGGGGAACCTGCAAATGGAAGCCCCAGCTCCCAGCAGAACTCTGAGAGGCTGAGTTTAACTTTATGGCTCCAATTAGAGTGCCTCTAAAGCAGTATCAGCGCTGTGGATGTATTAACACCGAGCCCAACCCAGACAGTGCCAACAGCAGGCACGAGTGGGTGCTTTGCCAGCTGTGCCCAGGCCACCACGATGCCCCATGCCCCTCAGGGGGAGGTTTTGGGGAGTTTCTGGGGAAGGGATGGTGTCAAACAAAGCACGGCCGGGGGAGGACAGGCTGAACCCATCCCTGGTCGTTGCTGCAATTTGAGTTTCCCATTTTAGGGGATCTCACCAGCTGGTAGGATGCTAAGGCAAAGCGGGGGAATGTCTCTTTGGGTCTTAGATCTTCCTTTGGTCTGGATGAGCAGGGCCAGGGTGGGAGGCAGAGCAGCTGCCTTCAAACACGGGTTGGAGATGTTTAAAGTGCCTGGCTGCTCTGCGAGGTTTACAGGCCGCCTTTGCCTAATAAAGTAATATTTTAGCATCTTGCGTCACCCTAATTACTTGTCACAATAACGAGAGACAGCCCTCGTGTGGTGTGCTCCCTGGCCCAGCCAGGGGCAGGCACAGCCAGTGGGAGAGACAGTGGGATGCACAGGTCTGCAGAGAGGATGGAGACTTGGCGTCATGCATTCCCACCCCTCAGCCGCAGCCCTTGAGGTCATTTCCCCGTGCACCTGCTGTTTCCCATTTCCTCACTGCTCCCCAAAGCAGCACCACAAACACCTCGGGAGGGGCCCCTCTTGCCTGGGTTGTGTTGCTGGTGGAACCCTTTGCCAGCTGCAGGGATGGGAGCAGCGTTTCGGCACTGCTGCGGGAACACAAATATCCCCTTCCCGGGACAGAGGGATGTCCCCAACCCTGAGCCACCAGTGCCTGCTGAGGAGAGCTGGGGAAAGGCAGGACAGCAGGGCCAAGCAGGTCTAATTTTGAACCCTCCAGCAGCACACTGTCCCCCATGCAAACCGCCTATATAGGGCTGCAGTCACTGCATGGCAGCTCCTACATGCCCCAGGGAGCAGCCACTGCCCACATTGCTGCCTGCACTGGCAGAACAGGGAGCACAGATCCCTCTCAAACTCTCTCCCACCCTTCTCAGACTGCTGTGAAAGCCCAGGAAGGATCTCATCGCTGCAATTTTCTCCCCATCCCCACCCCGGGCTCAGCACCCAGTGTGCCCCCAGCAGCACAGGCTGTCATTTCCTCACCATGATCAATGTCTAACAGCTCTTGTTTCCTCTTCATTCAGACAAGCAAGCAAACAAACAAACAAACAAACCATTCCAGGCCTTTGTAACAAGAGGAAAATTAGTAGCAGGTGAAAGCAGATTTAAATGAGGCAAAACTGTTCCTAACATAGCCTAGGAATAGCAGTTCCTTCCCCTCCCTTTTGCTGTTCTGTGGTTTTAGTGGGTAAAAATCACATTAGTATGGGGAATACATAAGATTTTCCTGAGCAAAGTGCAGGTCTAACAGAGAGCTTGCCCCTGGTATCTGTGTCCCCATTTGCTCCCTCCATGGATTCCCCTAACATCCATCCTCTCTCTGTCCTCCACAGACTGAATCCAGCCCTTATTCATGTGCAATTCTCCACAAAGTGTGAACGTTTTAGGCTGAAAACCGAAAAAACTCATTCCAGTTCAACGTGAAGTGTTTAATTTCATTCTCACATTACTTAGCTTGTTTTTTACACTAAAACAAAACAAAACAAAACAAAACAATGGCAAGCACCAAACCCCCAGCATTTGAGAACAAAAAGTCTTAAGTTTGGATTCCGGAGAGGCTAATGAACTGCCTGGATGTGGTCACACTGCTCAAGAAACGCCTCATCTTTCAGCCAAACCAGGGTGTTTGACTTGAATTCATTAGTTCCTTTTGTTCCTCTTGCCACTAGTTTCTCTGCATTTGTTTACATGAAGAAAATGCCCCCCTTCCCATTCCCCAGCTCTCCTCACATATTAGAGGAACATTATAGGATATTTATAGCTCAGCTGAGCTTGCTAAATGCCTTCTTCTAGGAAAATAGTTAATCAAAGTGTCTATTTTGACTCTTTGTTTATTCTGCCTTCCCCATCTGTTCCTACTTCCGTTGCTGGGAGCTGGGCAGCACCTGAGTGAGAACGGACAGGGGTGCCAGGCTCAGTCTGGGGAGGTCACCTGGCTTAGGGAGGAGCAGCAGGTGTGAACACCACCTCTGCCACTGGGCATCCCTTCCGTGCCCCTGCACACCTGGGCACAGCAGGGAGCTAAACCAGGCTCCAGCCAAGCCAGGACTAGCTGAGCTGAACACCACACTGATGGGGCAGTCAGGCCTTGGCCTGTTCGTGGCACAGCTCAGATGGGAACAAAGGGACTTGCAAAGGGATTTGCCTCACTCCGAGGGAAATCTGCTGGCTGGAGGACAGACAAAGCNAAAGGGGTTTGCCTCACTCCAAGGGAAATCCCAGTCAAATGGAGCAGTGCTGGCTGGAGGACAGACAAAGCAGTCTCCCTGCAAGAGGGACGGCAAGGTTTCAGCTGGCTGCACCCATTCATCACGAACTGGGCACTGCAGAAATGCACCCCCTGGGCACAAAGAGCGACGTGCTGCTGCCACCTTGGCTGGGAAGGAGCATCCCCCAGCACAGAGCGCTGCACTGCATGGCTCTGCTTTCATTGAAAGCTGGCAAACTTGACAAACTTTGAAGAAAAATCCTTTTGCCCTCAGGCTGCAGAGACAGCTGTAGTGTTTGCAAAGCAGGCGGGGGGATGCCTCCGAGAATCCCACAGCGACACAGGAGGAACAACCCGATGTGGGAAGCCTCCACTTTTTTCCACCAGAGATTATTTGGACAATTTCAGAAAGGTGACAGGAGTGCCAGACTGCTCCTGTCCCCTTGCTGTCCCCAGGGTAGCTCTGGAGTCACATCTGTACCAGCACATCTGGCAGGTGCCCCTCAGAGCAAAAGTTGTGCTTGGCACCTGAGGTCAGAGCTCTGAGGCATCCCACCAATCCCTCTGCATCCCCACCTACGGCCACAGGGCCAAAAGCTCCTGTGCTCCCCTTTCTCTTAATATATAGGAGGAAAACATCTGAGATCATTGTGGTTTTATTGTCCGATTTGGCAGCCTTTTCATATTTGCTTGGATTGAGATATAAATTGAATTTGGTCTTCTCCCGATGACTCAGTTATTTGTTATAGGAATAAGCATGTGGTAATAGATTAGACAGGGGAAAGACATTTCTCTTTCAGGTGTGTGCATGAGGTGGAATTTGCCATGCCCTGTCCCACATTTTCCTGGTGTGGCTTTGCATCGTCAATGACTTTGCTAGCATCTTCCCCTCACTGTCTGGCCACAGCTGGACATGGGGTTTTTTTCACGGCAGACTTGTGTTTCTTTCCCCAAATTCTGCAATGTTTTAGCGTGGAAGAATTTTACCAACAGTGAGGTCATTTTCTAAACCTGCTCCCCACCCATATCCTCCCCTCTCCCTTAGTTCCCATCAGTCACTTTGCTGGAAAGAGGGCAAAGCATTTCTGGGACTCCTCAGCTGTGCCTGCAGCAATCTCCCCACCCGAAGAGCCATCAAGCTCCCCTCGCCCTTCCATCTTCCCTTTGTGCAGACCAGGAGTGGTACCTGATGCTCTCTACATCCCAGCCACATCTTTCCCAGCTCCCTGCTCGCAGCAGGGCCATGCTGCACCACCACCAGCCCTGCAGGGACAGTGGCAGGGAGAAGGGCAGCATATGTGGCATTAACCCCTGCTTCATCCAGGGTCTGCCACCCCTGGTCTTCCTCCAGTGCCCCCTGCTCACCTGGGAGAAAACAGAGCCCTCCAAACTTCCAGGCAAGCTGCAGGCAGCAGAGCTGAGCTGTGGCTCCCCAGAATCCCTCCTCCACGGCACCTGGGGGAAGTTTTTATGGAAAACCCATAGGACCCTCCTGTCCCTGGCACTTGACAGGGATGCAGGTCATTGCAGCATCCCTGAAGCCACAGCACACTCTGCAGGCACTCACACCACAGCACTGACCTCAAACCCTCCACCAGCTCTCTCCCCACAAGTGCCATGACACTCCACGTGTCCCTGGGGATGGTGGCACTGGGCTGCAGAGGTGTCTGTGCCCACAGCCCAGCAGGTGCTGGGGATTGTGGCCACACAGAGCCCAAGTCCACAAACACCAGCAATCAAAGGCATCAAACAGAGCCCATCGCATCATCCTCCCACCTTCCCCCAAAGCTCTACTGCCCCACTGCTCCCTCTTTTCAAATCACTGGGCATTCACTCCTGCAGCCCCCCCACAGTGGGATTTGGCAGCTGAAGGCAGCTGCTGCAGGGTTTTCCCCCCTTCTGATGCTCATTCCAGCTGCAAGGCTCCAGCACGGCACAGCCACGGCTCCGCTAATTCTATCAACATAAACATGGTTTATAGGGCTGCCACTGCTGCCTGTCAGCTTTTCTAAATCACCCTGTGCAGTGGTCTCCATCCCTCACCAGAGCACCAGCCCCTCTCCCGAGGTCAGAGATGCGCCGAGATCCCCCTCAGCAGCAAACACGCTAAAGGAAAGTTTGTGTCTGGTAGGGATGTGACAGGCTGGAGGCACCAGGAGCAGCCTCCAGCAAGGAAACCTCCACACCAGCCAGAGAGCAGGTCAGCCCCTCCACACCCCTGGAGCACATCCTGCAGGGAGGCACTTAAGGGAACATAAAATCAAACAAGCAAGCAAGAAAAGCCCTCAGGGAAAAGAAAATACAAGCTACACAGTTCTATGAAGTAAAAAAGCAGAATGGCCATAGCCCAAGCTCTCCAATCCAGCTACTGCCACTGCTCCCCACCCCAAGCAGGTTTTTCTGGTGGTGGTGAGGTTTTTTGTAGCTTAGCTTTGTTTTCTATTACCCTGCCCAACTCCCCAAGAACATGCCCAATACCTACCCACAGCCTTAGTGCAAACACCCCATTTTATGAGCTTGAGCCCACATCAAGCTGGATATGAAGCAGCTGTGATTCCTGGCCCCTCACCAGGCCCAAAAAGCTCTCCCATCAGTGGTTTTACCTGCAGAAACCACGTGGCCCCAGCTCTTGGGCATCTCCCTGTCCCAATCACACATTCTGGTGCAGGGAAGGAGGCCAGAGCTTGCCAGAAAGCTGCAGCATTTCTGAGCAGAGCTCTTGCAAAGTTCCCATCCCTTCCCGAGGACAGGAGCCACGAGGCCGACGGAGTCTCCCGGCGATGGAGCACTGCGGTGCAGGCTGCCAGGAGCCAGCCAGGATGCTCCTAAAGAGCATCCAGCAAGCCTCAATAACGTGAAGCCTGGTGTGGCAGCAAAACCCTTGGCTGTGATTCCTGCCGGGAAGGCTGATGGCCAGGAGAGACTGTGGGGTGTCCCAGTCCCATCGATGGCTGCTGTGGGGTGACTCTCGATCTCTAAGGAGGCCCCCTCCCAAAAAAGTGTGTGAGTGGCCCCAGGAGACAGTGAGGATGAGGTAGGCTCTGGGGAGCTGGGCACTGGGGAAATCTGGCTCCAACGAATCCACATGGGAGAAGCGTGGGATGCCAGCTCGCTGCCTGAGGGTCTGAGCCTTCAGAGACACATGCGTGGGGGTTAAAACCCACTGCTCAGTTGGTGCTCACTGGCAGAGGCGGTGGGGTCCCCTGGGCTCCTGTGCCCTCCCTGCTGGAATCACACACGGCACTCCCCAGCAGGGGAGCTCCGCACCCTCCTGGCGTCCCCTGTGCTGCCCCATCACAGCCTGCATCACCCAGAGGCTGGCACCTTCAGGGCACCACTCCCAAAATTTGTCCCAGATGTGGAAAACTAAACAGCTAAGCCAGCAGAGGGACTTTGTTGCTGCAGCAGGGCCTCCCGGCTGGCCCTGTCCACCCCTTGTGTCTTAGCTGGGCCGAGCCTCTGCTCGAGCACATGTGCTTCTCACAGATATTTAAAAATAGAAATAATAACAACCTCTCCTCTCTTTCCTGCCTGGTTGGAGAAATAGCTTAATTACTTAATAAGGGGTTTAATTTGTTGTGTAGCTGTGTGAAGAACTTGCAGAGGGCAAGCTAAGCCAGTAAGTCCCTAGGAGGGAGGGAGCCCTAGAGGTAGGCTGGGGAGGGGAAGGTGCCTCAGCTGTGACCAGCCATGTACCACGGGGAGACCCAGCTCTGCCTCCAGCCTCGCAAGGATTTCCAGGCCAGGTCTGAGGATTTCTCTTGGTGGTGAAATAGCTGAGTCCGGAGGGAAAAGTTGTGGCAAATCAATTTTTTTTTGCCGAACAACTTCTGCCCATCTTAGCAGTGCAGATGGATCTTAAGCAAGATAATTCTGGTGCCAGACATGGGGGTCTCCCCTTCTCTGCACTGAGCTGTGGGGCTCCCAGTATCCCCCCAGCTCTGGGGAGAGGCAGGGAGGTGACCAGAGAGGACAGTTCTTTATTCCCACACACTCAAACCCAATAGCAATGAAGGTGCTGGCACCTGAATGTGGATTCCAAAGTCCTTCTCTCCAAGTGCACTGGGCTTGTAGTGAGCTTGAGTGCCCACATCTCCTGTGCCCCTGTCCCAGCTGCTGCCGCAGGACCTGGCCTCCCAACACCCAGTCCCTTCGGCCAGCAGCTGTCTCAGCAAACTCCTGCCTGATCCAAAACAACCTGGCAAGTTTTTATCCATAGCAACATTTACAAAGGCAAAAAATGGATCTTTATATGAAGTCACAGCCATGCTGCAGAAGAGGCTTCAGCACGCCTGATCCCCAAGCCTGGGGCAGGGGACAAGGACCCTGCGGTGGCAGCCAGGATGCTGCAGCAGTTATAGCTCTTGGGAATGTCCTCACAGTCCTGGTTTCTGCTGGATCTTGTTGAGGGTGAGCTCTCACACCTCTTTGACCCCACGGAGCACCAGCTGATATCCCACCAAGGGGAAGGGCCAGTGCTGATGGAGCTGGAGAGAGGGAAGGCTACTGGGGTCCATCAAGAGCCACACTGGGAGATACTGGAGGAGGCAAAGGCTTTTCCCCAGCTATCCAAGGCAAAGCCACAGCAAAGTTGTCTTTCTTTCCCCATGGTAGCTCTGTGCGTCCCATTTGGGTGTCATTATAGGTAATTCCCTGTCAGAGGGAATGTCTCGTCAGAGGTGGGGGAGGAAGGCACCATTTCAAGAAAAGACAAAAGGGCTCTTTCTTCATCAGCATTAACCTCAGGCAGCTCTCGAGAAAAATTCTGGGCAATTAGTGGAGCATAAGAAGATTTATAATTGAAATCTAGTTTGTAGCACTACAGGCGGCTCCCTCGAAAGACATTTCTCAGAGACCAAAAAAAGGGGAAGAAAATAATAGAAAGAGACAGAGGGGGAGATAGAACTAGTTAAAGAGTTTTAAAATCTCACTGAAAACTCCATTTAGTTTAACATTGCATGATAGCTTTCATAATTCAGAACAAAGTGCAAAGCTCTTTAATGAGGCCATTAATGACCCTTTAATTTACTCCACCAGGGCTGAATTCATAAAACATTTATGTTCCATTTACACAGGATTTTCCTGAGACTCTTCGGGGCAAGTCACCATCACAGAGCAGGTGGGATGAAACAGAAGATTCTTCTTTTCTGTTCCCACTCTTCTTCACCCCAGCGCTGATGCTCCACATGTGCCTTTTAATTCTGACAGAGAAGCTGCAAGGACCCAGGAGGGAGGAGAGCCATTTTTTACTCTTCTGCATGGTAAACAGACACAGAGTGCTCTCTCTTGGATTTCTGCTCTAGGAACAGTGAAATCCTTTTAAAGATTGAGCTGTGGCATCGACAGCCAGCCTTAGAAAACGTTTTTAAAAATCATTACAGCCCAGCTCCAATTCATTACTGACTTGTGATATCAGATTTGCTCTTGGGGTAGCACTGTTGAGAGCATCTAGGGAGATATGACCCCCAAGTTTCCAGGCTGCTTCCCATGCTTTGGGTGGTGATGGAGGAAGGGATGGGGGAAGGCTCAAAGAATGCAGGTATGCAGATGAGTGCTGAGGATGCTGATGCTGACTGCTCTGCTTGCTGGTGAGGGTGGAAGCTGCTGCCAGGCTGAGCAGAGGGGCCTGCCAGGCTGCTGGTAGAGGTGGTTGCTGGGATTGTCTCTTGCCACCTCAGAATCTCCTGCCCCTGCAGCTGTGGGAAGCCCAGAGAGCTGCCAAGGGCATATGGGGCAGCACCCTGAGGTGAGAATGGGCTGGTTCATCGCCCCCATTCTGCACTCCCTGAAGGCCACACCTGAGCTGCAGGTGATGCTCCAGTTTGGTTGTCCCTTGACCCAAACTAAGCTATTTGTCTATCCATGTTTTTTCTTCTGTTATAGATTGCAAGCAGGGAGAGACACCTAGGAATGCTTAATTGCTTGTATTGGCTGAAACATCTCTTTTTATTTAAAAAAACCTAAACAACTCTTCCTAGTTTATTCCAAAGACCTCGCTCTCATTTCTTCAGTAAATGTCAGTTTCTGAACATCTTCATATAAAAAGAGCCATTAATCATCGCAATGAGGTTCACAGCATCTTAATTTTGCTTTGACCAGCCTTCTCAGCTGCTTGCTCAGCTTCAGGACTGTTAAGCACTTCTCATCTGCTTCTCTCTGTGGTTTTGACTGAAGGAGGGTTTGTTGCACCAGCAAACAAAATCTTCATGGCAAAATCAGGAGGACAGAGGTGCCAACCCACAAGAATCAGCCCCTGAAAAGCCTCTGCAGAGAGAGGAGAGGAAGATGCTCTAAGGCTCTCGGCAGACTAAGTTGGAGCCCATTGGAGGACGTGTCCAGATTCAGTGTTTCCAGTGCCCGTAAATAACCACAGCACTTCACCCCTGACAGTCTGTGGAGCTGGGTCTCCCTGCAGCTCGTGTCTGGTAAGGCGTGGGGACACAGCCTCAGAGGGAGATTTTGCTGACGCAGGTCAGAAACCTGCTGGACCATCGAGGTGCCGACACCGCTTGCGTCCGTGCGGTTCATGAGTCACCCTGCTCGTTTCACAGCTAGCAGGGCTGCTGACGCTGATGCCCTCAGGAAGGACACATCAGCAGGAGCATCAGCACCTTTGAAACCGTGTCAGCGCTCAGCAGCAGCAGGCTGCGTGCACACTGGTTTGTTATTGTAGGGTCTCCTGTGTGCACCGGGTCCTACGCACCGGGTTTGTGGCTGTAGGGTCATTTTTTACTTCAGGGGAAGGAAGCAGAGAGGGAGATTGCTTGGCCTGCTTGGATCACTCATGCAGAACTGCTTTGCAGCGTAGGGTCAAGTTTGTCACAACACTTACATCACAGAAAGAAATTATGGCCAAAAGAAACTTTAAACACGGACAAGCTAAAAATAACAAAAACTCCACAGATATAGACTCCAGTGGAGAGAAAAAAGTGGACACTGTTTTTCAAATATTTCAAATGATTTTGGAATCTCACACTCAAAAGTGATCTGAGCACTAAAGGCACCAGGACCCTGACAGGAAAAATAGGAAACTGGTTCCAGTTCAAGTCCAAAGCGTCAACAATGCAAGTGGTGTTGCAGGAGATCAGTGAATGGGAGGGGAGGAAACCTGCATAGAGAAAAGAGACAAATGGAAGTGACTGACAAGGGACCAGCACATCCGGCAGCTCTCCATCCCAGCGTGGAGGTGGGATGGGCCCAGGTGGATGCGTTTTGTGTCCCACAGAGGTAGGAAAAGTCAAATTTTCTTGCTGTAGACACGGATGCTTCTTGGGCTCTTCACTCCCTTTGGCCCCATCAGCAAACAGCTCTGGGCAGCCCCAGGAATAAGTTGCCTTAGTTTAATTTTTATTTGATTTCCAGAAACATCAGTGCAGGGATCCCATCCAAACTGGACCCCAGGTTGTTTACTAAGCACAGGCTGCCATTTAGTTAGAAACACATGGGCTCTTATTATGTTTCCCTGGAAAAAAACACAATGATTTAAACTAAAGGGGAAAATATTTAGTAAAAATAAAAACTTGTACTCACACACATAGCAGCTCTGATATTTCATAACCACTCAGTTCCCTGCTCCTCCATCCAAGTTTCCTGCTCAGCACAGCTCTACTTACAAAGACCATCTCTAGGGAAGCCTACAGCCAAGGGCTTGGGTTTGCTAAGGTTACCCATGTTGACAGTCATGTGGGGTCAAGACTTGCAGGCTATCAAGTACAAGCAGGCTCTTGAAGCTTTCCATGTTTGCATCAATTTCTGTACATTTCCAGGTAGCTCACGCACTTCCAGGGTTCCCAGAGCTAAGACCTGGCAGCTCCTGCCCTTGAGGGCATGCAGTACTTGAAGGCAGCAGACACACCACCTTTATGAGGATCTTTTTGTATTTTAGCTAAAACCTAAAGCTAGAACTGCAGTTTCAGTCACACTAAAAGACCCTTGCACATATACCCACGAGTGACCCAAGCTCCTCTGAGCAGTCCAAGCTCTCTCTCCACCACTCGAACTGAGTGTACAGACACCTGAGGATCCTTATGCATCCACCTTCCTGCTGCTGCTTTAAAGCCCACAGGAGAGGGCAGCTGAAACACTAAAAGCCTCAATGTGGTCACTTTGACAGGCCCCAAGAGGTAGTCCAGTGCTCACAAGGTGTCTGGCCTAGTGGTGGTGTTGATGCTGTCTGAAAATCAACATATTTTCACAGCCAAACCACGAGGTACAAACGGGAGAGGATCAGCAGGCCTGTGGGAATGCCCTGTTTTCCTTAGTACAGCTGCTGGATCTTCTGATCAACACTATCTGATACACTGATGTCATGCTGGTAATGGTATAACTCTATATCAGCCTAATGGCACAATGGGTTTACAAAAGGAGCAGTATACGCAGAAATACGCATTCATGCTTGCTAATCCTTCATAAGCCTGTAATCCTGATTTTCTTTTCCAAATAATAAGTGCAGATCTATTAAGACCCTATCACTAGCTGCATGCTAAAATTCCCCCCTTCCTGCCTGGAATCTGCAATGTGCCCTACACGTGGTGGGGCAGGGGGTGACATGCCATCCCCACCAGCTCACAGCCCCCTGTAAGGATGACTGGGAAGGTGCATGCTCGAAAATCCCATCCTGGGGTTTTTCCCTCACCTGAACCAGAGGGAGCACATGGAAGCAGTCACAGCTTCACTGACATCTTGCTTCCTTTCTGAAGGGTCTGAGGATGCCTTTTAGAGGGCGTTTCTGCGTCAAAATGAAACACATTTATTCACAGGCATGCAAATAAGCAAGGGGATAACCAGCAGTGTTTGACAGCCTCCTGTATCCAGCCCTGAAAGAGTTTCTCATCCCTTTCTTGCCATTTGTGTTCCAGCACTGCCAAATCCCCACCTCCACCAGCATCCCCAGCCACAGCTACTTCCAGGGAGTCTTGGTATCAAACAGTGTTTCATTACCATTCTCCAGCCACTTCATACAGACAACCTGGAAATAGCCCTTCAAGGAGTGAAAAAGTAATAGTCACTAATTACACAATTAATTTATTCTTTGTCACTAATTAAAAAAATGACTTTTTGTTATAAAGGAAGAGGAAAAAAAGAATCTAAGGATTTGTTTAATTAAAACTACTATGAATGGAAAAAACAAGTAATTCTAATGATACAGACAATGTTTCAATTGTATAATTAGTAATTAATTACCTACAGAAATGACACTTTCCTTTAAAGCTATTAATTTTTCTTCTTCTTCTTGTTTTTCCATTTTTTTTATTTGCGTGCAACTGTCTTCAGGGCACAGAAACCATGGGAGCAAATAGCTGCATGGCACAGCAGCTACCAGCCTGGTTCTGTGGGCATTCTTACTCATGGGCAGAGCTGCTGCATCCTCACCTCTCCCACCCTGATCCCCACTGAGCAGCAGTCGCAGAACTCCCTCCTCAGTCTCCCTCTGCCATAACAGCTGCTCTCCACACCAAGAGCCCTGCAAAAATGGGCAGCAGGTCTCTTTGTGACTCCAGCCATGAAGAGCCAGCGGGCCAGAGCTGACAGGCAGAACAGCCACAGCCGTCTGCGGAGGGAGTCAAGGCACAGACTGTTAGCCCAGTGCTATCTATATATATATTATGCTTATAAGTCCTGATGTTAACCAATGTTATATATATATTTTAAGTATTCATGTATTCACAGCTATAAAGGCCTTTTCTCTACTTGAACTAAATTGTATAACCGTGACCTATTGTCCCAGAAGGCTTTTTATTCATGTTAAATGGGTACTGAGATTAAAGTGCTCCTTGGTAGTAGGTACAGAAGTGTTCTGGAGGAGACAGGAGAAGATGGATGGTTGTACTGCGGCTCAGCACAGAAACCAAAAACAGGAGAACCAAGCAGCTCTGCAACGCAGCTGGCTTTGCATCTGAAAATTCAGATGTGGGGTTGGAGTGGGGACAACAGTGCCCAGCATACACCGCTCGCTCATTCACATGTCCTCAGTTCTTGCAGCTCCACCTTCCCATAGTGATCCCTCACCACTTCCCAGTCCCCACCAGGGAGAGTGAGCCAGGCTGGCCTCCGTGTGACTGTCCTTGGCAAGGCTTCACAGGTGCTCCGTGCTGCCCCTCTGCCGGGTGTCCCACCCTGCCCTGCTCCGCGGGGACAGCGTGCCCACTCGTACTGCCCCTCATAAACAGCACGAGTTGTCACCGGCTCCCTGGTACCCACGGAGCCCCCAGCCCCATCACTGAGCACAGATGCACACTGGCAGCCCCCAATTAATATTCACAGGGAAACACAAACTCCTTGGAAAAAACCCTGCGTCAGCATCCTGCAAGGAGCTCCTGCGCCCTCCTCCCTCCCTGCCCAGCCAGGAGATCACTGCAAATCACGTCAGTGGGACTGGCAGATCCCCTGCTCCGATCTCAACCTTTATCTGAGGCCGGGGAACCCCTCTGGCTTTGAGTCTCATGGTCACACAGACAAGCAGTGAAATGTTCCCAGTCCGTCTGTTCATTCCCAGTGCATGCCAAGGACAGCCTCCAGTTCCTCAGAGACACGTTACCTCCACGCTGTCTTGGGAAGAAATCAGGGCAGGGCTGGCCTGGGTGCTGGTGCCAGGATGCACAGTGACAGCCAGGGATGCTGGTGTCCCCTCACCAGCTCTGATACTCCAGTCGCTCCGACACAGTCAGGGTGGAAGCAGCAGCGAGCTGGCTGCTGGCTGTTACACTGGTGCCAGATGGTGGATGAGATTAAAAGAATTTGATTTTCAAATAATCCATAAACCTGGCTGAGCTAATGTCGTTTCATATGCATTATCTTGTAATCCCAGGGAAGAGAACGTTTCAGAGCAAAGAGCCTTATTCTCCCTCCCTGCAAGGACTCTAACAAGCTAAAGATAATCCCCTTTTTGTTGGAAGGTGCTTACAGGGGACCTACAACACCCAGAGTGTGGCACAGGGGCTGTGGCTCTGTGCTGGTGCCTGGGAACAGGACAGCCAGGAGCCCAGCACTAGGGGTCTGTCTTGCCCTGAGCTTCACAGAGGTGGGAGCAGCACATGGCAGGACCCAGGGACACGCTGAACTCAGACCTCTGGTTGATAAAAAAGGGGTTTTGCCCCTTCTGTCTCCTATCAGTGCACATGCTGCATCACTGGGGGAGAGGAGGGGATACATACAGTCTTCAAGGTAAGTCCAGTTTTATGTGCACTTTTGGGGATAAACCCCCAAAGCCCAGCCCGAGTAAATCAAAGGCAGGCTGTGCCACTCTGGACAGAAGACCAGGCCCTCCCTGGTGACTGAGCCCCACAGCCAGGGTCTGGTGACCACCCTCCCCCTCGCAAGGTGAGGGAGAGCATGTGGCTGAAACCTCAACACTGCCCTCTCCAAAGCAACCACTGCACAACCAGGCTTATGGGAAATTCATCCTTAGGGATTTCTTGACTTTTCCTTGTCTGTGTCAAACACCCACAATCATTTTTCCCTCCATCCCTATCCCATATGGATGCATTCCTCTTGCAGCCCCATCCCTCCCTAACCCCTGCACAGTGCCCTGGGAAGCTCTCTATCCTCAGATGCTGCCTGACTGTTCCCTGCCTCTTTTCCCTGCACTAGCGACTCCTTGGAGTCTCCTGCTACTTGTCAAGCCTCAGTGGAGCAAAGACAACCATCTGCCAATCACTGAGATCCTTCAACATACAAGCTACAAGCCTGAGCACAGCAGTTAAAAATTGTTGATCCTTATTCCATGCTCCAGGTTCCCACGCTGGAGCACGAGAGAGCTAGAGCAGGAGGTTATTTTAAGGGTAAAAGGAAATAAAACTCCACTGATAGGATTTCTCAGTCACTGCCTGCCATCTAGTGCCTAGCACCGAGCTGTTTCACGGGCAGGAAGTGACATCCACCTCCATCCTCGGGGTATTTAGCTCTTAAATTAGAGCCAGCAACATCTGAGCTGCAGCTCCCAGTGCTGATAGTTCCTCACCATGCTCCTCACTCCAGACCAGGGCCAGGGAATGAGTTTGGAATCAAATATCCCATATCCTGGTGGGACCTGTCAGGGAAAACAGCATGGGACTGAGGAGAGGTGATGCTGTGTGCCTGCCTGGGTTGTGACACGATGCCCAAGCTGCAAGAAGCTAACTAAATACAACACTTGCTGCACGCTGCCGCCTTCAAGGTCATGTCATCGTCATCAGCAGCTCTGATCAAAGCTGTGCACACAGGCATTGTGTGAAGAATGCCACAGACGGGCTAAAAATAGGGAGACAAATGGAAGCATGAGGGAAAGGGGTGAAGGGTAAGGCTTATCAGCTGTGCAGGAGACTGAAAACTTACAGAAAGTCTGGAAACAAACGAAAGCAATCAAGAAACAGTGACTTTGTGACTTGGAATATTCTGGCACTTGGACACACCACTGAAGTTGCCCACCCAGTTCATTCAATCCAGGGGCAACCACTGCAGCAGGAACACAGTCCCTACCAACCACTTGTAGCTGGTGATTTGGAGTGTTTTACATTTCTTCAGGCAATCTGGGGGCTGACGCTCTCCCTCCCCTTCCTTCAGTAGGGATATACCTGTGTTCTCCTTAGGGGGTGTCTGGCAGCTTCTTGTCCCTCTGAAAGGGCTCAGTTAACTACCTACCCACAAAGACAGGAGAGAGCAGGCAAGACAGCTGCAGCTCACCACAGTCCTGTTTTAGGCAGAGAAAATTAAGGCCTATGAAATCCAGAAAGATCTGGGAGAGGTAATGCCCATCTTGTCCACTGCCTCCAGCCGCTGCTAGCTCAGGAGCCTCTAGCACTCTGCTGGAAGGCACTGTCTGCTGCACCACATTCCCTAAGTAGGGACAAGACTGGATGCTGAGCTGTGAGTGCTGGTGGAGCAGAAGCTGGAAAGTGGGTCCCCATGGGTGCCAGCTCCAGAGGTCACCTGTCCCACCCCCTGGGATGGGGGACTCACTGCCCCTCCACACAGGGCACCGGTGGGATCAGATGCCCCGAATGCCCAATTTCCCTCCTCTCCAAACAGCTTGGCTGCCCACTCCCCATCAGATCCCGCTGCTTTCCTCAAGCTCATCCAACATTTGCAGCCTGTGCCATTTGGTAGCAGCACGGCTTGGGAAGCAGTTGGTGTTGTGCAGAGGGAGGCACCGGGTCTGACACAAACGGGCAGCACTGGGTGTTTGGAAAGGGCAGGCAGGGCAGGGCAGCAGCTTCCGAACACGCAGAACCAGATTTACTGATTAGCACATGGCTCCGATTTCCTCCAGTGCTTCCAGAAAAGCAATAGGCGACATTAACAAAAGGATTACTCAGAATTCAAAAGCAAATGGGATTTGTGACCCATTATATTAACTGGGGACTGGGGAAAGCTCTACAGAGAGAGAACACTGCCGGCAGGTCACCAAACCAATTATTAAGAGCTCACAGATCACGAAACTAGATATATACACACATCAAGATAAATTTCTATTTGCCTGCAGAAGCAGGACGCTGGCTGAGCCACCCTCCAAACCCAGTGTGCTTTTTCTATGTGGCCATTAAACCTGGATTATATCTAGTTATTTTCCCCAATAATTCACTCGCCCCACAGGTTTAATGCTGTGGAATAACATTTGGGAGGGTAAAACCTGAAAGGAGAAATGTAATGGGCATAATTACTTTGATAGATGAGGGAGAGCAGAAAGCAGGCAGGCAGCACGTGGTGGGAGCAGGCCAGCAGCACAAACCCTCACCCCTGACATCGCTCACCATCTTCCCAGCAGCAGTGCTGGCCTGTGCCTTGTCTCCTGATGTCCCCAGCCTCCCTCTGCCCAGATGCCTGAGAGGGAGAGCAGCCCCTCAGAAGACAATTTGCCTTTGACATCAGCTCTCACCTTAAGCTACAACAGAGTTCAGCTTCAACTTCAAAATGTAACTGAAAAACCTTTTCCTCAAATTTTGCCTCAGTTAATTATGAGGCTGGATGTTCATGGTAGCCAGGCAAAGGGCCAGCTGCCGGCAGCACACTGTCCTGCTTCTGGAGTGGGCTGTGATGGTGAGTCCTAAAGCCTTGCAATGGCTGCATAAAGGCTTTGCTGCCTTGCCCTGGTTTTGAAGAAGCTTCATTTTAACATTGCTGAATGACCCTTCATACGTCAATTGAGAAATGCCCCTGGGTCTCCAAGCATTGCCTATGAAGTCCTGACAAAGGATTTTATACCTCCACAAGATCTCTTAGGGAAAAGTAGCTTTGACAGCAAAGCTGTACCTGGAACCACCTGAAGGGGGTTCCTGCTGCCAGCATTTCATACTCACCTCACAAATTGCTGGCTTTCCTTTTTGAGGGACTGGTGTTAAGGATTGGGTATTAACAGCAAAGCTTCTGGGGAAGCTGAGTACAAGATTCCCAGCAGCACCCCTTGTTTTATATCCATTCTTACCTTTGCAGAGATTCACTCAAGCATTGCCTCCTGACCGCCCCACTCCGTGTCTTTCCAACATGCTGGTTGTGCCAACCCACAGGGTTTTCACAAGAAAAGGGAGGAAGAAAGTGTCCTGGGAACAAAAGGGTAGGACCTAGTCCACTCATGTCACTGCTGACCTCAACTAGACTTTCTGTTTCTGGAGACTCTTAGCAACAGCTGTTGGACTGTATCACACCACGGTAAGGTCATCTTGAGATGCTTCCTGCCCCCTTGGAGGGGAAAGGATGTGGCTTTTTGTGTATGACCCTCATGAATGCAAGCATCCTGTGCAACCCCGGCTTTGGGGAGCAGAAAGCCTCTGCAGCCTGACCCTCTCCAGCTCCCTCTCTGGCATGCACAGTCAGGAGCAAGTAATGCTCAGCTGCTGGCCCAGCAGCACTGATCTTACCTTGGATCTCTGAGATAAGCCTCACATTGCTGCTGTCAAAGCAGGGAGTCACGGGCCCTTTCCAAAACTCCTCTCACCAGTGCACACTTCACAGGAGAGCTCTCCAACTGATCTGACAGTGCCTTGCACTGAAGAGCCATGGCAAACCCAGTGCCTTTCCCAGGCACTTGCTGCAGCTTCAGCTTCTTGTCAAGGTGAGAAAAACCCTCCAGGTTTTGGGTGCAAATAAGCTCCAGCCTCCCTCAACACCTAGGCAAACACTCTCGCAGTTCTCCATCACATTGGAAAGGGGAGTTTTGTGTTTCATGTCCAACAAAAGTAAAATGCTTCCCCTGCTCTTTGTGCTGGACTGCACGAGGCACACCTGGCTGCAGCAGCTCTCACACAGCCACAACTCCACAGGTTTCTTCTGCACTCCCAGAAAAGACTTTCAGGCTTTGTGCAACCCTTTCAGAAGCTACCAGCAAAATACATCCCACCAGTCTGCCTGTTCAGGCTTCTGCAGCTCTGGGTATAGGCTGGCACTGAGTGGAAAGACAGCCTGCAGTCACCAAGTTCCCAAAGGAAAAGAACAGACTCAGTGATCTACTGCAAGATTCTGGGAGTAGAGGAAATTATAAGACTCAAACCATTCTCCAGGAAATCTGCACAATATCCTCCTGCCTTCCCTCTCACCAAGGCTGAGGAAGAAAACAGGCAACACACAAGAACTGAGCAAAAGCACCCAAGTTTCAGGATCTGTGATAGTTTGCAGCCACTTGCTGAGGGGCTTTAAATAAAATCAACAGCAGGCAAAATTATAAAAAATAAAAAATAAAAAGGTGCTGTTCCCACACAGGCTGCAAGCAGGAATTTGTTTCAGGTGATGAGAAAACAATTCCAGCTTCCAGAAAAGACTAAGCTTCTCATACATCTGTTACCTGTAAGAAGATCTGTGCACAAGGAAAAAATATTACAAAATGAAGGATGTTGTTGATTCTGACCTTTCCACTGCTGAAGGGAGCTACACCTCTCTCAGCAAAGACAACGCCCAAAGACTTGTAGCTTGAGTAACCCAGAAGTAAGAACTGCCTGGGTTTGAAAATCAGCAAGGTTTCAGTACAGCTTCTTCTTTCTTTTGTGCTCCTGCTCTTGGGAACAAATAAGCACAGACTAAAGAGGACTTTATATGCTTAGAAAGTTTTGTCCCAGCAACACAAAACCTGTCTTGGTGTGGGAAACAAGGCAGACCCTTTGGCTAACGCTCTGCTCAGGGGCTGCATCCTATGGAGCCAGTGACAGCCTGACACAAGAGTGGCAGTGACAAGCCTCATCCTGTGCTAACGGCAGCCGTGCCCCCCCAGGTGGGGCACAGCTTGAGGGGAAGGACTCACTTCATCCCCCTGCAGGAGCTTCCAGTCCTGGAGAAGTCAAAAGCCTCCCCTTCAGCAGTGCTGACCTCAGAGAGCAGCCAAAAAATCTGCAGTCTTTCAGGCACATATTCTGCTCCACATTTATTTCCCCTTTGCCACAGCTCTCTGCTGCAGACTCAGCCTCCTCACCAGGCCTGCGAGGATGCTTCCAGGAACCAAGGTTTGTTGGTAATTTATGGCAAACCTGCAGCTCCCAAACTGTCCAGCATTAGAAAACAGAAGGTTGCTGTGCTACCCCTCACCCCAGTGGCTTGCAGAGTGATTAAGGATAACTTTCATTTGAGGCCTGCAGCTCAACAGCTCCCAAAGGATTGATAAAATACATACAGCAATCTCCAGTTCCACCTCTGGAGGCCGAACTCTCTCTGGATGATTAACGACAGTTATTTCCTCCCTCTCTCCCTGCTGCTGGAGGAAGCTGATTCCCTGCAAGGTCCAGCAGCACTCTTGACTACTGAACAGCAACATTTACAACCAGAAAAAACCTCCAAGAGAACTGGCCTCAGAGGGGCGAGGCAACAGCACATAAGCCCAGGATAGATCTTCTAATAAAAAAAATGGGGTAATAGGGTCAGGCTACCTGAGGCAGACCCAGATGTGCTAGGTTAACAGTGCTGGCCTAATGCAGCAGGAATGGGAGCCAAGAACTCCCTAGGGACACCCTTGAGGCTGCTCCCACAAAGCAGCAACACTAAAGCACCTTCCCCTCCCGGGAAAAATGAGCCTCCCAGCCCAGACAGAGTTGCTGCCACCCTCCTTCAGTGTCTGTTGCTGTAACCGGAGGCTCAACTGTGGGTGGGAAGCAGCTGCATATTCCTCATGGATCCCTGTCCTCCATGGCCACTGTGTATCAAAGAGTCCAGGCCAGAGGCAGCCAACATTAAAGTTAGTAAGCTGTGGATATCCCAACTTATATCTCTCCAGAAACCCACCTTGTCCTGGCTGGTGTCCAGGAGGGTCTGTTCCTACCTGGACACACCGATAATAATCCTCCAGTGCTGCTCTTATCAGAGAGCAGGTACCAGAGATAAGCATTAGCCATTGCAAGGAGAAACCCTTTGAGGCTGAGCCTATGACAGGAGGCTGGAGAGGAAAGCGAGCCTCCCGGGTACCACAACCCCAGGGAATCCCACTCTTGGGAGAGGAAAAGATCACAACGTGCATTTCCAGAAGAGGTGGAGGAGGAGAATTCAACAAGAGCAAAGAACTCCCTCAGGAAAGCTTCACTTCCGAGTATAAATTTTAATATTTATTCAGTACAAGGCCAATGAAGAGATCTGGGAAATAAGGCAGAGGCAAATTATTCTCCAGAGCCCAAGTTAACATCTCATACACACAGACCATGCAAAGCAGCAGCCATGCTCCTCCCTGGAGCCACGTCCCACATCTTCCCCATCTGCTGGAGCACAGCCCATTGCTTACAAGTCCAGGAGGAATCGACTGACTTTTTTCAGGTATTCCGACTTCAGGTAATCTCCCAGCTCCTTCTTTGTGACCCAGAGGTAATCTGCCTTCAGCTCTGCCTGGGACAAATCATTGCTCTGGAGGAAGGCTTTGAAGAAGAAGACTTTGGCACCCACATTTTCGTCAGTTCTGATGGCCCTGGGGAATTTATACTTGTAAATCCCATATGGTGCATTCCCCAGGACTTTGGCTTGAATGTGATCTCCTGCAAGACCCCAGCAAGGCAAGAGAAAGAAATTAAGACGTAAGAACACAGAGCAACAGAAACTGCTCCCCTGTATAACAAAAAGCCAGCATAAGCCACTCCTTGTATCTGGTTCAGATTGACTGTTCCCTCTTTGGCAGAAATACTGACAACTGAGAGCCTTTTCTCATGAAAAAACAGCTCTTTTGGAGACCAGTGAGTCCTCTCAAAGTGGGAGAGGGAGGAAGGAGGGAAAGGGTATCAAGCTTTGCCAACCCCCAGAGAAAAGCAAGGATACATGGGTTTGCCATCACCACCCACAAAAGCTGCCACAAAAGCTACGACAGGACAACAAGAGGGAAAGGGAAGCCACACACCTGGAGCAAGCCCAGACATTCAGGGGGTGTCTGGTGATGCCCCAACATCACACCATTATGGCCAGACCCAGCACTGCCACTGTTGGCAGCCAGACATCCCAACTCACAGTCTGCCAGCCCTCTGCCATGAAATTTCTCCCAGCAGATGGGAGATTTCACTACAGCAAATGGCAAATATCCCCCAGACAGAGCACTGGAAGAAAACCACTGGGACAAACAAGAGGGAGGGCCAAGCACAAGGCAAACTACACACCCAAAAATGTAGCCATGGCTCGCTCAGCTGTGCTTCGCAGCGTCTCTCCAGGCTGCCACTCCACCTGGGGCAGCAGCCACAGCTCCTGGGTACCGATTTTCTGCTTCACCAGAAGCATCAGGTTACTGTCCAGCTTCCTGTTCAATGACATTCGATCGTTGCTTTTATCAGCATCTGCCAAAAACCAACACATGCTGGAAACAAAGGCTCCTGGCAGCACTGCTCTGATCCCCTTGATTCATCAACCCTCTGTGTTTCACACACTCTCAGCAATAATACACAAGTGTGGATACAGAGAATAAGACAAAGATCTAGACAGGAATGCTCTCAGTCACTCTGGAAGTCAAGGCGGGATTCAGCTGGAACCCACTGCTATTTCATATTCAGAAGGAATTCATAGTAAGCAGCCTGGATCTCTACCCTGACAAGAATCAACAAGATCACAAAGCACAGTTTGGGAACCAAGTTACCAAACATTTCTCTTATTTGGAAAAAACATCTATTTTCACTATTTTGGTCTAGTAAGAGTGAATACACACATTTCTGCAGCACTGATTTCCCTGTCAGACAGTTAATTGTTCCTGTGCTAACAGTGCTGCCACAGAGTCAAGACTCTCTTTAAAACAAAAAAATACTCAAAAATGCCTTTCTTCTACTGAATTGCACACTGTTTGGCAAACAATCTGGGTGTTCTCACCCACCACAAACTCCAGCCTGTACCTGTTATCCGTGGGGCAGCTTTGAACTGCAGAAACTTCTGTTCCCACTTGTCCTCCAGGTCTTGAGCCATGACGACCGTCTTGCCAGGTCCTTCATCCTCCTCATACAAGCTATCCTTCCTCCTCTTGAGCTGCTCCTCCTCCTCAAGCTTACGGATTTCATGATCTGAATAGTGGCTTTTCTCCAGCTCTATCTAAAAGGGCAACATAAAAAATTCTTAAGCCAGCAGTACTATGGGTCTTAGCAAGCAGAATTAAATTATCTCCACCCCAGCGAACACAAGGCAATAGGAATTTCCCCGAGGTTGAGCAGGGCTTCCCTGCTGCAGGAAGAGCGTGGGACAGGGACACCAACACCATCGAGCAAGACCACGGGAACACCACAATCCCCATGAGATGTGGTGCAAACCGCACACAGAGCACTCGGAGAGCAACATCACAGACGGTGTGAGCAAGGCCACCAGCCCCTGGTGTTCCTCTCCCCTCGTACGTGAGGGCACCACTTCCCCAACAACCTAAACACACACACAACACACAGCCCTCTACCTGCCCCATGAGGGCCGCCATCTCTTCCTCCTCCTTCTCCAGAGGCTGCGTGATTCGGGGAAGCCTCAGCAAGCACATCGCCCCGAAAAGCTTCCAGGGGCGCCGCGCGGCAGCGCTACAAACCCACCGGCCGCGGCCCGCCGCCCGCAGCCCCAGGGGCGCCGCCATCACTCCCGCCCCACAATGCCCCGCCATGCCCCCTCCTCGCTCCCGTCGTGCTCTGCGGCGGCCGCTCCGCGCGCGCGGGTGGGAGCCGCCGTCATGAGCGCGGCCATGGCGGTCGCCGGGCAACGGGTGCTGGGCTGGGGGTGAGCAGAGAGGGCGGGCTGGGCTGTGGGGAGCGGGGGGACACCGGCGAGGGCCCCCCTCGCTGCGGGGTGGCCGTGGGCTTCCCGCCATCGCTAGACGCCACCCTCCCACATCCCCAGCGCGGGTGCCTCACCGGCGGTTCTTTCCCTCAGGGGCCGCGCCGCCGCCCTGTGCCGCGGGTTCCGCACCGGCCCCCGGAGGCCGCAGGACATCGCGGGGGCGGCTGCCAAGGAGACGGAGAAGCAGAGCGCAACCGAGGAGAGGTGAGAGCCGAGGCCAGGCCGCGCCGGGAGGGCGCTGCCATCTGCTGCTTGCTGCGAGGTTTTATCGCCTTCGGTGGGTTTTCAGACGAGAAAGGGGAGGGAGCGACTTGACTCAATCAGAAACGCAGCTTGTGTTTTTCGGAGGCTTGATCCCTTCTTTCTTTATTCCCAATATGAAATAAAACTTTGTAATACTTAAAGAGTGAGGCCTGGTAACTTTTGTTTTGCTCCTCAGCTCTTTAATCCTGCAGAGGAACTCCATCAGATGGGATGGCAAGGTTTATGAAGAGGTTCCGATAGCTCACATCAAAGCAACGTACAACAAGTAAGCAAATGAGCTGCTCCGTTCCTGCTCTCATGTGAAATAAAAGCTCAGAACATACCCGGGCTTTGGCCTGTCATCATTTTGATCTAAAGGCTCAAAGAAAAACAGCCAGGGGAGTGGTGTTCATGAGTGGGAAGATGATACTGATTCAAACCTCGGTGTTGTTCAGGAAGCATAACGGTCCCTAGAGTGTCTTTAAAGCAATCAGATTGTTTTTATACGTTTTGACTACATTCTGATATTAATAATCAGATGCTGACAGCTTTAACAGCAGGTTACTTCCAGCCCTCTGCTCTAGCACTCTTTCTGTACAGGTGTTGAAAAAATTATCATATTCTCCATGAGAGACAGTTGTGTTTTATCAGTGATCCCTACTGTGATATGTTACTGTTTCTTCAAGCTCTTTCAAGTTCTAGAAATCTTCTCTTCATTTTTTTAACAGACAGAAGAGGTAAAATGCAGTGAGAGGTGGGTCTGATTGGGCTGAGTGGGATCTGAGGTGTACTTGGATAAAGCACACCTTATCCAGAAGGGTTCTGCCAGGGTCTGTAGGGTGAACAGAAGGTCACTGCTGGGTGGTCTCTGCAGCAGCTTGGAGTAAGTGGGACATCTCAAAAGGCAGTACTGAGGGCTTGGGGAAGGGAGACAGGAATCCTGCAGTCACCGTGCCAGTAAGGTGAAACACTGGAGAATAAAGCTGTGTTCTGGCTTGCTGCTTCTTCCCTTTGTCCCTGTCCTCCCACAGCACCCACATCCAGGTGGTGGACTTTGACAACCAGCCCTTTGCCCGCACGTCCTGCGGCACAGAAGGCTTCCAGAACGCCAAGAAGGGAACTGCCATCGCGGCACAGACCGCGGCCATGGCGGCAGCAGTGGTGAGTCCACACGGGTGATTCCCACCTCCAGAGGGGAGCACTGACTGCCTGCCCCGTACCTGGGCACATGCCTAGCTCACAGGCAGCACTCCAGAGCTGTTCCTTGGTGCTGGAGCAGCACACTGTCCTGACAGCATCCCAAGCTCCATCTGCACACAATCAAAGCATGTTTGAAACAGCTGTTAGAAATGCCCTGAGGGTGAGTTGAGCTGTGTAGGTCGTGATTGGAAATGTAACTTGGAGCCTGTGCTTTCCTAGCACCAGTCTGCATAGCTCCTTTTTTCTTAAGTGAATATCTCTCTGTCATTTTGGGAACGTAGCCCCTGAATCAGCAACAGTTCAAGTTTTGCACCGTAGGGGACTGAGAAGTGGCTGTACTTACTGGCTGGATGTTTTATATTTGCTCTCTGCCACAGGGGAACTGAGTTCGTGCCAGCAGTTCCAGTCAGAGAAGGTGATGTCCTTGCATGGGTAGTTTCCAGCTGCATATGGTTTATTGTAACTGTTTCTAAAAACCATGTTGGTGTCCAGGTGGAGGAGATGAGGCTGGCTGTGTCACAGTCCTCATTACAGTAGAATGAGACAAGGTTAAACTGAAGATCCTCATCCTAAATTAGGCTGAACTCACTCCAGCCTTTTATGCCAGAGGTGTTTGGTGCCACTGCTGGCCAATAGCTTATTGTGGTTGACTCAGAGGGCTATAAGAACATCTTCACTATTAATCTGTGCTCGTTGGAGTCTCATAATAGCTACATAGCTGTGCTTGGACAGATTTATTCTGTCACTGTTGAAGTTGTAAGTACGTTAATTGCACCAGAACACAATGAGTAAGAGAGCCAGAGGAGCTCCCTCCACGTGGTGGCAGCAGGGCTGTGCTGTACAGCAGTTCTCCACTTCCAATTTGCAAGCTCCGAGAATTTTTGCACTGGAGGTGTGGACTCCTGCACAGCAAATCTAAAGCTTGCCTGCTCTTCTCGTTTACCCTCCAGAAGGAATCCACTGGTCACAGCAGAGAAGTCGCCACATTAGAGAAGGGAAAACAGCTCAGTTAATCCTTGTTAGTGCTTTGCCACATCAGTCACGTATCCATGGATATGTCCTTTTCTGCCCTGGCTTTAGGACACAGTCTGATCTGAGAACTTTCTCTGTTCACAGAGCTGACAGTCCAGCACAGAAGTTCTCTTGAACTGCCATGGCTATATCCCGGCCTCCTTTGCTCCTCTTGTCTCTGTGCAATAATCCCCATGTATGTCTCTGTATCCATTACTTCCTAGTCTTTATTTTTACTTAAATACGATTATGATAGTGGGTCAAAAGAGAACGAAAGACACCAGGGAGCCAGAGTTTATGTCAGAGAGAACTCCAACCAGTTGTTATTTTCACAGAAAGCACGTGGGAAGGGTGTATCGCACGTACGAGTCATAGTGAAAGGACTGGGACCAGGACGCAAAGTAGGTGTTGGAGCTTCTTTTTCATACTTTATTTTCTCAGGCATCACGCATGTTTTCTGAATTCAGGCTGGTCTGAAATAACTTGGTTTTTCTGAAGGTGATGTAAAGGATTCCTCACTCAAGTGCCTGGTAATGAATTTTTAGAATCTTAAGAATTTTAGAGTAATGTCATTTTGGAAGTAGAATAAAAACTGTATTTGGGACTTCTTATGGCTAAAGTAGGAAAACTGATGGGAATGCTGAAGAAAGGACTAGAGAGAGAAGTTTAAATTGGGGGGGTTTTATATGATCTACTTATTTTTAAGAATTACAAAGTGAGAAGCATTGGAATAAGCTGATTTTCAGGTGGGGGACCAAACTATTTTGCTGTGAGCTTTTTCCCTTCTCTGCTGTTCAGTGTGTTGATAACTTGTCATCTGCTGTCTCTCTGTTGCAGGCGGCCATCAAGGGGTTGGCGATGGGAGGTTTGGAAGTCATCTCCATCACCGACAACAGCCCAGTTCCCCACAACGGCTGTCGCCCACGGAAACCCAGGAGACTATGAGGGGGCTGTGGGAGGGACACAAGGCTTTCAACATTAGTTCATCAAGGACTGGGTTGAATGTTGCTGCTGTGACATATTCTGGAAAGCCACCCCCTTTGGAAATACTTGTTGAGGGAAGCTTGAAGAAGAAAGACCATCCTGAGCCTTAAGAACGCAAGTGGTAGAAGCTGGTGGTGAAAGCAGGAATACGTGTATTCCCTTAGTGGGAAGCCTCTTGTCTACAAAGTTTGTTGATTAAAATGTTGGTCTTTTGACAGCCATTCCTGCTGTGTTCCCAGAAGTATTTTGGATTATTATTGCCTCTCGACTGCTCTCTTCCTCTTACCACCGTATGTGGCTCTTGTCTAGCCCTCTGTGCCATTAGTGCTCTTCTTAGGCAGAAGGGGAGCCTGAGGTGTTGACTCCTTTGTAGTCATCTGTAGTAAACAACTCCATGAGGTCATGTCATCTTCCTTTTCTCACAATGCACACATTGGGAAACAAGGCATGGGGTAACTCTTTCCTTCCCCCTGACTTGCACTGCTTCATGTGCCACGTGGGAGGCAGCTCTCCCTGCTCACAGAGCATGGAGCACTGGCCTGGATCCATTACTGGCAAAGCTCTGTTGCAGTGCTTTGTTTCACCCAAGCTGTACTGACCTGCCACTGCTCTTGGCAAAGGAAAGCACCATTCCTTCTAAAGGGGCTGCTGGGATCTTGCCAGATTTGATGCTTAGTCTCTTTGGTCCTGCCTTGTGCACCACAAACTGGATTTTCCAGGATCCTGGGGAAAGCAAGCAGGAGTTAGTAGGCCTGAGGAACAATGAAATGCTGCCAAGGAGATTTAAAACACTTAAATCTTGAACTGTACCTCTGTGTATCCACAAGCAGTAGGAGGTTGTTGTGGGTCTGTGATGTATTATTGCTGTCCCAGCTCCATCCAGAATTTCTGCCAAGGAAATACGTCTGGAGCATTAACTAGGGAAGGTACCAGCAGTAACTTGACTTCAGGATTGATTTCCTGGATGGCAGAGGCACACTGCCTAGCAAAGGTCACCTCCTTGAAATCCCTGCTGCCAGAGAAGCCCTGGCCCTATACAACGTGCACTTGGCAAGTATTCACCTGTAAACAAGGTGTATTTTGCAGCAGCCAGCAGTTCTATTGCAACCCCAGAATCTTCCTTTCTATTACTTTTCTTTCTGTCATTCCTCTGTAGTTTCTTAAATTGCATAATTAACTATTTTCTTCCTCTTTAGAGAAAGGGTACCATGGCAACAAGGCAGTGAACCTCCTTCATGGGGCTGAATGGCATACGGCAGGTTTTGAAAGAAATCACTGCTCAGAAAAGCCTGTTGAGTTGCATTTGACAGAAGAGAAGAAACAAGATTCAGACAAATCCCCTACCTTAGTCCAACTCTGAATTTGAATGGAGGGTAGGTGATCTTAGAAGGAAGCTCCTTGAGCTGTCAGATTTGACAGCGAGGAAGAGAGGCACTTCCACAGATGTTTGACACACTAGAAGAGCTTCCCCCTCGCTCCAGAAATACGGCTGAGCCAGTGACTTCATATTCTCCATTTTAAGGAGAAGATAGCAGGTCATAAACTGCCACGATGAACTGAGTATGCAGGCAGCTGGCTGGGGCAGGCAGGGGTGCTGTGCTTACAGCAACACTGGGCTCGGGTCTGTGCCAAGCACAGCGACCAGCCTGAGAAAGGAGGAGCACCAGGCTGTGCTGGCAGGTTTGTCTCACACACAGAAAAACAAACACTACTGTTCTCTACTACAGTCTGTGCATTGCATCAATGCAGAAGTGCCCACGTCACATGAAGATGACAGAACAAATTGAAAAATAAGATTGTGAAGAGATCTGTGGTCATTCAGAAATTCAAGGAAGAATATGTGGGTGAATCGAGAGCCAGAAATCAACAAGGATAAATCTCTCCTACCCAGACTTAGAATCAAGGCTGTGTCCTCTGTAAAGGCCACTCCTTAAGACTCTTGGTTTCTGGGTATTTGTGGAGATTTTAGGAAGTCTGCCACTGCAGCACCACTGCTTATACAGTGGGAAGCTTTATGTCCCTCTCTACCTTGCCCACTTCTGGTAGCTACTTCTTCTGCCGACTGACATGGCTGTAACACCCGCTGTGCTGGACAAAAGAGGCTGACATGCTTCTCCATGGTTCAGTGGCTAGGATCTGTACAGTATCATACAATACTTGTCTTCCAGACCTCCAGCTCCTGTACTCTGAGCTCCCTGACACAGCACTTCAGTTGTACAGCTTTTTACTGAAGTCACACTTTCCATCCACCTTCTCTCCTGCCCTGATGAAGCACTTCCAAAGCCATGTCCTAACAATGCACGGTCTGAGCTGTTTATCCTGCAGCACATCCCGGGGCTGTGGGGCAGTCAGAGAGGTGAGAGAGCACAGCTGCACAAAGCAAGGGCTCGGGTGCTCCTTCCTGAACAAACTGTGCAGTGAAAGAAGCCTTAAAACTCTCTATTGTGGTTCGTGTTGCAGGGAATTAATAGACACCAATAGTGCTTAAAGATTTCCTTACCCTTCAAATGAAACTATTAATTAAGGGCCTGGTTTCAGTCAGCCACTGGTGTTTACCAGTTCTAATTGCTTTTGTTGGCGCCTGGGTGGAAAGCTGTTTTCTACTGGCTAACATTCCTCCTGAGCAGCAATTACTTTACTTGTCAGTAGTGTGGCCACAGTATTAGCACCCTCATTAGGGTCATATCCTCTCCCTTTGGGCTTCCCTATTGCTTTTGGACATTTTTCTCTTCATTCTCATTCTCTCCTAACTTTTGATTTCCTACACTCAAAGATGACATTTTCTGTGACACAGTCCCAGAAACTGCTGCTGGCTGCAAAGCTTCATCCTGGTTCAAGCCTGGCCTTTTCTGGGGCTTTGCCTTCCATTCTAAATAAACTACCACGTGGACCTCTCTCCATTGTATCCCTGTAATCCCTGATCTGTAAAACACAGGACAGTCTCCTGACTTACAGATAAAATGCTGCCTCAGGTCTGTTTACCCCTTACTGAGTGCCACACCACCTTGGGGAGTCAGTCTAACTCAGTTACCCTTCCCTGGGACAGGGATGGCACCAGGTGGCCTGGAAAAATAGCCCTCAGCCATCTCCCTAACAGTGCATTATTCTGCAAAGAGGGATCACTTCCCTTTCCTCGGCAACAAGGGCTTTCTACCCAGAGCTGCAGTTTTATCTGCTGAATTGGTGATTTACTATTTCTTCCGTGAGCATCTCAGTGACAAGAGTCAGGCAGCCAATTTCGATCCCTTTGTGAGATTCAATTAAACCATTAAGTGATGCCAGTGTCCTTTAACAGCTGACTGTACACACAAGCAGGCAAGGAGAAGAGGGAGAAGGGGACAGACCCTGCAGTGCTAATAAACTATAGCAGCAGGGGTGGCTTACGGCAGCCCAGCTGCAGCTGTTAGAGACATCTGTGCAGGTTTTGCTGGCTTTCTCTGTGGTGTGGGAATACCTGGCTCGAGATGTGCACAAAGCAGGTCTGTTGAGTAGGTGTTTATAACCCTAAAGCACCCCCAGGGGCCTTGGAGAAGTAACAGTTCAAATCAGGTTATGTTTTTACACTCAGACTTCGGCAGATAATCACGGTGTTGTTTCATGCCTGGCATCCCTGTTCGGCCCCTCTTTCCCTCCAACCTCAGCCCATGACCTCTCAGACCAAAGAGAGATCAAGGACCCTCGGATTGTTTTTGTGCTTTACCAATGCTCTCCTCTCCCCTGAAGAGGCATTAATGGGTACTTGACGGCAGTAGGAATTGTTCAAGGTTTTACGAATGAAGAGCCTAAGAGCATCCAAGTCCCCACACTGATGGCAAAGCGGGGCTGCAGGGTCCTCTTGGGGAGATGCAGAGGGGAGCCAAGTCTCCATGCTATTCCCTTTTTTTGAAAGCACTCACATCTCTGCTGAGCTCTCCAAGCTCCCCCAGCACTAGTGCCACTTGGCAGGGTCCTATCATTTCTCCAGAGTCCATAACTCTCTTCCTGTGCCCATGTCTACTGAGAGTCAGGGCTGTGCACCTGGATCCAAACCTCTCAGCAGCTATGGAGCCCTAACAACCACTGCTTGGGAGAGCTGCTTCCAGCAGCAGCTTCACTGCTTGTTTCTATAAAAAAAAGTAAACAGAAGGGAGAAAGGGTTGGGCGTGAGGGGCTGAATGCTGAGCGAGGATGCAGGCAACGAAAAGGTGGGTTGCAAAAGAGAGAACACGGAGAGGAGGAAAAATACAACATTAAAAAGCCCCAACCACCAAAAAATCCCCCTTTTCCCAAGTCTAAAATCTCCCAGATGGTGGTCCAAGAGTCAGCAGAGGTCAGGAGCAGGCTGCAAGGAAGGGCCCTCCAGAATCTGGCTAGATGTAGTCCCATTTGCTGTTGTCCCGGCCAGACGTCCACATCAGAACCAGAGTGGCTTTGCTCAGGAGTCTTCTCTGCCACTACAACCAGCTCTTAGGGGATTTCAATTCACCACTTTAAAGAAGGCATGAAGATCATCCCAAAGTTGTATTTAGAATCTGTTCCAAAGCCTCTCCCAGCAGCAATGATAGTCCTCAAAACCTTCCTTCCCTTCCAAGCTGGCTCTGAAATGCCTCCTCTGTGCCTTGCCACTTCATGATTCATTTTGCAAAGTCAAACTCTAACCCAGAGCAGCTGGGATTGATGCCTGCCACCCCTCCCAGCCACATCACTAAAGACTCCAGCTTTTGGTCCTTTCTCCCTTTGCTTGCTCCAGTGCACAATAGCAGGCCAGACTTCCCACCGCACACAGGGCTCCAGGTAACAAATAAAACCTGGGGGCCCAGGCAGGAGAATGACACATATTTCACCCCCCATTCTCCCATCCTCTGCCCCTTCTGCAGGTCCCAAGGTGGGGTGAAATAGGACTCTTATCTCTTCATGCACCAGCCTGCAGGCAAACAACTTGCTCTCCTAATTGCCAACCAGGCAATCTCACACAGCCCCTTGGCAAGATCTGGATGCTGCCTTTCATTTTGCTCCAGCCGAATCCACAGAAATACCAATTTCCTGAGCTGCCAGGGTCAAACTGACCAAGAAATGCAAATTACTTTAGACTGGCTGACCCTGTGGATTTCTTAGTAATGCCACCGGCTGGGAAGAAGCTTCCTCCAGCACTGGGAGATGCTCGGAAACAATCTGTCCTTGAACATAGTTGTAAAACCAGCCCTGTTTACCAAAATCTCTTCAAGAGAAGCAGTGCTGCTGGCTGGGGAGATCCCCTTCCCACTGATCCTGCAGCCCAGAATGGTAGCACAGCCACCAAAGGGCCAATGTAAAAGTGGGACAAACCCTGCTTGGCCTCAAGCAGCTGCACAGCAGAGCTGCTCACCCCAGCCCTTATCAGAGCCAGCGGGTCAGCACTGACATCACCTTCAAATCTGAGCCTTCTCTGCAGAAGAAGCCGACAGGGGATTTAAGGGGTAGGAGGCAGGATGAGCAGAGATTAACTTAGACTTTGCTGCCCAAAGCCAGACAGCCTGCACTGCACAATCACGCTGTCGAGATGACATTTGTCTGTCCTATGTTACAGGAGACCCTGTTTGGCTGCCAGTTGCTCCTTCTTCCTTATAAAGAGGGATTTTACAAGCATTAAGTACTAACCAGCCAGGGGTGAACCAGTGACCTACCTATGCTGCTGCAGCTATCAGCACTGATAATCTGGACCTTGCTCTGACTTCAGGACCAGCCCCAAAAAAATAGGGCAGCAGCAATGAAAACTACCCTTCACGGTCAGAGACTGCAGAGCACACGTGGGCTCTGCACTGGGGGCAATGCCGGTGTTTTGGGATGGAAGCCCCACATGCAGGGACAGTGCCAGTGTTGCAGTACCCCACAGTTCAGCCCAGCAGCTCGGGCCAAGGCTCCCTGCTGGTCGCCACAGAGGTGCTGGTGCCCCTCACCTCTCCAAAGTCGCCATCTGAGCCGCTC
The DNA here is from genome assembly GCA_013400975.1 of Atrichornis clamosus. Taxonomy (NCBI): domain Eukaryota; kingdom Metazoa; phylum Chordata; class Aves; order Passeriformes; family Menuridae; genus Atrichornis; species Atrichornis clamosus. The sequence goes on from WBMZ01011338.1 coordinate 1,069,563, forward strand.
TCCCCGATCGGTTGCTGGGCACAGCAAGGCCGTTTCCATGCGGATGGGCTGTTTCTCCCCGTTGCTGTGGCGACGGCACTGGGCGCCAGCAGGTCGGAGGCGGGAGGGCGAGGATCGAGGATCGTATCTCCCTGGAGCTCACCAAGGGCACTGGGTACATCTAATCCAGCACTGCTCCATTTTAGGCCTCTGAGGAGCACCGAGGAGCTATCAAATGACCAGCTCGGCAGCAGCGAGCAGGCCCTCACAGGGATGCACTGCTCTTAACAACATCCTAAAATCATGTCCAACAGCAGCCAGACAGCCCTGGCAGGGCTTCCCTACCACCTGCCTGGTTCTCACCCCTCACAGCCCCTCAAGCAACCGGTCCCACACATCTCCCAGCCCCAGCACCCCCAGGCTGTCCCCTGGCAGGGCTCAGGCCCAGGGCTGGATGTCAGCGCTGTCAGTGCATCCTCCACCTGCCCCACCCAAGGTCACCAGAAGCTGCTGCTCAGTTCATCAGGCACCAGGATGGAGACAGTCTGCTCAGCCACCCAACTCTCTCTCATACCCCTCTGCCTCCCTACCTGATGCTGCTGCAATGCACCTGGATAGAGGAAGGACACTGGCAGAGGGAAGGATCAACCTGTGCAAGAGGAGCTTTCAGAGGGGAATGGTGCACTGCCAAAAGCAGGGGCTCGGGGAGTCCTCTGGGCAAAGCTAGGGCTGCTCTGGACTACACCTGGCATTGCAAAGCTGCTGGGTAGAAGGAAAGTGGAATAGAGCCATGGAAAGTAGAAGTAATATGTTTCTGGCTTTAAAAAGACTGGACTCAAACTAATTCTGTCATCCACAGAAAATAAACTCCTCCAAAGGCTCCAGTTCATACCTGGACAAAGCTGAATGCAGCAAATGCTGGGGACTTTGTAGTGTTATCCATGACTCTCCATTGCCTTGTTGCAGTTTCTACAGGATTTTCTTCCATGATGGCCAAATGTTGTGCTGCTCCTCCTGTAGAAAATCTCCCCTGTCAGGTACCTCTCCCTGTAGTCATTCTACCTCTGGCCAGCCAAGGGCCCTGGGCATCCACTCAGCCATCCCCTCACATTCCTCTAAAACTGTCCTCAGCTCATTAACCAAGTGAGGGCCCACATTTTACCCAGATGTTGCAGCACAGCCCTGAGCAGTCAGGACCAGGAGCACCGTGCCTTTTTCCAGTTCTCACATGTAGGATCACGGCAGTCGCCCATGAATCACCAGTTTCCAGATTGCTAATTTAAAACTGGTGCCGTATTTTTATGTCAAAACATCAGGAAAAAAAAAAAAGGTGCCATTCAGGGTTTTTCCCACATCAGTATTTTTCTGAGAACTCATTTTCCTAAAACAGCAAGTACAGCTCTTCCCCAAGAGAAACAAAGTCAAATCAGATCTCAGCCAGCAAATGGCTCTAGCAGGGGCCAGGGCTGCCTGAGCCTGCACCAGGCTGGGACTGCACTGCACAGTCCCCTGCAGCCCTGGAGCAAGGAAAACAATAAAAAAAAATTTAAAAACCAAAAAGCCATTTCACCATTCCCTCCTCCTGAGAAGTATTTGACCAGAAAAGCTTTTACAACCATGTAACAAGACAGGGAAGCACAAGGATTCAGGCACATCAATGACAGAGATTGGAAATGGGATAGAAAGGCCAAAGCAAACCCACAAAATCCTGTCCCATTGCCCACAGGACATCAGTTTGCCCTGCAGTGTGCACCTATGTGACGAAGGCTCACAGAAGGACAGAAGCTGTTAGAGGGCCACATGGCTCATTACTATCCCTTTACCACCTCTGCCCACAGCCCTGAGAGATCCTGCAGGAAAAAAGCTGGTGGAAAAGCAGCAGGATACAGAACATAAACAAGAAAAACAAAGAGACTTCTTGAAGCATCAGAAATCTGATTCTTCTGGCTGGGTCAAAATGACCAAGGGAAAAGCCTAATAGATGCAACACCTGAGCAAAAGGAAGGTCCTGTAAGTACACACAGGCAGCTAAATCAGGGCCAGCCATGAGCACTGGAAGGTTAATTGAACGGAGTCTTTAGTAGGGACACACCATTAACAGATCCATAGGTTTGACTCTAATGGGATTTCTGTGCCTTGCTGTCTAATGCCCTTTATATAAGAAATAATGCAACTGTCCTGCTTTTACTACATTTTTTCCTTAAAGCAAAGGCAGCACGAGAAGTAACAAAAGATGGAATTTTGCTGCCAGTCAAACACAGCTTCCAACTCAAGCATCTCCTTGGCACTTAGTGCCTACCTGAAAAGCCACAGGCTCAAGAGCTTTCTGGTGTGCTCAAGGTCTGCACAGGAAAGCGTCTGAGAAGTGCACATATGAAAATGGAGGAAAGGTTCAAAGGAAAATCATTTTCATGCTCAAGATGCGGATGCTTAGGGGAACTAACACAAACAGGGATGCTGCTGAGTTGTTAGAGAGCAGCAGCAGATTACAAGGGAATCCCAGACTTTGGGAAGGTCCTGGCCACGTGTTCTCAGCCACAAAGAGGCAGGGAGCAGCACATGGAAAGTCTGAGTGCCTCAGCCCAACCTAAAAGCAGTGGACAGGCAACAGCTTCTCTGCCAAGCAAGGTGTGTTGAGCTTTGTGCTGGTTTTGGCTGGGAGAGTTCCAGAGCATGGAGTCCTGCTGTCATGGAGATGGCTGAACACCTGCCTGCCCATGTGAAATGGGAATTAATTCCTTGTTTTGCTTTGCCTTACCCATTAACTAGTCTTTATCTCAACCCACAAGCTTTCCCACTTTTACTCTTCCCGTTCTCTCCCCAACCCCGTTGGTGGGGAATGAGCAAGTGGCTGCATGGGGCTGAGTCGCCAGCTGGGGTTAAACCACAACAAGCTTTCATCCCTTGATCATGGACCATCAGCATAAGATGATCAAAAGGTTCGACAAATGTTGTAAGTGGAATAAAGGAAGAGTCCCTGAATACCAGCTGGGCTAGTAATAGCATACAAAGGGGAAAGCATAACGAAGAATTCCTCTCCCAGCATTAGTTCATGTAGACAGGAATTTGAGAAATCTGCAGGACCTACAGAAATGCCTCAGGTGGGAACATTCTTGAGCACACTAGTTCTCCAAGTGCCAGGAAAAGGCAGAAAACTCCCACGTGATATGCCTGCACAATCCAAGGCACACCCCTGCCATTTCTTCTTAGCAAAGGAATTCCCATCTACACCATTCAGATTTTTGGAAGACAATGACAATAAATCAGACTCTCAAAGCAAATTCTGTTTATTCCATTTTTGTCTTGTGTTGCTAACAAATCTTTACCCTAACATAGGAAAAATATCAGGTAGAAAATATCTCCCCTTTTCTCCCACCCTCCCCCCCACACACACTTTTTGTTTCTTAAATAAAAGCATCAAAATTTCAAGCTTGAGAGACTCTTCTTTCCATACATTTCTGTAATAAAATTAACTCTGTTGTTGATAGAAAATGTAGCAGCCAAGACCAGAGGATCTGCTATGCTACTCCAAGGCAATTAGTACCCAGAATAATCAGTTCGTCTGCAAACATAATAAGAAAATACTTAGCACTTATCCAGCACTTTTTATCCATGAATCCCAAAGTGTTTTACAAAAGCTGAAAATATGTTTTTGGCCTCATTTACGGAGAAGAAAACACCAGCTGGAACAGGAAGAGATTTGCCCCCAGTCACAGAACAATTTAACAGCAGAGCTAAGAACAGATCTCTGGTTTCTCAGCCCCAAGTCCAGCAATCCATGCCACACTCTCTGCTTACACAGGGCAGCCTGAACGTGGCAAAAGCCCTGATTACAGAAATGCTGAAATTTATAATTTTGCCACTGAAAAAAGAGTCTAAATGGAGATCTGACAGCTATTTTAGTAAGCACTGACCTCCGGAGGCTGTGACACCAAGGAGTAAATGCAGTCTCGAATGGAGCTGCTGAAAGCTTTGGGGGGGAAAAAAAAAGTCTCATACTGAAGTGTGAACAGCTGTGAGAGTGTGCAGAGGGAGGTAAATCCATGATCTACAGTGTGCAAACGATTCTCCACTCGAGCTTTAATTGAATGTTTGAGGAACAGATCGCAGGATAAAAACCTAAAACCTTGACAAATAGTGTTATTAGACAGAGAAGAACCTGCAGCTAAAGCACGCCCGGCCTGACACCTCCTCTGTTAGCAGTCTCCTGACCCGCCGGTGCTCCTGACAGACCTGAGGCACCAACAGTGCAAACACCAGCAAAAGAGCACTCAAATGCAATGTCTTCCCTAGAAATATGTTTAGCAAGGCTAGGAGAGCAGACAAGTACCATGAGGCAGAGAGTAAAGGCTGATTCAAGGACTCCAGGACACTCTTGATTTTGAAGTCCACTATTCATGCCATGAGCAGGCACCAACACCTACACAGTTCTTCTCCTCTGCATTACCAGCAAAATGAATGCATGACTCCAACACTCCACAGGCACGTGGCCACAACACATCACCCACAGCTCATTTTGGTCCAAACGAGACACCCACAGGGTCCTTTAATGTAGAGGGTCTCCTGTGTATTAGCACCAATTTTCTAATGCCCCCGGCTGTACCTCCTACAGGAATGGGACAACAGTGGGAAGGCTCCAGCTTCCGATGGAGCACGTCGTGATGCTGGGATGGTTGTGCTGCCTGGCAGCACACAGTCATAAACCAGCCTGTGTGTAAAAACCCCCAAATGCAGGCCTACAACCAAAGACTGCATTTTTAAGAGAGAAGGGCAGGCCAGCATCCTCACTAGCCCACAGTGGCAGGTAATTACACCACAAGCTTAATTTATCAGCAGCATAAACACTGCCATGGTCCAGCCAACACTGACACACTGGCCAGCTGTGCTCTGAAGCCTGGGAACAGCAACTCTGGTTCTCACAGAGAACAGTGTATCAAAGAGAGAGAGGTAAGCACCCTAAGTCAATAAGCTCATCAAACTGCACACCAGCAGCAGTGAACATTAATTCAGGTCTCCCCCTTCCTTCCTAGGCAAACCCAAAATCTACTAATTTTCCACGCTGGTACTCCAACACACATGAGGGTGCCAGCAGCTGGGCCTATCCTCTCCTCAGCAGCAGAACCTGCAGATGGCTGTGAGGATTCACCCTCATACTGCAGAAAAGTCCTTCTGACATGACCAAGGAGCTGCTGTTGCTCCCTACACCCTTCCCAGACATCCATCTTCCTTCTGTGCCCACCTCCTTGTGCATTAGAGACACAACCAGCTGCCCTGGCTTGCTGGTGTGACATCACCTCTCACTTAGGAGCTTTTACAATTCTAAGGCACAAAGATTAAGTGACTTGCATAAGAGTCAGGAACACACCTCATGTCTCTCAATTGTAGTCATTTCTCACACCTTTTTTTTCCTGACCTCTTGCATATTAAAATCACGTGAGTAGATTGTGTGGATGAGAGCAGGATGTTGTTTCCCCAGCAATACTGAAGATACAGACAAGGGTAGCTGTATCCAAGCCCTCCCCACGGCTCCCATCCATTCCCTCTATGACAGACTATTTGTCCAGCAAGGTAGGAGAGCACCAGTGCAGAAGGGAGCGCTCCACAAGTGTGATGCAGAGCTCCATCGCTGCCATCCTAAGACCTACAGCAGGATAGAAAACAGACATGTCTCTGGGAAACCAGGAAAGGAACCCCAGCTATGCTGTGTTCATCAACAGGAACAGGGAAGGACAGCAGTGCTTAATGCAGTGGGATCTCCATGTACAAACAGGGTCAGAAGAAACATCCACCCCCCAGCTGGGGCAGATCAGCTTTCCACAGCTGAGGCTGAGTGCCCTGCGAGATGCCACCAGTAGGAGCTCCCAGGTGAGGCTTCTTGCCATGAGCGATGGTTTGGTTTCCCAGAAGGCGCGAGTGTCTGGCTCTGGTGCTCCTGGGGCAGAGCAGCCCCGAGCCCCTCTAGGTGCAGCTGTGCCTCATGTGGAAGTTCACCACGTACTCGGCGTTGGTGCGCTGCACCGAGATGGCGAAGGGCTCGAAGGGGTGGAAGGTGAACGCCACCAGGCGCCGCACTGTGTGATTGATGGGGCGCCCCAGGAGTCCCGCCTGGATCTCAAACTTCAGGAGGCCAGAATCACGAGCGTAAAATCTGAAAGGAAGAGAAAGTCAATTATGGCTGTTCCCGACTATTGACTTTGCCATCTGGGCTCTTCACACACAGAGAGAAGTGCCTTGTTCAAGCTCTGGTGCTCCCTGAGGGGCCGAAGATCCTCAGCTGGGTGTCTGGCTCTTGGCTTTGCAGGAAAGTCCCTCTTGGGGCAGTTGTTTTTCACTGTCTAGAAAAGCATCACTTCATTTTATTATTAGCAGTGAGAGAACTCTGCCTGTCACTTTGATGGACAAAGCTGACTCCCTACAAAGAGGGAGTAAGTTTGGTTCAGACTCAGCCTGTGCTGGCTCTCCATTCTCTCTTAATGCAAGCTGCTCCCCCTGATCCCTAAGGCAGATATACTGTGCATACCTGAGCTCACTTCCCTAAGTAATGGCCTTCACTGAGTGTCAGGCCACCCCTTCCTCCTCCTGGTGCTGCCAGGCAAGGCTTTACACTGCTGTTCTTGTGCCTGCTACCTCACTGTTCAGTCAAGGAAGTCGATCCAATCCTGCTCAAGGGTGTCATGTTGTACTGCACTGTTCCACCAAGGCTTTGCAGTTCTTTTTAGATTTCCATAAAAAACGCATTCATGAGATAGGCTGGACAGGAAGTACCTGGTGGATTGGATTCAACAATCACAGCAAGGACAGAGGTGAAGGAAAACCTTACGTCTTTCTGCTGTCACCCTCACACGTGCCTGTGGGTCAAGGTCACGTGTGTCTCCAAACAGGTCCAGCACAGAGGGAACATTGTCAGGGGGATGAGGCAATCAGCACTGAAGAGACGGGAGTCTAGGGAAGCTCTTTGTTTCTTAAACCTTCTCTGCACACTCTGTGTACCCAGCCTAAGCCTAGGTAACACCACTGTCCTCTGCTGCTGTCAGAACACAGGACTCTCTGCAAGGATCCCACCCTCCCCAAAACTTCGGAGGAGGCTTCTGGGATGTAGTGGTAGAGGTTTCTGGATGTGGTACCTTGACCAAGTAGCTGGGCTCTAACTCAAGTCCTCACTTGAAGTTGTCTCAGTTTGTTAGACCATCTTCATTAGACCTCTTCCAATTTCGGGCACAGAACTGCCACTATGCCTCCCAGCTGTTTCCTTTTCCATCAACACTTAGTGCATGCGGGTATTTTGCATTTTCCTCTGATTTTAACTCAAAGAATGCTTTTAATCTCGGAGCACATCTCCCCCCCGCCAGCAATACGATGCACTCAGCTCTCAGTCTGGAAGAACGGCTGATGACAGATACCAGCGCTGCTGTTTCAGGAGCAGACATACTCCACATTTTAACAACACAGCCTATTGAGAACCTCATGTTCTTCCTGGAGGGCCACTCTCCTCTCCCTTCCTCTGAATCAAAGTGCCAGGCAGCCCTGCCAGAAAATTGCACACAAGAACCCAGCAAGAGAGTCACAATCTTGGTATTTGGCTTTTCAAAAAGCCCTTTCCCTCCTACACAAGGCTGGGTATGCAGAGGGTCATTCTTTAAATAAAGCACAGTCCCCCGTCTGTTCCTCTCTCCCCCAATTCACAACAATTTACTACTCAAGATGAAGCTCCCTGTAATCTTAAAGATGTGCTCAGTTTGGTATTTTTAAATGTATTTTTAAAAGTGCTCTGCAATCAGAGGCCATTTCCATGGGCTCTCATTCTGGGGATAAATTAGGCACCGCAATATAAAATTGTATGTCAACAGAAACAGCAAGACCAGCCTTTTCAAACTGTAGGAAAATGGAAGATTTATCTGCAGACCAATTCTTTGGTTAAATGGCTCCTTATTAGCCATCTAGATGGATTTTAGAGACCCCCTGCTAGAGGTAGAGCTGTGTTAGAGCCTCTTCCTCACAAGTGCCATCATTTCACCCACTGAATATCTCTTCAAGCCTCCTGAAAAGAGACTGGAAGGCAGTGGTGATGGGGAACCTAAAGTCCTTACCACCTGAGAGCAAAAAACACTGGTCTCTTAAGTAGGCAGAGTGGAGAGTTGAACCTTCTGGGACGCAGAAAAGCATTAAGGGTTAAAAGAACTCAGTGCACAGAAATACGGAATTGATGTGGAAAAGGTCTGGAGGCCTTCCTAGCTTGCACATCATGCCAGGAAACTGCAGATTATAACACCCTTAGCTGCTGAAGGGTTTTCCATTCCAGACAATTACAGGACTTACATTACAAATCCTGTGGTCCCTCATTTCCAAGCCCTCTAACCACAACAGGCAGCTGGCATTATTTTATTAATCCCTTTGTTTTGCATGTGAGAACCACAGCAGCATTATTTCAGCTGCTGAATGGTTAAGGTTAGCATCTCATCTTCTGCTTACTTTCCAAAAACCAGGAGCCCCACTGCTCCGAGGCTCTATTCAAGTCCTAATTGACTCTGCACAGCTTTGAGCTTTAAAAGCTCTGGCTCTGAAACGCCGGTTTGCTCAGGGGAGGGAGGGAAGGTGGCACTTGGCTTTGTTTACTACAAAGACTCAACCTCAGCAAATGACTGCGGTTCTGCTCCCTTTGTCCGCGGGAGCCCGGCGCAGGTTGGCGCTGGCAGACAACTGCCACCCTGCAAGTTTTCCCAACGTCAAGCATGACAAGGGGGAAAAGGGCAGGCTTTCTTTGCAGATAACATGGAAGCTGGAGATCAAACCAAATCATACAGGCAGAAAAATCAATTAAATATACATAATTTGGGAACTGAGAGCGCAGGAATAATCAGAAGTTCCCCGCCACCTGAGTCAAGGCCAGGGGAGATATGAAACCACTTTTTGAGAATGCATTGATGAAAATAAAGTTGGGAAGCAGTCCAGAGTGATCTCCCTAGGCTGCCTGAGCCCCCAACATGTGTGCAGTCACTAAACAAAGCCTCAGGCACTGACGGCTCTCTTTGTTTTCAGAGCATAGGTTTTCCTCTGCAGTACTACGAGCAGGCAGACTATTCTGCCTGGATAACTCAGGCTCTTTGAGCCTTTCAAGCTGGAGATGTTGGATTTTTAACCACTTCTTCTTGCAGCCATGGTTGCAGCCAACAAAAAGAAATAAAGAGTCCCGATGTTTCTTTGAGAAGCATGGCAAACCTCCTTATTCTCAAGCTCAGACTTATTCCTTCTGCCAGCACTGGAGCCTCAGACAGAAGAAGCACAGAATGGCCCTAACACCTGGCTAAAGCTCCTACTACAGACAGAAGTTTCCTACAGATCACAGAGAGAAGGCACATATGAAAAGGAGTACAGCTCCCAGGGTGAGAACAGTAAACAAGGGAAGTCTGAAAACAGCTCAATCAATACCACAAGCTTTCTGAGTAACACCTAACCCAGATGCTATTTTATTCACAGGACAAACCAGACAATCCTTGCCAACTAAACCCACATGCTCAGAAAGGATTCTTCCAGGATAGGAAAGCAGACATTGGAGCTGTATCACTCTGCAGCCCAAACACAACGGCAGCACTGCAAGAAGAGGAGGAGGGACAAGACCATTCATATGGAAAAGGCTCAGACTTCACCACCCAAACCTTCCCCATGGCAGCTCAGCAAGAAAACACCAAGAGCTCTCCCACACATCCAAGTTACTGCAAAGGAGAGAGGCCAAGCTTTGTGGGATTGCTGAAATAATTCCCTAGTGAAAGGATTTTCTAAGAGAAAGGCCTCCCTCTACTCCCTTTCCCGCACACTTGACGCCACATGGCAGGGCTGGATTTAGAGTGACCCTCACATGCAGCTCCCTGGCCTGTCCCATACCTTATGGGGTGATCACCACAGGTCTTGGGCCGCTCCATGACTGACACCCACTTGTCATCGTAGCTGAAAAGGGACAGGTCGAGGTAGGGGCTGCCGCTGTAGGACTGGGCGCTGATGGGGAGCTGCCCCAGCAGCCGCCGCACGGCCTCCGTGTGCCCTCCGTACTTGGCGTTCACAATCGTGTCCTTGAACCTGCAGCAAACCAAGAGACACCTGTCGTTCACAAAGGCCACAGGTCAACAGCACAGCTTAAATAAACTAAGGAGGAAAACGGATAGGGAGAGAAAACGGCAGCAGTGTTAAGAACTAAAACAGCTCATTTCCGAAGATGTATCACAGTGATTCAAGCATCAACCACTTCTGCTGACCTTTTTACCCTCCCTCATCGTTACTGTTTCTACTCTTAAAGCCCAAGCTGACAGAAGACTGTGCCTACCCACAAGGTCTGGACCCAGCTGCTCTGTAGTACAGGAAATGAACAGGATCAGAAACAGGGAGAGATGGATTAGAATCTTATCATTCAATCCAAGTTTTACCATGAAGCCTGGAAACTGTAAGCAAAAGCCAGAGGGTTTCCCAGTAACAGTTGAGCCCTTAAAGTTGACTTGAGAACCTTCTCTCCAGCCCTATGTTTTAAAAGCATAAAGGGAGAAATCTTAGATGAAGAAGAACCTTGACGAGAAGCATAAAGTTCTCCCACAAATACAGTGAGCTGAAAGTTCTTCCTGGTGGAGAGATTAACACAGGTGGGATTTCTCTTTCCAAGTAAAATTTGAAGCTTTACATGTTCAAGGACAGTCAGATGAGCTGCAGGGATGTCATACTTCAAGGAGGGTAAATCATTTCCATTTGACTATTAACACTCAGCCGAAAGCCAGCTCACTCTGCATTATGCTCTATGGTACTTTCTGTGGAAGTTACAACACTCCTGTTACAGGCCCTTGTAGCCAAGTGGATGAAAAGATTCTCCTCTCTACTTAAACACAAGGCAGGAGTTGTTCTCCATGAGTCTTTGGCGAGTTCTCTCATTCTCTCTTCCATTAAGCATTATGGATTTCCTGACAGGCAGCTCTAGAAAGTTACAGACATAGTCAACTTCGTCATACTTATGTGACATAAAGTCAACAGAAGCTTGATGCCTATAAGTGAATGCCAAGTACTTTGGATGATGTGAGACAAGTCACTGGAAGAACAAAACACCCTGAGTCACATAAAAATATATTCCAAGAGAAATAACACACTCTGCCTCATTAAAACCACATCTGACTGTTAAAGCATATTCTAGAAACCCAGGTTATTTTGGTATTTTGCTCATCTTTCACAATGGATCTAAGCAGATGAGTTTCCCTTCTCCTAGCACAATTTGATGAGAACCACAGGCTTGTGACTGATGTTGAAGAAAATGCTACAGAACACAGTAACATTCAGAGAATTCAGAGAACGTCACTTGGCAAAATACACCTAACTAGATAGTGCCACCATCTTGACAAATCAAACCTTCAGGGACCAAAGCTACTGGGCAGTAACACTTTAATAACCTCCAGAAGAGTTACTGCTCAAGAAAAGATGGGAACATCTTTCCCTTAAAAATTCTTTTCCCTTCTTCTAGGCACTGGCTTGCCACTGCTTTGTTCCTTCCTGTAACAAGGCAAATGCTGCACAATATAAAATCAGATACCATGTACAAGCCTGACCCTTGCACCACCTGGCAAAGGGGACCAAAGGAACTGGTTTTCTCAGGTATTTGATACTGGCCTTCAGCGGACGGGGGTGAGCGTGTGTCTATACGGAATAAAGCATGCTCCGAATGGCTCACCGGCGCTGGATCTGCCTGGCAAAGTTGTTGCTGGAAGCAGAGCAGGGGAACTGGACAGCCTCACTGTGCAGAGTGGCATTCCTGAAGAGGTCACAGAAGTTCTCAAACAGCTCCAGCAGCTCATCAGACGTGTTCTCGAACACGGCAATGACCTCTGTGGTCACCATGTTGTACACGACGAAGAACGAGGGCTGGGGAGAGAGGCAGAGGTTACCCAGGAGAGCACGGGTGGGGAAGCTGTCCCTTCCTTTTTCCCAAATCACACCACAGACCCTATCCAAATTTGCCCACAGCACAGCAGAATCCCACACCCTCACGCTAATCCATTTTCCTATCGGAACGCCTCAACATGTACCAAATTATCCACCTCTTAACTGGGATTATTTAAGAAAACTTAATGGGCTTCCAGTTTTTCAACTCAAATTGAATGCAACAGCTCTGTTTTCTCTTCTTCTCTGTCCTCCACCAAATCCAGAACTCTTTCTCAAGTGCCAAATTTAATTTTCAATCCTGCTGACAAAATTATTTCAGATCCAGTGCTAGCTGACCTTAAATTACTTTTTCCTCTGCATAGAGATATTATTTTCCTCCCCTCCTTAATATCTGCATCACACAGAGATGAGTCTTTTTAGTGTACTGTGCACTACATCATTGCCCACAAAAAGTTGTGCCCTTCAGGTACCCTGCCAACACAGAAATGAAAATCTGAAAGACATTAATGACTTCTTTTTAATGCTGATATTCTTGTGCAAGAAGGCCCCTGTATCATACTGTGGATTGGCAATGGCAATGTTTCCTGGCACGAACAAGCAAGAAATTGGGAAAAAGGTGACACTGTGTCAGCGCAGCTACATCACAGGGAGATGACATTCCCATCCCATTGGGAAAGGGCATATTCAATTCTTGGTCATTAAAACTAGCTTTCGTTAGAGCCAGGAGTGCTGGCACCCCAAAGTAAGAACCTGCCCCCACTTCAGAGGGAACTAATTCCCGTGGTATAGGCACAGCTCTGATTAAATCTTCTGTCAATAGAGGCAATTCCCAAATGCTTCACCTCCCTCTCCCAAACAATGCTCAGGGATGACGGCAGGCACTCTGCCCACCCCACCCACCTGCGAATATCACAAGGTTTGTTTGTTTTACAACCCCAAAATAAACTGTGATAATACAAGCCAGCCCCCACAGGTCCAAAGGAAGCGCGGGAGATGAGGTTACTCACTCAACTACTGCCTAAGGAAAGGGAAGCCCTTCTGAAATACAGGGTTGGAGCAGGGAGAAAATAAGAGGAGACATCCGAAGGAAAAACAATTTAAATCACTGAAGACTGCAGGGAGTATCCTCCAACCGTAAATAAAAAAGTTCCTTTGCCAGGATAACACAGAGACACATCTACAGGATGTCCCTGAGCAGGGAAACTACCCTCACTGCTTTTTGCAGCACCTGTAACACCAGCAAAACATCGTCACAGCTTGGGAGGCAGCAGCTGAGTGCCACAAAAATCACACAGCAGTGCTGTCAAACCTATCCACACAAGCCTAGAACAGCAACAAACCCCCAAGCTACATATGCAGAGAACACTACAAAAGATGTCAAAGGGTTCAGTGCAGACCCAGACAAAAAACACACAACCAACAACCATGAACAGCAACTCAACCTTCTTGGCAGAGAAACCAGAGAGGAGAGAGGAACCTCACGTTCCTTGTCTGATAGACGAAAAATCGGAGCTGCAGGTATTTTGTGAGCCAAATTTAGTCAGGAAACCCTAACACAATGCCTACAGTCAGACTGCTGCACACCTGGAATTATCTCCTGAAGAACTGTGAAATGAGAGGCTTTTCCTCCAGCACAAAACCCAGCGCCAGAGGCAGACACTGCAAACAAACCACAACCTGCATCTTAAAGTAACCCTGGGGTGAAGAGAGTCGAGAGCTCCCTGCAGCAAACCAGGCACAAAAGCCCTGGTAACCACAGTGCAGAGCTGAGCCTGCCACAAACATTTACATCAGGGTCAGGAGCTCATTCCAGACACCAGCAACGGAGCAGAATCCTGCAGGCCACTTCCACAGAGCTTTAATATTTCTCAGACAGACGTTCAGTTTTACACCAATGGGCAAAATGGTTTAGATTAAGCCCTACCTATTTCCTCCCAAAGCAACTCCCCCAAATAAACACCACAGAATAGAAAAATTAAAAAAACCAGAGTCATCTCCCAGCAAGAACTGGACTAAGGCAACACACAAAGAGCTACTGTCTATTCCTCCTAGGACCCAAGTCCTCGATTTGGCAAAGATTGGGGAAGAGAAGTGTTTGAGAGAAAACAAACATCTGGGGAACAATCAGACCTACATGCTGCACTGGAGATTTATTACAAATTCTTGCTAAATACTTTCAACAGAATAAAAACCAAGCTGATTAAAGGAATAAAAACTAGTTTAAAAAAAACATCTCTTAGTTTCACAGAGCTCAAAACATGACCAACCACTCTAAAAGCAGTGAAAAGAGATCATCAACTTGTGGGGTGGTGAAACGTCTGAAGGGACCCAGCACTGACTGAGCTACATTTGCTCTAATTCCACTTCTTTAGTACTAAACTGAAAGGAGAAGCAATTGGCCCATTAGCCCGATCTAAAAGCTGCTACTCCAATTTGGAGAGATCATAAATACCACCTCTCACTGAAGCTTGAAAGACTAAGTATGTAGGCAGAACAGAAATGGTAATTGTACTGGGGAAAATGAAGACTATTATATTTGAAAAACATGCTTGAAGATACATGAAAAAAGGGAGAGACTACCTCTACAATTTAAGTGGACCATATAAAATATCAGCTAAAAATAAATTCAGTTGGGAATTTGGGAGGGAAAAAGGGTTATACAGCACCTATGAGCATGAGGAAACATCCCTGGAGAAAGGGAACTTGCTAACCACGTCAGATCTTTTCTCTCTCATTTTTCAGGTGAGAAGGAAGCGATGGAATTATGCAGACAAAAGATACAGAAGTTATTCAACATCAGAGGCATTATATGTTCACACAACAATCAAGTACTGGGGATCCTAAACAACAATCACAGGCTGAGTAAGAAACAGCATTGTACTGCGTGAGCACTTGCCCCAAAGCAATGAGCAGCCTGAGGAGGGAGGTAGTATCTGAGCAACCTGATCTAGTGGACCCCTAGCAGGGGGGTTGGAATTAGATGATATTTAAGGTCCCTTCCAACCCCAACCATTCTGTGATTCTATACCTGGGAAGGATCTGTCACCCGCAGCGTGACCACGTCCTCACTAGTGTATTTGATGAACAGATGGTTCTCATCCAAGAGCTGCATTTTCCACATGCGGAGCTGCCTCAGCTGGTCAAAGTACTGGAAAAACCTTCTTTTTGCAATAGCACTGCCATCCTGCTCAGCCCTTCTCCACAGGTACACCAGCAGCCTGTGCTTCAGGGAGTTTATGAAAGGCTCTTTGTAGGGGTTGGCCATTCCCGTCTGAGTGTCCCGCTGCACCTCGGGATACACCGCAGACAGGGTCAGGAGATCATCCTCGTAGCAGAAGCGGCCGATGGTCCGCACGTCGATGAACGTCCCCTCGGGGGTCACCTGAAAGACGTGAATGGTCTGTTGCTGCACGGAGAGGATGGCCAAGATGTTCTTGTAGAGGTACAGCCCCTGGTTGTGAGACAGGATGACTTTGTCACACTTGAAAGTCCGCGTGTCACACAGCCTGCCCGTGTGGAGGTCTATGATGTGCAGGGAATAATCCTCCAGGGGGGAGCGGGGGTTGGGGGTCACGGACTCGCTGTTGCGGTACACCTCGAAGAAGGGCGGGTGCGGCTCCTCGGGCAGGTACGCGGCCGAGCCAACGATCACGTACCGGCAGTCGTCCGTGAACAGGCTGCACTCCCGGTTCAGGTGCTCCCCGTTGGAGGCCACGTTGGTGATGTGCAGCAGCACAAAGAAGCGCTCGAAGAGCCGCCCCCGGATGTTGACAGATCTTTGGTCATTGCCATTGGCCAGGATCTCCCCCTCGTAGCCCTGCAGCAGATCTTCGGCCGCCTGGCAGCCCTGGTACTCGTAGATCTCCAGCGACGTCTGGTCAGAGGAGAAGGCGATGAAGTAGCGACCGTCGGGGGAGAACTTGCGCAGGAAGCAGGGCGGCTTCTCCACGTTGACCACTGTGAAGTTGGGGAAGACGTTCTGGTGGAAGACGCGGACTTGGTGCCAGTGGGTGCCGGCTTTGCCCGAGCTGATCCGGCGGCGCTCCAGGCGGTGGATGACATTCTGGTTCTGGATGCGCCGGGGCCTGATCGTGGGGGCATCATGGTCCATGGTCAGAGCTCTACTTCATCTTCATCCTGCGGGGAGAGGAACGTGCCTTGGGACCACGCGGAGAACAGGGTACCTGGGACCTGCTCTCATGTACCCGGCACCACCCGAGGGGGTTGGCTAAAAGGTACAGACTCGGCTTTGGAAGGGGGTAGACAACACAGGAGGACACAGGGAGCAGGCAGAGAGACTGGGAGAAAGATCTCAGTGGGAGGCACTGGGAAAACAAGGGGAGTCCAAAAGTGTCTCCAGTGTACTGAGAGGTGACAATGTCTACAGTCCGGCGTGATGAAATGAGAGACACAGCGGGGCACCGGGAGGGGAGGGAGAAAGCCAGGAAGAGGGGCAAGCACAGCTGGACACCAAGGGAACCGAGGGAGCCTCCAGACACTAGCGAGGAAGTCCAGGAAGCCAGGGATAATCCACAGACGTGACAAATAACAGGCGCAGGGAACAGCTTGGAAAGAACAGAGAAAGCTGGGGGCGAGGGAAGACAGGAGGGGTCACCGCGATGTGTCCGGGCCCGCCTGCCAAGAGGAAAGCGAGGAGCCCCGGTCCCCCGGGCTGTGAAGAGACTGAGCTCCAGGGAAGCCCGGAGGCAGCTGCCGAACCGCGCGCCAAAGAGATCGGGGCTCCCGGATACCCTCCAACTGGCCTGAGGAGTGAGGGAACACGGGCGACCGGGGGACGCGGTGGCCTCCGAGCCGGTTCAGGACCCGGGGGAGGCCGCGGCCACGCTCACCGCTGGGGCCGCGCCGGGTCCCTCTCACGCCATGGCCGCCGCCATCTTTCCGCCACCGCACAGCTGTGGGAGGGCGGTACCGCACTTCCGTTTCCGGCCGCCGGACCAGTGAGATGGGGCCCGCCGGGCCAGACGGTCAGCGAACGGCGAGGCGCGCCCCCTGGCGGTGGGAGGAAGCCCCGCACCGGACACCCCCTGCACCCATCCTGGATCCCCAGCATCCATCCTGCAACCACCCAGCGCCTTCTGCACCCTCTGCGCCCACTCTGCACCGATCCTGAACTCACCCTGCACCCCCAGCATCCATCCTGCAACCACCCAGCGCCTTCTGCACCCTCTGCGCCCACTCTGCACCGATCCTGAACTCACCCTGCACCCCCAGCATCCATCCTGCAACCACCCAGCGCCTTCTGCACCCTCTGCGCCCACTCTGCACCGATCCTGAACTCACCCTGCACCCCCAGCACCCATCCTGCACCCACCTTGCGCCTTCTGCACCCATCCTGAACCCATCCCGCACCCGCCCTGCACCTTCTGCACCCCCTGTACCCCTCCTGCATCCTGGCCACCACTGTATCTCAGCACCCTCTGCAACCTCATCCAACCATTCCCAAGCCCCCTGTACTATCCTACACACCCCTCCCTGTACTCAAACACCCCCCGAATCCCTCCATGCCTGAAGCATCCCAGACTTCTCCAACCCCAGGAAGGATCTGACATGGCCCCATCACTCCCTGCACCTCCTGCATCCCTAGTCCCAGCACAAGAACACACCTGACACCAGAATATTGGGGTGCACCCCAACACCTCAGCTTCGGCACTGGCAGCAGAGATTGGGGTCACCCCCGGGCACCTCTCTGGCCTTTCCAAGGTGCTTGAAAGCCTTTCCCTCGCCTTGGCTTTTAGCAGCAACCCCTCCCACCCCGTGCATTAGCGTCGAGGGCAGCTCCGAGGGACACTTCTCCTTCAAAGGGAAGGAAGGAGGAATGTCAGGGGGCCCTTGAGATCCATTTGCCGGCCTCTCGTCGAGGCTGAGCCGACGCACCAGCTCTTGCAGCCACTCCACCAACAGGCGTGGGAGCTGGGAGCAGGGGGCACAGGGCAGGATGCTCAAACGGGGATGCTGGAGAGCCCTCCATGGTGTTCCCTCTTCCTGTGGGGTGGGTGGACCCACGAGGATGTGACAGCAGCACCCAGCCAGCATCGCACCTGATGGATGAGGAATGCTCTTGCTGCAGCAAAGCTCTCACCATTGGATCCTTTGTGTGTTATGGGATGCTTCTGGGTCCCACCAGCAGTGGGGGAGAGTAGAATCCCACTGCCCCAGGGGGTGGAATCTGGGCAGCTCCAGCTGCCTTCCCATGGGGATGGGGGAAGTAGCCTGCCTGGCACTCCTGAGAGTGAGCAGGGCATCCTGGGGGACCCTCTGGGTGACCCCACTGCCACCCTTCCTGCCTGCCCCATTCCCATCTCCCAGTGGTTTCACTCCCAGCAGCCGCATCCCGTGTCCCTTCCCGCTCTCCCACTGCCTGCCGGTTGCAGAAGGAGTGATGACAAGACTAAAATGAATGGCCCCGATGTCCCTCTTTGTCTCTGTGCCTCCTGCCTAATTAATTGAGATCCACCTTAATAGGATCAAGCTAAATACCAAAGAACATCCAACCACACAGCAGCTGGCATGAAAACAACCGCCCGGTGCACAGGCACCACCAAAAGGCAGCTCACTGGACAAAAGAGCCGCTCATACAGCAGCAATTGGTGCTTCCAGAGCTAAGAACTTCATCACAGCAGCCTTCTCACTGCTGCAGCCCCCTCCCTGGTGCTGGGGAGGGGTCGGAAGACCCTCGCTGGGGTAGTGTCAGCCATCGGCAGGGATTTGCATCACATGCAATAAATCTCAACAAATCTCATCACAGGCACAAGGCTGAGGGCAAAGTTAGTCCTGGTTTATTTTGTCCTGGGGGGAAGCAGGAAGTGAGGGGTCACGGTGCCAGACCCCCCACCCAGGCAGCTGCTGAAGGCTCAGGACTCCTGGCACATTTCCCACCTCCCACAGCGTTTTGTGCCACCCCTTGGGGGTCCAGCACTGGGGGACACGTGGCTGTCCCCACTCTCATCTGCTGGGAGACAGGTGGGGGGTCCCTCTCCACGTCCCAGGCCAGAGGGACAGGGCAAACCCCAGTCTAGAGCCCAGAGCTGGTACTGGGGCTGGTATGGGTGCTATGGGGGCTTGAGGGTTACTGGGTACTCATATGGGGTTACTGGGGAGTGATATGTGAGTTAGTGGGGGCTGGTCAAGGGGGCTGCTGAGCTCCTGCAGCCTTGCAGAGCTGTGAGTCCACGGCTTTGGGTCTCACTGGGCTGGTTTTGGTGGAAGTCCCTTCAGCAGCGTGCCGAGGAAAGGAGTGCTCCGTGCCTTCGCGGTGAGCCTCAGCACCAGAGCGGTACCACCAGCCCCACCGCCACCCTGCCAGCGCCACATCCACCTCCTGCTGGTTTCTCCAGAGCCAGCAGATGGGTTAAAAAAAACCCAGAAAATAATAAAAGGCATCTCATTTGGGCTGGTTTGGATGTTTTTTCCTGTTTCTGAAGAAAGGACCCTTCTGCTGTTCTTGCTTTGCTGTTTATCAAGAGCTTCCCAGCTCTGGATCCCACGGCTGCTTTCCCAGGATTAGAGAGGGTGTGTAAGGAGATCGCAGGGGTGGGCTGCTCCCATCCTGGCTGCCCCACCAGCCAGATACAACCCCCAGCATGAAATCCCTGTGGGGAAAAGCTGCCTGAGCATTGCCAACTCCCTCCCATGGCCACTGGGCACAGTGGCTCTCAGCTTCTCCATCATGCTGAAGGCAGGGAAAAAGAAAATAACCTTTTTTTTTCCCTTTTAAAAAAATATATATATAAAAAAGAGGGTGAAGTTTGCACAGGAGCCTGGTGTGGGGAAGGAATGCTGCAGCCCTGAGGTGCTCCCCAAGCCCTAGTGTATGCAGAGGTGAGTGTGGCTGTTCTGCAGGAACTGGCTGCCTCCATGGGGTTTTTTTTTAGGGTGAAGCATCCTAAAGATCATAACGACAAACCAGCTGGGGAAACTCTTGGTGTGTGAGAAAAGACTGAAGGAAACAGAGTGAGTCCTTGGGGTATCTCACCTTTCCCAAAAACCAAGGATGTAATTAAATATTGAATTCTTCCCCATGTCTGGGGAGTGACTTCATTCATATTTGCAGAGTTTGGGGCTCCCATTGCATGGGGATCCACGTACACATTCGCACATTTTCATAAAGGGGGTGAACAGGTCCTGTCCACCACTGTCAGGACTCAGGGCTCCCCAGCCCATGGGAATCTGCAGCCCCTCTCCCCACTCTGGGCAGCTCTCACTGGGATCGAATCCATCAGAGCCAAGTTTGCAGGATGCAGCACTGGTGGATCTTCACAGCTCTGAGGAAATCTTTCCTTGCCACCAAAACTTCCCTTGCTTTAACTGGTGTCAGAGGCTCATTTTGGAGTGGAACTGGGCAAGTTTTAGAGGCTGTTATGGGATCACCACTACTTGTATGGGGTTCATGGGGATGGCATCTGTGGGCGAGGGACTTGGCCTCCTTTCCTTGCTCCTGCTGTTGTCTTGTCTCTGCTTGAAGGCAAGACCTGCTTTCAACACCCTCCACAATTTTCCTGGCCTTTGCAAAACACCCCATTGCAGGGGCAGAGCACAGGGGGCAGGGGACGGGGGCTCACTGGGGTTCCTGGTCCTCCCGGAGTGCCCACGGGATGGCTGGGGCTGGGTGTCGCTGCTGGCGCACGGGGATCCCCTAAGCTCAGGGGACGAGCAGTGACCAGCACCCTCGTGGGCAGGGGGACAGCAGCACCAACCCCTGCTGCAGGGTGTGTGGGGAGGCATCCAGCGGCTCCACACCCCGTGGTGGGAGCTGGAGCTGCCCACCTGCTCAACCCGCAGCCAGCTCCCTGTGTGGGTGGCAGCCCTGTCCCCTCCCAAACACCGACCACAGGACAACCGTCCTGTCCCCACCGTGCCACCGTGGGGTGACAGCCCTGCCCCCTACCATACACCTGTGAGAGGGTGACAGCCCTGCCCCTCACCGCGCCATCCATGGAGGTGACAGCCCCGTGTCCCCCGTGCCACCCATGGCGTGACAGCCCCGTCCCCCCGCCGTGTCACCCGTGGGGGGGCAGCCCGGCAGCCCGGCTGATGCGCAGTGACATTTGCAATCTGTTGCCATGGGCGCTCGGGGACTTTTGCTGTGGAGGGGGATCGCGTTTCTCCCCCCTCCTCCTCCTCCTCCCCTTCCCTCCCTCCCGATGACGTCATGGATGACCACGGTGGTGACAGGGCCACCTGTGGGCTGATGAGGGGTTTAAAGAGACAGTCTGCAGCTGCAACAGGAGCCCTGGCTATTGTCTCCGCACCTGAGAGCGGGGGAACCTGCATCCCCCAGACCATCCGTCCATCGATCCGCCCACCCCATCCCATCGGTCTCACCACATCCCTGCATCCTCTGCCTCCATCACTGCAGCGCTCCCGGGACCGGGACATCCCAAGCTGGGTCCCGGATCCCTTCCCTGCAGCGGCTTCTCCAAGGTAAGGCTGCGCTCCGTGCCCCCTGTCCCACTGGGGACCCCGGTGGGCTGCAGCCCCAAATGCCGCTGGCAGCATTCAGGGCTGCAGCCTGAAGGGACCCCCTGGGAATCCAAAGCCTGAACGGGTGCTCCCACCTTGGACAGAAGACAGAACAATCGCAGGGACAACAAAACCCCTGAGGTGGCAGGTCCCTCCTTGCATAAAGGGGCTGGGATGCTTCTGCCGGGGAGGTGTGGGGGTCTACAGGGTCTTCATCCCTTGACAGCCGACATTCCCAGACCACCTCAGGAGATGCCCACCACTGGGCATCTACCTTCCTTCTATGCCAACTCTCTGGAATAAGCCTTCTCCCTGCCATGGTCCTCATCAAGGGGACCCTCAGGGCTGGTACCATGTCGTGCACCTGAAACCCACCACGGCCAAGCCCTGAGGGGCCCCGGGTGCTGCCAGGAGCCACGGTGCAGGCTGGGGGAGCAGGCAAGAGCTGTGGGAGCAGGCAAAGGAAGAAGGAGAGGAGCTTCCCTCCTCATCTTGGCGGGAGAGAAGGACAAGCTCCGCCGTGTCCCAAGGGCTTTGTCCCACTGTCCTTCCAGTTCTAATGGGGCAGGCTGCAGGTAAGTGCCTGTATTTGGTGTCACTTGGATGTGCAGGCAGGGAGCAAGTTAGAAAAAGGGTCTGGGACCTGTGAGAGGCTTGGAGGAGAGCAGGGTGGAGATGTGCATGCAGGGATTGGTGTCTGTGTGTATTCCCTGCGAGTGGAAGGCTGTGTCCCTTCCCACCGGACGTACCCAGCGGTGACCGTGCAAGTCGCCAAACTCCTCAGCAGCTCCCACCAAGCAGTCCCTGAAGGTCTTCCCAAGCCCACAGCTGCCTGCAGATCCAGATCCACTGGAGTCTGCATGGACTCCCAGCAGCTACAGAGCCACTAGTCCCACAGGGGTGGCTGTCATGGGAGCAAAACCCCACAGGAAGTAGCCTGGGCTGCCTCGGCAGCCTTCCCAGGGACAGATGGCACGGGGACATGGGGCAGGTGGGGAAGTGGACCATGCTCCAGTGACTCTGTGGTCCATCCTTGAGGACCTGAGCAAAGCCAGGGATGCAGCTGCCCCTGGTACCCTGGGATCCTGCTGGAGTCACGCTGGGACTCCCACAGTGCTGGGAGGTGAAGGAATAAGCAGCGGCATGCTTCTGCTAGCCATCCCTCAAAAGATGCAGAGGGCTCAGACTGGGCCTTGTTTTGGGGCGGAAGAAGCAAAATATGAATTGTCTGACAGGTGGAAATTTCTGCTTGGGTGGTCTTGGTGTTTGCCCACCTGGCAGCACCAGAAGCTCAGGAACACAGCCTGGACCTCTCAGCACGTGGCCTGGGACATTTGGGGGGAACTCCCACAGCCCCGTGTGATGCTCTGTCACTTTTCCCCCCCTTGCTGCCATGGGCACATCCTATGGGTGCAGCCAGTAAATTGGGGAGCTCTGGCTGTGCTCAGCACCCCAGTGTGGCACAGAGCAGCCCTGGCTGGACTCACCTTGCCTTGGAGGGCTTTGGGGAACCTGAGGCTGCTGCTCCATGGGCAGCTCCTGGGAAAATGTTCAGAGCAGGGTGCAGGGTCTGTAGCAGAGAGCTGTTGGGGGATTGACTCCCAAGTGTGCAGCTGGGTTCATCCCCTCCCTGCGGGTTGTGTCGGGCAGGGGCTGCTGGGGCAGCAGCCACGGAAAGCAGGAGCTAATTTAATATTAGATAGGCACGGGTGAAGGCTGCCTGTTTTTCCAGGGGCTCTAAAAGGTGCAAGTAGAACTGAACAGACACAGGGTGCGGGGTCCGGTTCACACAGGTGAACACACGGAGCAGGCAGGGGATGTACAAATGCACGGGAGGAGTTGTGGAGTAGCGGCCGGCTGTGCTCAATGATCCAGGGATGCACCATGTAGCCAGCCTTCTTTTACTGCTTCAAAATCCTGCGAGAGCAGGGTGTAACCAGAAGAGAACTCTTCCCTGTGTGTGAGGGCACCCAAATACACATATACACACACGTGTCCTACCCCAATACGTGGCGGAACTGGGGAATGCCAGCACATGAGCTGGTTACGCTCCCAGCCCCCCCCTCCCCGGCAAGCGCTTCCACCTCCCCCATTCCCTCAGGGAAAACTCTTCCAACGCTGCTGATGGATAACGCTGCCAGAGCGCGGGCTCCTTTCTTGACCCTCCTTCTGGCATCATCCGAATTCTCTCTGCCAGCTTTGCAGGCTTCAGTTTGAGATGTTGTGGAAGCTTGAGGCTAAATATCTGTTGCCACTGTCTTAAACAGGGATGGGATCTCCAAAGGGGATTTCTCTGGGTGGGGAATGAGATTGGGATCTTGCTCTGGTGATGAGGAGCCCAACCTTTTGCCATGGGAGAGAGATTTAGGGTGAAGAGACCAATTTCGCCTTCAAGGCTCCTCCCTGGTCTGTATTTTCTTGTCAGGGTCTGAGCCCACCCAAGGCTCAGGGTGTTGCTGTGTACCAGAGTGAGAGCTTCCTCTGGTTAAACACTGAAAGGGGATGAAGGTGCCAGCTTTGATGCTGCCCTTGGCATGCTTTAGGCTGAACTGTGCCCAAGCCACAGTGAGGAAAGGTGAGGAAGCGATTTCACCAGGCAGTAGCCAGCATCCCTCACCCCCCAGCCTGGCTCAGCTTGTGCAAGCATCAGGCACCGGCTCCTCAGCAGTGACACGCAGGCTTTTCCAGCACAGCCTCTTAACCACACTAATTCCCTTGTGTTCTCCTGCCAGGCCCTCTGTGCCCCTGCCAGGGGATGGCCCAGAGCCTGCTAATTGCACCAGCAAGCTGCCATGTGTCTCTGTCACTGGGGTTGTAATTCTCTGGTGTTATTTTGGGGACTGCTGGCCCTTGCCTGGTGATAGGGATTATCCCTTGTCCCTTCCCCTTCACCATCACCTGCTAAATTACCTTGATTATGGATTGATGCCCCTGCTCCCGGTCTCACCAGGGATCAGGGTGCTCCTTGGCTCAGCACAGCGCTTCTCCCATTCCTTCTTCCCAGTTGGAAAGGCAACAAAGGCATGGTGAGAGGAAGAGGTGCCTGAGCTCGCCTCACCCACTCCCAGCCCAACAGTCCACACCTCCAAGGCTGATTTGGAAGTCCCAGAGTTGATTTGGAGGTGCCACCGCTCATCTCCACAACAGTCCCCTGCTCTCCTCACCTTCTCGTCCAGAGGAGGCTCAGGGTGCCAGCAGCACCCTGGAGCATCACTCACCTCCCACCTCTCCATCCCCTCCTCCTGTCCCCAGGCCATCTGGCCACACTCATCCATGTTAAACAAATGCTGGAGTCTATTATGAGGCCCTGCCTCCCCTTCCCCCCCAGACAGATGGAGGCTGAGCACACCCGGAGCCCCGGCCCGCAGCATTCATGTGTGTGAATGAGAAAATTGAATTATTTATGGCCATGTGAATAAGGCTGGCGGCTGCGGAGGCCGAGCGGAAAGGACTCCATTACGTGGAGAGTACCTGTTGCTATGGAGCTGGGGCTTCTTCCCCATGGCCCCCATGCACAGCTGCATCCCTGCCCACCTCCCGTTCTACTCTGATCCCTGATCATGGAGCTGGGATGGAGAGCAGAGCTGAGTGCTGGACTGGCTATGGTGTGACCGGTACGGGTGCTTTTCTCCCTGCACTGTGCCTGCTGCTCCTGCAGACTGGTTTGGATGTCACCCCAAATCTCCCCACATTTTGAAGCAGGACCCGCAGTGCTAAGTGGGGATGGTGTGGTGCTGGTGGCCAGTGGCTCCCTGGCCACCATGGTCTGCAGCCAGAAACCAGTGGGAAGTGTTGGGGTGGGCAGCACCAACATCTCAAGGCTGGGGCTGGGCAAAGCAGTCTGACCCTGGCACAGCATGGGGCAAGGGGTGACTCTCAGCTCAGACTCCTCAACTGCCCTTAAAACCCCCATCCCTAGAGGCAGCAGGAGCTGTGACTCGAGGTTCCTCACTTCCCCCATGCCCAGGCAGAAAAGCAGCTTTGCAAGAGCAGGGACTCCTTCCAGAGCCACCTGCATTGCAGCCTCTCCCTCAGGGATGTCGAATCCTGCAGTGATGCTGAGAGGTGCTGGGGCATCCCTTCCTCCCACTCTCTCCCCAACTTCTCGTTGGCTAAAAAGTAGGACTTTGTCCCTGTTGGGGCGCAGTTCCTCCTGCCTCGATGCCACCCTGAGGTCGGGCCAGGCTCCCAGGGACCATGAGGCGATGGGACCTGGCAGCCCCCAACCCTGCATGACAGCAGTGCAGGGACTCCTGCTCCCTTCCCTGCAGAGCTAAGAATAGACACCAGCTCCGCTCCTGGTGCTGAGTGGGCTCTGCTGGGCTCAGAGGAATAAAAAGCAGGAAAAAGCTTATTTTAGTTGCTGCAGTCGACAGCTGTGACTCGTATGTACCTAAGGAGCGGCTTTGCACCGTGTTTACCCGCCCGCTGCTGGGAGCACAGGCACCATTACAGACCTCTGCTTCAGGCTGTGGATGCCCCTGCCATGCTCCCAGCCCAGAAATCCCAGCTGGCTCCCAATCCTACTCTGGCACAACCAGCTGCTTCCCCCTCTTCCTTTCCCCACGCTTCTAGAGTGACCCTAGGGGATGCGGATGCTCACACCATTCCCATGCCTTGAGGGAAGCTCCCCACGCCTGCCACTGCTGGAAGCCAGCAGAGCCTTGCTGAGATGCTTGTGTAGGGTCCTGGAGTGCATCCAGCTATACAGGACACAGGGATATTGTCCCCAGCACCTGAGATAAAGAGGGATTGCAGACGTCCCTATGTCC
The DNA here is from genome assembly GCA_013400975.1 of Atrichornis clamosus. Lineage (NCBI taxonomy): Eukaryota > Metazoa > Chordata > Aves > Passeriformes > Menuridae > Atrichornis > Atrichornis clamosus. Next base: position 1,095,701 of record WBMZ01011338.1, read on the forward strand.
ACGTGCCGCACCTGCCTGGGATGCTGCAGCAGCGAGCTGGCACTTGCCAGCCCTGGCCCTGGGTGCAAGGCCAGGGGAAGCACCTGCTCCAGGAGAGCAGCTCTGGGTCCCCCTCCCCAGCATCACCCCCGAGGTAAAATCAAGAGAAAGCTAATTGTTACCATAGTTACATGAAGTGGCCTTTCTTAGGGAGCCGCGTCATCACTGCTGTCACAAGGTTAAGGCGGTGGGGAGTGGTGGTGGGGAAGGGGGGGAGAGATGTGTTTTCTTTGGAAAAACCATGGCAACAGCTATTTCTAAGGGAACAGCTGTGCACAGCGAGGCCATGGGGAAGGGGCTGGGGTGTCTCAATGCCAGCCATGGTCTGAAGGCAGCAGTGCCAGGTCCAGCAGCTCTCCATGGCAGCCTGCATCCCCAGAGTCCCCTTCCCACCTGTGCCAGGGCTTGCTGGGTGTCTCCCATGGTGCTGGCATGTTGCCATGGTCTCCAGCATGCCCAGCAAAGCAACACGAGGCCACTCCAGTTTGTTTGCCATGTGCAACCTGTCTTGGAATGTTCCCATTGGCAGGGCAGGAAGCGATGCCAGATGTGTGGGATGACCGGGACCACCCACCGCGGGGAGTTGGGATGCAATTGCTTATCCAGAGCAAATTCACCTGGAAAGAGTCCCAACAGAAAGCTCTAGTTTAATGAGTGACATGAAACTTGAAGAACCATAATGCAAACACTGGTGGAAATCATAGGGATGGTGTCAACACCGCTGGAGTCAGTACAGCCTGGGCTGGTAAAATGGGAAGGTGCTCTTGGGGCTGAGGAACACGAGTGGAGGTGCAAGAGCCATGGGGATGTCGTGCAGGTCGAGAAATGGCTGGCTAAGCCCTGGAGGTGCAGAGGTCTGAGGAATCCACACCCTGGATCAGCATTGCAATGGCCGAGTGGACACAGCAAGGAGAAGATGCCAGTCTCAGCCGCACCCTCCACCCTGGCTCTTGTTTCAACACATAGCTGGAAATTATCTCTGTTTGCAAGACACTTAATTAAGACCATCTCCCTGAAGGAAACAAAGATGGAGAGCTTCACTTTTCGGTATTCCAGTGGTTTCTGGCATCCGTTTCCACGCCAATTAGGGTGCAAATTAGTCATCTGGAGTGCAATTCAGTGGCTGTGCTCAAGGGAAGCTCTTCAGCACACATGCCATCTTTTTCCAGGAAGGCAAGTGGCAGGCACAGGTGGGGTGGCCATGGCAGGGACAGGGAAGGGGTCCTTAGGGTGCTGAAGCCTGCAGTGTGGTACCAGCTTGGGACTGGGCTGAGACCCCGGGACTGGGCAGGGAGCAGAGTCAGCAGGAGGGTTTAGGGTGTCTCCGTAAGCAGCGTGTGCTTCTCCTTGGCCCCTGGACTTCAGGATGACTTAGTGAACCACTGGGCTCTCAGATTAAGCTCCCTATTGGCACTGATAAGGGAGGAAGATGAATGTGAGGATGAGATGCTCAGCTCTGTGCCTTGCTGTGACAGGATCCAACTGGAGGGTGCATCAGAGGGTTGGCACAGAAATGTAGTTGAAGGGTGGTTGACATCTCGATCTTGAGGTTGTTGGGTCTGGGCAGGCTCCTGCTCAGGTCTTCAGATGGACATGTGGAGGCACCTCTGCCGCAGTCGTGGCTGTGCATCCCTCCATCTGCAGGTGAGCCTGTCCTCGTTCACCTATTAGCTGAGAGGTTTTTGTAGAAGACACAGCTGAAATGCAGGATAAGAGTTGAGCAGGAGGGTCTGAAGCGGAATAAACAAAGCCCCTCCGGGCAGCAGCACAGCCACACTGGCTGCTCTCCCAGCAGAGCTGCATGGGGTGCTGCAGTTGTGGGAATTCACTGAACATGACCAAGGGCGCCTGCTGGGAGCAGTGGCACATCACCCGGCACGCGAGGCAGAATCTGGTTCATTGACTGATGCGAGACCATTGTGGCAGAGCAGGCAGAAGAGCTGGCAGAGAGGTGGCTTGGAGGAGGCATCTGAAAGCCATGGCTGGCTGTGCAGGCTCCCCACATCACCCAGGGAGTGAGGTCTCACTGCAGCACCAGGTGTCATCCCTGCTTTCCTTCCTCACCCTCTTCTTGGGGGTGGAAGACATCCACCAGAAATGCTGCTCAAAGCCTGTGCTGACTGTCAGAGAGCCAGGATGGGAAGGTTTCAGCTAAAATACTGATTTCTCAGTGATCTCAATGGTGAGGCTCAGCTTCCCCATTGTTTTTGACCCTCTTTTGCTGAGGTCTGTGGGGTGGTTTTTGCTGGTGTCTCCTTCTCCAGGACACTCATGTCTGTCTCTGCCTTCATGGGACAAACTCAGGGTCAGGTGCTTGGTGCTCCTTTCCCTAAGTATTCCAACTTTCTCATTTCCCATGGGCACAGCCACCATGCAGGCACCAGAAGCCTCCCTCACCTTCTGGCCAACCTGGCCACCGCCTGCTGCCCACTGCCTGCTCCATCTCTTTCCAAACAACCAGAATTCCTGTGAGGAGCACCTGCCCACAGGACATGCCCTCCAAACCCCCATTAGTTAGCAGTTGTCTTAAGCACTGCATCATTTGATGCCTTATTCCTCCTAATCCTGCCTGATGTACCCGTGGCTGTCCTCATTAGCCACATAATTGTCTGGCAAACACAAAACAGGCCCTGACACGGTCTAAGGAAATTGCTTTAAAAATATGAAGCCACATTCTCAGATATTGTTGAAGGGGTCTCATTTGTTTATTTGCATTCTCACAGCACCCTGTGGGATAATGAGAGACAGACTACTGCAAAAATACCTATTTTTCTTAAAGATCATCTTAGGAGCAGGTGGGAAATGCCAGCTGGGAGATCCAGCCCAGCTCCTGCACTGGTGGAAGACTCCACTTGGTCTCATCTGCTGCACCAAGGGGTTTCCAAAAAGAGAAGATGGCATGTGCCACCCATGTCCACACTGGTGTGGTTGCCCAGGGAGAGACTTGTCCATCCACCTCTCCTGGTGATAATGCCTATGGATTTCAAAGGGGTTCTGACAGCAGACGACAGGGTTAACTTAATGGAGGCAGCAGTAAGAAATCTAATTAACCCGCAGTATGTTGTTTAATTTGTGCAAAGTTGTTGTGGTTACTCAACTATAAACTCCATCCCCAGCCCTAATGACAGTGACTTGCATGGCAGCAGTGGAGAGCATCCTGGAGGTGGGCAGCCACCCCACGCTCACCCTTGAAGGTGCCCTCAATTATGTGCGGAGTGTTCCAGTGGTTGCCTCCATCTGGTTCTTCCATGGCTTTTGAGACCCTTTACTAGCTGCAATCTTTGGAACGGGCACCTGTGCTGCTTGGCTGCCTGCTCTGGCATTCAACCCTGGTGCATGTCTTCCAAAATCCAGCCTTCAGGACCCAGCAGTGTCAATCTGTTGATTGCACTCAGGTCCAGGAGATGGCTTCAGGTCGTTGAGCTCCCATCACAGCTCTTAGGTTATAATTATGTTCAAGGCTCTTTGCCTCGGTTATGTCTTTTTACTAATGCTCGGAGCCGCCGTACTGATCTTTTCTTCAAGGCTGACCTCCATGTAGCTTCCCAGGAGAGAGCCAGGACTGTTATTTAAGCCAATTCACAAACCAGGTCCCAAAGGCCAGTTGTCCATTACACGATTTTTTGAACAGCAGGAATCATCAGCAGTGCTGATGGTGGCTGAGCTCCTTGTGTTGGTTCAGGGAGAAACACAGGAAAAGGGATGGATGTCACGTGTCAGCTTCTCTTCCCAGGTTAACCTTCCCAAAGATCTTTGACCAGACAACAGTTCCTCTGCAGGGGAGCTCTGGAGCCTGTGGCACCCACAAAAGGGTGATGCTGAGCCTCAGCATCTCCTTCATCTCGCACCAAAGCTCCATGGTCCCCCCACGACCACTACAAGAGACACGGACACACTCATACCCTGCAGGGACATCCTTCCTGTGGAGCAAAAAGCTTTAACCAGGTTCCAGAAGACTCCTGGTTGCCCAGCGAGGTGAGGTTTGACAAGAAACGAATTGGGAAGGGAGATGATCCACCTCTGGGGCCCATTGAAGCCAAGCAGGCTGGGCCCACACTGCTGCAGGGTTTGTAGGAGCAGAGACCTCCAGCACCGAGCGCACTGAGGTCCCACTCAGTGCTGGTGCTCCACGGGTGCTGGGGATGTGGGATGCAAACACACTCTTGGCAGCAACATATGGTTACACTGAGCCCTGCAAGGTCCACAGCCTCCTCCCTGCAACCTGCGGGAGCTCCCACTTCCATTTCAAGGGGACTGCAGCCCCCTCTGTGGGAAGCCTGGAGACCTTGGCTCGCTCCTCCCTGGACACAGGCTGTTCCTCCAAGCCAGCTATGCAGGGAGCCCAGGCAGAGCCTGCTGGTGATGCCAGTGCTTGCTGCCCAAGATGGGATTCCCATCAAACAGCACTCCCAGCAAGCCAGCCGGCATCCGCAGACAGGGCTCCCAGAGGAGTCCCATGTGCAGGGACACAGAAGTGCCCTCGGAGCAGGGGCAGCTCAGTCACCACCAGTTAGAGTGTGTCCCCATGCAAATCTCTTGATCTCTTGGCATCCTGTTTCTGCGCCACTGAGCTCCACAGCCCTTCCCCTTCAACCTGGGGACAAAACCAGGTCCCTGGGCAGCCAAGGGGAGAAGTGGCAGAGGAGCTCAATTTGGGTTTTCCTTTCTTTTTTTTTTTTTTTTAAAGAATTTAAAAGTGGCAGTGCTAGCAAAGGGTAATTATCCCTCTGTTCCAGCTGAAATACAATTAAGGCGGCTCTCAACGAGCCCCCGGGATATTGTGGTTTACTAATTAACAAGCGGATATGCTGTGGCCCCTGTCATGGCAATTACAGCATGAGACAGGCTTCAGGAGCTCTAATTACACGTCAGCCCGCGACACACGCTGCAATACAAATTAATGAGGGCCCAAGCTGGCAATGGAGGGAGTTTGCCCAGCAAGAGGATGAGATGGGCAGCAGGGACGGGGATGGATGTGGGAGATGGGGATGTGACTCCAAGCCTGGGGATACCAGTGCATGCTGCAGGATCAGCAGGATGCAGGGAGGAAATTTGGGATAATGTGGCCCATGGTTACCAAAAAAATGGTACATTGGAGAAAGGAGAGGGACTTTTGCTTTGTGGAGCCATGGCCTGATGAGATGAATGGCATTTGGGATGACTGCAATGAATAGCAAGTATCAGATCTTCCACTGTTAATTCCCAGACCAATAAAGATGCTGTTAAGAAAAGAAGTCAGATGGGAAATACTCAACAGGGTTTTGATAAATAACAAACAAATCTCCCAGAGCCAGAAGGAATTTTTCTGACAAATTGTTTATTGGTAAAAGTTATGCACTTTCAGCTTGAGTTGAACTAATAGGTTTGGCCAGGTCTGGAAAACAAAAAAAAAGGCAATCAGTATTTTTGTAAATGCAGTTTTGACATCTAGCATTTTAAAAAGCTGCTTCCTTTCACAGCGTATTAAAAAGATGTAATTAAACCAAAACACAGACCGCACACCTAATGAGGACGTTTTGTTTCTGACAAAATGAAACGATATTTATCGCTTTGCTGATACTTATCAGAGTTTTGCTGGTCCGAGCTCAGCAGTGACACAGGTTTTCTGTGACATTAGTGTGCCTATTGAATTTACTGCTCCTGCTGTCTCCTCTCCAGCACCTGTCTGCTGCAGACACCCAAGGAGGGTCGGCGGGAGGTGACGTAGTGGACACTCCAGGCTTTGGCTACCAGCATCACCTGCAAATGCCGCTGCAGACAGAGTGCTTCTTGGGCAGACAGGAGGATCTGGGGAGGGTGAAGCAAAGCCTCCGGGTTTTGGGGCTCCCTCCAGCCTCCTGCAGGGGTGGAATCAGTGGAGCTCATGGGCAGCCCTTTCTGGGGATGGAGCCTCACACCGGGCGGGGTGCAGCAGGTCCCTCGGTTGCTCAGGCTGTGACGCAGGGCTGAGATGAGGCAGGTGAGGGGTTTTCAGACTAATCCTTCTTGTTCCCGTGCGCTGTGGGGAGGAGACCCTGCACAGTCCCCCACTACCATCCCCAGCATGAAACCGCCAGAGGCCACCTCTGCCACAGAATGTGGCAGGGGAGGGGCACGCTCCTCCTCACGCATTGCTCCTGCTATAGATCCCATTAACCATCGCAATTAACACGAGCCAGGCCCTCTCTCTTCCTTGTCGCCCCAACCAGAGCCGTACATAAAAATAACTGTTTATTACACAGCGGGCAGAGCCCAGCTTATCGCTGCAGACAGGAAATTGCTGCGCAGAAACCACACATTTCACTTTTAATAAGTTTGGCAATAAAACATCTCATCAAACGAGGCCACGACAGGGCAATAATGAAGCTTCCGCGTGGCCCGTAATTGCTCACTGCTCTCCTGGGGGCAAGCCAGAAAATGGGGAGTGAGAGGGGAGATGGATGGCAGCATCATCCTCCCTCACCTCCTGCTCTGGGAGCATCCATTCCTCCTTATCCCCGGCAGCATCCCCAGAGCACTGACACCCTCCAGGACACAACTGAAGAGGAGATCTGTCCATGTTGGAGGGATACAGGCAATTTCCAGGGAGTGTTGGAAGAGGTGTCAGAGGAATAGGGAAGCTCTTGGTGCTCCAGGGTAAAGGAAAAGGTTTTCTGCCTCCCAAGCACGACTTTCCAGCACTGAGTAGTCTTCAAGGCTGAGCGGGTGCTCTCACACACAGTCCTTCTCCGTCCTTAGCCAGGGGGGCCACAGTCTCCCGGAGATTTTGCACAAGTGGGCTCAGGATGGGGAACTCGGCATGGCCATGGAGGGGCCCCGCAGGGATCCCTGTGCTGGACCTCTGCTATGGACCAAGAGGGCTGCAGCGCTCCGAGACCCACCACAGCAAAGGCCAGGGAGTGACACGGTGCCTGTCTGTTCTGACAGCCTTCTGCTGGTGGCTCACACCTCAGCCAGGTGTCTGGTCCCTTGCACCAAAGGATGGTGCTGGTGTTTCCAGGTGCTCCCTTCATAATGAGACTTTCTTTCTGTAAGGCAAACCAGGTCCAGCAAGGAACTGGTCACTGCCCCAACCTACTTCTGTAGCTTCCCAGCTTCTCTTTGATCTTCTGGATGCTGGTGGACACAAACCAGCTCTACAACAAGCCTACTCAGAGCGACAGGAGGAACTCGGGGAGCCCTGGTGCAGTTCCCCAACCGTAGGTGAGTGTCAGGGAGGCACCAGGCAGTCTGCAAAGCCCAGGATGATAAAGCAGTCCCTCATGACCCATGGAGAGAAAGCTGAGTCCTTGCTGGCTTCTCTGAGTTAACCTATCCCTGAGCTCTTCATTCCCACCAGTCATCCCCCTTAGCAGGGAGGGAACAGAGAGGTCCAGGAGGACATGGTGCAACCAGCACTGCAAAGACAAGCTCTGACATCAAGGTAATAGGAGACAAAACAATGTGTGTCCAGGCTGGCACTGGAAATGAAGCAGTTTAGAGTCACAGCAGGAACGTGCTGGCACTGGCAGGGCCCGCTGGCAGGCTCCCGGGTGGGCAGGAGGCTTTGTTCGCCTGCAGCACTCCTCTTGGGGAGTTTACCTGGAATTACTGATCCGCATTCATAAACATGATCACGTTAATTGGCTGCTGAGGCTGCAGTCGCCATCTCCTCTCAGCGCTGGGACTTCATCTCCTTTCCCATCCCAAATGTCAAGATGTGTCTGTTCTTCCACCCGCTCGGCACCAAGGCCAGGGACAGAGAAGTGGCTGGAGAAGGGAAAGAGTCAGAAGATGGGTGAGTCCACGAGCCTGGAGGCAGTGACAGACACCCACTTCCACTACCTCTGCTCTGCAAAGCAATGCCTTGAAAATAAACAGCAGCCACACCTTCTGGAATTCCGGATTCTGTGGGAATCCCTGTAGCCTTGGGCAGGGAAAGGCGCCTTGTCCAGAGACCAGCTTTTATGGCAGGAGCAATGGCCAGGTGGCAGGAGAGGGACTGGAGAGGACAGAGACACCCAGGCTGCTCAGCCTGAGACCAGGCTGGTGCTCGTCTCACTTGGAGCATAGCCAATCACTTCTAGTAAATTATTCATCCGACAAATTTAGCCTGTTATTCTAGTCGTGCTCTGCCCAGAGTCTTACAGATTTCGTTATTATTTCAAATTGTGCAAACACCGCAGAAACCTCTCCTGGGCTCTGGCACGCTCTGCCTTCATCTCAGCTCATCTGCCACATCTGAAATGGGATTTCTACCACCTGGTGCCTGACCCTCCATCCTCAGCGTGGCCCCAGGACCTCAGGGAGATGAGTGGCACCCCTGGTTAGACAAGGCTTCTGCCAAAGGGAGAACCATCTACCATGGGAGAACCATCTACTGGTGACGCAGGGGTCAGTGGGGTCACAGGAGGCCACAGCACACCAATGGACCCATTGAAAGATATTTTGCCTTTTTTCTACCTCCATCTTTGTATATGGGGTAGGGGAAAGAAATGATAGCACTGTTTCCTTGCATCCTGGACTATCTGGTTTCCCCAGTCTGGTCACCTTGGAAAACCAGAAAAAACTTTTCCCTTCCTCCTCACATGCCATAATTTCTTCTGTTGAGGCTTCTTTGTAATCATGAGGCTACAGATAAAACTTTGCACTGTCAAAGAGAATGCAAACTATAAAGGCTGAGAAGAAAGAAGGGAAGATGCATGGGTTTGCTGTGGACAGACCAAGAGTAATCAGACCCACAAGTGGAACACCAATGTGTCCGGGGAGAAGCTCTCAACCAGGAATGGTTTAGGCACTTGAATCTCTCATAATGGAGGGTGTGAGGGAGAAGAGCAGCCAGTGACACCACCTCCTTATCCACTCAGAGCTGGAGGAGAAATGCAAGCCCATATGCCTCACAAGCAAGGCTCGAGTTTGCTCCCACTCGTGTGGTGGTGGTCAGCTCACACCTCATTTAGTGGGAGAAAAACAGGGTGAAGAGGCCCAGGAATACCAAATGAACCATCCCCAAGAGCTGTAATGCACAGTTTCACCAAAAACACCAGAAGAGTATAAATTTCTACATATAGGTCTGACAGTGCTCCCTATCAAGGTATTGTGAGACACTTGAATGACTCTCATTAAAGGGGGATTAATTAGCTGTACAGCAGGATTGGAAGCAATAGATGCAAAACACAGAGCAACAGATTTAAGGAAGAGGTTTACTGACCAAAATAAAAACGTAAAAGAAATATGAAAAAATAAATCACAGGGTAATCTAAATCTTTTCTTTCTGACCAGGCTGAAGAAGCTAATGGGTGGTGGGAAGGGAGAACAGTGGAGTGTGAGAACACTTGTCCTGCAGCCCCATGAGCCCCATCGGTAGCAGGGAGAGGGAATGGCTCACAGTGAGGCCCAGCGGGATGAGGATGGACACAGTGCCTGGTTCCCTCTGGAAGACTAGTGATTTTGTTGTTGTATGGCTCATCCCACCACAACAAGTCACAGTCTGCCCTAGGGCACGCGGCCTCCGCAGCGATGCCGAATGCACGGGGACAAGCTGGTGGCTGGGGCTGCCTGCGGCCCTTCTCCACTTCTGACCACCTCGGACATTGCTTTCGTGAGCCTTGAGAGTGAAGCAACGAGAGGCCGGTCTGAAACCCCACTCTCAACCATGCCCCAGCCGGAGCGGCCCCCACAACCCTGGAGAGCATCCTGGGAGAGCCTGCAGGATGCGAACTCCAAGCTGCCGTGCCTCAGTCCATCCCACCTGGACAAGGGATACCCACAGGGCCAGGAAGCACACAGGAAAAGTGCAGCCCTATCGGTGCCAGGCTGCGCTCCAGGGCGTGCAGCTGGGCACCCCAGCGTCCATCCCACCCCAAACCCACCACCACGAAGGGTCCCTTTGTGCCAGGGGCAGAGGTGGGGCAGGCTTGAAGCCCTGAGCATCAGCCAGGTCTGGGCTGTGAGCTCCAGATGTGCCGCCCGGGATCCCCGCGGGAACACCGCGACTCCGAGCCCCGAACCACCCCGGCCCGCCCCCACCCCGAGGTGCCCGAAGCCCCGCCTCCGCATGCAAATAGCCCTCCAGGCGCAGCCAATGGGGAAGCGGGGGGCGTGGCCACGGCGGGACTTGCCCGGGCATGTGCGCGCGGCGGCTTCCGGGCCGGACACGTGGGAGCCGCGCCGGGAGCGGTCAGCAGCGGGGACACCGGGGGTCCGCGGGTGGGCAGTGGGGCCGCCAGGGGCCTGGGCACGGGTAATGGGGTGGGCGGGGGCGTGGGCCTGGAGCGAGGCAGAGAGGGCCTGGGTAATGGGCAGACAGGGCCCTAGGGAGTACGTAATGGAGTGGGCTGGAGGGGTAGTGGGGTGAGCAGGGGGCTGCGGATCGGTAAGAGGGTCGGCAGGGCTCTGGGACCGGGAATGGGACTGTTTGGGACCGGGCAATGAGGGAGCAGAGGTGTGGGGATAGGGTGTTGACAGTGTGTCCTTGTGTCCCCCCCCCCGCTTCCCCTCCCCCAGAGCTCCTGCCTGTGTCACCCCGCGGGGGGGAGGGGGGTATGTGAGTTCTGTTTTGACAGGGGAGCATGGGGTCTGCATGGCACTCATGGCCCCCTGTGCACGCTCCAGCAGGAATGCCCCCTGGTAAAGGGCAGATGACCCCGCTGCTGCCCGCCCCGAAGGTCTCCGCACCCACGCTGCAGGGCACCCATGACACCCCGTCGGGGGGCTACGCTCAGGCCCCGAAGAGTCCCACTTTGCCCCAGGGTCGCAGCAAGAAGAAGAGCCGTAAGCACCAGCGGTTCATGGAGCGCCGGGCACTGCTGGAGCAGAAGGGGCTGCTGAGCCCCCGTGGCTGCCTGGGCAGTCAGACCCCCGAGGCAGGGCCAGAGGCACACACCACACTCACCAAGGCAAATGGCACCTCGGCACCACGCTGTGGCAAGGTCTCCAAGCCCAAACGAGTGGTCTCCACATCCCTGTCTCCATCTGCTTCTCCGGACAGCATAGCCAGGCACCACTCCGTGCTGCTGTCCCAAGGGAACGGCAGCTCCAAGAAGGTGCGGACATCTTCCCTAGTCCTGCGCCCGGGCAAGTACGTGGCCATCGACTGTGAGATGGTGGGCACCGGTCCTCAGGGCAGGCTGAGCGAGCTGGCACGTTGCTCCGTGGTGAACTACGAGGGGGATGTCATCTATGACAAGTATGTGCAGCCTGAGCTCCCCATCGTGGACTACCGGACGCGCTGGAGCGGCATCACCAAGCAGCACATGAAGAATGCAATTCCATTCAAGGCTGCCCAGGCAGAGGTGAGGAAAAAGGGAAATTAAAGAAAAAAAAAAAAAGCCTGTGTTTTATTTGCCAGAAACAAATAGGGATTTTTGGTGGCCTGTGCTAGGATGCTCTGAGGCAGAGATGCAACACAGGGTGGAGAGCCTTTGAAGCTGTGCAGTGGGTTGGTTTGCTTGCTTGTTATTCTTTTTCGGAAACTAAAAATTAGAAGTCAAGGAGCTGAATTTAATGCAAAATGGTTTATTTTCTTCTTGGTTGTTATTTCTTTTGCTGCGCCACCTGTCTAACCCTTTCTGACTCTTCCAGATCCTGAAGATCTTGAAAGACAAGATTGTGGTAGGACACGCCATCCACAATGACTTCCAGGCCCTGAAGTACATCCACCCAAAAGAAAGGACTCGAGACACCAGCCAGATCCCTATGCTGAAGCAGAGGGCAGGGCTGCCTGTCAGGGCCAATGTCTCACTCAAGAACTTGGCCAGGCATCTGCTCCATAAAAAGATCCAGGTAAGCACCAGGAATGTCAAGATGGGAAGCAATCCTGGGTTAGCTATGCACCTGTGTGGTCAGCCTGGTCCTCCCACCTCCATGGGTGCTTTCTGTGAGGTGGAGATGAACCTTGTTCACCCAGTGCTCCTGGCTATAAATAAGCAGAAAGAGCCCAGGACCTCTCCAGACCATTAAGCACGTCAGTAAAACGAGGACAGGTCCTGTGCCCTCCAAAAAGTGTTGAAGAGGTACCTGTATGGCCTTGGCTACATCAAGGTTTTGCTGGCTCTGAAACCTGTAGCGCTTGTGTCCTTCCAAGCAAGGAGACTACACGACCTGTGGGATTTTTGCCACCCACTTGATCTAACAAGGCTTTTCCCCTTTGCTCAGGTTGGCTGCAAAGGACACTCGTCGGTGGAGGATGCTCAGACAGCCATGGAGCTGTACAGACTGGTGGAGGTGCAGTGGGAGAAGAAGCTGGCCCAGAGCCTGCCCCCCCGGCCCCCCAGCCCTGTCACAGACCCCACTGCAGACAGTAGCCAGTACCTGGATGACCAGTACTGGCCCACAGACCTGATGGCAAGTGGCCTGTGATGGGGGACAGCATCTCCTCCACGTTTTTTGGGCCATCCTGGTGCCTTCAGCTATTAAAGGTGGAGGTGACTGCTGATCTCCTTCCCCTGGGCTTGTGCTCAGGGATGGAGACATGGTGACACCTGGACACCAGCAGTCTCCCAAAAATGCTGTCTGCAGCCTCAAGCTGTAGCACAGAAATAAGGGCTGTGACTGCACTGTGTTCATCTGTCACTTGGGAATGAGCAGGGTCCTGGTGTCAGCCTGGAGGATCCCCCATGGGCATGAGATGGGGGTTACCACAACACCCTTCTTGCCTTCCATGGGACTGTCCTTTCCCCAGACATCAAGGGCAAGTTTTTCTGTGGAAGGACTGAGGTATTTTGCTGATGCCCAAAGGCTGAAACTATATGGGGCCAGTTTCAACAAGTTTCAGAAACAACCAGTTTCCTCCTCACTTTCTTTCATAGAATCATAGAATATGCTGAGTTGGAAGGGACACATCAGGATAATTGAGTCCAACTCCTGGTCCTGCACAGGACACCCCAAGAATCACACCATGTGCCTGAGTGCATTGTCCAAATGCTCCTTGAACTCAGTAGAGGCCTGGTGTTGTGATCACTTCCCCAGGGAGCCTGTTCCAGAGCTCAGCCAGCCTCTGTGTGAAAAACCCTTTCCTAATAACCCAGACCTCCCCTGGCTCAGCTTCATGCCATTTCCTCAAGTCCTGCCAACAAGAATGAAGAGATCAGTGCCTGCCCTGCCACTTCCCCTCGTGAGGATGTTGAAGACTACAATGAGGTCTCCCCTCCAGACCCTTCACCATCCTCATGGCCCTCCTTTGGACACTCCCCAATAGCTTAATGGTTTTTATATATTGGGGTGCCTAAAACTGCCCCCAGGACTCGAGGTGAGGCCTCCCCAGTGCAGAGCAGAGCGGGACAATCCCCTCCCTTGCCCGGCTGGCGATGCTGTGCCTGATGCCTGCCCAGCACAGGGGTGTCCCTCCTGGCTGCCAGGGCACTGCTGGCTCATGTTCAACTTTCCATCAACCAGCACCCCTGTGTCCCGTTCTGCAGCACTGCTCTCCACCCTCTCATTTCCCAGTCTGTGCACACAACCAGGGCTGCCCCATGCCAGGTCCAGAATCAGGCATTTGCTCTTGTTAAACTTCATACAGTTGATGATTGCCCGTGTCTGATGTCTGGATGTCTCTGTGCAGGGCCTTCGACAGCTCCTCCCAATTTAGTGTCATTGGCAAATTTACTTAATATTCCTTCCAGTCCTGCATCCAGGTCATTAACAAAGATGTTGAAGAGCATAGGGCTGAGGCTGGAGCCCTGTGGAACTCCACTAGTGACAGGTCACCGGTTTGGGAACTCTTTGTACCTGACCCGTGAGCCAGCTGCTCACCCATCCCAAGATGTGCGTATCCGGTTGTGTGCTGGACCTTTTGTCCAGAAGGATCCTGTGAGAGACTGTATCAAAAGCTTTGCTTAAGTCCAAAAAGATCTCATCTTCTGGCTTCCCTTGATCAAATAGGTGGGTACCCTGTCATAGAAGGAAGTCAGGTTCAACAAGCAGGACTTGGCCCTCATGAAGCCGTGCTGGCTGTGCCTGGTGACTGCGTTGTCCTCCAGGTGTTCTTCAATAGCTCCCAGAAAATTTTTCCATGATTTTACCAGTCAGTGAAGTGAGACTGACAGGCCTCTAGTTTCTGGGGTCTTTCTTGAAAATCGGGACGACGTTTGCCACCTTCCAGTCAGATGGGACCTCTCTGGATTCCTAAACTACTCAAAAGTCATTGAACAGCTTTGTAATGACATCAGCAGCTCTTGGAGGATTCTGCGATGAATCCCAACGAGCTCCATAGATTTATAGTGATCCAACCTGCACAATGAAGCCCAAGAAGGAAGTCTGTGTCTAATCAATGTCCAGCCTGGACAAGAGCATAGAATGCACTTCATTTCAAATAAATGATTTGCCTAATTGTCCAATTCTGAATTAAAAACTCTTCTGGCTAAGACTCTTGTATTCTGCATGGTTTGATCTGGCCGTTCTCCAGGAGTGAGAGGGCAGGGATGAGGGTGGCAAACAGCTGCCTGAGTGCCATGCCATGTTTTACAGCTTAAAACCCACCTGCAGCTGGAAAAGGTGCTTTGAGTAGCTGACAGTGGCTGGAATAAGTAGGTCCTTGGGGTACAGGCTTGTCCCTTCTGCTCTGGGGACACCAATGTGAATGCAGGAGGAACAGGGCGTGGGCTGAGCCAGAGCCCTGTGATCCAGCACTTCCAGCTGCTTGAAAAACACCCAGTGCAAGAGAAAGCATCCTGCTGTGTCACACTCTCCCAGCTCTGGGAGCTCCCCGTGTTAAGGAGAGGCACTGTTGTGATTTGCCCGGCTCACAAGTCAGTGTTCCTGTCCCCGGGGTCTGGCAGGGAGCCCCGTGGGAATGGTGGTGAGCTGTGGCATGGGCTGCTGTGATGATGTGGGGACAGGGTGGTGTTCACCCACAGTGACTCTGCCTGTGGGTGTCACGTAGGACCTGTGGCTGCAGAGATGTGCCCCAGCTGGGTGTGCGAGCACCAGGGAGGGGTTTGGGGCTGGACACGGAATTGCATGTGTCCCTAGGGGAACTGAACAGCTGTGTTTATATAAAATTGATATTTTTTTGCTGCGTACCTCAAGGTCAGCCCTCAGAGGCAGCCCTTTAGCGCAGTCCCACTGCCTGGGCTGTGAGATGGGAGGTGACAGAGGGGCTGGAGGGCTGCCAGCACCCTGGGGACCTTGGGGAGCCTGGTGCTGCACAGTGAGGTACAACACCAGCACTGGAATGGAGTCCCTGACTCCCTCAGCCGGGCTAGACCATCCCAGGCTTTTTCCAGCAGCCAGTGGAAGGGAAGGAGAGCTCAGCCCCAGCCTTGGGACACGGCCAAGGCAGCCAGGTGACGTAGGCACACCTGACACATCAGTGCCATTCCCAGACACATCTTGCACTTCCCATCTTAACTCTTCCCTGCCTGGCATAGGAAGCCAGGAACAGTTCAGAAATGCTTTGAACCATGTGAGACACATCTAAAAATCTTTGTCCTCACAGCAGCCCAAACACAACTGTCCAACTGATACAATAACCTGGGCTCTGCTGTGAGCTCGTGGTCTGGACAGACCTGGTAGTAAACATAGACCCGTGGTAGGTCTTTAAATCCTGCTTGTTCGGTTTGTCCCAGGTGTGTTTCTGATGCAGCAAGCTGTAAAACAGGGCTGGCAGCTCCCTCTGTGCCAGCCTCAGGGTGCAGCTCAGCACCCGAGGTCAGCATGGGCATGGCAGGGACTGAACCCCACGGGGCACACAGAGGGGTGCAGGAGGAGCACAGCTGGTGCAGGATTTTCTGTTTCCTCCTCTGTCATTTACACCTCCCCCAGGGTGGCAGGGGTAAGCAAAGCTGTAGGAAAGGTGAAAGCTCAGTGAGCCTGCATCCCACTGTCAGTAGATGGTGGCATCCCAAAAGTGATGGAGCAGCACTGCCTTCTCTTCCTGGGAAAGCAGACCCGGAGGAAGGATACAGCAGAGCTTTGCTCATGGCTGTGTAACCCGGCCCATGCAACCACACCCGCTCACGGGGTACATGAGTTCATGGAGAGCTCATATGGGGCACCCCATGGCTCCCAAATTATTTGTCCACCTGAGCCCCACCTTGTTTGCCCTCCCATTCCTTGTCTCACTGACTTGCTCTAAGCCCTGTAGTGGTCAATGTGAGACACAGGTGTGTTGGGGTGAACAGGAGAAGGCTTTATCAGCCTGTCATTCAGCCTGCCTTGCCATCAGCCTAGGGCATAATTAAGGAAAAAAAAAGCATTTCCAAAGCCTTGACCATCCAAACACTTCAGTGAGACCCATTTCCAGAAGTGAGCCGTGGTTGGGCTCCAGGCAAGGAGCAGATTTCTCTAAGCACTCACCTGCTGTGATCCAGGACAGCTTCTTTTCTGCTCTGCCCACAGCAGAGCTCCTGCCTGGACACTGCCTGCCTGCCCTCCGGGCAGCACAGCCCCGGGCTTACACAGGGGCATGTTCCCATTGCCACCTCACTGATTTAACCCTCCTGCTGAAATACTCTCCCTGCTTTGGGGACACATTTGGGGACAGCAAGGCTGCCAAAGGCCGGCTGCTCTTTGGTGCTGACATGCCCTGCAAGCTTTGCTTCTATGCTGTGATCTCCGGGAAGCTGAAACAAATTTGGGGGTTAATCCCTATTTGCATCAAATTTGAAGGGCTTGGAAAACCCCAACATTGTGCACTGCAGCCCCACAAAAGAGGGCTGCTGCTGAGCAAACCCCACACGGACGATTAGAGGTGGTGACAACACGCTCCCTGCCAACAGTGTTTGCTCTGAATAATCTAAATGGCAACATTCGCCCCATTTTCACCCTCTGCGAGCTAATCAGGATTTTCACAGGTGTTTGTGAATATTCACCTCCATGCCAGCTCGGAGTTGCCATGGCTGAACACTCCAGCTCATCTCACGCTCCGGCTCATCTCGCGAGCAGCCCACTGGTGCTCATGTCAGGAGGCTGAGCATCTTTAGGCAGGATGAGCTTCTTTTAGGCGGGCAAAGGAGAGCAGGGCTGGCTCACCATTGACGCTAAATTTTGCAATAATTGAAGAATCTGCGGAAAACTCAGCCGTTATCTCAACAACCCTGAACAATGATTAACCCAAACCCATGAATCCAGCACTGGGCTTTTTTATCAGAGGGAAAACATTGTCAAATGAGTTTTTCCCAGCCAGCTGCGAGTGCAGGTAACCGATAAGGCCGTCATTGGAGTGGGGCTGAGCCAATGGGAGCCGATGGCGACGGCTTTTACTTCTGTCTAGCAACAGCTTCTCCTTGAGCAGCAGACACAATTCAATGCTTTCTCTTCCTTTTATTGAGTTTCCCTCCTGCTACATAGGAGTTTTCATGGGGGACACTCAGAAACTGAGGCTTGTGTGGATTGTCCACATTTTCCTGCATGTTTTGGTGTCTATTTCTAACCTGCATGGTGAGAGCCTTGCAGCTGTGAAAGGCTCCATCCTGCTGATATCCCAGGCTCTGCTTGCACCTTCTCTTGTCCACGCACCAGAGCTTCTGCTGGGTGGGTGTCAGACACCCATAGGGTACTTGGAATAGTACCATGGCAGAACAGCAACTGTGCCAAGGCGCCCTGTGCCAGGGATGTGTCAGACCCTCCTGCCCTGCATCACCAGTGCCTGACCATGGTCCAGCACCTCTCCCAGCTGCCAGGGCCTGTTTGCATGGGGATCACAGCTTGGAGCACAATTCCCTGATCAAACACCTGGCTTGCTTTGCTGCTGGTTCTGCTTATCACAGTACATATGGCTGAAATGCCACACAAACCCCAAATCACAAAGTCACAGACTATCCCAAGTTGGAAGGAACCGACCAACACCTGGTGTTGGACAGGACATCCCTAAAAATCACGACATGAATGTCTTGGGGTGGAGCAATGCTCCACCTAAAAACAGCCCAGAGCAAGCCCCTAATCTGAGGCAGACTGTCTGCTCTGGGGACAAAGAGGGACAATTCACCCTGTTTGCAGTCAGAGAGCAGAGGCTTCACTCGGGCATCTCACCACAGACCAAACCAGTCACAGCAGAGGGAGGACCCGGCCCCTCTGCACCCCCACCCCATCAGCACCCGCACCCGCCAACACCCCTCTCCTTTACCCCCCGAGAGTAAATTAGAAGGCAGAAAACTCTGAGCCAACTCCAAATTAAAATCTCGGGAGCCTTAATAAGCCGCTTGGCCGGAAGAAGCGGATAGGTGTGATGTGGAAATGAATAGGCACATCTGGCAGCCGCTTAGCACCTGGGCTGCAGGAGGGGTGTGCGTGATGTGTGCGTGTGCAAACCCCAGCACAGCCTCCCGGATTGGCTGCAAAGCCCCTTCCCGACCAACGCCGGGGAACAGGGTGGCCTAGCAACAGTCTTTTCCTAATGAAAAACAAGCCACTTAACTAACCATCGTGACTGTGTGCATATGAGAGGAAAAGGCACGATTCCCAGCAGCTCCATCCTCCCCAGGCAGCTGGCCCCAAAGGGGGCTGCAAAGGGTGAGCTGGGCAGGCGGGGTGGCCTGACCTGAGTACCCCTGTATCCCTCAGTCCCTGCTCCATGGGTGCTTTGGGTGCATGGGAAGGGTTGCTGCAGGCAAAACACGAAGAAGCCCCCAGGTGTAAACCCCCTCCATTCTATGTGCAGGCAGCCTGGGTTCTGCAATCGTCCCCAGAATGGCTCACCCCACCACAGGCACCCCACAGCCCTGCACTCATGGGGTGAGCTGGGGGCTGGATGCCAATAGGTCCTGGGGGCTGCTGAAGGTGCCACCTTTAAATCGGGAGGGGTTTGTGGGGTGCAGCACTGGGGGCATGTGGGGTGCTCCCCAGCAGCGTCAGGAAAAGGAGAAGCTGAGGGGTTGATCATCACTGTTGTCTTTCTTGGGAATGTCACCTTTCCTTGTTCCTGCCCTGGGATTCTGTCCTACAGCAGCTGAGGACAATGGGGTTGAACGCATAACCATAAGCCCATCCCTTAACAACAGCCTCTCTGTGAGCCAGGTCACAAAATAGCCACTGATCTTATGGCTGGGGGGACTAGGATTGGCTCTGAGGTCAGTGAGAACAGGGAATGCTGCAGGAGTCAGGCTGGCAATGATGGCAAAGGATATCAAGGCATGGAATCCCTTCTGGGCTGCAGAAACACCTCTTCCTTGGGGAACAGCAAGTTATAGGACAGCTTTCTCCTGGTGAGGTGTGCAATTCCCAGTAAGGCAATGTGGGGAGAGGACCAGCTCCGCCCACTGGCACTGGGAGCAGCAGCAGCGTGGTGATGTGGTGTTTCCGTCATCCCCAGTTACTGCATCATTTCAGGGATCTTGAAGCTCTGCAACAAATCTGTGGTCTTTCAGCCTCTGCTTTTCCCCTGTCAGCTTACCCTGAGGGTGATGGGGAAATGTTAGAGCACCTCTGGTGCTTTTTAAATTTTCCACTTAAAGGGAGGTTTCATCTCAGCTGAAAGCACAGCCCATGCCTCCAGCTCAGACCTGCCCCACAGCAAGGCTGCCTCCATCACTCTGCTCCTGCACACCTGCGCCCCCTCACAAAGCATTAGAAATAACCCTTTACTATTTTTTTTTTTTTCCAAACAAGAAAACATAATAATACCATCATCTTTCCAATGCCACTGGCTGGGACAGAGCAGCAAGTGTAGTGTGCTCCAGGCCAACATTCCTGCCACAGTGGATGGAGCGTGGCAAAGGCTCTTCTCTGGGGGAACCTAACGGAGAAAATTTTTAAAATAACTGTAATAGACGGAAAGCACAAAACGTGACTCCTCAAACCCCCAAGCTGACCCCCTGGGAGCCCCCATTCCGGTTTTCCCTCAATTTCTGCCCATTTCAGGATTTTGCAGTCCCAGCTGTTCACTAGATGGTGCCCTCGGGCTGCTGGTTCCTGAATTATCCCCTCGCGGGCTGGGCTGGGCTGGGCTGGGCTGGGATGGGATGGGATGGGATGGGGCCCGGCTCTGCCCTGGGTTCCCAGGACGTATTTTAGGAAGCTCACAAGCAAAAAGCAGGGTGAAGGCCACTTAGATCACTCCGTTAAATCCCTGCATGTTTTGGGGCCTTCAGGGTCTGTAAAGCACTGCAAGCACTGGCCTCTCTCCCATGTCCCAGGTCTACCTGAATCCACCAGTATTTTATATTTCTGCTGCTGTGACAGTTGTTTACAGCCCCAAAACAGGAGGAGAAGATGGACAAAGAGGCAATTTGATGGTGAATGCATTTGAGTAAAATAGCAAGTAACCATGCACAACTGTCACCAGAAAAGATGTACAGCTGCAGTTCCTGAGCCCCGGGCAGGGGGAAGGAGGAGGAAGACAAGCTATCTCCCACTAGTGTTACTCAGAGGATAGTAATGCATTTAGGAATGCAAAACAAGGGGCATGAAGTAACATTATCTGTCTCTGTGAGGGAGGAGCCCTGCCATGGGCAGGAGGATGCGGTGGGACAGGGACGCAGGGCATCCCGTGGGTGCGGGACCACCCATGGACCCAGGGCAGGAACAGCCAGAGATGCTGCAGGGCAGCACTGGGGTCTGTTTGCCATCCCAGGATGTCACTGTTTGCATTTGGCCTTCACCTGGCCAGGATGGAGATTTTTCCCTTTTATTGGAAAACCACTGCTGCCTTTATAAGATGGGGATCCCAGCCATGAGTGGCAATGTCCAGGGGCCAAGTCACACAAGGCCACTCTGTGGTGGCACTGTGGGACATGCCAGAGTCCCTCTTCATCATCATCATCTTAAAATAGCAGAATGATGGAAAGGATCAAAGCCAGAGCTACACAGCGTGGCAGTTGTTGTCATTTTAAGATGGCATTAATATGTAGTTTAGGGTAAAAAAGTTTCTCCAAAAATGATTTCTTGCTGCCGCTCATCTCTGCCCTGCCCCAGGCATACCCTGAGTACTGTCCATACAAAGGGACTCACATTGCTCCAGGTCCTGCAGAGCCATTCAGATATCAGGGTCTGAGCAACAAAGGCCAGGAACTGCGCCAAGTTTTTATTGTTATTTTTATATTATCATTTTTTAGGGTTTCAGTTGGGGTTTTTTAATACTAGGCAGATCAAGCTGAAAATAATGGAGGAGAAATTATGTTTGCCTTCAGCATCAGCAGCCTAAATGTCCTGGAGGGAGACACCTTGCCAATGAGTCTTGAGGAGCTCACGTCAGCAGGAGGCAGGAATGGTCCTCTTGGTCTCTGGCATCACTGACTGCAATAAAAACAGAGAAAAACAGCACTCAGAGGCCTCCTCAGCATCTCTCATTTTGGGGATGAATGTAGAGAACGAGCACACAAACACAACAACTGCCTACAGAGCCTCCTTTTGATCTTCTACAGCTCCCTCACTGGAGGAAAGCTTGACCAAACCAACACATTAAATTGGAAATTCAATCCCAGGAACCTCCATGGGGGCTGCTCTCCAACAACCACATGATGCTCCTGCCTTGCACAGATGCAGGTTTATCCCACATCTAGGAATGGCACCTTCCTCCCTGATGAATCCCACCCTCAGAAACCCTCACCTCTGGGCAGGAGACAGTCCTGCCCCTTTCTGCCTGGGCACCTGACCACCCACTGCCTCCAACCCTGCAAACATAATCTCATGTTTGGCACCTAAGTCCAGTGTCAGGAAAAACACCTCAGTAAAGCTACACATCCCTGTCATCTCCATAATTTGCCTTTATGTAAGCTCAGGATATCCCCTTGTGAGGGAAGTGTTTTGTAGCCCATGCTACATTGAGCATGGACTATTTCTTACTCAGGAGAGAAATCTTTCAGCAGGGAGCAAGTCCTGGATGGTGGGAAATGCTCGGCAGAGGTGGGCTCTGTCTCCTCTCCAACTTTGTTGGCACCAGGCAAGCACTGAGCTCCCCAGGAGGGGACAGGGGCAGTAGGTGTGGGGAGAGAGAAAGACGGAGCAGCTGATGGGATTTTAAGGAGAGGAAGTTTCCCCCTGGACTTGCCTCTAATCATCTCAGGCCACTGTTGCCTCCCCCTAGGGACTCATTTCACTTCCCAGCAGCTCTGTTGGTGGGAAATGCTGCAGTGGGAGCCTCCTGACCTTCACCAAGGGTTCTGAGCACATACTCCCTCCCTCGCCAGGAGCAGGCACAAGGCGTGAAGGCAGGACTGACTGCACGCCCCAGCCCTCTGACAGCCTCACCAGGCAGGATCAGGATCAATCCTGGCTGCCTGCCTCCCCCAAGGCTGGAGAACAACATTGCCATAACCGAGACACTGCGTGTGTGTGCCCCAGTTTGGGCTGTGTCTCCGTCCTCGGGAGCGGGTCGGCAGGTCCCGATAACGGGATGTTCAGAGCAAGAGCCTTATGAAACTGCCTTTCACGGGCAGCACAGAGGACAGTTGTTCCCAGGGCCAAACCTCCTTCTCCCCTGCTCCTGCTGCGGGATACTCGGCTGCTCGAAACCCGCAGAGCCCGTGGCGGAGGAGGAGCGGTGGGAAGGGGGATTTACAGCTCGCTGCGAGGAGGAGCCGAGGCAAAGGTTTGGGGAGAGGGAGGCATCAAGGCAGGGCTGCAGCCGGCTGACGCCAGCCCCACTCTGTGGCCTGAGACCCTTCCAAGGCGCCAGCCGAGGTACAGATGTTCCCATTGTGCATCTTGGGAGCCTTCTCGGAAAACTCCAGCAGCTTCGTTCCTCAAGCTGCCGTTTTAGCTCCAGCTTTTTGGGGTTTTTTCTCTTTTTTTTTTTTTTTTTAATAATATATATAAGTCTGGAAGAGAGCCTTCTCGCTGCTGCATTTCTTTTCCTCATGCCAAACCCTGCACTGTCTTAAAAGCTCCCTCTCCACTTTGTGGCCCCCCCTCCCACCTGAATGATCGTCACCATCCCAGGGGCTGGCACTGCTAGACTCCGGTACAAGGGAACCACTGCCAGCCACAGCCTGTTTTATACTGCAGGGGCTGGTTAGTGGGGTGAAGCAGATGGGTGGAGGAGTGGGCTGTGCACCGGGGATCCTGCAAAGCAGTTCTGCTGTGGTGCTCCCAGGCCCTTGGTGCCTGAAGTATAAATGACCCCATCACTGCTCCCTGACTCAGTTTCCCCACCACTAGAACAAGCAGCCTCACAGTGGGGAGAGGACAGCTTTGCAATCCACTTTGAGATCCTCAATTACACGGTTTTATTTCCCCGCTCCCCTGCCTCCTATGGGCAGAAGCAGCTGAGCTGGGACAAGAAGTGAGACGTGCAAGAAGGATGTTAGATGAGCCCTCAGATGCAGTGGGAGAGGCAGCTTTGAAAACTCAAGCTGAGAATGGAGCTGAAAAGTGACGGAAGGATTTTGAGAAGAATCAGCCCCTTAGAGCAGGATCAGTGTGAGGAATCAGACCTGCAAGGAGCCTGCCCCTACCTCTAGCTCCATCGTTATGGTGTGCTTGGTTCCTGCAGTGAGAGGGACTGAGCAGTTCCTTGGATTCAGTCTAGATGGAGGGAGGATTATAAAACCCTGCTTTGGGACCTGCT
Source organism: Atrichornis clamosus (assembly GCA_013400975.1). Taxonomy (NCBI): domain Eukaryota; kingdom Metazoa; phylum Chordata; class Aves; order Passeriformes; family Menuridae; genus Atrichornis; species Atrichornis clamosus. Next base: position 1,119,141 of record WBMZ01011338.1, read on the forward strand.
CTGCTCCTACATCTCACCCTGCACTTGCTTAGAAATTATTTGGGCCAAGCCACAGACCACTTGGATTCCCCACAGCTGGAGTTCCCAACAGCCTCCAGGTACAAACACAACAGGAGGGCAAGGAGAAAGCCCTGCAGAGCTCTCAAACCCTCATCCTGGCCTGAATCCTCTCTCAAGTACAGCATCCTTAATGCTAGTGTCAGATCCAGGTGTAATTTAGTTTGGAAGTATAGCTTAGAAGAGGGGAAATTACCCCATCTCTCCTCGCCCATGTTAGCAGCTTATGGCTAAGAGGGTAATAAACAAGAATCAATTTACAAAGAGAAACAGAAAAACAACACTGCTTAGAGCCAGAAAGCGACTGAAAGGGCACGTTTGTAACAGGAAAGATGTTTACAGCTCACTAGAAGCAAGAAAAGCCATGGCTTTTAAAGGCAGCAGGGGCAGAGGGCATCTGTCTTTCAAACCAATCAGGAAAGGGAATCTGAAAAGCAAACACAGCTCTCTGAGACATTAAAGAAAAGGCAGCAGCTGGTGGAAGTCACCCTCAGATCACAAGGGCACCCAGAGCAGGGATCACGTCAGGAGGCAGAGCAGTGGCAGGGTGACAGGCAGGGCTGGCGACGGGAGGGAAGGCAGGGCTCCCACGAGTCCTTTGCTGGAGACAGACAGCCTTGGGAAACTCCAGGCTGAGGGTTTAATCTCCTGCTCCTGCAGATAGGCTTTTCTGTATCAGCTTCCTCCTCCAGGCACAAGGCCCTCAGGGCTGGTGATCCAGCATGTCCCCCCACTCTGTGGTGGTGAGGGGAAGAGGGCAGCTGGGGGTGGGCAATCTCACATCGATTTGCTTCCCATGTTCCCTAAAAACAGAGCAAAGCTGTGGGTAACTCCCTGCAGCCCAGCCTCATCCCCAAGCCAAAAGCACAACCCAGAGCAGTGTCTACAGTCCATAAAAACTTGGGTCTTGCAGAGACTTTTCCATAGCCTGCAAGTTGCATCTAAATTACCCCAAGTGTAACCTCCACCCTTCCCCATCCATCTTTGAGGTCCCTGTGCCTGCCTGGAGCTCTGGCCCTGCCACACTGTGTCTGTGCACCCCAGACAGAGCACAGGCATGAGGAGGTGCCGAGGACAGTGCCTTCAAAGTCTGCCTTCCTAAACAGGGAATCACCTAAACAAGGCAGGGAGAGCCCCACACGACACCTTCGAGATGTCAGATCTGAGAAACTGAGAAGCACCTGTAGGATTAAGGAGCAGAGCAAACGCATTGAGAACAACGAAAAGATGAATAGGAGCCATCTCCTTTCCTCTGACACCTACACCTCTTTTGAAGTCTTGGCTCATATCCTAAAAACCTAATATTTATAAAGAAAAACAGAGGGAGAGGGAAGCATCTTCCAGCAAAGAGTAGTGAACACGCACATCCTACTGCTGTTCATTAAAAGCAGCTAATAATCTCATTTTTTTTTCCAGCTCAGATAAAGCACTGTGTATAAGTAGATAAGAGGCTTACATACCCAGGAGGCTCAATTAATGTTCTTAGTTCACACGGCCTCAGGTAGACGGCGTTGCTGACCCCGGGCTGCAGCTACTAAGTGTTTAAAGAATAACTTTCTTTTAAGTTCTTAGCGTCCAAAGACTTTTATTTTTAGTTATTCTTACTACTCTCCTCCTCTCCACAGCACTTCAGCACAATGTTCCCTGGCTCTATGGGTACTGCTGGCTGTACACCAGCAGCCTGGCAAAAACTATCTTCCCTCCCCTATCACCTAAACCTTTACACAAAAGGAAAAGGCACCTGATGAGCCCATTTTTATAGGGCCCTTGTGCTGGAACGGGCAGGCTCAGGTGTGCTGGGTAAGGCCTGTGTCCTCTGTCCTGCAGAGAGCAGGAGCTTCCTCTAATTCTATTTTAAGTGAATACGTGGGAGCCTAGGGTGTCTGGAGAAGGGATGGGTTGTCTTCCTCACCTTGCTGGTCAAATTTACTCACTCTGAGGTAGTTTGGGCTATTTACTCTTCTGTAGACTTATCAGAGAAGAAGCACTTGGTGATCTTTTTATTTATTTTCCTTAGAAAAATGGTGGGATTTGAGCTGGGAATGTATTTTCTAAGGGGTGTGCTGGGGTGTGACTCCCAAGGAGTTTCTCTGTCTTTCAGAGGTGGCTCTTGTGCCCTGTGCAAACAGCCTGTGCTGGGGTGTCAGCAGGTCCTGCAGCTGCTTGGTGGTTTTTCCATTACTTACTGGCTGCAGCAGCAGAGTTTGTACCTGTCTCTTTTCCAGGGCTGATCAAAGCAGCAAGTCGCCCTTCACTGCTGCATCCAGGACTGCTGTAGTGAAAAAAACCCTGGAGATACTCCTGAGATGCTTGGGTGCAGCCATGGGAGAAAGCTGTGCTATAGAACAGCGATAACATGGCTGCAACACCAGAACCAAAAGCTAGAGATGCTCAGAGGCACATCTGAGGCACAGCTGCTGTGAGCAGGATAACCACAGATGGAGGGAGTATCAAGAACCTGGAGAGCTGGGCAGGGCTGTGGTCATGGCTGAGGTTTGCACTGCACCTCTTTCACCTGCTCTTATGTCTCTGCACTGATGAGTGCCAGAGAATCCTAAATATTTACAGGATGAGGCAAGTGGCCTAAGTGGAGGATGCTTGCAGATGGGGTCAGGAAGCAGGGCAGTGGTGGCCGGGGGGTTCCCCTGCCTCTGTGGGATAGAGGCACAGCTGGAGGTCTGCCAGCAGCTGTAACCCATCCCTCATCCCTACTAACATTGCCCAGAGCACTGCCACGGAGCAGAAGCATGTGCCTGCTTCTCCCAGTGTTCCAGGCCTTGGTCCCCTTCTGGCATCACTGGTCACCACATGTGAAGGTGACTTTCAGATGTTTTCAATTCACAGCCTCACGCTCCCTCCACCAAACCACTCCACCTTGTAGCTGACCTCACCCACAGGTGGGTGAACCTGGCACAAAGTACACAAATAAACACTGAAATAAACACTGTGTTTCATCCCAAGGTGATGTACATGTTGTCCCTGTGCTCCCGGACACACTGTGCTCCTGGTTTCATCCTGCATGTATCAACTGGTGAGTGTTTCTCCAGCCTTCCCCTCCTGCCCTGCTCCTCTGCCAGCTCAGCCCTCCTCTGGGACCGTCAAAAGACAATATGGGTGAGCTCTGCTGGCTATCATGGCAGGGAGGCTTCAACAGCATCTGCCCTGAATGGGCTAGAGAAGATTAAGTGCTCTCTTTGCTTCTGAAAGGCCCATTTAAATCACTTTCACCCTCTCTTCCCCCTCCCCCAGACCTCCCTGGCATTCAAGACACAGGGACTTTTATTACACCACTGAAAATCTCGAAGGGGACTGATCTAATTTTTTTTTTTTTTTTGCCTGTTCCACCCCTTAGAGACATGTCTCCTGTGATGGGCCACCAAGCTTACGTGTGTGCTGTCACACAGAGGTGGCTTCAGTCCCAGGACAATCTGCCAGGGGGTTCTCCCAGCCGGCATCTGCTTTGGGCTCAGATGGCCCCAAAAGCAAGATTTAAAGCTTGGCTGTGGGGAGGGCTCTGAGAAATGCTGTCTTATCAGCCAGGGACAGAGATTGTCTCTTGCTGCTCGGTCCCCTTCAGTGTTTTGGAGGAGCCTGGCAGAAGCCCTGAGGTGCTGGCAGGGTGGCCATAGGATGGGCAGGAGGCTGCAGCTGGATTTGGGGTGGCACCAGCGTGCCCTTGGCCTTTCCTGCACCAGGGCACAGCTGCTTGATGAAACAGTTGAAATTCCAGAAATGTCTGAAATTAATTCCGCTTCCTCAGCTTGTGCTGGGGATGCTGAAACTCACTTCACTCCAGGTTTGTCCTGCTGGAAATGAGCTTTCCTCGGCATTGCACAGGGGCCAGCCATGAAGGTGGGCTGGGTTTATTCTTAGCGGGGAAGAGCAGGCTACAGGAATGAGAGGAATCACGGGCTTTGCATGCATGTGCCTTCCTCTGGCTCAGCTCAGCAGCTAGTTTGCTATCTCCATGGAGCCAAGCCCTCCCTAATGTAACAGCCCAAGGGGCAGCAGGAACACAGGCAGGAATGCTTTTGCTGCCAAAGCAGCAGCCGTAGCTCAGCATCCCATGACTTGCCAGGTGTGGGTGTCTGAGTTCAACTGGGAGGAGGCTAGATCCTCACTGGGGCAGACAGCTGCAAAATGTATTGGCTGTCAGGTACTTAATGATACCTCTCTGGACCTACCTCATTAAAGCAAACTGGGAATCCAAAGATTTATATTAAGAAAGGCACATCTGCCTGTTTGGTGTGCCCCCCACTCCAGAGTGGCTTCTTTCTATCTGCTGCCCTCTACCAGGAGGGGTGTGGGTTCATCCTGCGCCATGTGCCTGACTTGGAGGTTCAGTGCCCCTCCAGCCCTCTTGTGACAGGTACAAAAGCACTGATGTAAGTGTTTTTACAGCTCTGCCCTGCTGTAATCACAGCTGCTGCAGCGTAGGAGGGCACCTGCAGAGAGAGACACGCTGCTGCCACTGCCTCCAGCCCTACTCTCAGCCCTTTGGGTTACGCCAACATTGCATTCTTTCAGAAAACCATGGCAAAACTCCAGCTGAACTTAAAGGTCTCCAGTTACTTCTTAGGAAAACTTGCTGAAAGAATAGTGATAAAAACAGTAGTTCTGAAAGAAAACCAAATGTCAAGCAAGAATAGTATCTTCTCCCAAAGATGCCCCAATAATGAGAAAATCCTCGGTCAATAAACTGCAAGAGAAAGGTTAAGCTGCTAGAAATCAGGTGGGGCTGTCTCCAATTAGCCTGTTACCATGCGAATGCAGCACATCTGGATTTTCTTTTGTTCCTCTGACATTTCTTTTCCAAAAGCCATAAATGTCCAACACTGCGCTTTTTTTTTATTTCTCAAAGACAGTCCCGCCTTTTCCAGCACTCAGTCCTCTGGCAGTTTTGTTTCCCTGCTGTAAGTGGGTGAGTGCCAGCCTGCACCACTGCCAGGTCTCTGGAGAGATGGTCATTTGTCCTGGGCAAGGTCTGGCAGGTGAGTTTGAGCTGTACGAGGAGAGCAATAGGCTCTGAAAATCTGAACCTGGCACAGCAATATCAACACATCATCCTAAAGCAAGACTTGCAGCTCTGATGGTGGGGGTGTGTGGCACCTCTTCTGACCTCCACTGTGTGGGGAAGACAAAGATGTGAGCAAGGCATCTGTCTCAAGATAACTGCAGGCCTTGAAGGTCAAGGATTCTTCCATAAAGTCCCTGCCATCGGCTTGCCCAAAGGCTCCTGTAACCCTTGGCTCTGCCATGGAGGTTACAAAGGGGGCACTTTCCACCCAACCAGCTCTTGGGGATGAGTCAGGTTGTGAATAAGGGAAGAACTTCGGAACAGCCTGGCACACCCACAGTCTGGGTAAGGCATTTGGCCATCTTCCCTTCACTCAGTAGAAATGGGGAAAAACCTGTCAGGCAGTGGGTTACTGAAGTCTTTTGCCTTTTCTCTTGTCCCTTGCTTCAGAGGAAAACACAGCTTTCTGCAAAGTGTGTGTTTATTTGAAATGAGTTCTTGAACTCCTTCCTCCCCAGGTTTCGGACTGTAGGACCTCTGTGGTGACAAAGCTGCATTGCTTGCTTGATGGGACACAGGTTAAATTTCTTCCTCAATCCCTCACTTCAAACACCCTACTCAATATTTGCTTTTAAAAATCACTCTTTCCATGTCCATTCTGCCAGTAATTTCTCTTACTGGAATCCCTTGTAGTTCAAGTTCTGTCAAAAGAAGAAAAATTGCCCAAATAATCTTATTCCCCAGTGTTATCACACACTGGCTGCTCCATCCAGAATGTGCCCACAGTGAGGCAGAGATGGAGTCACCATAATAATTTCTATTATGGCGTGGCTAAAAGTCTTAAAAGGCGTGGTGATTATGGGCAGGAAAACCTGCAGCTAGCAACCAGGTCCAGTTTATGCAAACACAACCTGACTCACAAAAGCCATAGTCAGAGGAAGAGCTGAGAAGTCCTTCTGTCATCCCAGGACGCTTTCCGGCTCTCACTGGGCTGGCCGAGCTCTGGGATGAGCCATAGCCCGGGCTGTACACTGTACCAAAGCATGCTCTGTGTGTCCCAGCAATGTGAGCCCCTCTGTCCCTTCCCCAGGCCAGCCTGAGCCTGCGTGCACAGCACAGACTCCTCTCACCACCCAACAGCTGCAGGACAACACACAGGGCTGAAACCCGGGCGGTGTCACTCCTGCTAGGAGAGCAGGAAGAGAGCCCTGAGGATTGCTCTTCAAGCAGCATGAGCGTTTTCCAAGCCTAAGTACACACAGAGAGGATGCTTCTGTTTCCAGATCTGTCCCATCATGTCAGGGCTGGGGAAAGCAGGGGTATCCATGACTTTCCCTGGGCACAGTCCCTCAAGCCTACACCTCACCTGTTCACACTGCCTGTAGTAACAACTGTCTCAGTGCTCTGGCTGTTCAGAAACAGTGTGTGATCATGTTTTGTAAAGACGTAAACTCCAGAAGGTGCTGGAGAAGAGGAACCTGAGCTTGCTTTAGAGTGTAGCGTATGCTGGTGTTCTCCTGAACAGCACCCCTGCCTTGAGACAGTGACAGCATATCCAGCACTCGTTATGTGATGGGTCATTAGTGCAGGATATGTGCTTGTGTCCCGGCCAGCTTGTTCTTCCTGCCCAAGGTGAAGTACAATCTCCTTCTGGTCCTGTTTGGGGTTTTTGAGGGGATTTTTTGCAGGGGAGAAAAGCAGAGGAAAAGCCAGATCTTGTTCAGTTCTCCTGGCAGAGATGTGACTGCCTGGTGCCTGCAGCCTGTGTCTGCAGAAGGCCTGATCCTGCTGAGCTCCCTTCCTCCAGAGATCCCTGTTGCTTTGATTATTATCCTTGCAGGATACATTGCCGTGCCAGGCACATTGACCTGGCAGAACCTTGTTCCTACCTCTTTTGCACATCTCTCTATCTTCCCATCATCTGGGGGCAGAACTCCTGGCTGGAGGATCAGGGTAGTCTTCTGCACTATCATGTGCAGAAAGCTGGAGGTCTGGGGTGGGATATTTAGACGAGCATTTGATGGACAAATGTTTCAGAGCCATTTTCTGAGCAGGAGAGGAGTTGGGTTTTGATATCCTAAAGCACCTACCTCTGCTTTTCGCTGCTGCTTCACTGCCCATCTGTCCCAGGCCAGGAGGCCGGGCGGGGAATGAAGTGCTGCCCTCTGTGTGTGTGTGTGCAGCTGTCAGAAGCTGTTGGCTGGTCACAGAGGTGTTTCTGCTGGTGAACTCTGTGAGCAGGGGTAAAAGGTGATGCTGAAGGCAGCACTGCACCCAGGGCTGAACCATCCATGGCTTGGGGGCAGGCAGTCTTGGCAGGGTCTGTGGTGTTGGTCTGTGCTGCATCAAGCCAGAGACTCAGTTCACAAACGAGGGGACAGCTACCAGCACTCTAAAACACACCACTGCCATCTTTCTCCCCAGACATCCTGGCTCCAACCTCCTCAGGTTACCATGGGAGCCACAAAGCTCTGCCAAAATTCACACCTTATAAGAACTTCAGAGTGGAAACTCCGAATCTGCGCAATTTCCACACTTGCAGTGGCAACATCTCCATCCTTCTCCCCGCCGTTCCTCCTCACAATACTTTGTTATCCTACAGATCCACAGACTGGACAGGCCCTCTCATTTCAGCATCCATGCCCCGCAGCTCTGTGCTCTGCCTGCCCCGGCACTCAATGGAGCCATTGATAGCAAACCCTGGTTTGCTTTGGCCGCCGGTTCAGCTCCTCAGAAACCCTGAAAAAGAGACACCAGCATTTCCCCAGTGTATATCCAGGAATTGAGCATTTCAGGAGGGCTACACAGGCCCAGCCCTAGAAGTGCAGCAGGGTGCAGAGGATTTGACTTCATCTCTTTCCTGCTCCTCCTCAGGTCTCCCCAGGGATGAAGAGCCATCGCTTTCCCAAAGCAGACATCACTTTCTCAATACTGTGGGTACAGAGACCTCACAGCTACTTATCTTCATCCCAGGCTCTCCTCCACTTGTTGGTCAGCTCAAGGGCTGGTCTAATTCAGGGACTTTCTGTATGTGCTGTGAGACACCCCCATTTCTCCTCCTTCTTGCCCCTGAAGTGCCCTGGAGTAAAGGCACATCCAGCTGGTTCACTGGCTGATGCTTTTGGCTTTATGCTAATGGAAAGTTTTTATTCACAAGGCAATTTTTTTCTTCTGGCCAGTCACAACTAAAGTCCAGTCTTCAGCTTTTCAAGGACAGAGCAAAGGTCTCTGTATATGACTTGTGGGTTCTGGCTGGCAAATCTTAACATCATATATGGTTGTTGACTTTTCAGGTTTACAAATGTACAAGTCACACAATTTGTAGACCAGCTGGTGGGAGATATTTTCTTTAAGCTCTTTGAGAGCCCCAGTGAAGAACAGTGAATATTTCTTATCCCCAGGCTACATATTTATTTTATCCTTAAATGTTCCTAGTAACTAGTTACAGATTAACTCTCTAATTTTCTTGAGTAGTAAAGGCCAAGATAGATTATAGATAGCAAGGGCTACCAACAGAGACAGGAGAGCACAGCTGAGAGCCCTTTTTTGATCACTACAGGGTGATGCAGAGAATTCAACAAGCTACGTGTTGCAAGGTGAAAATTACAGACCAGCATTTTGATGAGTTAGGTAAAGATTTATACATGCATATTACACATGTTTAAAAACACATGCACATGGAGAAAATGATCTTAGCTAATGCTGGTGCCTGGCACTAGCATGGCTTTTGTCACAGAAGGAGCTCATCGTGCTATACGAGAGCACTTTTCCCTCGCCATCAAAAAATGGGGTAGTTGTTTTAGTCTTTCATAGCAACAACTTGGAAGGGAAAGCACAGTGTCCAAGCTAAGCTGCTGGCTGGAGTGGTGAGGCAGGCTTATTGGAGGCTGCCAATGCAGAGTTAGTGCCCTTCTTCCATCGGGTGCCAGGGGGAAGCTTGAAAGGTATTCATCCCATGTATCTATAGTGTGTTAGAGTCCAGTCATCCCAGTCCTGCCCAATGCCCCACTGTGCTTTGTTCTTAAACTATCAGCAAGAAAACCCCAAATTGTACTCCAAATCCTGCCATTCCTAATGAAGCCTGTTGGTGGATGGAGTTTTGGTGTCTGGATGTTCAGTCTAAGCTCTTGTTACCTTGGCACGCCGTCGTGCACCACCACGCACGGACCAGGGTTTTCCTAACCTTGGGGGATACTACTCCATCCCAGCGAGAACTTTCCATCAGTCAGAGAATTGTGTGGTGCCAACAGAAGGAGAAGATACCATCGCTTCTGCCTTCATCCCTGCTGCTGCCCTCAAGTCTAACAGTTGTTCTTTTTTTCCCCTTGGTTCCCCTTTCCCTTCCCTCCCTGTCTCTTGTCCCCATGCCTGCTCCAAGACATCTCTTCTTACTTGCCTGCATGTATTTTTTTTAAATGAAAGGGCTATACAAACAGAACCCCACGAGTGCCAGGCTAAATTCCTAAAACAAGCTTTCTCTTCCGGGAGGAGACCCAAACACATTCACTCATTGATTGGGTCGCTAGCTGATACTCAGCTTACCCCCCTCCTCCTGTATTTTAGATAGGTTTTCTTTTTTTATTAAATGTCTCTAAAAAGACCAACAGATTGCCTGTGAATGACCACACAGTAGAATCCTACAAAGCTCCCATTCATGGCCAAGAAACTTGTACAATCCCAGTGGTGCAACAGAAAGACAGCTCTTTATAAACCTACCTGAGTTAAAAGGTCAATGGCCATAAACTCGCCCCCCTGCTTTCCTGCAGGGTTTGGGTTTTTAATAGTAATCAGTGCCTTTTTACTATCACAAGGAATATGTCTTTTGAAGGCTGGGGGGAGGGCTATTTTTTTGCTGGAGGGCTGCAGGTAGAGAGCTGTATAATGCTGAGAGATATGCCCCAGGACCCCTGCACGACTGTTCCCTTTATCCAGTGGAGCTCTTGGCTCGATGGATTAACCCTGGATTGGTTTGGTTTGTGCTGCTGGGCTTGGAAAGTAGGAAAGTGCTTTGGCTTGAACATGATCTGAAGCTGCAATAACCTCCTGTGGACAACAACCATGGACATGGTGTCTGAGAGAAGACAGGAAATGGAGTTGTGTAACCAAGAATCCTAAAATCATGCCAACTGGACACTGTCAAAAGTCTCAGTACTTCCAGCAGCATCCTTTGCTCTCAATCATTTGACCATGAAATAGCTGTTCTGGGTGCCTGAGGCCCCTTTTAGCCTCCTGCTGCTTAATTATAATGTACAGACAACACATAGGTCTCTGCACTTTCATGTGCACTAACAAGAGGCCATAAAAGAACGCCTGCAAAAGAAAAAAACCAAAAGTAAAACAGGTCCTTGTGGACAGAACATCCAGGTGTCTGGGCAGCTAACACCCATACGTCTCTCCACAATGGCAGAGCTGTGATGGAATTAGGTGCTTCCGAGAGACGCACGAGGAGAGGCAGGTAGAGCAGTTTAGCTTTGCTACATCTATGTGAACACAAGCTCTGCCTTCTCTGAGCGGATTCCTCAGTCAGGAGGTTATGAAAAGTCTGTAAACATTGTTCATTAAAATCTGGGGTGGATTCCCAAGGAAGATTGCATACAAGTACTCTGTGCTGTGCCAAGTCAGGACCAGTGAGTCGCATTAGCAGACAACACTCAAAGGTTTGTCCACAAAGGAACATTTGCCACCTTCTTGCACTTCTAGGAATTGACCTGTATTTTATATCTCTAATAGCTATAAAATATAACTAATTCTGAAAATGTTAAGTAATTTTTATTGAAATTATAAAATCCCTTTCCTAAAAATCCCTGAGGAGACACAGTCCTTCATTGCAATAAATATCTCATGGGACCATAAATAAGAGGACTTGCAGCTGAAGTGTTTATGAATTGAGCATGTATTTCCTGTCTCAGAAACACATTTTTATTCAGGAATTATCAGGAAAGGACTACAGTTCCCCATGGCAGTAGGGATAGATGAATGGGTGGGTCTGGATGAAGGCAAGTGCATGTTTGTTTGAGTGAACTTCAGAGAAATCAGCACACCAACCTACACACTCAGTGTGGGGGGAATAAAAGGTTATTTAAGTTCTTCCATTAAAAAATATCATTCTTCAATTCTTTTAGCATGTTTAAGATGTTTAATCCCTTATTAATATCCTCTAAAACTCCTTTTCACACACACTGCAAAGCCTTTCAACGAAGGACTCATTTTAATGGACTTAAAGGTAATCTTGTTTTTTAGCAAATAAAATAAAGGTTTCACTAATTAAAAATGGTACAACATTTAGACTGGTCTTTTCTTTCCACTGTTTTAATTAAAAGGCATCTTGGGGGAAGGTTTTAAAAGCTGTATCCAAGTTTGATTTAATAATTCTAATACCGAGGCCAAAAAGGAACAAGATGTTCTTAAAAGAATTTCAGCCAGGAGATGTAGAGGGTGGGAAAGGCTTGGCTTAGCTACGAGCCACTGGTTCAGGTGGTCGGCTCTGAGCAAACCCTTCACGAGAACAACAAGAGGGTACATGAGGCAGAGACGGCATTGCTTCGTCTCTGTTGCCATGGAGAGCGGGGTTAAAATAGACACGCTTTTGAGTTCAAGGGCGAGGAATATGTTTTTTGGGTCCCTGAAGAGCAACCATAGTGACAGCAACTCCAGCCCCATGTCACTGGCTACGCATCCCACCAGCCCTCCATCGGCTCTGCGGAGCATCATCGGGCACAGGAGCTGCATCCCTCCCCCTGGCCAACGGAAGGACCCAGTGCTTGCTTTGTGCACCCTTTTGACCACCCACACCACCCTGGCAGGCCAGTCAGGCATAAGCTAGAGGAACAGGGTTGAGACTTGGTGATCCCTGTGTGTTTGCTGAGAAAAGGTGGGCTACCTGTTAATCCTGTTAGCTTCCTGCACGAGACAGCACGAGTGCTCCCTCCAGAGCCCCCGCTGACTGCCACGTGTGCTGGGCTTGAATCAGTGTCTTGGTGGAAAACAGGTATGGTTTCTTTGGTGGAAAACCAGGCAGGAGAGGTTCTACCCCCTCCTCTTTTTCCTTCCCTCACTCAAACTCCTGTTGATGAGCACCTCCTCTGCTTAAAGTCGGCGAAATTATCAAAGTTCATAAGAAAGCTTATGTTTGTTCTCAAGGGTGATTTTTAAACACAGGTCCCTGACCCAGTTAGATGTGAGTTGGCACAATGGAGCAGGGTGGCCAGCTGCCTCACTTCAGGGAGGAACGGCTAGGTGGAGGCTGGAAGGATGTGAACTTCAACTGGCTTTGCCTCTAGGAAAATTGCAGTGGTACCACACCCTGCACCTCCTCTCCCTTCTCCTCCTCCTAATGGTGCTTGAACAAAGACCAAATTCCAGCCTAGTTTGCAATGGACACCCTAACGCACAGAGCCAGTCTCTGCTTGACTCCAAATCCCACTGCCTTGGTTTGGAGACGATGGAAGGCGTGGGGTCAGTGCTAAATGGCAGGGAGGCAGAGAGGTCCTGGCATCCATTTAGTGCACAAGCTTATGAGGAGTGGCATCCTACGGGCTGCAGCTGTTGTCCCTTTCAGGGAAGGGGAAAGAGCCCTAGGGGTTTGCTTTTCCCCATGGAAGGAAGGAAGTTGGGCTAGATGATCTTTGTAGGTCCCTTCCAACTGAAATGTTCTGTTCTATTCTATTCTATTCTATTCTATTCTATCTGTATCATCTAAACCTGTTTCCTTTGATTAGTGCAGAGATAGCCGCAGTTCCAGCTCCCGTCAGGTTCCGATGAGCAGGAATGGGTGAAGCCAGGTGATGAAGGTGAAGGCTTCTCTAGCACTGACCTAAACAGATACCCACAGCTCTGACCACGAGAGAGGGCCAGCTCTTCCACCTCTCAGCACTGAAAGTCTCTTCCACTCCTGGGTGGGGGAGCCCTGAAGAACTCTTTGGATCATGTGATTGTTTCACAACCTTCACCTCACTCAGCACCTGAGCAGTGAAAACATAAAGGATGAGATGGCGGGAGTCTGAACCTCAGATTCAGCAGGGCTCCTTGCCACTAACTAGCATAGAAGGTCTCTAGGTTCACTCCCTCATCCTTCCTAGACTATAAAAGCTATTTTCAAAGCCTGGCCTCATGTGTCTTTATTGGTGTTGAGCAATGACACCACTTTCCAGCTCAGTCACTTGCATCTCTCCCACACATCTGTTAAAGGACCAGCAGCAACTGTTAAAGGGAGCATGAGACACCAGCCACTTCTGGAAAATGTTAATGTTTTCCTGCCTGATATGCTCAGCTACGCTGGAATTACTTTAAAAAAAAAAAAAAAGGACTTTTCCACAAGATTTCTGGGAGGGGTCTGCAAAGAGGAATTTGTTTTCAGCCACAGCTCATGACTAATGTAATATAAAAAGCAACTGTTTGGCAGGATTTTAGGCAAGGGACTGTTTCACAAATGAGGGTATTCTTTTATGTGCAAGGTTATATTTAGAATTTATAGACTGCAGAGTCGCAAGAAAATAATTGCATCAAGGAAATCTGGTGGAATCACAAACCATGAGAATGCAAAGTCTGAATCACCCAAGCCCTCAGGAGCCTGGGATTTATTCCACTAGTGCTCACAGCAGCTCATCCATTTGTTGGAATTTCCTTAACTTTAAAGCAGTTTATGCTTCCCTGTTGTTATATTTACTAAGGCAATAACTGCAACATGACTGAAGCTGTAAAATGGTTTCTAGACCTTTAGAGAACAGACTTCAAACTGTCTCATTTTGAACTATACCTCCTCCTCCTGGCATGGGTGCATCTGAAAGCTCCAAAGATAGGAATCCTCAGGAATCTGATTATTGTTCAGATGTGGCTTTCCACATGATGATTCACACGCTCCTCATTTGGGCACCCTGATGGGTCACTTCTTCCAAAGAATGTGTCTAGAATACAAAATGCCCCAAGATGAGATGGCAAAGCATTTAGGCTGTGACACCCTCATCCTCATCCCACCACAGCTCACTTCAGCCAGATGGGCATCTCCATCCCCACTCAGCCAGGTGCAGAAACAATGTTCAGCTTTACAACTCTTGTCAGTAGCCTGTAGTGATGGTTTGGGACACATTTAAAATCTGACTATATATGCAAAGCAGTGTTGATAGTAGAGGCCACAAGAAAAGCTGAGAGATACTTCCTTCCAAATTCTTGTGCTGGATCACAAAAATGGCCTGATCTGATGGTTTCATGTGTAGTTTCTAAGACATCTCAACAGTTTGCCATTGGCTAAGCTGATGCCTGGTTTTGTTTCTAAATTAAATAGGTATTTTACTGAGGTTTCACTCTGGTTGCACAGTGATGGGTCAGGTACGATCCTGACAGTCACTGAACTTACTTTTTCTGATCACAGAAGCATGTGTTCATCCCAGGGAAACTGGCCTTACAAAAAACCCATAATACCTCCTCTTCATTTCTGCATCTGAGCCAAGGAGCATAACGGGTTTCAGTTACTTTTATTTGGGCAGGGAAGACAAGAACCTTGTCACAACATCTCAAGGGACAGATGAACACAAACTGTCCATGGCTCCCACCCTCCCTCCAGCTGAAGGGCACGTATGGATCTAAGAAGAGTCTCTTTCTTCACGAGTCAATACACTGCCATAGTGTCCTCAGTGAGCAGGAAGGAGGGATGGGGCAAAAGAGGGTTTCAGAGAAAGAGATGAGAAGGGTGGTGACATTTATTTCAAGACCTTCATGATGAAAGGTTCCCCACGCTGTGAGGACTCATTCATGCCTTTTCAGAGCTGGCATTCAACCAGGGCTTAATCTGGTGCAGAATGAAATCAGGCATTATGAAGAGATGGATGGTTGTAATTGAAATAATAACATAAATATAATTGAAATATAAATATATGTATGGACAGACACATGCACACTGTATAAAACCCCTTTGGAAACAACAATAATCTTTTAGCTCTGCAAGCCAACCAACCTATTCCTGTAACTGCCTCTAATCTGTGTGTTTGCACCTGGGGTTCTTTAAGGAAATGCAGAGTTGTAATTAGCTGGGGGTGTGGAGAAGTCAGATGAGTGGGATGTTCACACTCTGAGCCCAGAGCGTGAATGTGCACTAGGTCACAAGCATAAAGAGCCAGCGTGCCAGCTTCGTCCCAAGGGAATGTTTTACGTGCTCTCCATCATCAAATAGCCACACACTGCAACTCACAAATTTTCTTCAGTGGCCATAAAGCTTTTCACAAAACTTTACTTCTGAGTTAGTCATTCAAAAAGTTGCTCTGTGACATTAAAAAAGACCCTTGGATTTCATTAGGCTCCTGCACAGCTTAAGCAGCCGTGAAGCTGGTACCAAGCTGCCCTGAGACCTTACAGTGCCTACATTGTTGGTGGGAACCTTAGGGAAAGAGGTTTCTGGACATGCCCTAGCGTCCACTTTCAGGTGATAACTTCTTGGCTAATAAACACATTTAAAACACAAAATATGAATTTCCCTTATTGCTCATGACGGAGTGGCTGCCAAGCACTGGCAATTAGGATTATGTCTGGAGAGGGAAGGGGTTTAGCCAGCACCTTTGGATGTTCAGTGCAGGAGACTTGGCTCATGGCTGAGACTGCTCCCACATCTGCTGAAAGGGCTGACTGGCTGTGACACTTAGGTGAAGCTTTAAACTAGACCTAGGTCTGCCTAGGTGAGGCACAGCTCGCCCCAGGTTCCCACAGGCCAGTCCCTGGCAAGCCATTCCTTCTTTTCCCCGTTCACATTACTGTTTCTTGACTAGTTTTATCTTGGGGATGAAAGTTGTCTGCGAAGTCTCCAGATCCAAACCAGCATTGTCAAAGGTGTTCAGGTGGCTCCATGAACGAAACTGAGGAGTTTATAAATCCAAATCTCCAATCAGTGTAACAGAACCCACAAAGAGCAGCCCACAAAGAGACTTTAGGAATGAGAAAATGTTTGCATTGTTTGTAAGAATGCTCTGTAAACAACTGAGACCCATTGCTACCTCAAGGTAACATCTTGGTGTGACTAGTGAGGCAAACGTAGAGAATTTGACAAAGCAAGTGGAGCTGAGAGTAACATGGAGGCTTCATTTTGTCAAGGCAGACGTTGCCATTGGGTGGAGTGTCTGGTGTGTGTTCTTGTCAGTGACAAGTCTGAAAAATGCCAAAAAATTGTCATCGGTGATTAAGCTCCCTCACGCAGGGAGGCTTTGGGAATAGCAGTCAATGGCTTTATAATTAGCAAAAATTACTGAGAAAAGTGTCATTTGGACGCTTCTTTTCTCTCATCAAAGACTTTCTGTCTCTAAGTCCCCTTCTGAGTTGATCTGTCTTCCAGCCCAGCTTTCCTGTGATGACAGGGGACAACAGACTGCCTCAGATCACACAAGGCAGGACGGATTCACAGTTGCCAATGTGTGAATCATATTATGACTAAAGAAACTCCACTGGAGTCTGCTCCTACGAAAGCCAGTCAGCATTTGCCTCGCACCTGATCCTGGCTGGGTGGTCAGTCCCAGGCACGGGGTTCCCTGCTGGGGCTCACGCCTGCCAGCTAAAGCAGTGGATCATTCAATAGACTTGGAGCTGACTAACACAGCCAGAAGCCTGTGCTCTTGAAACTCTTTGATTCTCCCAGCCTGCAGCCCAAAGATCCAAATGTAAGAACCAGGACATCAGAACTTTCAGCTCTGAGCTGGTACTGCTGGACAGAGCATGGCTCCTGCACCTGGTACCAGTAAATTCTCTTCTCTAGCTGGATCACACATGTGTGGCTGGAGGGACAGGAGCCTGGCAATCTTTAGAAGCAGGGTTGCTGATTTTTAGGCAGATGTTACATTCAGGAAATATATTTGGTGTGGTTTGCATGCTTAGCTCCCCACCATACATGTATGAAGCTTGGCCAGCACACCCTGGCTCATGCGCAGAGCGTGCAGAGGCCTGAACTTTTCCTTTTGGAAATGATGAGTCCGGATGAGACCCAGGGAACAGTGACAGATTCACACCCATGCTGGATGAGGCCCCAAGAGGATGAATAGCACCCCTTCCACAGGCAGATTGCATACATTAGTGTAGGAATTTCTCAGGAAAACCCGTTCTTAGAGAGAGCTGCCTTCTATTTAGCAAATGCCACATGAAACGAGCTGTCATGAGACTGCTGTCTTCCATAGCTTGATAAAGCCCTTCGTTTCTTGACCTCCTTTTATTATTGAAGGAGTCTTCTTGAATATACAGATTTTATCTTCTCCCCCTCCTCAGAAAGAAATTCACCATCTTTGTATCTGAAGCAATATTCTCCTTCCCAGAGGGCTGAACAGGCTTGCCTGTTAACCTGTTCCCACTTGTATGAACCCAGGGAGTGTCACCAAAAAACAGTGTGATGAGGGCTCAAGGGAGCTGGTGGCACTGTAGTTGTGTGCTGGCTCTGGGTGGTACAGAGACAGCCAGCAGTGACGTGCTGAAGCCACTTGTCAGTGTATAAAGCATGTGCTGAAACACACACAGGTTGCTCTTGGCTTCTTGGATGTGACTCCCATGATTGTTGGGGAACTGCGATGGATAGGGGAGCAAAGAACCCTTGGGAGAGGGACACAACATCATGTGATATTGCTTCAGCTCCATTCAGCAGCTGGTCCTCTAAAACACACCACCGAAACCAGCAAATATCTGGGCAGCAGAAACCCCTGTTCACTGCTGCAGAGTGACAATTGGGAGAGGTCCCCGGAGGCATCGGTGGAGCCTGGGGCTCCCGCTGGAGCCGGCGCTCAGCCTCCCTGAGTCCCACAGCCTCCGGCGAGCCCTGAGCAGCATCCTGCCAACAGACTGGAGCTTCTTAAAGCTCGAAGACTGGAAGTGTTGTTCCAGGCACAAGGCAGCAGTGTTTTAGCCGCCGGTCCCTGGGGTTTTCTCCCTTGAGCTCTGTGATTGCGTCATGTCTCCACTGAGGTCAGCGCTCAGGTATCAACACGGAATTCTACTGCTCCCGGCTCGCAGGCACGCTCTCGCTGTGCAGGATGTGGCCAAGGCATCACCAGGAGGGGGCAATGGGATTGTCCCTCCTCAGTAGTCCTTTCTTCAGGGGCTTGCTTCCCCCTGCACACCTATGCAAGTCCTGTAGTGGGAAGAAAGGGGTGCTTGTGTCTTGCCCACCATTAATAGAAAGGGCTGGAAGTGTAACCAGAAGTGACAACTTGAGTGAAATGTGATGCCTCTGGAGGGGCCCAGAAGGCAGCAAAGCGATGCCTTCCAACCACACCAGAGACCCTTTTTTCCCCCTCTCCAAGGAAGCAGTCAGCTTGGGAAATCTTGTGTTCACAAACATATATTTTTCTCTAAAAACAATAAATGGTGTTATTGATGGGCAAAGCTGAGGTCCAATATGGCCACACACTGTGAGGCTTGGCTGGCTTCCTCTGCTGTCGGGTAGGCTCTTCATTTCCCAGAGACTTTGGACACTTCCTTCCACTGCAAGGGCCACACACAGTGACAGAACAATCCACTGGAAGATGCTCTATACGCCATCCCATCCAGGATCTGAGCAGAGGATGAGACACCAGCCTCTGACTGTAATTTGTGGCTCTAATTCCTTCTGTCACTGCTGACCTGCAAGAGCGGAATCTGTCTGAAGCCTAAAGGTCCAGTTCAAGCTGAGCAACCCCTTTCTTTATACTAAATTTGAATGGACAAGGCTGTAAATTCATGTATACACAGAAATTACCATCCTCAGGTGGAGAAACATCTCTGGGCAAAGTCCCACACACTGTATGGGCTGGGCTGACTTAGAGTCATCCTTATCTCTCAGGTACAAGTGATTTAGGAGCTTTGTTGAGCACAGATGCTCAGGAAAAGGTCCCATTTCATCTGGACAAGGTGTAAGCAAGGAAGGAAACATTGCTTAGTGTCTGGCTTGGACAATGTGTAATTCTCAAGACCTATTGTCACAATTTTCCCCCAACTCTGTCTTTGACCAGTAGTTGCCAAGAAAAAAGAAAAGGTGAGACCCTAGACAGATGTTAAAAAAGTTAGAGCAAATAAATAGTATCTGGCTTCGTAGCAGGAATCCAAACTATGAACAAAACATAGAAGAAAGCGGAAACTGGCCAAGACCTTGATCTCTTCCACACATCTGCAACACCAAGCCGCTTCGCTGATTCACACCCCCTCCCGTCTCTACCAGCTCCGTGCACCACCTCCCCTTCACAGCCTGACCTCCGTGCCAGCACAGGCACAGGCACGGGCACAGGCACACACCCGCATTCCCACAAACTCACGCACACACTCACAGGCTCCCTTTGCCCCTTTCCCCCCCGCCCGCGCCGCCCGGTCCCGTCAGTGCCCCGGCGCTGCTGATTCACGTGTCGTCACCGGCGGCTGCCCTCCCACCTCCTTGGAGCTGCCGCGCCGCACGTCGCTGGCACATGGCGGGGCCGGGAGCAGTGAGTGGTGTGAAGTAGGGTACTGGGGCAAATGCCCACCGCATAGCAATGAGGAGAGAGCCGCCCGTGAGCAGACACGGAGCAAAGGTTCCCTATTCTCTTCCCTTGGCTGCCGGCACATGTGGGGCAGCGTGGATGTGGGAGAGGAGGGAAGGCGCGGCGTGAGCCAGAGACAGCAGTAGGAGCTCTGTCGCACTTTGGGATGAATGCTAAGCAGACCCCACCGGGCGGGAGTGCCCAGATGAATGGGATCCTTTCACATCAGCCTGACAGAGGAGGGATTTCATAGTTCTCCGAGCAGCACAGAGCTGCCTTAATCCAGCAGATACAATGCCCTGCTCATACGGCTCAGGAAACAAAATAAATACGTTCTTGCAAAGACATCACAATGAAGCTTTTAAGGACTCAACACAAGAAGGCTCTACCTGGTTCTCGGGTCTCCTCGCATGTGTGGGAGCTAAGAACCAGTCTTTTTATTTTCTCCCTGTCTTTGCTTTTCTCAATATTTTCTCACATCGCTGAACCTGACCCTGGAGTGGAGGAGGAAAAGGACATTTCCATATAGGTTCTCCTCTAAAAACAAACAGAAACAGTCACCCCAGGTTAATTCTAAAGAAAGCAATTACAGATACTCCTGTTAAAAAAAATTTAAAATTAAAAATCAAAAAAATTTACTCTGCAGATCAAGTAAAAACAAGCAAAAAACCCAAGAAGAGCTGAAGAACCATGTCTTGGCAGGACAGAGAAGGTGTCTGCTCCCCACATCTACCGTCTTTGGCATCTCTACCAAACAGCCATGACAGCACCAGCAGGATGCAGTAGTTGTGACTACAGGTTAATCGTGGAGTGAAGCTCACCATTGAGGACTAGTGGGTGTTCCTTCCACCTTCCCATTAATCCCACGTGCAGGGATTCAGCAAAGCAGCCCAACAGGGTGCAGTGTAGCAATACCGAAGTCAGTCTATTTCAAAAAGCAGCCATGGAGCTGGAGATGAGCCCTTTGCACCGTGAGCCCTTTGCAGGTACACTGGCCTGCAGGACTGCACGCTGCCACAGCTGAGTCTGGTACCCAGCAAGCTCCAAACAGCTTTGAGACTTTCTGTACTTGCATCCAGCCATGGGTGGAGAGGAGTCTTTAACACTGGTGGCCAACCAGCTGCCCTACTCTGGCCACACGCTTGGCTTTTGACTTTGCCTTTTGTTCTGTGATGCTGCTGCAGCGAAGAGCATTTGCTCCACTGTACAAGAGTGATACTATATGGGGACTTATACTATGGCACACTTGCTGTGCTCATGGGGTTGTTTATGATGCTGCCATCAACGCTGCTTGGGTCCATCCCTCCATTCCAAGACCTTTCTTTCCCAGGAGGCATGCAGCCTTGAGAAAGGGCTGGGTGGCTTCAACCCACTTAAGGTATACGTGGTTTATTTCTTATTTTCGTGCTGGTTTGGTTTCCCAGTTCAAGGTGACCCTTGTTGTGCTGGGAGGGCATATATTAATATCTCTGCTAGGAGGTCATGAAGGCTCTTTGAAACACTGCGGCTGAAATCTCTGCCTGGAGATGGGCTTGTAATACCCAGAGTTTACAACAGAATTATACCATGTATATGTGTACATGTGTACACGTATATGGGAGGTGTGACTGCCTTCTTTGGCCCTCTGTGCTGTCCCTGGTGTGGAGGACCAGGTGTGTGGAGTCATTGGAGTAGCCTTTGGCACCTATCTGGAACAAATTTCAGCCTGCAGGACCTGCTGTCACATGCCAGCTTAAGAAGCTGCCTGACTGTTCTGCACATGGCAGGTACCACACAGCAGCATGAAACGGTCAAGTCCACGCCTGAGATAAAGAGCTTGTGTCAAGCTGATCAAAGCACGAAGACGTGAGAAATGGAGAGAGGCAAGTGTTTTATGACCAGAACTGGTGGCTTCTCCACCAGACCTCCCTGCATACACTCAGGCCATAAAATGTCAACTGACAGAGGCAGAAATTATTCAATGACAGAGATGTACCTTTCGGAGACAAAGCTCTGCTTTCCACAACCCTAGCAGCCTGTTGGCCCACTGCAAGCCTTCTGGCCACATTTTGCTTTCCCAAAGTGCTAAGCTCTGTTGAGAACCAACGCTGATGCCCATTGCTGAAACAGAAATAGTCTCTTCCCAAAATTAGCCTAACTGTGGCCCCCGCTGTTGGGTGTGTGTTCGCTCCCATGCTCTGCAGCCTGTCTGGATGCAGAGTAAAAAGCCCATTTTTCTGCCAGCTCCCCCTGCCCCTCTGTGTGCGAGCGCTGCCGTTCCCATGCCGGAGCTGCCGAGATGAGGCGGTGGGGTTGGCTGGGATAGCGGCAGCTCCACGGTTCCCCTGGCCCACGCGGTACCCAAAGTGCCAGGCTGTGTCAAGCGACGTGTGAGTCACCACTCAGCTTCTGCTCATTGGCGAAGCAGAAATCCACAATTCTGGCAAAATTTAGGCCCCTTTATTATTCTCTCTAGCAGCCTTACCAAGCCGGCTTTTTTAGCGTCCCAAACCAAGGTTGAATAGAGCTGCCAAGGGCTGTCAGTCCAAGTTTCTGTTTCTAATTTCCTTGCAGTGGAGATGCTGAGATGGCTGAGAATATTTCATTTTACCACCTGGCCGCCAAAAAGCTGGGTCTGCATTTTGGGTGATGTCACATTTCCTGAGCTTTGGAGAATGGTTGTCTCTCCTTTCTCTTTTGGCGCAAAATGAGCTCAATCATTCAAAAAAAGAAATCCCTCATGAGCTGCCAAGGAAATACCAATGAGAGAGACAGGAACAAAAGCACAACTGTAAAATCAGAGGAGACAAAAGGACTCAATAAATCTGATTTTTTTTCCCACCCAGACTGTTGCATCCATGTCAACTAATGACAAGAATTATTTGGTGACGTTGGAAGAAGTTGGAACAAATCTGTTCTTCCTTAACAACCCTGTGTCTAAACCACCCATCCCAGTGGGTTTGTGGTTAATCTGGCTAAGGTCTATGCCCTCTTTGACACAAGTTGTAGCTCCCATACAGCCCTTCCTAGCGGGATTCATCTCAGAGATGTCAGGGAGATGACTAATAACCAAATGTGCTCTCAAGCACGGTGACTGAATTCATTTGTGTGGCCAAAAGCCCCATTAATAGTCTGTGCACACAATATATATAGTTACTTTTTAAATATAGAGGCATTGTCCAGAGGTATTTCCATTAGCCCTGTTTACTCCCAAACCACTTGGACTCAGACATCTTGACGTCCTGAACCTAAATGTGGATAAAGTGCGAGGCAGCTGTCCAAAGGGTGAGACAGAAGGGAAATCACTGTGCCAAGCAGCTTTAGTGGAAAAAAACATTTGAAGTTGCCACAGTTCAATATTTCTTTTTATTTTTTTAACCTGCATAACCAAAAATGTGCAATGACTGGATTACAGCAGAGATAGGGATAAGGTGCTCAGGGTTACCACCAAGGTAGGTGCTCATGGAAAAGGAAAAGATGTCAATCACAAGGGGAAGGCTAGACTTGGTTATTGGAATATCTCATTACTGGGAAAGTTGGGAGTCTGATTCACTGGAAATTACCACAGGAGCAAAAATCTCCTCTTTGTGTCATTATTTCCTGGGGCATGGCCTTTTTATCAGTTTGCTGATAAAGTGAAGTGACCCCAACTTCTTCAAGAACATTTGCTATTCCAAAGCACCTGTAAAAGAACCTCCCTTCAGTGATTTTTGGCTTTAGAAGTATCCGACGGCTATTTCCTGTTTGCTCCTTATGCTGTGCCACTCAGGAACTGAATTGCACCAAGTTTTGATTTTGGTTTGGGTTTGGTTTTCTGCTTGAGGATGTTGACTTTGGTTTTTTCCCCTTTCTGAATGAAGAACAGGAAATCAGTTTAAAAGAGCAACAGCAAAAAATAGCACCTCTATGTCAAGAACATGTGAGCAGATGACTGGTAAGGCTTAAAGAATACAGGTATTTGCAAATATTTTCACCCAGAAACAACGTTCCACCACCTGTAAATAGCAGCAATTCAAACAGAGAGCTCAAGCTCAGAAATAAATACATGAATCACTGTTTTTATTCCTTAGTCACATCAGTTACTAAATCCTTGGGAGCTCCAGTTCTTCCACTCTCCTAGATGGGATGGCAAAAGCAGAAGTGTAAGGCCAAATGCTGACTCAGAGCAGCAAGTAATGTATATATGTGACAGAAGGGCTTTCAAGAGCCATTCCCCATTCAGTCTGCTTTGTTACTGCTAGAGCTCTTCTGAGACCCTTGCTGAGGACTCACAGCTTTAGAAATGTGATTTGGTTTGATCAAAACCAAAATGAAACTTTCCAGATAAGGAAAGCCTGAGAGTCTGTGGCTCTGGGGTGGTTCTGCTGGCTGGTGTGGAAAGGGGCACAGTGGGGATCTGGTCCCGTGGATGGCTGTGGAACTGCTCTCTTCTGTGTTGCCATCACTGCCTTAGACATTCATTTTGGCTGGCCGCATGAGACCGGTGCAGGTCCCAGTGCACGATGGAGGCTTCTGAAGTATCTCCCAACATGCCAGGGATGGCAGCCACGACACAAGCTTTTATTCCCACATTTTGCCCCATAGAAAAGCACTGTTGGTGCTTTTGGCAACCATGAAAACACACCAAAAAAAAAATAAAAGGTTCTTGGGAGAAGAAATGGGGCGAAATGAAAAGGAAGAGCCTGGGACTGCATCTCTGTCACCTAAGGGACAAAGAGAAATAGGCGTTGCTAATTAGTGGGTGTTTTTCAACATTATGCAAAATGTTTTATAAAGTCTCATTTGAACAAGAGCTGCCCTGATGTGCTGGGGGATGTTTGAGCCTTTTCAGGTCTCAGCTGGCTCACTCGCACCTCGGCCCTGCCGGGCCCACTGGCTGCTCCCGCAGAAGCACGGCATTCACGCTCCCGGAGTGTTAATGATTTCACCCGCCGTAAACCCGGCCACTCCGCCGTACTCAGCAGACACACACCGAGATGAAATGCCCTCTTGGAAGGCCAGGAGGAGGTGACAGGACTGAAGCTTCTTCCTGGGACAGTTTAATGTCCATCCCAAGGGAGGCCTCCCCATGGGAAGCATTGTCTCATTATCATTACCTGTGTGGAAATCTTCCTCTCTTAGCCTCGCTGGTATTGATATGTTTTAACATAATCAGACAGCCCTGGGCTCAAGAGGCTGTTAATGTCTGACCTGGAGTATTTTCTTGGCTCCTGCACTGACAAAGGGGCCTGGGGACTCTGAACAGCAGCGGTGCTGGTGTTGAGGGGCAGAAGACCTTCTCATAGCTGAGCTCTCCACCCCAGGCACACACAGTTAATTTCTTCCTCAAGCACTCTGTTGACAAATTTTACAGGAGGCTGGGAAAGTAATGAAAATAGTCTGCACTGCATGTTTATTTGAAAAATGCCATAAAAGCCCCTGAATAATTTTCACACTGAGGTGGTCTGACCAGCCTGACATGGAACACTTAAGTGGGTAACAGCCCAGGGCCTGCCTGCATCACCCAGGGCACTATGCTCTTTGTTGCTGGTGCTGCTCCAGCCTTGCCTGGGGGTGGGAGAGAGTCTGCTGCTGGCTCTGGGCTGCTCCCATTTGCATCCAGCTGTGGGATTTGCCATGCCACTGCCATGACCACTGGTGCATTGGGGTGCTCCGTGATCCACTCCCCTCTCCCGGAGCATGGGACACAGGGAATGAACCTGAACCAGGAATGCTTGTGCATTGGAAGGTTCTCATGTGGTGACTTAGGGTAGCACAGCATTGTCCCAAGGGAAGGCAAGGGGAAAGGAGACAGCAAGGAAAATCAGGATTTTCCTTCTGTTTTCAAGGAAAGAAAATGATGCAACCCTCTCCTTCTGAAAGGCCTGAGGGAATTGTGGGTACTACTGGATTAAGACGTTTTCACTAGTAAAGCTCCATGCCAGTACAGATGTTTCTATAGCTTTTATCCTCATTCCATCCATTTGGCTCCAGTACTCAATATTTGCCTCTGTGACACACTAATGCTTTTTGCATAGGTGTTAACGGCAGGAAGATCCAAACCCGCCAGCTCCATTGGGTGAAGCAGCTTTACACAATGGTACCATCCACTGAGAAAAACCAAAGGAGCCTCATGCTGCCTGCTGGCACTGTTCTGCTGTCCTGGGTGGGAAAGGCCCTGTTAACCAGCTCAAAGGATCACACACGAGGGTGATGGGGCAGAAAAAGATGCAAGTAAGTGGTTTAAATCTGACTACAGCTGTTAAAGCTTGTTTTGATGAGAGGCCATCTGATTTTCTTGCTGGACAAATTCAGGCATCCATCTCAGGAGCAGGTGGGATGGTCCCCTGCCAGCAGGTCCATCATGGATGTGCTGGGACAACAAGGGGTGGGACTGAGAACTGGTGAAGAGCAAGGGTCTTCTCAAAGCAGGGGATGGGGGAACAACAAAACTTCTTCTGGAAGACCCATGATCGGCAACAGATGGAAAAGAAGGAGACAAGCAACACCTTCTCCATAAAACTACTTGGTACTTTTGCAGGGAGGAAGGGGTTTCTTTCATAGGGTAGCTGAGATCAGAGTTTAGACCAGTGTGTGAGATAAATCAAGTTGTACTCCAGGAGGATCCAGCAATGCTTCTCCCAGTGACCAGAGCTCATTCTCCCTCTTCTGTAGCAATAAATGCCAGTGCTCAGCCTTCCCACATCTGTCCCCCAGCGAGACAAGGAGCAGCTTCAGGAGGATGGGTGAAATCCCTCAGCTGCTGGCATCATGAACAGCACGTGTCACTTTAGTGCAGGGAGACACGAAGGGGACACACACTGCAGACTTCCTGAGCAAACAGGGAACTCCATCCTGTGCCTCACACAGCCCCTCCATCCGCCTTTGCATGAGCTCCCCTCCACGAGACTGACCATCTGCCAGCCTTCCTGCCTATCCCTCCCATTCACTGCTTCCTGCCTGCCCAGATAGTCTCTCCTATGGAGGGAAAGCAAACAGCTTCTGTTTATTCCCTTTCCTCCATCTGCTAGTGCATAATATGATCCCACTCCACCATTTTCCCCTTCTTTTCCCCATTTCGCCTTGCTGAAGGAGCTGTTCTCCACTGAGCCAAGGGACAGCTCTGCCCCACTGCAGATGTCCACACTGAGACACAGTCCTTGGTCCAAAGGAGATTTAGAAACAAACAAAATCTTTCATTTGCCTTTTCCACCTTCAGATATTTGTCCCAGGAACACAAACCTGAAATACTGACTTCACATGAAAAATGTATTTTCTATTCTTGACCTTACAAGGCTTTTTTAAAAATTAGACCTGTCACCCAAATGAATTAAGAATGGACCTTTCCACAGGGGAAAAACTTAAAAACTGTCTAATCCTAATATCACTCCTCCTTGTTCTCCTCGGCTGTGCAGGACAGCCCCCACATCAGACACTGTAAAGCTCTGTGGGATTTTGGGTCTGGGATGCAGTGGGAAAACATCACAGCTCACTTGCAGAGCTCCTCCACCACACAACACCACCGTTACGGACTCATAACAGGACACTCATGGTGTTTGCTGTGTTCCTGCACAATTCCCTGTGACTTTCCGTGGAGATTATTTATGCATATGAAAATCCTGCATAAATACATAAACTAGGTTATTTTATAACTAATCACTCTGCTTGCAATTTTTCTGGGAAGAATTATCTAGAGAATAGCCAGCGGGTGGGGAGGGTTGAAGGTTCATTTTTTTTCCCACTCTTTACCAAAGTCATATTCTCTGCATGTTTCAGCAGATTAAGGAGTCCCCTTGCTAGACTAGAGCAGGTCCCCAGCAGGGACTTGCAGCAAAGCCACACTCAGCATGACAGTATTTCTGTGACAGCGTGTCAGTTCCCTGGCTGGATGTTCCTGCTACCCAGTATGTGAGTCCCACATCATTCATTTCATTAATACTCCCTGGAAGCCTCACCCATGGGAAGTTGGGAGTGTGTTTGTCACATCTAGAGAAGGCAAAACCCACTCCAGCTCCTGGGAGCAAAACGAGCTGCTGAAAGCATTTCTGGGTCGTACCTCTGCACTGCACAGGCAGTTCCCAAAAGCCAGCAAAGAGCTGAAGCCTCCTAAACATTTTTTTTTTTTGGTAGTGGGTGGAGATGGGAGGAGCTCTCCCACCCCCTCTGCGAGTTATCCAAGGTGAGTCTCAACTATATCGGTCTGCTTCCAAATAAAAAATATCATTGCTTACACATAGTATTTATGTGTTTCTCCACCCTGGTTTTGGCTCCTTCCCACTTTTCTGAAGAAACTGCAGGCTGAAAAGGGCCATTCAGGGAGGCTCGGCAGCGCGAACACGGCTCTGGCCCCTCTGCCAGCTCCCCGCTCCAGAGTGAGCACAACAGATTTTCAGCAGGAGAAAAAGCTTTCTTGGCCTGTGTTAACATTTTCACTTCTCACACTCAGACTATGTTCCCTTGGGCTTTTTTTTCCCCCTCCTTTCCTCTTTTGATACTAATCATTGTAATAGAAACCATAGCATCAATCAGGCAGCAGAGCTGCAGCCCGTGTAAACTCTGGCTGAATTCTGTATATCCACATAAGCCTGAGGAAGCAGCACTTTCTTCCCACGACCCCATTTCTGATCTAACACTAAACTGATGTAGCTGGGTCTTGGTTTCTGCTCCTGAAACACATTTGTACCTAGTTCACTACCAATAAAGTGCAAAATTGAAAATAAGGATGAATATGCTTTTCCCTGTCATGGATTTGGGCATATGGTTCCTTTGTGGTTGTTTTTCCTTGGAAACTGAATTTCTTGCTCTCTATAGTATATTAAATGTGTCCTAGTGATCAAATCTTCAGCCAGGACAAACCAGTGTGGCTCCACTCACTCACTGGAGCATGGCTGATTTGCATTTCACAACCAATTCACACCTCAATTCCAGTCCACTATAGGCTTGTCTGAGCACACTTCCAGTGTCTTCATAATTGCCATGAAGCTGACTTTCAGAGAAAATTTGAAATCTCTTCCCTGTATATCAACTCACTGAAGGTATTCTTAGATTCTTGGATAAGTAAACATGGATTAGACACCCTTATCTGTGCAGGTACAGTCTGGGCAGAAGTGGGACAGAAGCTTCTCACTGATCCAGTATGTTCAAAGATAAGCTGAACCTGGTGGGGGAAGCGCATGGAAAAGTCTGGAGTACATAGAGTGACCTTGATCCTTTTGTGGAATCACCAAGCCAAGCAATGCCAGACTCCACAGCTGCTGAGTTTTTAAGCCTGTTGTCACTGGGATCAAAACTGGGATTCCCCAACTCCCACAACCCAAAATACTACCAAATTGTAATGGCTTTTGGACATAGCCAGTGTCAAAACAGAAGACACTGCTCTAGAGAAGAGCTGTGTTCCTCTCCCAGTACCTCTGCTGGCTGTGCAGCTGACAACTCTTCCCCCTGAAGGCACCAGGGTCCATTTGCTCTGATTCAGGGTCATGTTTGTTGTACACAAACACTCCTCCAGCCTTTGGGAACTTGCAAAAATGTCTGTGAGTCCAATGACGGTACACACAGAAGCACAAAGATCTACCTGTGAAGGAAATGTTTATGGAGAAGCAGATTATTATTGTCCTGTTTTTGAAAACATGCCTTATACAACCCAGGGGCTGACTCTGGTGGCCAATCGCCAAGTGTAGTTGCCAAGTGAATGAAGGATGCAGCACACAGATTACCCATGGGCTGGCTGAAGTGATTCAAAAGCTCCTTAAAAACACGAAGGAGAAGACGCTGGGGGTCTGCTCCCATGCCAGGGTTTGTGGCGGGAATGCCAGGGTGCTGAAGAGGCATTCCCATCAACTCCATCCCAACTGGCATCTCCTCTCCAGAGGGACTGAGACAAAGAAGCTGGGAGAAGCCAGAAATTGAAGCTGGGGTTGTGCAAGATTTTGCATGGGAAACAGGGAGTAATGGCAACCTGGGGGGCAGCTCTGCAGTAAACCAAACTGTAGGAAGGGCACAGTGCTCTTTGCTCCCATAGCACCACCCAGAGCTACACCATCTCCTGAGATCTGCTCATAATCCCACCCCAGCCCATCTCTGCTCTACAAAACATCCCTGAAGTAAAGAGTGCTGCTACCTGTGCTGGTGTAACGGGATCTTGTCCTGGTGAGCTTGGCAGAACTGCTCCCCCAAGAGCAAAACCAGGCCCCAGTTCTCTCCCTGGCATCTACCACAACACTCCAAGTGCTGCCCGATTTCAGGGATCTTACAAGCTTTTCTTCTCCCCATGCGCTTGCAATGTGTGTTTTTTTTGGCTGCCTCGCCCCAACCTCCTTTTCATTTCTAATTTTTGTATTCAATCACTTTACACACAGCAATTGGCTCCAGTTGGAGCAGACACAGGTCCTCACTTGTTCCAGCTGGAGTCATAGACCACGTAGTGTTCTGAGTCCTGAAGAGAAGGAAAATGGAGGCAGAGAAGAAGTGACTGACAGACCCAGCTAGATGGAGGATATGGCGAGTAGAAGGGACTGACTTGTGGGATGCTGGCCCGAGGGGTTCATGCAGCTGGGTGAGCTCCACTTTTCTCAAACAGTTTTCTGTTGTCCACGTGAAGGAACACCGTGCTTTACAAAAAACCCAGCAAATCACAAGTGCCAGCTGAACACAAGATGCAGTGTTGTTCCTGGTTGGGTTTTTCATCCAGGACTGGATTTGACTGTATTTTTCCTGTTGTTTACTGCCACTTGCGGTGCATGCGTAAGCCGGTGTCGGCATGCTCTGGTGGAATGAGACATTGGTGGTTTGGTTTGTTTGCTCTTCTCCAGGAAATGTGGCTCCCTTTGGCAGCCCGGTCCTGTCGCTCTCTCCTGCCTCGCCATGTAAATGCAGAGGGTTTGATGGTGTCTGTGCTAAAAGCCATTACAAAACCAGACATAAGGGATGTACCCAACACAATCCTCTGTCCTCACACAGGGACAAGAAACTTGTTGTCTTGCAAGCCAATGAGGGAACCCTGTTGGGGTGAAGCCTTGAAGTGGTGGCCATCCAAACACCATGCTCCACACCACACACTGCATCTGCACTGGGACAAACCTCGTAACCCACTGGCAATTAACAGGTGCACTGAAGTTGTCTAAAGAATTAGACAACATCCCTACTTCTTTCCTTCTTGGAGCGCTTATTGCTTGTGAAATGTCTACTACGTGATGCTGCCAACTTTGTCAAGCAGGATTCTGTACTGATCTTCACAAACATCGGTGCACACATCTAGAATGTCACCAATGTCCTTAGACTAGGCTAAAAATCTCCAGGTCTCATAGCTAGCATGATTTCCCAGGATCTCTTTTCAATTTTGTTTTGATGGGTGACTTACTATTTACTTCTATTAATTTTACAGCATGGAAGAGTCCCATTATGAAATAAAACACCTCTGACCCAAGACACATATCACTTCTGAATGCTGATCAAACAGAGGGCAAAAACCAACTCATCCACTCAGAAAGCTCAGAAGTTAGATGCAGAGCTTGTCCCTGCTCTTGGGGAGCTTCCCAACCTTCTACTTTGCTAACCATCATTCTAAGTCTTGCACCACAAGCAAAACCTTGTGTCACAAGCAGATGAAAGGGGATGTCCTTTGAGAGTGAAAAGACCATAGCCACCCCTGTGACTGTGGTAGCCTGGCACTGGAGGAGTTAAACCAGCAGCACCTCTGAGGGGCTGGAATCCACAAAGGTGTGCAAATGGCAGCCAGCCGGTCAGAAGTGCTGAGTTTGCCCAGGGACTGCTAAATTCCTGCCTCTCCCCATGCAGTTGACATCTCCATCCCCACCAGCTTGCTGGCTGCCTTCCCTTCCCTGCAGAGCTGGGAGAGAGAAATGAAAACACAGAGGACTACGAGGCTGGAGAAAACACTCTGAAAAGGTGGTTTCTGGCACAGGAGGGCTTGCCACGTCACGGGACACTTCTTGGCTTCAGCCCTACAAACAGCTCCCACCGAGGTAGCCAGCAGCCTGCGAGGAGGAGGATGGAAAAGTACCAGGGAGTGCTCGCTCCCAGCCCTCCTCCTCCCGGGGGAAGATCCGCAGGCACCCAGCACACACACGCCTCTGCTGTGGTATTTAACACGGGGCTGTGGGGACTGTGATGCTTTCAGAGGCACGGGCCTCAAGGGGTCACAGGTCCCTGCAGTGGGAGCTGGGAGAGCACAGGGAATACATGACCTGGTCCTTGCAAAGCTGCATTAGAAAAGAGTCTCCAGCTGGCCCTGTTCCCACAGCTGCTCCAGTACCCAGCAAGGACAATGGAGGGGTCACTTGGACAGTCCCAGGATTTACAAGCCTATCTCCAGGCAAAGGTGTTAAATCTTTAGGCAACTCTTACCAGTCTCCAAGCCCAAGAACCAGTAGATGCCCCAGAGAGGATGGACAGGCTGATCTGAGAGCTGGATGAATATTTTGCAGTCACTATTTAAAAACGGGACATGAGCAATTTATAATGAAGCAGTGTCACCAGCTGGCATTTGAAAAGCATTTCCTCCCCATCGACGAGCAGGAGAGAAACTGGAGGCAATTGAGTGAAACCAAATTTCATTTGCCCTTATTTATAAAACAACTCTCCAGCTCAACAGCTGAGCAGCCTCAGGATGGTTTTTGGGATCAGGGTTTAGGTCAGGGTGTCCCTGGATCCAGCAGCAGCAAGTGCCTTAAGCCTTGCTTCTGGTGTGGTATGGTTCAAAAGCTTGCCAGGACAGCACGTGTGTATGAATATTGGCAGTGGAGTCATGCCCATATTTTCTTAAGCTGATGCTATGTAGGAGATAAGAAAATTCAAATCTCGTGTTTGTGGGCTTCATGCAGCCATGCAGAGAAAGAAACAGCTTTCCTCTACCTCTGAATCTGATTTGCCCATTATCTCCCAGCTCCTGTCCTCCAGCCTGGGGAATAATTGGGAATACAGATCTCTTTATAATTCTCCTCCATAAGCACATGAGTCAGAGCTGCTGCCTTCATTTGCAGGTAATCACACTAGTGAATGCAGCCACACTAGTTCCTTGCCTTTTAGCATCTTTAGAGGGGGTCTTTGAAGTTTTAATGCTTTGGATCTGGATTAGCTCTTTCAGCTCATTATTTATGGCCATTTCTCCCAAGCTGAAATGGGTCCCACAAGCTCCCTGGTGAGTTGGGTGAGAGATCATCTAATTCCAAAGGAGTTTCTGGTAGTGTCACTGCCCTCTACTCAAAACAGCATCATCGAGAACATTTAGCTTCATGATTTTCCTGTCATTTAATGTCATAACCACCCCTTCCTTGCCTCTGCAGCTACCAGGGAGTCCTGGGACTTGTGCAAGTCACCCTACTTTGTCACAGAAATGCACTGTGCAAAGCATGTCCCTTCTGTCTGGGCTAGGGGAGAGCAAAGGTAACGTGCTGCATTGCTGCACAAGTGATAAATCTCTATATTGGTTACCCACTAGGCTTCACTGGGCTGTAGATAGTCAGTGCTGCATTCATTCCTCAGTTTTCATTGCTCCTGTGGCTCTGTTCTTCAAAGGCATTATTATCACATACCTGTGCTAGGGCAGTGCTGCCACTTCTCTTTTGTAACAGGAAATCCAGTTCCTGAGAGGACAGGTCTTGCCAGAGGTCACAATGTCCGCTCAGAAGCAATGCAAGGAACTGAACAGGTCACACTGTGTGACTCAGAGCATCCTTCCTCCCACCAGGGTGTAGGTAATCCGTGGAGGGACAACACTGCAATTTTTAACTCTCACCAAGTACCATGCACTTAATGCAACTTGCAATCTGACTCATACCTATCCTTAGAGGCATTTATGAGTGATTGGCCATTTGCTGCCAGTCAGGTTCCTGGTATTGGACATCAGGAAAAATTTCTTCACCAAAAGGACTATCAAGCATTGGAACAGGCTTCCCAGGGAAGTGGTTAAGTCACCATCCCTGGGGGTATTTGAAAGCTACGTAGATGTGGCACTTAGGGACGTGGTTTAGTGGTGGACTTGGCAGTGCTGGGTGAGCAGTCGGACTTGATCATTTTAGAGGTCTTTTCCAACCTTAATGATTCTGTGATTCTATGACCTCCCAATGCCATCAGCGAGCCTGCTCTTGTCTCTGAAGATCCCGGCTTGGTTACATGGGAGGGGAGGGAGTTAGAGAGCAGCACTCCTCACACCTCCAGCCACCTCCCAGAGCTTTCAGCTTTGCTAGCCCAGGAGAAGCAGGGGTGTCTCCATTAGATGCCCTGCAGCCTGACTTCTGCACTGGCCGAGTGCAAGGCTGCTCTCAGACCACACAAAGAACCATTTACACCCAGATAACAGTTTAACTCCCACTTAATTCCGTTAAAGGATTGAACAGCAGGTATCTGTTGAGTTCTACAGGGAAAAGTACAAAAGCAGCAGGCAAAGGAGCCTGTTGACTTAGGAAGGGTGACAGGTAGAAAACAGCTGTCCAACCAAGCTGGGGAGCGTGCAGCAAAGTGCAGGGCCCACTCTAAGCCTTGCTAGACAAGAGTGCTCTGTGCGTGGAGAGCTGCAGGACTTCCAGTTCTTCCAGAAGTCCAGGTCTGGAGGCTCTGTTCCCTGCCAGATGCCTGTGGTCACCAGCTCCAGGGCACTGGCAGCCAGGACAAGATGACCAGAGCTGCCTCCTCTCCCCAAATCACAGTTACGAAAATCACTCACTGGCTTAACAAACTGATTTAAATTAAACACAGATCTCTTTTTTTTTACCTGAAGGTTTCAATGCTCTCTGTGCTATCACTAAGACTAACAGGGTATGTTAAATTCCTGTCCTCTTATCCATGGCCTGAAAGAGAAGAAAATCATGGCCAAAAGGCAGAGCTAATTCAGCTTGCACACCAGGCCCACACAGTCCTCAGTGTTTGTGTTTTAGCACCCAGAAGCCCATCTCCATGCACTCTTATCCTGTTTTACTGATGAATCTTAGCCTTCTCCCAAGGGATTTCATCCTGCCCTCACTGGCAGGGGCCCTGCGTTTATGTCCTTTTTGGTACCGTCAAAGCCTAAGCGTGAGTGCTGTGTTGGGGCCACTTCTTGCATTCCCGTAATATTTCTGCTGCTTTCACCACACAGGCACTGTTTGAGGAAACCGCCTTAAAACCCCTGTAGATTTCTGATTAAGAGCACCAGAAACTTTGGCCATTTTCACACAAGAGCACCCTACTGCTTTAATTTCTCCTCCTAATTTTTCTGAAGACGGGGAGTTTGCCTCCTCTCCAGCCAGAACAGCTCATGATGCCTATTATATCAGACCCACTGATGTTTTTAGGAAGATTCACCACCAGTTGCTGGAACAAATGCCTAGCAGCTGGAGCAGCGCCTGGAGAAAAAACATCCTCCATGAAATCCCTCTCTACAGCTGATTAGAGCTCAGCAGGCTTTTCTGCTGAGACACTAATGCAATCCTTGGTCTCAAGGAGGGAGTTTTCAGTAGTCTGAAGTGGGTTTGTTAGTGAACTAAGCACTGGACTGGGAACAAGACTCCTGCTTTTCAGCCGCGGGGCTGTGTGCAGCTTTGGTCCCATCCTTTAAAGCCATTGAGTCAGTTTTTCATGAGTTTCTGTAAAGGGGCTGCCAACAGCGCAGCCAAGTGCAGTTATCCCAGGTAGCTTCAAATGAGTTAGCACAAGTGCTGAAGGAGCCCAGCCGCACGCGTCCAGCCTTGGGTGCTGTACGTTCAGCCCTCCTCCCCTCGGCAATGAGCCAGATGCCAGGCTCACCCCAGGGAGCTGGGAGGCTCCCAGCGCGCCACAGTGTCACTAGGAGAGACATCCCACCATGTCACAGCCCACGGTTCATATCACTGCAGCCTGGGCTTTTGACAGCCAGGTAAGGGCCACCTTCATTTAATGTGTGAGTGCAGTAACACAGACCTGCCCAAACTGCGGCCTGCTGCACCTCCAGCCCCTCACCCCAGACACACACCTGGCCAGGCAGCTCCTTCTCCAGCCAACCCAGGGAAGGGAAACACATCTCTGATCAAATCTTAAAATCTCTTTTTCTCTTACTCCTTCTTTCTCTCTGCTGGTGTTTTTTGGTCCCGCTGGGTGCTGGAGCTTGTGCAGAGGTGTCTGATGTGTGAAGTGAAACATGGAGGCATCCACAGGCCCTGCAGTCAGGACCCGTGTGTCTCCTACAGCAGCAGGTTGGCAGCTTCTCAGAAGACAGTGATAGCAATCACCCCAGGACAGAAAATTATGTCTGAGTGTGTTTGAGGTCAGTGTGCTCTGAGCTCTGTCAAGCATCCCATTGAGGTCTCAGCTGTTATTAACCAGTTCCTTCACTCCCCTGTAGCTCATGGTCATGCCTAGAAAGAAAATCTCTTTCTCTGTCTTTACACACTATAGTTCCCTCAGCAGGAGCTCCCTGCAGTGCAGACTTAGGCCCCATGGGGAGGTTGGATTCACAGTGAGGGGAGGCAAATATATTGCTGTCCAGAAAGCCAGAAGCTGCTATACCAGACCAGTCCCTTCATCATCCAGCCTCATAGATCTCCCATGTCATTTCTTTTGCTGAACTGAAAAGTGGCTATTTATTCCCTATCCACCTAAACTCTCTCAGCTGGTTTCTGATCCTGGATCTCTGAGGCAGAAGTTGATCTTGAGGCAGAAGTTTTCCATCAACTCTGTCCAGGCTTGCTGCTTCAAGGCACCTTAAAATAATTGAATTGTTGTTTCACATTATATGCTTGTATTCATTTGACAAGTATTTTTCAAATGAGATCCCTGCTCAAAGTTGGGTTTCAGAAAGGGCCCTTGAGTAACTCCTTCTGACGTAGAAAGGAGGTAGTTTTACTTCTGTGCTCAAGCTGCACTTATGGTTAAAGTGATGCAGGCAAGATAAAATTAAGATGTCTTTGTTATGAGACTGTCAGAGAGGACAAGAGTGAGGAAGCTTGGCAGGGCCAGCAGCAGAGAGGTGATGCTCTCAGTATCCACTTGAATAAATGGCAGGGAGTGTGCTGGGCTCTTACTCTGAGTGTGCTTGTGGTTAGGAACTGCCAGTGTTGTGCTGGGGCAGTGATGGTGTACCTGGTCCAGGTATTCGTGGAGGCAGGGATGCCACTTGAGACCAGTACTGCGGTTTGTGGGGTCTGTGGTAAGGATCTCTGGGGTGTGGAGCAGCCCTGAGCCCAGGCAGTGGGAAGGGAGGATGGTTTGGGGCACCTTGTTTCTAGCCCTCCCTTTCCCACCACTCGCGCTGCCCTGTTTTGCCCTGGTGCCCGCTCTGTCCTGCGTGTGGTGTGCCACATGCTGCACGGCTGTGGCAAAAGTGCTGGACCACTGGCTTTTCTAAATCAGAGACACTCCAGGAGCTTATTTGCCCACGTCAGCAGAGAAAGAATTAGTGTCACAAACCAGCCTCAGCAGTAGCGGACACGGAAAGTTGGCAGGGAGGAGAGTGCCATAATTGCAGCGGCTGCGGCAGCGTGGAACAGTGCTGCCCAGAGAAACACATCAAAGGAAAATCCCTGCCGACCTGGCTGGCTCTGCCATCAGCCCTGCTTCCCTCCTCCATCTTTTGTCTGCTGCACTGAGGGTCCCATGAGCCAGAGTGTGCCTGCCAGCCCTTCACCTCTGCTTGCAGACTGGGAGGTAAACAGTGTGGCTTTAAATGAGGGAAGAGTGGCAGCGAAGAGACAGACAGTGCCTGAGTGTCTCTGGGCTCCCGGGGATGGGAGCTGTCCTTCCTCACTGCCCAGCCTCCTCCCCACAACCTGAGCAAAGTTAAATAGAGAAGCCTGTTTGGGGACTACTGGGGCCGGGGCTTTTCCAGGGCTGGCATGAGTCAGGGGACAAAGATGAGAGCCACACACAGGACAAATGGAAAAATCCAACCAGCTCACCTTGCTGGTGGCTAACAGAGGGTTATTCTTGGCCACCCTGCCCCTGTACCAAGGAGGAGTGCTGTAAACACTGTCCTGGGGCCTGCCCTGCCTCCTGGTACTGCTTCCCAATTAATCAGCATCCTGAGTTGCAGGCAACAGCTTAGTAATGGGCATAAACACTCATTTGCTTAATCACATTCCCAATGCCCAGGTTCTCCTTGGCCAGCAGAGATGGATGCATGCCATGCTCCTCGGCTCCATTCTCAGCCCCAGCAGCACCTTCACCTGTGACAGGTGGGTTTCCAGGCAGATCCTGCCCACTAAGCCCAAGTACCTTTCCAGTTCCTGCACCAAGCACCAGGCACTGCTCCTCCCTAATGGCCAACAGCAACCACCACAAACATGCTTCACTCCTCTCCCAAGCAGAGCAGGAAATAAACAGCTGCAGTGTATTTGTGCCTTCTGTTGTAAAGCTGGCACAGAGGGAACACAAGCTGGGGGTCAGGGATGTGCACAGAGAAACGACCTTCTGGCTTGAAGAGAGGTCAGAAGCTTCAGGAGAGCCCAAGGGGTATTCCAGGGAATATCAGGCAGTGAAAGGTATAAAGTCCAAAAGGAGAACAGGAAGGGAGATGAGCTCCCAAGAAAAAGGGATAGGCACAACTTGAATGTAATGTAGAGTGACTTTTTGCTTTGCTTTTCTTCCCTGCTCAACACCTCTAAGCATGTGTCCTATGCCAAGCAGCACCATACAGCCAGAGAACACACTTCAGTAGCTGAGGTCACACACAAAGAATTGAGCTGCTGTTGAAGCACTGAATTATCCAGGTGCTGCCAGCTCGCTTGTGAAGCAGTTAAATGTACTGATGTCCCCGTCAAGGATGAGACCAGGTCATGTCACTTTGCCCCTCAAAGTCAGTGTCATTGCCGTGAATATAACCCAGGATCCCCTGCCCATCCCTCTGCCAACCACCAGGCACTGCTCCTCCCTGATGTCTAATAGCAACCACCACAAATATGCCTCACTCCTCTCCTAAGCACAGCAGGAAATAAATGGCCACAGTATATTCGTGCCTTCTGTAGAGCTGCTGTTCAGTTCTGGCGTTGCCCTTAGGTAACCTGGGAAAGAGTGGCTCTTGTATGACACCCAAGACATTGCTGGCCACAGAATGATGTAAGCTTTAAAAATGAAACAAGCAGAAACAATAAGGAAGACAAACCAGCCAGCAGCAAGCTCTTAATTTTCATAGGAAACAGCAGGATTTGCAAGCAGGAGAGTCTAAATGCTGCTTCCCCTGCCTGGGAACAAGTGTACCGGGGCACTGTAGTTTGATTTGTGGGCAGCTAAATACATGTGAAGCAGAGATTTTTAACATGGCCCTGGACAGGGCTGTGCACTTCACATCTCTACTTTTAAAGAATGGTATTTCTGTGTGTCTGAAGTTACAGCGACACCTCGGTGTGGGTGCACAGCTCAGATAGTTCAACAGTAGGAGCCATGCAATAACGTGGGTCTCACAGACACATCAGTCCCCTACTCCTACATCAGTGTCCCTCAAACTAGAGTAAAACAGAGATTAAAGTTCTTCATTTTCAGGGATCTCACTGAGCCCCAGGGATCAAAAAATCCCACCTGAATAAGATCATATGTCACTCACACAACTCTCTTTTTGGATGAAAGTGAGGTCCACCAGGAAGCTCAGAACTCCAGGGAATGCAAAGTCCCCAGTGATCCATTTCATGTACACACCCAGGGAGAGAGAGGACTCTGGTGGGCTTTTCACTAAAGTATGGACAAGACTGAGAAGCTTGGGTATGTCTTGGAAGTTTTTGCATTAAAAGAACTCCTGTTCTCCTTGGAATGGGTTCAGCAGATGGAAGAAGCAGGCAAGAGCTCTTACAGTATGTTGGAGACGTCTTCAAGAGAGGACCAGCTGGTTTCACACATTGACAGAGGGGTAAAACTGAAATTGGGTGGATTTAGCTGAAGGAGACACCGAGATTTTTGATACTGAAATGTTGGGCTCTCAGTCCTTGCTCTCCTCCCTCCTTAGGAGTGAAGTCTCCTGCACAGCTGACCACCCAGGCTGGCAGCCTGCAGCACTGGCGGGGTCTGGGGGAGGGAAGCCGGGAGCATCGCGGCCCGCAGTAGCTTAGTTTAATCCCAGATCCTGATGCACATGCTGCCCTCCTGAACAGTTTCTTTCTTGCAGCTTGAACACTCCGCATTGTCCTTCTCCACCATTTTGCAGGCAAGGTCCTTCTCCTGGCTGCTGGTGTTAACACAGGTTTCCCTTGTTCTGTCCCTTGAAATTTCCAGTAAAGCGCCTTTAATACAATCTCTCTGTGGCTGTGCTAATTATGTGTGAAATATTTTTTCCCCCCATAAACCAAAGAAAACAAATCAACACAGTAAGATCCTTTCTCTCGGGCTGTTTGGCAGGTCTCACGGTCTTCAAAAAAGTTACCAAAGGTCCACACAGTCTCTGCTGTCTTTTCAAAACAGCTACTTTTGGGTTCCTGTAAAAGGGCCCAACAAAGGAAAGGGTAAAACAAATCACAAAGCCCTGAAAGGCTATTTTCGCACCTGAATAGTCCCAAGCCAGAGGACAGGCTGTCTGCTGAATGTTTGTGCTACGTGTGGGGGCTGAAGGAGGCAGGGATATGGGGTAGGCTAGCACATCCCCACAGCCCTCACTCCCTGGCGTGGGGATTTCCTTGGTCTGCTAATTCTGCTCTGGTTTATCACTTCCACCTCTGCAGCCTCAGTTCCACTTTCAGCCACATGCAGTGTCTCTGGCTTTTCCTTGCCACCCAGATCATATATCCAGCCTTTTCTACTAGTGCTTGGGAAAAGGGGGGCCAGAAAGTGAATGACCCACAAGATGAAGCATGGCTGTGACTCCTTCAATGGAAGGAAGTACTCTTAAACCTTTTTTCTCCAAAACAAATACTAAGCACCTACCTCTTAAGGGAACACTATCCCTGTATTTAGGACTTATTTGAAAAGGAAGGAAGGAAAAGGAAGGAAGGAAAAGGAAGGAAGGAAAAGGAAGGAAGGAAAAGGAAGGAAGGAAAAGGAAGGAAGGAAAAGGAAGGAAGGAAGGAAGGAAGGAAGGAAGGAAGGAAGGAAGGAAGGAAGGAAGGAAGGAAGGAAGGAAGGAAGGAGGAAG